>JAQMRL010000011.1:25455885-26655885 GCA_035578175.1 Catonia carolina
GTGTGTGAACAGAATATCTCAAGAACGGAACATCGTACGAACTTGAAACTTGAAACTTAAGTTACATATCACTACCGGACCCGACAAGAACATTTTCATCAAAATCGGTCAACCGGAAGTAGTAGTTTATTCGTATAATTTTTCACTTTTTTGCGATTTTCTCAAAAACTAGTCCTACGATTTTTTTTAAAATCGCCTGGTTTACTCAATTTTTTATTCTCTACAAGACAGAGTAGGCGCCATGTTTGCTGAAATTCTGCTTGAGGCTGTTTTTACGTAAAAACATTTTCTTTTTAAGATTGCGGCTTTAATATGCATTTTAGCGCAAAACGTTATATAATAAAAGTTATAGAAAATGTAAAATTCTACAACTTTTATTTCAAACATTTTTTTGTATAACGCTTAGTTTAGCGGTAATTTGCGATTTTCTGTTTTTTTTTCTCACGAAAACGTAAGAAAAATCGATTTTTTTAACATTTCGGTCTTAGTATGCATTTCACGACAAAAGTGTATATAATTAAATTTATAGAAAATTAAAAGATCTACAACTTTTGTTTAGAGCATTTTTCTTTACAGAGCCTAGTTTAGCGTGAAAGCGTGATTTTCCGTATTTTTAAGCCAAACTGAGTTCGATTGTCATTTTGCGTCATTCACTCATGATTAAAATAAGGTTATGTTTTTGAGGTTAGTTTTTGTTTATTTCTAATATTTTATTAATAATGTTAGGTTTATTATTAATTATTTGCATTGGCAAGAGAAAGTTGTGTGAGTGTTTCACACCAGATTTTTTACTATAAACTGGGACTGGGAAGGATGTATGTACGTGTGCGTGTGTCTGTCTCAGTTTGAGTTTCAGTAAGGCGGGGAGTGGGAGAAATGAACACTTGTGCAACCCTTCAGGGAATTCGGATTTGATAGCAGAAGCGGTTTCAGGGAAGGGGCCATGGGGGCCATGCCCCCCCCCGAAATACTTGGAAAACTTAGTTTAATATTTTCTACAAGCTTTTATTTCTAACAAAACTGAATCCCAATACTCGTACCTATCAATTAACAATAATTATTGTAGTATAAAAATGAGTCAAACAGAAAGTATCTATTTTTAAATAGTATTAAGATAACAATCAGTGTCAGTAGTCAAAAGCCACTCGCATCCAGTCAGCGCCTTCATTTTTCAAGATTTTCTTGATTTACAAGGACTTTGACGTAGCGAAAATTTCTCAATGAATTAAAATTGTGGTTACAGCAATACAGCATAAAAGAGGACTTTTCAATGACTCAATTACAATGAATAAGAGCTACAAAAAAACAAGATAGCCCCCCCCCCGAAAATCAGCCCTGGAACCGCCCCTGTTTGATAGTGGCATACACAAAACGGAAAAGACCCTAAGTTGTTTAGTTTTTTTAAAAATTAAACTTAAATTTGATAAAAGTACCAACAACCTATCATGTTCTCTGCCTACATTTCTTATATATGCGGTTAAATACTACAGTCGAATGCCGTTATACATCGGACAGTGTAGCAAAAAGTGAGCGACCGTTTCATTCGCCCTTAAGTTACAAATCGGACATAACTCTTCATAATTAATAAAAAAACCGCAACCATTTACATACACGAAATTGCTCTATCCGTAGCCAGCCTAAGCTGTGATTTAAATGTACTACCTCAACCTGGACACTATCAAAACATGTTTTTAAGGTCGCCACAGAATGTTTTATTACAACGATGTCACTCACAATTAAATCTAATTTGTTCCAAACATCGTCGATTGTTTTAAACATTTCTGTGTAAAATAAATGATAATTTTCACTTAAAAAAAATTTTTTTTTAATCACAAAAATCACGTTAAATAGAACTAAATCGCCCAGGATTTAACAGGGACGATAGCGACTCAAATAGTACCGCACAATAGATTAATTTATAATAGCCACGACTTAAATAAGAGAGCTTTCTATTCCAACGTCCACTCAATACGGCTACTTTTCAACGCAACTCCAATATTTTTAAATAAATAAATGGTCATGCATCACCGGGAATTATTGCGGAAGTACGCTGCGTTTTGTGCACTTGTTTTGTACTTCATGGGAGTAAAGTTGACGAACGTCTAAAGTACAGTGGTCACCAACTAGTACAAATAGTGGTCTTAAATAGCGGTTGACCACGATCCGCGGCAGACCGCCGAATCATTTTTTGCGGACCGCGAGCTCTAGAGAATTTTATTTTGTATGCAGTTCTTATTTTCGTGTGCGTTGTGAATTTTTTTGAGTTTAGGGTGTGAGCATTCTGAGAACAACTGGTGTTGCAAACACAACATAAGTCCAAGTTTCTTTAAAGCGAGTTGATGCTCGACAAGTTTACGGCCGCATTCAGGCTGAAAGCAACTTGTGTTAGCGCAGCGCTACAAAATACATCAAAACTACAACTTTTGTGCACGGCAGACAGTAGATTTAAAATATTGTTACATTTTATTGCTCAAACCTTTTCGAAATCAACAATTAGTACTAAGATTTAGTATAATTACCAATACGAGGTGCGGCTATTAAATAACGAGACTGACGTTGTAAAAAAAAAAATATTATTTTATACATAATCACCTTATTGTCACCTTCAATATACGCTCCTTTTCTATCCCTACAACGCTCTATGCGAATTTTCCATTGTTTGAAACAGTGCTGGAAGTCATCTTCTGTCAGCTCCTTCAGGACACGTGCCGCTTTCTCTTTTACAGCTTCCACAGACTCAATTCTTGTCCCTTTTAATGCAGATTTCACCTTAGGGAACAGGTGGAAGATAATAACATGTGATGAAACGTGGTTTTTTCTTATGATCCGGAAACGAAGCGCCAATCCATGCACTGGAAGAGCCGAACTTCACTTAGAGCCAAAAAAGCTCGAATGGGCAAGTCAAAATTTAAAGCAATGATGTTTGTTTTTTTGATATCCATGGGATTGTGTACCTTCACTGGGTTCCTGAAGGTCAAACAATTAATCAATATTACTACCTTGAGGTACTTTCTAAACTACGTCAAAGAGTAAGAAAAAAACGCCCCAAAATGTGAAAGGACAAATCATGGGTTCTCCACTAAGACAATGCGCCAGCTCATTCCGCGTTATCTGTCAAGAGGTTCCTAGCCAAGTACAGCATCTCAGTGTTAGAACATCCACCTTATTCACCAGGTCTTGCACCATGTGACTTCTACCTGTTCCCTAAAGTAAAATCTGTATTAAAAAGGACAAGATTTGAGTCTGTGGAAGCTGTAAAATAGAAAGCGGCACGAGTCCTGAAGGAACTGACAGAAGATGACTTGCAGCGCTGTTTCCAACAATGGAAAATTCGCATGGAGCGTTGTAGGGATAGAGAAGGAGTGTTTATTAAAGGTGACAATAAGTTATTATGTACTGTATAAAATAAAAATAATTTTTTTTACGTCAGTCTCGTTGTTTAATAGCCATACCTCGTATATAAATTTTTACAGTCGGCAAAGTAGGCCAATATACAAAGTTGGCTGGACTGTGGCAAACTCATCAAAAATTTTATATGAACTTTGATCAAATTTAGTTGATAACAATTGGTTTAGAGTTCCTTGAAAAGTTTTGAACTGCTCGGATTAGAGCCAGTGATTTTTGCTAATAATTTACTACATAATGAGCTTTCGTATTTCAGCTTTGGATCTAAATAGGATTAGCAAGTACGACCTTATTGTAGCAATATGTAACTGATTTCGTATTCATAGAATAACATAATTTTCTTGCTGATTCATACAATAACATTTTTTAAATAAATTTATCTGAGATTTTTTTTTTTTATTATCACTCAGGATATTAATTTGGTCTAACTATAACAAATCCACTATTAGATACAATAATTAAGCTTTAAAATTAATGATAGTACAGTAGTAGATTTATTATAATTCCTGTTCAGTTATTACCAATTTTCATTGATAAAAGTTATTTTTGAATGTAATCACAACATGAGTGATTTAGTAACATAGGCCTAATTACCATGTGTGTATTTTATTAATTTAACCTCATTTGTATTTTTAGTTTACTGACCGCAGCCTTATAAATTGATAAATTAAACCGAGTAAATAGCTAGTCCATTTTTCCATTAACATTTTTAGGTACACAAATGATAATACGACAGCTATGATGTTAAATAGTGCAACACCTAAACCCATGGTCCTGTCTGTAAACAGACTACCAAACAATAGGTAACACATAATTAACAGCCTTATTGGGCTTAGACTTTAGATACCCGGGTTCGATATTCGGCCGATGCTATTTCTTTTTTTATATTTAATGTATTTTCTCAATATAATATGATAAAATTAAAACTATGACTCAACATGTAGCATCGGTGGTTCAGTGGTAGAATGCTCGCCTGCCACGCGGGCGGCCCGGGTTCGATTCCCGGCCGATGCAATTTTTTTTTTATATATAATGTTCTTTCACTATATATGATAAAATTAAAACTACAATGTCTCAACATGTAGCATCGGTGGTTCAGTGGTAGAATGCTCGCCTGCCACGCGGGCGGCCCGGGTTCGATTCCCGGCCGATGCAATTTCTTTTTTATATATAATATTCTTTCACTATATATGATAAAATTAAAACTACAATGTCTCAACATGTAGCATCGGTGGTTCAGTGGTAGAATGCTCGCCTGCCACGCGGGCGGCCCGGGTTCGATTCCCGGCCGATGCAATTTCTTTTTTATATATAATGTTCTTTCACTATATATGATAAAATTAAAACTGCAATGTCTCAACATGTAGCATCGGTGGTTCAGTGGTAGAATGCTCGCCTGCCACGCGGGCGGCCCGGGTTCGATTCCCGGCCGATGCAATTTTTTTTTTATATATAATGTTCTTTCACTATATATGATAAAATTAAAACTACAATGTCTCAACATGTAGCATCGGTGGTTCAGTGGTAGAATGCTCGCCTGCCACGCGGGCGGCCCGGGTTCGATTCCCGGCCGATGCAATTTCTTTTTTATATATAATGTTGTTTCACTATATATGATAAAATTAAAACTACAATGTCTCAACATGTAGCATCGGTGGTTCAGTGGTAGAATGCTCGCCTGCCACGCGGGCGGCCCGGGTTCGATTCCCGGCCGATGCAATTTCTTTTTTATATATAATGTTCTTTCACTATATATGATAAAATTAAAACTGCAATGTCTCAACATGTAGCATCGGTGGTTCAGTGGTAGAATGCTCGCCTGCCACGCGGGCGGCCCGGGTTCGATTCCCGGCCGATGCAATTTCTTTTTTATATATAATGTTCTTTCACTATATATGATAAAATTAAAACTGCAATGTCTCAACATGTAGCATCGGTGGTTCAGTGGTAGAATGCTCGCCTGCCACGCGGGCGGCCCGGGTTCGATTCCCGGCCGATGCAATTTCTTTTGTTATATTTAATGTATTTTCGCAATGCAATATGTTAAAATTAAAACTATGACTCAACATGTAGCATCGGTGGTTCAGTGGTAGAATGCTCGCCTGCCACGCGGGCGGCCCGGGTTCGATTCCCGGCCGATGCAATAAATTTTTTAAAGTAGAACTTTCAATATTGAAGAACAAAAATAATTGTTTGAGTAGTTTACAAGATAATTTTGAATAAACAAATATTAAAAATAATAATAAACCTTTTATTTCCATATTTTTTCATAATAGTAACTCGCATTCTCTCCATAAGCTATCAATCAATTCATTCACAACAATTTACAACGTACAAAGTGGAGGAAATTAATATAACCAACAAATAAACAGACTAATAGGAATAAATAAATAAATATTAATTCATTAAAATATTTTACTATAGAGGTTTTGTTCAGTAATTGGTACTAATGTTGTAATGATTTTTGGAAAATATATATATTGTTTTTACACAGTTTTTATTTTCAACGCGTTCAAGCATTTCTGTCGAAAACTTTACGCCTTATATTGCAAGCACCCGTTTACGTTAGTAACGAATCCTTACAAAAAGATTTTCAAATAACTTTCGTCCGAAATTCTATCGAATACAAACGCTTTCACAAGTCAGAAGAACACGATAATCCACTTGTACATTCACTTTCCATCTTAACGTCTGTCTGGAAATTCTGGAAAACTCATTAAAAGATGCTGGAGTAGGAACCTGCTAATTTAATTAACAATAACAATAATAATAATAATAATAATAATAATAATAATAATAATAATAATAACACTTTATTTATTTTCGTAATTTTAACTGTAGTAACCCATACATGTTCTTATCGAAAGATTATAGAACAACAATTCACAATAAACGAGGTGCAGGAAAATGACCTACCAAACTATACTAAAAGCCATGTCCTAGTGTTGGAGGGAGTTATTTACTTTTAGTTAGTAGACAGGGCAACAAAAATTTAAAACTAGGCTGTTGCTTAAAACAATTTCAAAAAATTATACGATTTCTAAAACAAATATAAAAACAATCTAAAAGTTTATATAGCGAATTTTGAAAAACAGGTTGAATAATTCAGGAACAGTTACTAAAAAAACTATACCTACTGTGCGGCACTTACCTAATCTACTATTCCACGCCGGCCTCATTCCAGAAGTACTTTAAGTTCCTAGTTTTCAAATTTTTCCCAAATATTGTTAAAATATTGATATTTTTTATATTAAAAGACTTTTATGATTGTTTTTAAATTCAGAAGAATATTTGATTTATTCGTTTCAAACACGGACGAATTACACTCTCTATACGCTGTACGTAAACAGATTTTTAAACACCTACATTCTGGGTCGTACCATATTATTATATTTTTAAGCTGACTGACGCCTGAAGGTCTAGCCACACACAAGACCCATGGTGCACTATCTTTAATTGCCGACAATAAATTATTGTAATTAACCTCCTCGTTATCACTACAACTACAGAACTTACCAGACAGCGGCATTAAAATTTATAGTTATCACATTCTCCATTCCATTTGTATTTAATCGATCTATTTTTGTTAATATATCGTCGGCTACATCACAAACCGTCGTATCTGAAAATCATGTTTTTCTAGGAGAGCCGTTTGAAGTTTTACGTTAAGTTCTCGATCCTACATCTCATCAATTCTTTACAATAAACCCGTAATCATAGCTTTAAATAATCAACAAAAGACTGTATTTCTTTAATATAGGGTGATTCAAAAAGAGCGCCGGTTTTTAAACGGCTGGTAAATTCTTGTTTATCGGTTGGCAACATTGTTAGACCTCATTTCTATTTCGGAGAACATTCCGATTGACGATTCAGTTGAGTTGTAGTTTCTCTTGTTCGCAGTGTCGTACTCTCGCAGTCTGTGTCTAACCATGGAGAAGTTTACTATTGCACAACGAGTGTTAATCGTCAAAACATTTTACCAGAGTGGAGAGAGTTATGCGGCTACTGTCAGGCGACTTCGCGGTACTCTGGGACGTAATGAAGCACCGAATGAATCAACAGTTTGCAGGCTCATGAAAAAGTTTTTTGAGACGGGTTCAACAGTCGACCTTAAAAGTTCTGGACGTCGTCGTTCTGGCCGAACTGAGCAGAACGTTGCGTTGGTTCGTGACAGTGTGGCTGTTAGCCAGCAAAATCAATACGTCGCCGTTCTCAACAATTGGGTTTACGATGTTCTTCTGTACGGAGAATTCTTCGGTACGATCTCCAATATCACCCGTATAAAATTCAGTTGACGCAACATTTGAAAGTGGCAGACCACCAGAAGAGACGACAGTTTGTTGACTGGGTATTGAGAAAACGGCAGGATGATGACACCTTCGCAAACAAAATCATTTTCAGTGATGAGGCGCACTTCCACTTAAACGGTTTTGTTAATAAACAGAACTGCCGTATGTGGTGTTTAATTCGACGGGTTATCGGGCAAATGGAAGTCGAAACTTGTCGTGCAGTGATATCCAATTTCATGGACAGAGTTGATGCGTGCCAGCGCAGTAGAGGAGGACACATGCATGACATCATTTTTCATACATGAAATCGGAAGGTAAGATGAACTTGTTGATGTATTTATTTTCAGTTTTTCAATAAAATAAATCTCTTAATTTGATATAGTTATCAAAACCGGCGCTCTTTTTGAATCACCCTATATTTATATGATATAAATGTAAGTTATTGATTTTTATCAATAATGTATAATTGGTCGAGTTACGACAGTGCGTGATTTACGGCAACAGATTATGTGATAATATAAACAAATGAAATGTATTTCTACAGATGAAAGTATCCTGATCGAAAACGAATACTAACAAATACGACATGATGATTACTAATTTTTTTTATAAATTTTACAGTAGCTAATTTAGACAACGCTATACAAATGGGATGATATATATTTTGTGCATGGAAATATGAATATCGCGATATGTCCTAACACTATCAATGCGATACCTATATAAATGCCAATTTTATTATACAGTTTTATTTAATTATGTAGGCGTAATTATTCGAATACATCACATACAGTTTCGGTTTCATTTGGTAAGCGACCGAATCACAAACTGATAAATCTACAAATACGTCAGAGTTAGGAATCACAAATAAAGTTTTACAAAGTGACGTATTTCAACAGACGACAGTGCGTGATTTACAATCCACAACGTTTTGTGAGTTACCCAGAAACATTATTGCTCGTATCTTTGTTAATAATGAAGATATATAAGTCAGTTCGTGATGGTGTAGAGTACACTCAAACACATTCATAGGCGACCTAACTCAAATTTCGAATTTTTTGACGTACGTCACTTTGTGATGCAGACGACGATTAGGTCCCCTCTTCCCTAAATACTGAAACTAAAGTTTAGTGTTATAAGTGGATTATGATCTGATGTCAATGCAAAATCACTTACAACTAAATTTATTAATATTAAGAAAATAAAATTAATATTCGCCCAGACCAAATCCATCGTACTATTACCGTTTACATTATGAAATTTAAACTTTTCCGGGAAAATAAAATAAAACTTATTTAAAATTCAGAAGAGTAATTAACAGTTCTTGGAAGAGGTACTGTCATGGGGTCCCTAATCCTCTTATACTACAATGTCATCTTAATACAATCATCATCATCACCTTTAGTTTACTTGTTTTATGAAACTTTAAGTTGTAAATAAATAATTAGAGAAAATTTTATGTTTGTAAATTTAAAAAAATTAGTTTATTTAAAATCGTATGAATCGCTTGGTTATTAGTGACTACGGTGGGTTAATATACTATAACTGAAACAGTGGATTTTGACTTGTGAAAATTTCTAGACGCTAGCCGGCAATCGAACCCAGGACCTCCGCATAGTAGGCTTGCGACCAAACCACTTTATTATTACCATCATCACGTTTAGTCTACTTGTTTTATCATATTTTAAATAGTAAATAAATAAAGAACACTTTTTTATATTTGTGAATTAAAAAAAAAATAGTTTATTTAAAATTGCATCAACCGCTTGGTTGAAAATTCCAGACGCTAGCCAGGAATCGAACCCGGGACCTCCACGTAGTTGGCTTGCACGGTAATCACTAAGTACTGGCCGGCCGGTTGACGTAGTGGTTAGCGTAACTGGCTTCTACGCCGGGTTTCCGGGTTCGATTCCCAGTCAGGTCTGGCATTTTTTCATCATTCATTTTCACTATCATTATTACCCACCGTCTGCATTAGATGAAATTACAAAACAGTCAGACGTAAAACCAAAAAAAATAAAACAACTAGGCACTAAACAAATTTTTTAATGAAAAAATATAAATTTAATTTTCTTACTACACATTGTAGCTTTGGTAATTTCCGTTTTTCCTACTTACTGTAGTTTTTATCATTCTAAGAGATGAAATAAAGTAGTAAATAACATGTTTTATTCCATAACATTTTAACGGAAATATAGAACTTCCTATTCTATAATTGGTTAGCGTGTAACTAAGACCATTATTTGAATCACAAGGTCCTGACCGTAGACTGTCGTTTAATAAGTTAATTTACGGCCTAGAACTGCTTGTTAAAACAATACACTACTTTTTTAAGTACCGCAAAGTCCAGACTTAATAAACTGTAATCTTTTATGTTTTAAAATTGCACTTTATCGTTTATTTCATACATCATTTTATTATTGTGACCATTGTTCAACGGTATTTGTATGTAGTTTACTTCCTCATATTTAAACTTGAATTCTTTAAACGTTTCTCATTGTTAAATTATAGTAAAGAAAGTAAGAAACTTTTGCGTTCCGGTTCTTCCTTAATTTTTTCAAAACGTTTTGGTTGATTAATTACCGATATTAGGTGGAGAGGTCCTGATATATGTTTTTTACTTTACCACAATATTTTTACCAATTTATTTTTTAAGGCTGCTGACGTAATAATTAAAGACATGAGATTTGAAATTTTAACCCATTTTGTGGAGGGGTACATTTCAAACTTTTTGTTACCAAAAAAGTATAATTTTGGACACTGAAAATGATTACGTTAAATTTTCTTTCTAAATTATATCTTTTATTTTTATTTACATTACATTACATTAATAACATTTACTTTATTATTAAAAAAATAATCTTTTTACACAGAAGAATTCTAGAATGTGTAGCAGAATATCTCCTTTCCTTTTTTCTTTGTTTTAATTTTGACTTAGTTTAATAAATAATTAATTAAACCACTATACTAAGTTATTAATTACACTTCAAAATAATCTAACACCCTTATTTAAAAAAATGAAATAACTTACATTTTTTAAATAAATGCAAAAGTCGTTATTAAAGATTGTCAGTTTGAAAATAACCTTTTGAATTATTTTTACAATTTTTCATTGTTATACAAAATGTTTTGCTATACAAAATATTAATATTTCTTTATAAAATACATAATATTAATAAATAAATTATTTCACAATCTAAAAATTTTATATAGGCCTCCGTTCATTTTTTTTTTTTTTTTTTAGATATTGTTTGCAAGTTTTATAATTGTTAAATTACAAATTTACATCTATCTTAACAACAATTATAAATAACGCTAGCTTATGTTAATAACAATGCGATAGAAAGATTTATCAAAAATTTTGAGGTGCTATCCTGGTGTTGCTTACACTAGTGGGGTGGGTAATACCTAATTTTTCAGATTTTGTCGCGGGTTTGGTCACTAGTCAAATGGAAGAGGTTCATGTTACATGTTTCCTTTCTGAGACCAGCTTATGGTTTACAATTTATTTTAATCCCTCAGTCAGCCCATTGCAATTTATATAATATAGCCTAGATGAGAAAGCTTTCACTGACTAATTTATTCAATCACTCATTGATAATTCTCTCACTTCCCAAGCACCTCTTCTTCACAATGTGCTACATTAGGTCTCCCTATCGTTGGCTATTGTTATGGCGTACTCTTCCCAATTTTCTTGCTAAATGGAACAACTATTGAACCCTTAAAATCTCAATAAATTCCTTTATGCTCCTACACCAGGAACATCCCTATCCACCTAACAATTGCTCGCTGACTTTAAATTTATCTTATTAATAATACTCGTAGATGGGGCAGATAATAATTACCTTTAAATATCCCAAGTACATCAACTTCCTGTTTCAAAAAATATTAAAAATCTCTCTCACTGCACGAGCTCTTTGCAACACTTCTCTTTCGTGCTTTCAGTGATACACAAAGCATTATTATGGCAATTCACATCTCAAGTACTTTAATATGGATGACGTTTGCAGCTTTAATTATCCAAACCTCTACTCCGTACAACAAAACCGACAAAAATTAGCATTTAATCACTCTGTTAATTCAAGTTGAAATTATCATTACAAAAAAATTTCCTCATAGTTTAGCCAAGATAGTGTTGTATTTGCAATGAATATTATTCATTAGAATATTTTTATAGATAAATATGTACTATAATATCATTTATTTGATAAATTATATTGATAAACTTCCTTTTTACTTCATATTATATTTAACTTACTCATATATTTACTTCATAAATTTTAACGTGATATGTCCTATACTTTTTTTTTGGGGTCTCCTGGACGCAGGAAATAAAAATACATTACTTCTAAGGACAAAAGTGAACGAAAAAATTTAAGATAATTTTTTTTTAAATAAGTGAATTTTTTGAAGAATTTTAAGTTTACCCGCACCTTGCGCTACTCGGAAATTATGAATTCTCAAGAATTACTGGTATTTACTTTAGAATTACTCAATTACTATAATTTTCTGATCATTCATTAGACCGTTAAAGTTTGGGTACGTCTAGACTAGTCGGAACCAATCTGGGGAACCTTCGATTATAATTTCACTAACTGGATTCAGATCAGGACAACCAAGACAGGAAACAATTTGGTCTTTTTTTAAACAAATTCAAATGTTAGGATAATATTATGTAACACTGAAATATAAGTTGTAAAGATTCTTTGTTTGGATTATTTTATGTTTTGTTAGTATTACTAGTAGTTACCGCATCGCTCAAGTATTAGTGAACCAGTTTCAACGAGATCTAGAGGATACTTCTGTCAATCAAATTAACGATTTAAACTCCCATGCCAATTTTTCATTCAAAGGGGTTTTGTCCGTCAAGGTGAATTGTAGTTTTAAATATTTTTTAAATTACTGTAAGATAAAAATGATTAAATTAGAATAAAAATTAAAAAAATAATTTAAAAATAAAATTTTACATTAATCTTTAACCCATTGGTTGTCTAGAGGTAAAATCGACACCATAAGTCAGCTGTTCAATACCTGAATTTTTAGACGAAGGCTTCTGGTTTAAATCCCAGTTAAGACGAGACTGTATGGTGGTTTTAACTGAAAATTTTGAATTTCGGTTCTTTATGTTTTTCAATAATTCAGACCGAGATCAACCACAAAAACATTAAATTACGTGAAAAAAATTATTTTAATGAAAAAACTAAGTTTTTAGGAGGTTTACCCAGAAAAATGATCGTGTCACAAAGATCGAATATTTTTCATAATTTTATTCTGATCGTTTTAGAGCTAAGGGAATTTTAGTTTTTTTAAATATCTGGATTACTGTTTTTAATACTCGCAGCTGTTGGTTCAGCTTTCTAACCAAATGTTGATAGGAAATTTACTTGTTAATGTACATTTTGTTTTTGATTTGTGCCTTTTTGTGTTTTTGCCCGTTCCCGTAAATTTAGATTTTTAACATTTAGGTACATTTTTCTCGGAAACCATTAAATATACCTGGCTGAAATTTTTACCAGTTATTTATCTTGTAAATTCACATATTATTGTGGCACTTTATGAGTTCCTCAAAAGCTACAATAATTATTAATATGTAAATACCGTAAAAAATTTGTAAAAATTTTATGTTATTCCTTATTCTGTTTTTAACTTTATGGTTTAACGGATTGAGTTGCGAAAATGTCAGTAGCTCGAACAACTCGACAACTACAAGTAAGTAAAGTTTCATTTCCCTATCGTTTACCAATCTTGTGAAAAATGTACCTAAAAATAGCAAATTTAACATTGGCGGGATACAAAGTACAGTCTTAAGGTTACTTTTTAGGCACAACTTGTTTTATTAAAATAAATTCTGCAATATCCTCCAATATTACAGCATGCAATCGGTCAAAGCAAATTAAAATTTATTCAGAAAAGTGTTTCATCATACTGAGGTTTTTTATATTATGCTTATAATACACAAGTAACATAATTTGTAATTACAGAAATAAAAAATTACAAAATTCAAGCCTGTAATTTGGAATGGTATTCCGTGTTCATATGAATGAAGTTAACATAAAAATGCTTTTAGTGGATAAACCAAGGTAAATATTTTGCTTATGATATTTTTAAACAAATACATGCTAGCATGATGCAATACGTTAAATTCATTAAATCACGATTGGCCATGCCGATACATTCCTAAGCAGGCTTATTTATCTCATTTTTGTGTAATAACATTGGTTTCTTATCTACAACCTACATAAAAATATAGGCTACGTAACAAGCAGGTAATGTTGTATTACAAACACTACGCTCTTTAATATACTCTAAATTCTAAAACAATTTAAACTTTTTGCGTTTTAAACTATAATGTAGAATAAAATAGTAATCATCTTTCTGTCATTACATTATTTGCTATGAGTTTTAAAAATAACTGTAAACAAATCTCCTGAATGTACGAATGACAAGTTGAGGCTCGTTATCATGAGTACCTCCATTATATAAAAATTATTCATTTTTGAAAATAGAAAATTACTACATACATTTACATTTACATATGTACATATGTACATTTACATTTTATAATACTTTCCACTCTATAACTTATGTACATTTAAATTTCTGTCACATAGTAATGTTTCAAGCGTCTAACTTCTTCTGCATGTTTAAAAGATGGCAAATTCGTTTTCGTGACTTTCAAGTCTCGCCTGATATTTTGTGTTAAAACATCTTACCTCGTCAATGACTTCAGGAAGGTTTCAATAATGGTGTATTTCTGCATTACTTGCAAAACATGGCACCTTTGTTATAGTACGAATAACCTGGTTCTGGAAATTTTAAATTACCTCTAATGTTACTTCTGCTGGTAGTTCCCCAAAGTTGAACGCCCTACAACCAAACTGGTTTAAGTAACATTTTGTAAATTAGTAACTTAACTATTCTCAAGAGAGTGATTTTTTCCCACAAATCAGCTAGTACATCCTTTAGTATTTTAGATTCAAATCATTCCCCTTCTTTCTCACTTGGGTTTTCCAAATAAACCGCCTGCCAAGATGCATACCTAATATGCTTTTCACGGTTGATGAGCTCTGCTGTTCCTGGCGTTTAGACCAATCAGAACGTTTGCCAGCATTGTCAGATTGTACCTGACGAACATTATGCGTGCATGCGTATAAGAGCCGCAATAGTACAGTCGTGTTTTACATCTCGTACTGAACAAATCGATTATAGAGGGCGTTGACATGCAATACTTTATAATATAATTAGCTGGTTGTATGTTTATAGGTTATAATTGTTACTGAAAGACCAAAAAATGGCTGACGAAATATTTATTTAACAGAGCTACAAGAGCAAGTATTGGCAACGTTGCTGGCAAGTCATTAGCTTGCTAAAAAGTTGATAGGGGACAATGCATACGTTCAGAGCTCATTAGCCTTGAAAAATAGTGTAGGTAGACAACTTCACAACTTCAGTTAGTGGTAAATCAACACCTCCAAGTTTTACTTGTGGACAAGTATTTCACCACATTATAAATTTAACATGCTGCAATTTTGTAGTATTAATCTTCACTCCATTTTTGAAGCCATGTTTGGAAAAATAGTAATAATGGATGTATTTGTTATATTTTTTAATATTACAAATTGTCACGTTTCATAAAAAGAGACTATGAACAAAAGATTTATTTTTGCCAGTTTGTCCGGAAACTTGGTCAAAAATTTTATGAATTTTCCTACCTCCGGATTTTTTAAATATTTAAACTAGATAGTTTTAAATTAACTTTATTATAACTGATTGTTCAAAAAGGGTGACTTTAACATTAAGAAAATATAAGAAACGAATAAGTAAATTTCATGTCTCCTTACATGTCAGTTGAATTTATTGTTTCAAAACTTAAATGCCCATATTTTTGGGGGTGAAATGTATGTTATATGATATTTAAAGAAAAGTAAGTGAGCTTAAAAAGTTTTTGTACATGAAAATCATTTACTTAGTGTAAGTAGCCAGAACTACAGAACAAGTTCGAAATTTTAAATATTTAGGATGTAGGATTTCATACGAAAAAGATGATGATGTAAGTGAAAACTGGAAAAATTCAGCGCTGTATGCGGTTCTATTGGCAGGACAATAGGAAAGAAACCGAGACAGGACACCCAAATGAAATATTTTATAGCTCAATGGCTGTACCACGCTTAACATATGGGAGTGAAACATAAGTGTCATTACAGAGGAATGAATCTCGGATCGCTGCTGAAATGAGATATTTGCGGGGATTTAAAGGGTGCACCGGTTAGATAGAGTAGGCTACGTATCGAAGCTTTACGCGCCGAGTTAAATGTTCAGTCACTGTGGGAAACGTTAAGAATATGTAAGAGAAACTGGTCCAAACATTTACTTCGCATGCCAGCACACAGACATCCTCTACGAGCATGGAAATATAAACCTAGGGGGAAGCGAGGCTTGAGATAACATAAAAAGAGATGGATGCCAGAACAGGCCATTGAGCCTAATCTTTGACAGATGATGATGATGATGATGAATGGTATGCAGATGTATTATCATTATATGACAATTAACAAAGCACAGGGACAATCGATAAAAGTTTGCGGATTAAATTAGGGATTAACAGCTGATTTTCGGAGACGAAGGTTCCCGGTTTAAATCCTAGCAAAGGTAGTTACTTTTATACGGATTTGAATACTAGACAGTGGTAACCGGTGTACTTTGATGCTTGGGATTTAATTAACCATACTCTCTCAGGAATGGTCAGCCTGGGTCTGTACAAGACTACGCCTCATTTACACGTCATGCACATCATCCTCATCTCATTGGGTCATGGGGTTGCTTATTGTTCTAAATTTAACAGATTGCAACGTACACAAATTAGGAATAAAAAAAAATTAGGGAAACCCATGTTTCTTACATGGACAGCTGTATGTGGCCACTTAACGCGTTGAAAACCTTCTAAATTAATCGTGTACGCACCAGGTGAAAAAACAAAAAAAATCGTATATCCAAGAGCATTTCAATAAAAAAAGAGCACGGAATTGTATTATTTTTTAAACACGTTTTATTTTTAATTCGAGACGTAGCAGCGCATGTAGGTTACAGCTAGAAACTGTAAAAGAATGATTAAAAATTGAAAGTTTTGCAAAATTGCCTTCGTAGTAAAATATATTTCATGTAATAAAATATGATTTGCTGTAGTTCTAAGTTTAAGTCTATAAAATAGGCCTACTGAATATCTTCGACAATTTTTATTAAAATTGATGTTAAATTATGCGTAGGCTAAGTGAGTAAAAAGTAAAATTTTAAATACGAACAGTTTACTCGCGTCAGTAGAATATATTAAGTAAAACAAAATGGACCAAAGTCCCTTGGGTGATATAGTGTTGTCATTTCAGACTAATTTAACCATCAATCTACCATTACTTTAATGGTTTTTCATTTCAATATTTTAATATAATATGGAACTAGCTAGATTAACTTAGATGACGCAAATAATAGAAGTAAACGAGTTCAATGAACAAATTAAAAAAGCTTGGGAAAGACAAAAAATAGAAATGAAAGTTTAACATCAGGCGTGAGAACAGTCATTTAACGTGATCTTTATTAAGCTGATATTGCAAAAAAATGAAGAAAATACTTTTTCTTTGTAAAATTTGTAATAAAAATTCTCATCGGAAAATAACAAGAACAACGGAATTTAAGGGGACCCGGAATGCCTATCACCGTAATATTACTGTAACCCACCGGGTTGGTCTAGAGGTAAAATCGTCGCCAAAATCAGCTGTTTAACAGCTGATTTTCGGAGACGAAGGTTCTGGTTCAGATCCTAGTAAAGGTAGTTACTTTTATACGGATTTGAATGCTAGACAGTGGCTACCGGTGTACTTTTATGGTTGGGGTTCAATTAACCATACTCTCTCAGGAATGGTTGACCTGAGTCTGCACAAGACTACACCTTATTTACACGTCATACACATCATTCTCATCTCATTGGGTCATGGGGTTGCTTATTGTTCTCAATTGAACAGATTGCAACGTACACAAATTAGGGATTACAAAAAAAATATTAATGTAAGGAACATTTTCTCAAAAACTATCAGAGTTATCCTATCCTATTTTCATGTGGTTACTTTTCAGGCTATTCTACACCCATTGAATTAGTAGCATTTTGATATAATGTTAGGAAGATAAATTTTTTTTGAAATTACCACTTTTGAAAATCATACCTTTTTGCCTATTGAAGTGAAAAATAAATATTTGAACACATTATTTTACTGTAATATTATTTCAGTACATTGGGATTATGGTATGAAAGGCTGTGCAAAAATTTCATTAAAATCCATACACAGCTGGCTGATAAAATGTTCCTCATGAGTCAAAAATTGCTATTTACGGAAAACAAGAAAAAACTACAAAACACGTTACACTTTAAATAATTCGATATGTTTTTTTTATAGTTCAGAGGTTAATACATTACATTCACAAGTGGTCTGCTGCTAACTTAAAGTTTTGAAACAAAACATTTTCGCACAAAATAAAGAAATTATGAAATTATCTGTTGTCATTAAAAAAATAGAGATGTTATGCAAATGGTAACGTTGAAAAAATAAGGATTCAACATATTTTTAATTAAAAAAAAACTGCACAGCCCCCAACAAATTATACATATATCGTTGGATCAATCAATTTCAATTGGATCAATTTCAATTTCTTTTGTTCCGGGTACCCTTAAATGCCTAAGTTTAAGAAAACAAAAGTTTTAAGAGAATGTAAGTGAAGATAAAGAAAGCTTTTTCTTTTTACTACGAGCACCCCCATAAATTTCAGCAGATTCCATCTCGTAGAGCACAAAAAAATGTTGTTCGTAAGGCAATTTTAAACAAATATGTAGTAGTCGTTCTTGAGAAAATTGAAAATAGTTGAAAATTACACCATTAAACTACTAGTACTTCCGATTGATCGATTTTGATGATGTTCGAGTCGTGTTCTTTTATAGAACCTAATTTAAGCTCTAAGTTTCATTTTCGGAAGATTTTACATTTCTGAGTTATTTTGCCCCCCCCCCCCGCACACACATACACACAGACACCAATAAGTAGAAACATGTTTTTTTGTGTTCATGGGAATGAAAACGTGTATTTTTGGTGTAAAATTGATGTCAAAAAATCGAAATGAGACAATACTCTTCTATATTTCTTGTAGGAAAAGAAGGGAAGAAAAGAAGGAAAAATGAAAGTGGTGAATAAAGGAATGTAGAAAAATTGTGGTTGTTTACAAATATGAAGTTATCCGCCATATTATAAAAATAACTAATATTTTTCATATATTCTAATATCATATTTTTAATGTAGGGGGAAACGCAGGGAAGTTGTTGTACTACCTATTATAATTTTGAGATTCTATTGGTGACCTCCATGAAAGAACACTCCGGATAAATCCATAGATTAACAAAATTAAAAACCTGAACTAATTTTTTTTATGAGTAAAAACAATTTAATAAAACGATATTTTTTATTCAATTTAACAGATAACATTTCCTGTATGGTACGCTTAAGTTGGATATATCAAAATACAATCCGTATCCAGAAAGGAAATACTTTCCTTATCACAGTGACATTGAAAAAGGGCTTATCAAGTAGGCTTGCAATACTTATATTGAATAAGATTCCGTTGTAAAGTAAAGTTAGATGGGAATTGGAAGGACTTGAGTATGTGACAGTTGTTTCTTTATATCTGCTCGATAACATTTTCCTACGTGCTTTGACTGTCTTTTCAGCGATTACCCTATATAACTATATAAATCACTATAATGATTTTAAATAAAATTGGCTAAGAAATAAGCCAATCAGATTCACTCAGGTTTATATTTTATTGATCAGAATTATATCTTCATTTTTTAAATCCTAATAAACTAATTATCTATAAATGTTTCTATTTAAAGAATAAGAATTTTCTTTACCCAGTTTGATTCCAGCTCCCACCAGATTTCTTTCGGTCAACGGTTTTTACTTTCTTTTTTCCTATGACAATCACATATTTAATTTGAATAAGGCGGATTTTGTGGGGGTCACAGGGGTCATGACCCAATCAATTTTTTTTATTTATATTAATAGTTTTTTGTAACTTTATAAAGGAATAAAGTAATAGGCATTTTATAAAATTATAGGCCTACTCGTATATATTACTAAATATTACATAATATATTGATATAAGTATAATGAACAGCCAAAACAAAACTAATTAAATATAACACTCACCTCAGAGTTTTACACACATTCGAGATCTTTCGTCTCTCTCGGAGACACTCTCAGGAACTATTACACTAAACATAAAACACATATCACATTTAAAACAAATATGGTCGAAGACCAGGTCAATTATTTAACTATGGCTACAACCATGCCGCGCGCAATTATTCGGCCAAATGACGGTATAATCATTTGTTCCTGTTTTATTTCTTATTTCGATTTTGAAATTAACAATTTGAAATAATTTGTCGTTATCAAAGTCGGTCTGAATATAAATTATTATTAAATATATATTGATGCAACAAAATATAAGCACCCAAGATAACATATTTTTTAACTTATTTAGTAAGCACTTAAAATAAAAAATAGTTTTATGTAAGTGCTTATATTACTTTAAACCTTTACCAATAAATTATGTTCTATGTTGTATGAAGCGTTATGGTACAAAATTCTTTTAAATTTTTAATTGGCAATAGTGATCCATTCCCCATTGTTGAATTTCCTAAATTTTTAAAATTATTCCATTTTTTTCTGTTTTAACAGTATGAAAATTGAAAATTTTCGGCTCAGAAATTTAAGATGTCAGGTTTTAATTTTTTTTCCCCCAGGGAAGGACAACCGGACCCGCCCCTCGGTAGTGACCCCTCCAAACTTGATGCTAAATCTGCCACTGACCTCAATATATCGAATTCCTTGATAAATCGAAGTTTTTTTTCATTCCCTCGAAATTGCCAACTCTTCCCATGTAAATTTTTCCTCTATTATATCGAATATTTAGCGGGAGAGAACTCGAAATATCGCATTTTCCTTATTTATTTTGGCTATTTTCAATCTCTATATATCGAAATTTTGTTTGAAAAACCTTTTCGTATATCGAGTTTTCTCAATATCATTCTTTTAGTCTTCTTTAAACCATTTATCTGACACCTTAGGTCTATTGTTTAGTGTCTTAAAAGTTTGTTTTATGAACCAATCATCATCCATTTCATACAGCTGGCGGTAAAACTTTAGTCTTCTTTTTCTAATAATTTCCATTAATTTGATCATTTTCGTTGTACGGTTCTTCTCGACCTCGTAACCTATATTGTCCGTTTACTATCTTCAGACTCATTATCTTGTGGAGGATCTTTCTCTCAAAATTCTCTCCACCGGAAAAAAATTTCATGATTTCATTGTAGTATTGATTACCGCCGAATATTTACGAGAGAATTTTTACATGTATAAAAGATTTTCATGTGGATTTTTGAAATCGAGTTTTCATTATAAATTTAGAAAGACCCGTTTTCAGACCCTCTGAACCCAAAAAAAACATGTCTTAACTGTTCGATTTGTGTGTGTGTGTTGTGAGTGAAAACAATTTCAAAAATGGCATATCAGACATAAGTTAAATTTTAATTCACACAGGTTTTATTACAGTATTATAATGTCTAATCTTTGCTTGTCTTGAGAGTGTTTTCTTCTGAAACAAGTGATGAGTTCCTCAGAGTGTACCGGCCACCTTTCCTCGTCTGTTGTTGTTCGCTTCCTTTTCACTGATCTTCGGATGTATTATCTCCTTGAGGTCATTGTTGCTGTCATTTAGGTCAACAGCCGAAAGGCTGGTTAGAACCTCTAGAGGTTTTACTAAGTAAAAACGAGGAGTAAAGTGGTTTACTATTGCCTTCCTCACTGAGTCGAAAGAGTATACTTATCAGCATGCCCGGCCCTCCAAAAAGCACCTACTTTCCATCCTGCAAATGACTTTCTCACTTAACTCACCGCAGGTTCTGGCTTTATAGTGAAATTCATTACTCTAAAAGGAGATAGCACTGATTAGTGTCTTTAACACCTCTATCTCTTCTGTTCTTAAATAGTTTAGTAATATAACGGGCTGACTATGTGATAAAAAACAGAACTATTTATTGTAGCCCTGGAACCAGCAGATCGAGTGCAATAAATTCAACCCTCCACCTTCCCGTTATGGGTGAATTGAGGTCATTATAAATAATTTAAAATTTTTAACTTGAAATTAAGGAATTAACTTTGTATTTTTTTAAATTTTTGAAAAAGTAATAGGAAGTAAAAATAAGGCATTTATGAATGGATATGGCGTATGTAGTATGTTTTAGAACATCCTATAATATTCAGGTTATTTAATTAATTTATGTAGAATGAAATAAACCACTACGGTCAAACGCAAATGAGTCTAGTAGACAGAATGACTCCATCGTTTTATCATATCATTTTCAGTGCAATGAACTGAATAATATATATTAAAGGTTTACTATGTATTGTTTATGTAGGGCTGTATTATTTGTTTGAATACATTTCAATTTATTCATTAATTTTACGTTTCATTCATAATCTTAAAGAGTATGAGTATACAATGTAACTTTAAGATTTAGTTTAATTTCTTTTTTCAACCTGCTCAATATGATTTTTATATTCTCTTAACCTTCATGAAATATAAAAAAGAAGTAGACCTATTATTTTCATGTCGATTTTTGAAATCGAGTTTTTACTAGAAATAGCCGTTTTCAGGCCCCTTAAACCCAAAAAATAAATGTCTTTACCGATTGATATGTGTGTGTGTGTGTGCGCGCGTGCGCGCGCGTGTGTGTGTGGGTATACATGTACGAGAAAGAGGGGTTGATAGGGTGGGAAGGGGAGAGGAAAGAGGATGGACGGTAGAGAGGGTGATGGTGGGGAGGGGAAGGGAGGGGAGAGAGAGTAACTTACGAAGTTGAAACTCATTAGGTATTATAAGGCGACTCGAGTAGGGTAGACTGCCTAAAAGGATGCTGTACTTTGAGATGGAGAGAGGGAAAAAGATCTATGGGCAAACCAAGAATGAAGAATGAAGTTGATGAAGAAACCAAGAATTCAGTTATGGATGAATTGGGGAAAAAGATGTGATTCCAAAAGAGCAATGGAAGAGACATTAAGTTACCACCATGGAGTTTTACAATGAAGGACAAAATTAATTACTATGTTGGTAATCGCGACAATAAATTGTTTGAACAAAAACCTACTTATGTTGGTTAAAAATACATCAATCCATTGACACAAGCTTTAAAATATGTGGTAATCTAAATTTGTTTAAAAATATATGTAATTGATTGATGCAACATTTTACAGCGTACAAGAATTCTTTTCTAAATATCTTTTGGTTGAAAAATAAATATATTTCTACGTACACACTGAGACAAATTGTGTATTATTTGAAAAATTATTAAATGACACGCTTATTGAAGTAAAAATGTAGGTAGAGGTAATAATGTGTAAGTAGGTAGGGGTAATAATTGGTAAGTAATGAATTTAACATAGTGTTAGTATTTAGGATTATCAGTTTTATCTTGACATGTCCTTTACTCCCTTTCAGCAGTCCCCTGGATACAGTAAAAAATCTGGTGTGAAACACTCACACAACTTTCTCTTGCCAATGAAAATAATGAACAATAAACCTAACATTAGTAATAAAATATTAGAAATAAACAAAAAACTAACCTCAAAAAACATTAGTGAAATACGTAAAATTAAAATCGACCTCAGTTTGGCTTAAAAATACGGAAAATCGCTCCTACACGCTAAACTAGGCACTGTACAAAAAAAAGCTTTAAATAAAAGTTGTAGATCTTTTAATTTTCTACAAATTTTATTACATACACTTTTGTCGTAAAATGCATTCTAAGGCCGAAATCTTTAAAAAATTGATTTTTCACACGTTTTCGTGAGAAAGAAACAGAAAATCGCTAATTACCACTAAACTAAGCGTTATACAAAAACATGTTTGAAATAAAAGTTGTAGAATTTTACATTCTCTACAACTTTTATTATATAACATTTTGCGCTAAAATGCATATTAAAGCCGCAATCTTAAAAAGAAAATGTTTTTACGTAAAAACAGCCTCACGCAGAATTTCAGCAAACATGGCGCCTACCCTATCTTGTAGAGAATAAAAAATTGAGTAAAATAGGCGATTTTAAAAAAATCGTAGGACCACTTTTTGAGAAAATCGCAAAAAACTGAAAAATTATACGAATAAACTACTACTTCCAGTTGACCGATTTTGATGAAAATGTTCGTGTCGCGTCCGGTAGTGGTATGTAACTTAAGTTTCAAGTTTCAAGTTCGTACGATGTTCCGTTCTTGAGATATTCTGTTCACACACACACGCGCGCGCGCGCGCGCGCACGCACGCACACACACACACGCACGCACGCACGCACACACACACACACACACAGACCAATCGCTAAAAACATGTTTTTTGGGTTCAGGGGGTCTGAAAACGTATAGATCCGGTGAAAACTCGATTTCGAAAAATCGACATGAAAACAATACTTTCCTTCCTATATAGTCATATAGGCAAGAGAAAGTAAAAATATAGAAAGTGGATAGTTCAACGATTGAGATAGGTAAATAGTTGTTTGTGTTGGACCCGACCCGAGAAAACTTGAAGAAGGATTAAAGAGGATGATGATAATTAAGAAAATCATCCTCAACATCTGAAAAATAATCAAGAATAGAGCCAAAGTATAAGGAAAATTTCATTGTGATTAGTTTTCTTCTTCAGCAATCAAGGATTAGGTCCCAAGACCTGGTCTGGCATCCACTTACCCACCGGTCACCCCAGATCGCGCCGTCCAATCGGACTGTAACTTCTGACCAGTCTAGGAATTCTGCATGAGAGACATCCTTTCAAGATAGTCGGTCTATTTCCGGCGGTACTCCATAATTGTCTCCGTAAGAGAACACACATCTAACTCTAGCCGTATATCCACGTTTCTGAACCGATCCATTATACTACAACCCCGAACGTATCTCAAGAAGCGCATCTCTGACGACTGAATGGAATTTTTATATATTTTCTTCTGCACCCAAGGGCTTATAATGTGCCAGTTCGGGCCCTCCCCTTAAAATCTCGATGTATTGTATGACAATTCCAATTAAACTCTCTGAACGTTTGGTGGTACGTAATTGTCCTCTTCATACGACACATCACATCCCAAATAGGCAAAGTGGCTAACCTGTTCCAGAATCATTCCACCCACCATTATCTTTGTTCTGAGTGGATACTTTCCTCTAAAAAAAAACTCTAAAGGAAGACACTTTTGTTTTAGCTTTTGATATTTTTTTTATTAAACTGACCGTACATCTCACAAAACCTAAAGAGGACTCGTTGCAAATTATCCTCACTAATTCCAATAGTCAGTGGAGTTAGTTTGTCTTGATAATTAACGAAATATTTTTAGTTCAAATCAGTTTGACTAGATTAAACTAGTTTATTTTTTTTGTTGGGCCCGACCCGAAGAAACTTGAAAGAGGGATAAAGAGGATGATAGTGATGGTAATGATGCGCAGGAAATTGAACCTGGAATGTTAGTGTTTGTAGTTCAGCATTCCAAAGAAGCTACGCAATGTATAAAGAATTTATCTGAGTTTGAAGATTTTTCGCTTCTCGAATTCTACATTCGATCACCACTATACACACATTCTATACTCACACTATACCACATTCGCTGTCTTACTAGCGGTGCTCCCTGAGATCCTAATTGCAATAATATCTTGAATTTCCTGTACACAAGTTTTCCAGGGTGACCTCGTCTCCTGTTTACGCCAAGGTCCACATTGCAGCCATGATTGACAACCTTCGTTCGGAAGTAGAATAAAAAGAAGAAGCTTTAGTAAGTGAATGTAAAATACGCGTAAATAAATAAAGAATAGTGTTTGAGGAAATGGACGTGAGAGGGGAAAAGAGAAAATCATCTTCATGGAATACATCATAGCACTAATCTATAGTACTGTACATAGATTGTATCTGTAATACAAATCGTTTATCTGTTAATGAAAATTTAATACAGCCATAAATAATTTAATAGATAAATAAATCTATGAATAAAATATTTTATTTGTCGTTCTTAAAAGGAAATACTCCAAGTACCCGGCAATAAGTTTTAATATAATGTATAAATTTTCTAGTTTATAAAACTAAATCATTATTTTGAATATAGTATTTCCGTTTCGATGAATTTAAAAGGTTTATAATTTGACCGAGAGGTGACAAATCACGTGTTTTCTAAATAATAAGAAATTCTACCCACTATTTTATCTTTTTCTTTGTATAGTTCCATGGTAGATACTCTTCAGAAGTTAATATTAGTTTACAGTTTTGTTTTACTAGAATTAATTCGTTATTGGTATAGTAACGGTTACGATACAAAATTATGATTATTTCAGATTTACTCCCACCATTTCATATTTCTTCCAAACCCAAAATAATTAGGCTAAATGAATATTTCTGAAACTTTTTTTGAAATTGCTTTAAAAAATTTTAGATAGCCTAAAGTTTTTATAGGTAAAATGAATGGTTCGAGATTAACAAAAATATTATTTTTCAAAAGCTTCTACAATACAAGCTCGCTAATCCTAAAAATTATTCCGATTATGTATAAAAAAAGTTTGTTTTTATGTAGCTATGATAATTTCCTTTGGTACGATCATTTTTTTAATGTTAAAAAATTTACATTTTATTACACAACTAATAAATTAAAGTTCATGTAGTTTATTAGAACTTTTATCAATTTCGATCAAGTTCTATTAACAGTAAAAATGTTAAAAAATTAAATGTGATGACGTCATAATGTGAGAACGTGCTTCAGCAGAATAGTGATAGATAATTATTTAAAAATTTAAATTAGATCACTTTGGCATTGCATCTACATTCAAGTCTTGTATCTATGTGTGTCACTATAGCAGATTTAATTTAATGAATGAATGAACACACTGGCCGGACCTTTGGTCATTTTACTCACAACATGAATATAATTCATTAAAAATAGCTTGAAGCCTGAGGAAAAGATGTTTTTATAATATATTACATATATTTTCGGGTGTACTAATGTGTGTACGTTTCAATCTGTTTATTTTAAAACAATAATGTTAAGGATATGGTAAGGGATAAAATAAATGAAGCACATAGTGGAAGTAAATTCAGGCGCGTTAACCCCAACACGTTTTATAACAAGTAGTATTACCATCACAAAGTTAACAGGAAAACTGACTTTATACCAACAAACCAACTAACTTAAAAAGTTGCATGTATATTAATATTATTTTGAGAACAATCTGTTAATTATTTCACATAAAATCGATATGCTTCTAGCAGTTACTAGAACAAGTAGAACTGTAGTCCTTGGATCGAAAGTCTTTGAAAAGCTGAAGCTTTGTGGCAGAATTGACATCAACAACCTCATAAGAAACTTTGCACTTGCACACTCGCTCCTGAAACAAAAAAACACACAGAGATCTTAGAATCTGGAACAAACAAGTTTCAGAAGTGACAATAAAATTACAGTCCTAATGTAATTAGGTAGATACTCAAAAATCCTGCCCATAACAGACAGGCGGAGTGTCAAATTATTTGCACTAAATCTGTTCGTTGCAGGGCTAAAATAAATAGTTCTGTTTCTTATCATATGGTCAGCCAATTAAATGACTGAATCATTTAAGAACAGAAGAGGTAGAGGTGTAAAAGACACTAATCAGAGTTATCTCCTCTGAAAGTAATGAATTTCACTATAAAGCCAGAACCTGCGGTAAGTTAAGTGAGAAAGTCATTTGCAGGATGGAAAGTAGGTGCTTTTCAGAGGGCTCGGCATGCTGATAAGCATACTTTTCCACTAAGTGAGGAAGGCATTGGTAAACCACCTCACTCCTCGTTTTACTTAGTAAAACCTCTGCGGGTCCAAACCAGCCTTTTGGCTGATGACCTAAACAACAACAATGACAGGGAATGTGTCACAGTAAACAAGAGATTTTTCGATGACTACAACTTGTACTTGTTTTGACTACAGCCGGTGGACAATATTGCACCCCACGCTCGTTCTCTCTGGCGAAGGTCATAGCTATCGTTCAACAAAGAAACTATAATTATTAATTAATAGTCATATAGACTACTCTACATTATAAAGGTTTGTTATCGATGGGGCGCGGAGGAGGGGAATGTTATCGGTTGTGATGTTATTGTAGATTATTGTGTTATTGTAGATGTTATAGAAGATTAAAGGGCGCACCTGCGCCCTTTAATCTACTTAATTTATTAACTTTTTAAAAAGTGACATTTTGCAAAAATCAAAAAGTTCGTTGCACCGGCTAAAAACATAATTTAAGTTTACTCTTAATACAAGTATTAAATTTAAAATTAATTGTACCAACCTATTTTAGATTTGCGTAATAATAATATTAATCATAGACCTGAAGTAAGACAATACAAATGTAGATAGTGTAACAATATGATATGGGCAATAATAAATGTAGATGTATTGTACGGAGAATTGTATTGTCAAACATGAAAAGAAAATACAGAAACGCTCTCTTAATCATCGAGTAGTTTCCACGGCGTGCGGGCACAGCCATAGCTTCATTTTCGCCAAACTTACTGTAACACTATAAGTTTATACTCAACTTCATATGCAGATTCCAAATGTGAAATATTTTCGACATCTGTACTGGAAAAGATTTTTAGACTGCAACAACCAATTGCGTCATTTGTTTACATTACTAGAAACTTTGGCGAGGGAATGTGGAGAAGGCGTTAGTAGGTCTGCAGTAAAATAGATGAGATATATTCATTTTAACCCCCCTAATAGAAGAAATAATTTTACATTTTTTTTTATTTTTTACAATTCATTAAACATTCTACATAATTCATAATTTTTTCTGTAAAGCAAAACTTGAATTGTAGTTCTACCTTAAAAACTACGTGTTCTATAGAGGTTTAAAAAAATGTATTGATATACGCATCTAGAAGTCTTTAATTGATGTTTTTAATTGCGTTAATAGCAGCGTCGATTTCCATAAGATCCATTGAGTCAACTGAACGTGCAAACGATTATAGGTCTACAGACCAATCATAGGTTTTTGAATTGATTATTTGGATTTAGGAAGCCTGAAAACTTATATATCCGGTGAAAACTCTACTTCGAAAAATCGTCATGAAAACTATACTTTTCTTCTCTATTCATA
Organism: Catonia carolina; assembly: GCA_035578175.1. Classification (NCBI taxonomy): domain Eukaryota; kingdom Metazoa; phylum Arthropoda; class Insecta; order Hemiptera; family Achilidae; genus Catonia; species Catonia carolina. The sequence continues at coordinate 25,484,820 of JAQMRL010000011.1, forward strand.
TAGTGCAAGAGAAGGTAAAAAAAAAGAACAGCTATGAGAGAGAAATCTATGAAAAAGAGAGAATGCAAAAGACGGTAGCAGTATAGTACGGTCGGTGCCCAGTCCTGTATGTGTGCATCGTAGCAACACCATAGTCTGCACGGCAGGGATGTTACTTGACAAATATTAACAACTTTCTACCAGCTGATTGTTTGCGCCCTGTAAAAATATTTATTGAAGAAATTTTGTTTTTTGACTATACAAGATCCCTATTTTTATTTGCAACTGTATAAAATTAACAAGTAAATTTGAAAAAAAGGATCCAAATATTGACAAAATTTTAAGACATTGAGGAGGTCCCTGCCCATTGACAGTACTCCAACCGTAATAATTAAGTTAGTTCATAATTTATGGAATTTTATTTTGTTTTTCTTTAATTTTGACGTCTCATGATATCTCTACTCCAGAGTCATTTCAGTCTTCGTATAGTATATACGTATATATGGTAAAGTTGGCAAATCTGGTGTGTTTAGGTCAACAATGAGCTGGTTTAGATTATTGGGTAATTTCTTTTTAAATCGTGTGTATGTGCGTAGGAACACATTGTTGTGTACGGGACGTTTAAGTCCGCGTGTAGTGTATCATTCGTTACGTAAAAGGGAGCACTAGTTATCTGTCTTAATAATTTGGACTGAAAGCGTTGAATTTTCAAAATGACCGACGGTTTGGCACAACAGTAAATGTGGATGCTATACATTCAAACGGGTCTGAAGAAATTTAAATCAATTTCAAAGCGTTACAATATATTAAATGAGATCTACAAATTGTAAAACAAATTACAATAAGAGCATTATGCATACCACACAAAAGTACTAATACGAAAGTCCCACTCTATTCTAACAATCATGTTCTGGTTCAATCTGGTACAAAACATTTAATAAAATTCTAGACAGAACGGCTCTTGGATGTTCAGTGATTACTGTATATATTCGCCTGCCCCTTATAATTTAAGATTTAAAAAATGAATCGTTTAATTCAATCTATCAATTAATATAATTAATCAATAATTTGTATTAATTTAGTTTATTATACCAATATGTAATACTGGCCTGCGCATAACTAATCACTTCTTTTATATATTCAGATATCAAACGAATAAAAGATTTCCGCCTACATATATCATTTTTTATCTGATGCTGGTACGAATAATTGGCTCACCGGGTAAAGTAAGAAAAAACCGGACTAAATTGTACTTTATTTAAATTTTAATATAATACTTAAGTAAAAGATTACTTCTGAAGTTATTATGGACACTTTTTACTTTCTCTTGCCTACATAAATATAGTACTATAGGAAGGAAAGTATTGTTTTCATGTCGATTTTTCGAAATCGATTTTTCACCGGATCTACACGGTTTCAGACCCCCTTAACCCAAAAAACATGTTTTTAGCGATTGGGCTATGAGTGTCCGTGCGCGCGCGCGTATGGTGTGTGTGTGTGTGTGTGAACAAAATATCTCAAGAACGGAACGTCGTACGAACTTGAAACTTTAAACTTAAGTTAGATACCACTACCAGACCCGACACGAACATTTTCATCAAATTCGGTCAACCGGAAGTAGTAGTAGTTTATTTGTGTCATTTTCCACTTTTTTACAATTTTCTCAAAAACGGCCCCTACGATTTTTTTTTTAATCGCCTCATTCACTACATTTTGTATGCTCTACAAGATAAAGTAGGCGCCAAATCTGCTGAAATTATTGGAGAGGCTGTTTTGTCGTGAAAAAATTGTTTTTATAAGATTGCGACTAATGTGCATTTAAAAAATGTATATTATAAAAGTTGTAGAGAATTTAAAATCCTACAACTTTTATTCCAAACATTTCCTTGTGTAACGCTTAGTTTAGCGGTAATTAGCAATTTTCTGTTTTTTCTCACGAAAACGTGTAAAAAATCAATTATTTTAAGATTTCACCCTTAGCATTTCACGACAAAAGTGTGTAATCAAATTTATAGGAAATTGAAAGATCTACAACTTTTATTTAGAGCATTTTTCTCTACAGAGCCTAGTTTAGCTTGATTTTCCGTATTTTTAAGCCAAACTGAGGTTGATTTTCATTTTGCTTTTATCACTTATGATTAAAATAAGGTTATCTTTTTTGAGGTTAGTTTTCTGTTTATTTCCAATGTTTTATTACTAATGTTAGGTTTATTGTTAATTATTTGCATTGGCAGGAGAAAGTTGTGTGAGTGTCACACCAGATTTTTTATATTCATATTTGATAATTATCATAGTTGTACTTGTACACAGGATCATCACAGGATCACAGGATCAAGAATGCGGGGTTTTGATCTTGGATTAGGCCTAAATGAAAACAGAAATATACAGTTTATGTTGTTTATTTATCGAATTTGTGTCTCAAACAGTTTATTTACATAACTAGGTACTAAATTTAAAAATGTGCTCCGTTGGTCACTTGGTAAAAATGTTCAATCGATATTCAGTCTCTGACCAAACGTTAGTTAACATATCTTCTGTTGCAATTGTCAATATTTCATTAATTCTTTCCTTTAAGCTGTTTAGGTCACGAATACTACGAGTATATAATATACTCGTATATATATATATACTAGCGGGTCCCGCGTGGCTTCGCCCACGCAAACGTAAACAAAGAATCAACTGTTTAAGTATACTCTCTGTATTTCTTATGGGAAGGTATTTTTGCGAATTCTACCATTTAAAATAAAAATTTTGCAAAATCCTTTCTTAGCAACAGTTTATAAAACTTAAAATTATCTATAAATCAGGATATCTCTTTTTATATAATAGATAGCGCCCCGTCGTGGCTTCGCCCATGCAATTTTAAGGCTATGATTCTGTATTTTAATTTGCTAATAACTGATTTATAATCTGCTAATAACCTATTTGCTAAGTCACAAGTATAATTTTTTGGAATTACGTATAAAGAACAATTCACACACATCAATCGCGTCACCATTCCGAAACGGAACCGGCACGGCCACTCGAAGTCAAAAATGATGACAGTATTCATACATGTACGTCAGTTTTCCTTCCGTCAAACTCCATTCAGTCATTTTACAGAGACAAACACGTCCGTAAAAAACAAAATATCGTCGAGAAAAAATATCGTTTTGACGGTTCCGTGACGGCGACAAGACTAACGCACCGGATTCGGGACGGTGCCGGTGCTCAGTGTAGACAATGTCATTAATTTTTCAAGAAAGAATATTTTTCTGTGACTGAACTTCTCGGAATGACGGAACTGAGACGTGCCGTGACGGATGTGTGTGAATCGACCCTTATGGTGAAAAAATGAAAAAGAGAGAGATTAAAATATTTCCTGAATTTACATAAATAACTGTTGTTTTATTTAAACAAGTTAGATTTAAGAAAATAACTTTATCCTATGCATTTTACTGAATTGGTTGAGACACACTTTTTTTTAAATTAAATTTTAATTGTTCCGTTGCAAAAATCATTTTTACAATGTCAGTCAAATACATTATGTGACCTAAGCGATGAAATCCGTATCTTGAATAATAAGTAATAATACAAAAAAGCATAAAAAACATAACACTTATTATGCTAATTACAACAAGTCTGGAATTAATTCTGTCTAAAATGTAAATCCAGTGTTAGGTTAAAAAATTAAACACTATGTACAGTACAACATCCGGAGTGACAAAAGTAAAACATAGATTAAAATCGGTGTTGATGTCAATTCAACTTCTGGGAAAATAGCTATAGTTTTGTAATTGATCAGTTGTTTACGTACGATAAGAACGTAATACTGGATGCTATGGAATATGCCTATGGAGGGGGTAAATGTGTTTTGGAGAACCAGCAGTAAGCGTAGCGCTTCGCGTTGATTCTTCATCCTCGCATCAGTGGGGGGAAATTTTTGCTATTTCTGCCCTTTAAAATCAAAATTTTGAAAAATCCTTTCTTAGTGCGCGCTTACACAACATAAGAAAGCTAAGATCCAAATTTCAAGTCTGTAGCGTCAGTAGTTTCGGCTGTGCGTTGATCTATAAATGAATCACCCTGGACATGGTTGTCCTTTTATATAATAGACTAGCGGGTCCCGCGTGGCTTCGCCCACGCAAACGTAAACGAAGAATCAGCTGTTTAAGTATACTCTCTGTATTTCTTATGGGAGGGTATTTTTGCAAATTCTACCATTTAAAATAAAAATTTTGCGAAATCCTTCCTTAGCGACAGCTTAGAAAACTTAAGTTGATCTATAAATCAGGACATCTCTTTTATATAATAGATAGCTCCCCGTCCTGGCTTCGCCCATGCAATTTTAAGGCTATGATTCTATATTTTAATTTGCTAATAACTTAAGTCACAAATATAATTTTTTTTGAATTACGTATAAAGAACGATTCACACGTCACCGTCACCATTCCAAAACGGAACCGGTACGGCCACCCGAAGTCAAAAATGATGACAGTATTCACACATGTACGTCAGTTTTCCTTTCGTCAAACTCCATTCAGTCATTTTACATAAAGACAAATACGTCCGTAAAAAACAAAATATCGTCGAAAAAAAATATCGTTTTGACGATTCGGTGACGGCGACAATACTGACGCGCCGGTATTGGGACGGTGCTGGTGCTCAGTGTAGACAATGTCATTAATTTTTCAAGAAAGAATATTTTTCTGTGACTGATACTTGTCTTTTCGGAATTACGGAACTCAGACGTGACGTGGACGGATGTAAGCGTAGCGCTTCGCGTTGATTCTTCATCCTCGCATCAGTGGGGGGAATTTTTGCTATTTCTGCCCTTTAAAATCAAAATTTTGAAAAATCCTTTCTTAGTGCGCGCTTACACAACATAAGAAAGCTAAGATCCAAATTTCAAGTCTGTAGCGTCAGTAGTTTCGGCTGTGCGTTGATCTATAAATGAATCACCCTGGACATGGTTGTCCTTTTATATAATAGACTAGCGGGTCCCGCGTGGCTTCGCCCACGCAAACGTAAACGAAGAATCAGCTGTTTAAGTATACTCTCTGTATTTCTTATGGGAGGGTATTTTTGCAAATTCTACCATTTAAAATAAAAATTTTGCGAAATCCTTCCTTAGCGACAGCTTAGAAAACTTAAGTTGATCTATAAATCAGGACATCTCTTTTATATAATAGATAGCTCCCCGTCCTGGCTTCGCCCATGCAATTTTAAGGCTATGATTCTATATTTTAATTTGCTAATAACTTAAGTCACAAATATAATTTTTTTTGAATTACGTATAAAGAACGATTCACACGTCACCGTCACCATTCCAAAACGGAACCGGTACGGCCACCCGAAGTCAAAAATGATGACAGTATTCACACATGTACGTCAGTTTTCCTTTCGTCAAACTCCATTCAGTCATTTTACATAAAGACAAATACGTCCGTAAAAAACAAAATATCGTCGAAAAAAAATATCGTTTTGACGATTCGGTGACGGCGACAATACTGACGCGCCGGTATTGGGACGGTGCTGGTGCTCAGTGTAGACAATGTCATTAATTTTTCAAGAAAGAATATTTTTCTGTGACTGATACTTGTCTTTTCGGAATTACGGAACTCAGACGTGACGTGGACGGATGTAAGCGTAGCGCTTCGCGTTGATTCTTCATCCTCGCATCAGTGGGGGGAATTTTTGCTATTTCTGCCCTTTAAAATCAAAATTTTGAAAAATCCTTTCTTAGTGCGCGCTTACACAACATAAGAAAGCTAAGATCCAAATTTCAAGTCTGTAGCGTCAGTAGTTTCGGCTGTGCGTTGATCTATAAATGAATCACCCTGGACATGGTTGTCCTTTTATATAATAGACTAGCGTCCCCCGTCGCGGCTTCGCCCGCGCAAAGGTTATTGGTTACAAAATATCTTATGTTAAAAATAGTATAAGTGGCTTTTAATTTAGGTTTTCAATTTTGACTGTTATTTCAAGAAAAATTTCATGTTTAACAATAGTATAAAACTCGAGTTATTGTCTTTTATCTCATGACTTATATACAATAGAAAAAATATTATAATCCCATATCTTTATCAATAGCATGCACGAATTAGACAGTCCAACCTCCCGCAGTGCGTTGAACAAAACCTGTCAAACATCTGTTTTTATTTTCTGGCTTTTTTTCTATTATATTCAACTTATCTATAGATCCGATATAATCTCTGTGTATTTCTTATGGGAGACGTCGTTTTTTTGCTACTTCTCCCGTTAAAATCAAAATTTTGGGAAACCCTTTCTTAGTGCTCCCCTACATAACATAGCAAAGGTTCCCTGCAAATTTCAAGTCTGTACCTATTATAGTTTCGGCTGTGCGTTGATTATGAATCAGTCAGTCAGTCAGGACTTCTTCTTTTATAAGTATTATGCTAATTACAACAATTCTGGAATTATTTCTCATTAAAATATTAATCCAGTTTAGGTCAAAAAATTAAACACTACGTACAGTACAACATCCGGAGTGACAAAAGTAAAACATAGATTAAAATCGTTGTTAACGTCAATTCAACTTCTGGGAAAATAGCTATAGATTATAAATGCGATTAAGAATAAAATGCGAGTTTTAACATCCGCTGTAGGCCAAATCACTATCATTAAATAATTGATTTAAGTTAACAAAATTCGTTCTTAGAACGGTGAGTAACGACTAAAGCACAGTAGTACGATAGTTTGTTCTGAGAAGAACGGTTTTAAATAAAACGGTTTTTTGACGCTATCACAGTGACTGTCAAATAGGCCTACCGTCTGAAAGTGTGCAACGACAAGTACTGGTGAGCTATGGAATATGGCTATGGAAGGGGTAAATGTGTGTTGGAGAACCAGCCGTAAGCGTAGCGCTTCGCGTTGATTCCTTATCCTCGCATCAGTGGGGGGGAATTTTTGCTATTTCTTCCCTTTAAAATCAAAATTTTGCAAAATCCTTTCTTAGTGCGCGTTTACACAACATAAGAAAGCTAACTTCCAAATTTCAAGTCTGTAACTATTATAGTTTCGGCTGTGCGTTGATTATGAATCAGTCAGTCAGTCAGTCAGTCAGGACTTCTTCTTTTATAAATATAGATAATATAAATTTACTACGAGTATAATACAATACTCGTATTGTTTGAATAAGCCATATTTTTGACACACTCCCACAAAAACAAATCGCATCGAAGCACACCGGTAACCACTGTCTAGTATTCAAATCCGTATAAAAGTAACTACATTTACTAGGATTTTTTTTGGCTTCAACTTTATTTTTATTTACAACTGTAAAATTTTTAAAGTACAACTAGTAAATGAGATGGAATGAATGAGGAATGGGGGGAATGAGGAGTGAATGTGAATCGATCCATTGGCCGATGACGGCGTGAAAATTTACAATGAATGTGGTGCCAATATTTTGAATGATAATGATTTGTAAACTATGATGGATGATTTTTTTTCTTATGAAATGATTTTCTTTTTTGGTTTTTTTAATGAAATGAAACAGGTGGTCGGAGAAGATCCCTATTCCAACTTCGTTTCAGTCGTCTGTTAACAGGGAGATCGTTAGTTGAAAGAGATTGAACATTTGGATTTATGTGGTCAATTGTCTTTGTGTGTAATTAGTTGTATGTTGCGTTTACAATGTCTCAAACCGTTGGTATTTTCAGGTTTTCGTGAAGGGTATGATTGGTTACGTAAAAAGGTGCGTTTGTTATTGTTCTAAGTGCTTTTGACTGGTGTCGTTGAAAAATATTCAATGTTGTATTGCGACAGGCTCCAAAATATGGTCCACCATATAGCCAAATTGGCCGTACTAGTGATTTATAGAGGGTGATTTTTAAGTGCAGAGGTAGTCTACACGTGAGTCTGAGATTGCTCTGACGTGTGCAACGTGTGGTTTCCACGTGAGACGTCTGTCAAGTATTAAACCAAGGTACCTAACTTTGTCTGCAACTGTAAGCCTAGGATCATTGATGCGTAAATTTGGGCAATCAACAGGCCGAAGTGTGAAGGTTACCTAGGATTTGAACCAGGAACCTTCGTCTCCGAAAATAAGTTGTTAAAAAGACGACTCGCGGCGACAACTTTACCTCTAGACTAACCCGGTGGATTAGTTGACTAACTAATACACTTTTTGAAAAAAAAATCATAAGTAGGTTAAAATATAACATGTGTCTAGGTACTAGCTACAGGATCTCTTGAATCTGTAGATTAGGCTGACGCAAATAATTTTAATATTTATATTTCACACCGTTGTTGCTTAACTTTAACAAATACATTAAAAATTTGAATAGAATTAAAATATGAAGCGTTACGCAAAAACTGTATATTTATCAACTCATGTCAATATTAGAAATGTATACAGTATTAAATGTTTTTTGTAAATATGCAATCGTTATGTAAGGCCTACTTAGGCAATTTGAATTAATATTTGAATCATAAATTAATCAATAAAAACCTAGCCTATATAATAACAATCAATATAGAACTGTATTTAATTTCTCCTTTAACAGGTATTTTTAATACTTTTACAGTGTATAGGGTATAACAAAAAAAAATCCTACAAGTGGCTTTAGATTTTCAATTCTATATATGATTGTTGTTTAGGTCATCAGCCGGAAGGCTGTTTTTACTTTCTCTTGCCTATATGAATATATAGGAAGGAAAGTATTGTTTTCATGTCGATTTTTCGAAATCGAGTTTTCACCGGATCTATACGTTTTCAGACCCCCTGAACCCAAAAAACATATTTTTAGCGATTGGTCTGTGTGTGTGTCTGTGTGTGTGTGTGTGTGTGTGTGTTTGTTTGTGTGTGTGTGTGTCTGTGTGTGAACAGAATATCTCAAGAACGGAACATCGTACGAACTTGAAACTTGAAACTTAAGTTACATACCACTACCGGACCCGACACGAACATTTTCATCAAAATTGGTCAACCGGAAGTAGTAGTTTATTCGTATAATTTTTCACTTTTTTGCGATTTTCTCAAAAACTAGTCCTACGATTTTTTTTAAAATCAACTGGTTTACTACATTTTTTATGCTCTACAATATAGGGTAGGCGTCATGTTTGCTGAAATTCTGCTTGAGGCTGTTTTTACGTAAAAACATTTTCTTTTTAAGATTGCGGCTTTAATATGCATTTTAGCGTAAAACGTTAAAAGTAAAACGTTAAAATAATAAAAGTTGTAGAGAATGTAAAATTCTACAACTTTTATTTCAAACATTTTTTTGTATAACGCTTAGTTTAGCGGTAATTTGCGATTTTCTGTTTTTTTTTCTCACGAATACGTGAGAAAAATCGATTTTTTTAACATTTCGGTCTTAGTATGCATTTTACGACAAAAGTGTATATAATTAAATTTATAGAAACTTAAAAGATCTACAACTTTTGTTTAGAGCATTTTTCTCTACAGAGCCTAGTATAGCGTGAAAGCGTGATTTTCCGTATTTTTAAGCCAAACTGAGTTCCATTGTCATTTTGCGTCATTCACTCATGATTAAAATAAGGTTATGTTTTTGAGGTTAGTTTTTGTTTATTTCTAATATTTTATTAATAATGTTAGGTTTATTATTAATTATTTGCATTGGCAAGAGAAAGTTGTGTGAGTGTTTCACACCAGATTTTTATGTTTTGTCGTTGCAACACGGGAGTATAAATAGAGCACCATAATATACAAGGCGTAGGGCAATCGTATACTGTGGACAATTTAAACTGGCACAACTCTTGATCTACGTGTACACACAGTACCGCATAAAGTATATCCATAACCTATTCTTTAAACAAAGTCTACAAATTTTAATGTACGCAAATGCCTACAACATTATTTCAATGTACAAACATACAATAATAAATTATTTCATTTTAAAATGTGTATTTAATTTGTCCCAGTAAAAATAATTTTTACAAGAACTTAACTGCAAAAACTTACTAGACTATACTCTACAGACGCATGCAACTAACTAATAAACAAATTGGTCTGAATATACGAGTATATATCTATATATTTTTTTTGTAAGAGTAGTATTTCTTTTGCAATCAGTTTATAAATATAAAAACTTTAAGCAAAGACGAGAAAATTGGAGTAATGTCCTTAGAATTAAAATAAAAAAATTAAAAAAAAAAATTTTTAAGAAACGCTACAAAAGAAAAATGAACTAAAAAGAAAAAAATAAAAAAATTTACAAAATAAACAATCACAGACATTACAGTTAAAATAAAAGCGTGGCGCATTAATATAAATTATATAATATTTATTGTAAAATATTCGTATAATAGGTGTTTGTAAAAAAAAATTTTTTAATTTTAAAAAAAATTTTTAAATTTAAAAAACGCTTTTATTTAACAATTACTTAAAAATATTAACTAAAAAGAAAAAAATTAAAAAATTTACAAAAAATAAAAAATTAAAAAAAAAATTACAAAAAAAAATTAAAAAAAAAATTTTTTTTTAACAATAAAAAAAATTTACAAAAAAAAATTAAAAAAAAAATTAAAAAAAAAAAATTTTTTTAAGAAACGCTATTATTTAACAATTAATCAAAAGAAAAATGAACTAAAAATAAAAAAATAAAAAAATAAAAATAGCGTTTCTTAAAAAAAAATTTTTTTTTGTAAATTTTTTTTTTGTAAATTTTTTTTTTAATTTTTTTTTGTAAATTTTTTTATTGTTTTCTTTTTAGTTAATTTTTTAAAGTAATTGTTAAATAAAAGCGTTTTTTAAACTTTAAAATTTTTTTTTTAATTTTTTTTTAAATTTTAAAATTTTTTTTTACAAACACCTCCGCAGCGTATTGTCATCGAAGATAAACAAGTGTGCAAAGTTTGATTCATGTTGATAAGGTAGAAGTATTAAAATTTTAAGTTGCAAGATTTGATGCTTCCAAGAGTAAGTTAAATAAAAGCGTTTAAAAACCACACTCAGTAGTGTATTTCAACAAGACTAAACGTGAAGAAAAATATATATGTATATTATGTACGAATGTCAGAAGCTAGATGGCCCAAGTTCATAATGGAATGGACACCTCAAGAAAGGAGAAAAAGGGGGCGCCCTCCTAGAAAATGGGAGCAAGACATTCAAAACGCCATGAATTTGAGGCAACTGGCTCCTGAAGATGCACTGGATAGGGGCAAATGGAGGTTGAGATGCGAGAAACGGCCTGATGATGCTGTAAGAGACCTCGCTTAAGTAAGTAAGTAAGTAATATTATGTACGAACTAAAATTGGTGAACTGTAAATTAACATCTTAAAACACGAAGTTGTTGAAGCTGGAGATAGTGACGATGATAGAGATGATAACGATGCCTATTACGAGATGACGATGATTAGTAGTTGAAGTAGAAAAGAAAAAAAAAGTTTTAACGACTAACAAAATCGTAGAGGTAAGTCTAGTGTTTTAAAACGTTTCAGTCTGTGAGTATCTTCACTGTTGTCGAGGAGGTTAATCGCTAATGGATTCTGGTGGTCTTCTAGTTTTTTAAATGTATTTAGTTGTGTTGTTTAATTTATTCTTTTATGAAGGGCAGGTTTAGATAATCGTGTAATATTTCATTGGTTACGTACCATGGGCTGCAGTGATTAGTCTTAAGCTTTTGATTGAAAGCGCTGCAGTATTTTTATATTTGATGAATACATAATGAACAGAAAGTCATATGAAAACAAATTAGTTACTTCATTATGGCTGACAGATTATTAATAACAACAGTGAAAACAATGCGTAGTGACCGTGCGTGAATTGCACATTACAGTAGCGATATACTTTTGTGACTATACCGTCGTTGCATGCGAGGGGCGAAGAGTGGAGTAGATAAACACTGAAGCTGCTTGTACCAATTCGAATTTTCCAAGTATAATCGTATGAGTAGCGTAGGAGATAGTCTTGGGCGTAGTGCAATGCAGTACTTTTGTTATACAAATACGCCTGTTACGTTTAGTTTTCCAATAATTTTGTTCAGTTGTGCAAGTTGTGTCTGTGAAAATGGAAGCATTGAACATCGCATGTGTCAAAGAAGTCGAACAATATCCCGAATTGTTTGATTTAATATCGACAGGATATTCAAGGTATTGTAATAAAAAGCTAGCATATCCTCATCTTTACTTGATGAAGACGAACTCAAAAGTCTGTATGAATTTAAATCATTACGCTAACATAATCTAATTAATTATTATTAAATCAAACTGCTACTTGAAATAAAACTCAAAATTCCATCTTTACTGTACGATGGTTGGTCCACGATAAATTTATTTTACTGTTATTACTTTCTCTTGCCTATATGAATATATAGGAAGGGATAGTACTATTGTTTTCATGTCGATTTTTTGAAATCGAGTTTTCACCGGATCTACACGGTTACAGACCTCCCTGAACCTAAAAAACATGTTTTTAGCGATTGGTCTGTGTGTGTGTGTGTGTGAACAGAATATCTCAAGAACGAAACATCGTACGAACTTGAAACTTAAAACTTTAGTTACATACCACTACCGGACTCGACACGAACATTTTTATCAAAATCGGTCAACCGGAAGGAGTAGTTTATTCGTGTAATTTTTCACTTTTTTGCGATTTTCTCAAAAACGGGTCCTACGATTATTTTTAAAAATCGCCTGGTTTACTAAATTTGTTATGCTCTACAGGATAGGGTAGGCGCCATGTTTGCTGAAATTCTTGGTGAGGCTGTTTTCACGTAAAACAATTGTTTTTTTTTAAGACTGCGGCTTTAATATACATTTTAGCGCAAAAATGTATATAATAAAAGTTGCAGAGAATTTAAAATCCTACAACTTTTATTTCAAACATTTTTGTATACTTAATTTAGCGGTAATTAGCGATTTTCTGTTTTTTCTCACGAAAACGTGTGGAAAATCGATTTTTTTTAAATTTCGGCCTTAGTATGTCATTTACGACAAAAGTGTATAAATAAAATTTATTGGAAATTAAAAAATCTACAACTATTATTTAAAGCATTTTTCTCTACAGAGCCTAGTTTAGCGTGAAAGAGTGATTTCCGTATTTTTAAGCCAAACTAGGGTTGATTTTCATTTGCGTCTTTTACTCATGATTAAAATAAGCGTCTTTCACTCATGATTAAAATAAGGTTATGTTTTTTGAAGTTAGTTTTTTGTTTATTTCTAATGTTTTATTACTAATGTTAGGTTATATTGGTCATTATTTGCATTGGCAAGAGAAAGTTGTGTGAGTGTTTCACACCAGATTCTTTTTAAATTTATATTTTCTTTCAATTAACTTAATTTTCATCTATTTTCTTATCTGTTTGTTTATTAGTTGTTTATTGTTATTCATAATTTCATTTTACAATCTTTCATTAGCTATTTGTATTTAATTTTTCATTTCGTTGCGTATTTGTTCATTAGCTGTTTCCATTCGTTCATTAATTGTTTTTATTTCAGTAAATAATTTCATAATTGCTTGCATATTTAATTCAGATTTCGTTACTTGCTTTTCTTCTCCTAATTCTGCTATTTCACTCTCTCCTTCTGGACTCTCCTCACCAATCAATTTTCCTGATCTTAACTCCTTCGACATTTTTCAATTTCTTTTTTATTAATACTTATATATTGTACTCAATTCTAATTTTTTCAAGCTCCACGTTGTTGCGCCAATAATTTTATTATGTAACGGTTATTGCATGAATTTATATCATTCCAATAGCTATGTCCACACTCGTGCGACGTCACATGCTACATAGCATGCGCTTAAGGCGCATTTACACGTGCAATGATTTACTAGCGCCAGTGAAAACTACCGCCTCAGTAAAACGAAGCGTGTTTAGGCGCATTTACACGTGCAATGTTTCGCTGGCGCCAGTACTGATGCCAGTTTAATTTGCATGCTAGTTAAGGTTTACACTTTCAACGCTTTTTATCGCGCCAGTTTCATTTTATTTTGCTGTTGTGTAGTGTCAAGCTCGTGAAAGCTTGTAGAACAGATATTTTGTTACATTGGTTTTGATAGTTTAGAGGTCTGATTTTATAAGACGAACAGTGTACGTCCCACAAACAATAAAGTTGTTCAAATTTTTCCAAAAATTTAATGGTTTCATCACTACTCCACTTCTTATTTTTCAAAATGTCGCTCATTTTAGTTACCGTTTAAAGATACAGCAAAATAAAAAGCTATGTATATGAAAATATATAATAATAGATAACGGATGATAGTAAAAAATCAATTCGAAATTTAACCACCTTCTGTAAGCCAATAGCCTACTGGCGAGTTGAAGGTTTATTTATGCAAATGTTTGTTTAGTAGCGCGCCAGTCACTTACTGGCGAAAAAATTTCAGAAGGCTGCAGAAAATTCCATGTGAGTTTCTTTCTGTGCATGCATGTTGAAACTTGCACGCCAACATCGGTTTACACATACACGCATCGTTTTACTGGGGCGCCAGTTTTCACTGGCGCTAGTAAATCATTGCACGTGTAAATGCGCCTTTAGAGACTTGCCATCATCTTTCCACACTCGTTAGAACAGTGTTTAATCGTTTCAACATACAACTTGTAGCGTTTTAGTCAACCGAAGTTGTTCACTTACTTTTGCCCTACGTAAAAATATGTTTATATGTATCTGTATGTAAATTTATTTATTACGAGTATATTATTTTTTATATTATATTTTATATTATTACTTATATAAATACAAATGTTTATTTATATAGATTCTATATAAAATGATATAAATAAATTGTCGACAATATTGTTGTATAAATATATATTCATGACGATTTTTCCAAATAGAGTTTTCACCAGATACACACGTTTTCAGATTCCCTAAACCCAAAAAACATGTTTTTAGCATTGGTATGTGTGCGAATGAAATATCTCAAGAATAGAATATTGTACGAAGTTGAAACTCGAAACGTGAGCTACGTACCACCACCGGACCCGACACGAATATTTTCATCAAAATCGATCAACCGAAAATAATAGATTATTCATGCAATTTCTCACGTTTTTGCCATATTCTCAAAAACTGCTCCTGCGATGTTTTGTAAAATCTACTCGTTTACTTCATTTTTTATGCTCTACATAATAGAGTAGGCGTCATCCCTGCTGAAACTCTTCGGGTGGCTGTGATCTCTTAGAAAAAAAATATTTTTTTTAGATTGCGGCATTGAAGTTTCAGAAAATTTCGAAGCCTACAATTTTTATTTCAGATACTTAACCTAACATTACTAATAAAACATTAGATACTATAAACAAAAAAACATAACCTAATTTTAATCATGAGTGAATGATGCAAAATGAAAACCAACCTTAGTTTTGCTTAATAATACAGAAAATCACTTTTTGACACTAAACTAGGCTCTGTAGAGAAAAATACTTGAAATAAACGTTGTAGATCTTTTAATTTCCTATAACGTTTATTGTGTACACTTTTGTCGTAAAATGCATGCTAAGGCTGAAATCTTAAAAATCGATTTTTTCACACGTTTTCGTGAGAAAAAAACAGAAAATCGCAATTACCGCTAAACTAAGCGTATGCAAAAAAATGTTTTAAATAAAAGTTGTAGAATTATAGCATCATGTTCATTCATCTTGAAAATACAACAGAAGTGACCACTAATTGGCATGCCTCTCTCGCACGACATCGCATGCGCTTAGGGCATGCCATTTCACATTGGAAGGGCTTTTATCTCAAAACAACAAAACAAATATTTTTGAACACTACACTAAATTAAAGCCTGTTCTTTACTGCGTTGATTGGTTTGACAGATTATTTTGACTTGAACTAGTCGGAGATGCAGCAATTTACGCATAGATACTCAGATTTTAGCCGGTTTTCCGTTAATGTGGATTTTAAACGTCCGTTACTCCGTCCAGGCTTTTCATAAAAGAATGGCGTTTAAGTACGTTGAAGATTAGAGTTTTCTCCATATGAAGATTTTAAAATAGAAGTCTGATGTTCCATTTTAAAATGCCGGCCATTTTTGTTTAAAGTGTATTTTGGCTTCTCATAAAGAGAGGGAAATGATTTTTGGACTGAACCATGCATTTTTACAGCAGTATTGTGCCATGTATCGTATTTTTCATTTGTAATTAGAAATAGATATGTGGTGTTAATATGAAATTCTATTAGTCTCTAAATTTCTTGAGAGGAAACTGAGCTTTATAGCGGTATCCGCTCCGAGTATAGTCGTTTAGAAAAACAAACTTCAATGTTTTTCCTGCCGTAACTCATTCCGTAGCTTATTTTGAATAATTTAACGATATTTTTATTTTAAAAAATAAACGCTTTGCTTGACATAATACCGTTGTGAAAATGTATGGTTCAGTCCAAAATCATTTCCCTACCCTAACGTGGAGCCAAAAAGCACTTTTTTAAAAAATGGCCGGCATATTAAAACGGAACATGAGATTTAACTTTTAAAATGTTCATATTATAGAAAACTTCAACGTACTTTTAAACCCCGATTTTTATGAAAAGCCTGAACGGAGTAACGGACGTTTAAAATCCCTATTAACGGACAACCGGCTAAAAACTGAGTAATTTTTGCGTAAATTGCTGGAGTTATCTCCGATTAATTTCTAAATAAAACAATCTACGAGGGGGTACCCAAAAGAAACCGGAATTATTTTTTAAAACTATTTATTTTTAATTTCTTTACAAAAGAACCTTATCCCCTTCAAAATACTCTCCATTACAACTAATACATTTGTCCCACCGGTGCTTCCACTGTTCAAAACATTTTTTGTACTCCTCTTCAGTGATGGCTGCCAGCTCATCCGTCGTTTTTTTCTTGACATCATCAACGTTGTTAAATCGGAGACCTTTCATGCCCCTTTTCATGCGTGGGAACAAGAAAAAATCACACGGAGCCAGATCGGGTGAGTACGGTGCGTGTGGTAGCAAAACCATGCCGTTTTTCGCCAAAAACTGGGTAACCGAGATTGCCGTGTGTGCAGGCGCGTTGTCGTGGTGGAAAAACCAGTCCCCTGTCTGCCACAAATTAGGTCTTTTACGACGAATGCTGTTTCGTAGTCTTCTTAACACTTCAAGATAAAAAGCTTGATTTACCGTCTGGCCTGGTGGAACGAACTCTGAATGGACAATTCCCCTCACATCAAAAAAACAAATCAGCATTGTTTTGATGTTCGATCTGACTTGACGACTTTTTTTTGGTCGGGGTGATAATGAAGTCTTCCATTGACTGGATTGTTGTTTGGTTTCTGGGTCGTACCCATAGCACCAAGACTCGTCACCCGTAATGATCTTTGACATGAAATCTGGATCAGTTTCAAGCTGTTGTTTCAAATCACTACACGTTTCAATTCGACGTTCCTTTTGAGTGTCTGTCAGAACCCGAGGCACAAACTTGGCAGCGACTCTTTTCATTGTCAAGTTTTCTGTTAAAATGCGTTGGACTGAGCTCCAAGATAACCCACTAACCTGTGATATTTGGTCAATGGTCTGTCGTCGGTCTGTTCGTACAATTTCTTTCACTTTCACAACATTTTCGTCTGTTCGGGAAGTCGACGGTCGTCCAGAACGAGGTTTGTTCTCAATCGACATGTCGCCATTTTTAAAGCGCAAAAACCACTCGTACACTTGGGTTTTTCCAATAGCGTCGTCTTTGTAAGCTGTTTTCAACATTACAACTGTTTTCGCGGCGTTTTTACCGAGCAAGAAGCAAAATTTCACACCCGCACGTTGTTCATTAAAACTTGCCATCATGAAAAACGACACGAGCACAAAACAGCACTAGCGAGAACAATCACTGCACGAGAACAGAACAAGCTAGATCAACGAACAAAATGGCATTGAACTGGCAATGAGTAGCGCTACAAGCAGCCTAGTGGCGGGAATTTGTACTGCACAAGCTCCGCCCACAGCAGAGCTATTCCGGATACTTTTGGGTACCCCCTCGTAAATCAAAGCATTCAATGCAGGAAAGAACAGGCTTTAATTTAGTGCATTGTCCAAAAATATTTATGTTTTTTTTTTGAGATAAATTTCTTCAAACGAGTGCGGCAAGGTGGCATGCCTCTAAGCGCATATGATGTCGCATGCGACGTCGAATCAAACGTCGAATCGAAAGTCGAATAAGAAAGCGCACGAGTGTGGACATACATGATAACATATTCTAATTAATTATTAAATTCAACTGCTAAATTTATTTACACGATATTTGTACGATGGTTGGTCCACGACAAATTTATTTTTAATTGTTGCAATTACAACTCCGGAGACTACATAATGACTTTGGAAAAAATATAAAATAAAATGAAATATTAATTAAATTTTGAAAAAACAATTTTGTTTTAGGCTACTATTCAGTTAATGAAATAAAAAAACAGTACCTTCCTTCCTATATATTCATATAGGCAAGAGAAAGTAAAAATTAAATATCATCATCATCATCATCCGTCATGGTTTAGGCTATTGAGCCTGTTCCGGTTTCCACCTCTTCCTCGGTCGACCCACATCCCTTCTACCATCTGGTTTGGACATCCAGGCTTGAAGTGGCAAACGGTTGTGTGGCATTCGGAGCAGGTGATCTGTCCATCTTTTTCTATATTGCTTGATCACATCTACAAGTGGTTGTACATTGCATTCTTCTCTTATCACTTCGTTTCTAATGTGATCCAGCCTTGTGTATCCCTGAATGTGTCTCAAGAACCTCATCTCTGAAGCTTGTATGCGCGAGTCGTCTCTCTTTGTTGTGGTCCATACCTCGCTTCCATATGTAACTAGTGGAATCGCCATTGTCTTATAAAATTTCAACTCTGTTTCTTTTCTGGCTTTTCCCTTCAATGTACGATGTATGGTTCCACATATCGCATTGAATTTATTCAGCTTCAGAGGTATGTCCCTCTCACAATCGAAGGATACATTGCAACCTAGATATTTGAAACTACTCACCTGCTCCATAATCACATTATCTAACACAATTTTCGATCGCACTGGCCATTTGCCATGGAATGCCATTACTTTGGATTTTTGGGTCGAAATTTTCATTTTGAATTCTTTACTTAGATTCTGGAGTTTATAGACTGCTGTTTGAAGCTTATCTTCACTGTCTTCAATTATAACGGTGTCGTCGGCAAACATGAGTGAGTTGAGGGAAACGCCTTGTCCAATATTTACACCTGTGTCAACCTTTTGTCGCCAAACAGTCATCAGCTCGTCAATATAAATATTAAATAATGTAGGTGATATGGGACATCCCTGTCTGACTCCTTTATTTACATACAACTCTCTCACATCTTTTCCATCTGAACTAATCAGCACCGATGTTTTATAATATAAACTATTGATAGCAGTCACAATATGCCTTGGGTAGCCTTTCTTCAACATAATTTCCCACAGTAAGGACCTGTCGACGTTGTCAAATGCCTTTTCCCAGTCAATAAAAGCCTGGCTTTTATTGACTGGGAAAAATTAAATATTGTGTTTATATTTTTATACTATTTAAATTGAAATTTAGAAAAATAAATAAATGTGATGTAAATTAAATATTTGCCTTAGGTTAAGAAATGTATGAATCAGCTGTTCCCAAATAAATTTAAAAACTGTCACAACAGCTGATCGCTACAAGTCTTGAACTAGATATAAAAAAAACTTGGAATGAAAACGACAAAAATTCGAAATGATAAAGAAAAGATGAACGTTCCTCTATGAATGTCAGATCAAACTGACACGTTGATAATAAAGTTTTTTTTTTTTTTTTTTTTTTTTTTTTTGTGCCCTGGAGACTCCAGGAGGAATATAGGACATGTCGTCAGATATAACACCTGAAATACATATAAGAATCACACAATGTATCACTACTATCAAGAAAGAAATTCTTGTATGCTATAAAAAGTTTCACTGATCAAGTAATTTTTCAGATTTTTTTTAAAACAATTCAAATCCTCACAACACTTTAAAGATTGGGGTAATTTATTCATGAATTTTCTCCCTGCATAAGTAGGTTTTTGTTCAAACAATTTTGTGGAGTGATTAGCCACATAATAATTATTCCTGTTTCTCGTGTTATGATTGTGAACATTGAAATTCTGCATAAAATTATTTTGCCTAACATACATAATCACCTCAAAAATGTAGAGGGAGGGAACTGTAAGCAATTTAAGCTCCTTAAATAGTGGCCTGCATGAGGTTAGCTGGTTAGCTCCCACCATACACCTAATAGCTTTCTTTTGAATTTTAAAAACCTTATTTATATTACCCATGCTAGAATTACCCCATACTAAAATACCATAACGGATATGAGACAGAATGAGGCCATGATAAGCTGCCATTAGTAATTTTTTATCATTTAATCTGGCAATTTGTTTTAGTGCAAATACCCCAGATGATATTTTACTACAAACTTGATTGATATAGAAGTCCCAAGACAAAGATCTATCTAGAGATACGCCCAGGAACTTCACTGTTTCTACATGCTCTAAACTATTATTATGAATAAATACACCCACTTCTCTACTTTCTTTAACGTTATGTTTTTTTTAAACTGTAAGTACTGACACTTTTTCCCATTAACTGTTAATAACATTTGATTCAAGAACTGTACTACGGACTCTATGTTAACATGTGTATTTACTTCAAGAGCATCTACCAGTAAACTGTTACTGATTACTGAAGTATCATCAGCAAACAACAAAGCTCTGCCATTAGGTATGACTTCTGGTAACCTATTAATGTACAATAGAAACAGAATTGGACCTAAAACTGACCCTTGTGGAATGCCTGCTTTGACTTCAAGCTTTCCAGATACAACCTTTGTAAGTTTCCCTCTAACAACCCTAGTTAACTCCACACACTGTAATCTATTAATAAGGTAAGATTGAAACCATTTCAATTCTACATCCCTAACGCCTAATGACTCTAGTGTTTTCAATAAAATTTCATGATCAACACAATCGAAAGCTTTACTCAGATCCAGAAACACTGCCAATGCTTTCTCCCCGGCATCCAATATATCAACTACTTGCTCCACAAGTGAAACAATTGCAGTTTTAGTTGATCTACCTTGTTGGAAACCATGCTGATCCTCTGAGATGATTAGGTTTTCAGTCAAGAAACTGATTAACCTAATAAATACTACCTTTTCAAAAATTTTACTGATTGTGTTTAAAATACTTATGGGCCTAAAATTTTCAACTAACTGGCTATCTCCATTCTTAAATATAGGCAATATTTTAGCCTCCTTCAGTTTGTTTGGAAATACACCTGCTTCGAGTGAGAAGTTAATCAAATGAAGGAGAGGAGTAATTAAAAGATGTTTACATTCTTTAACAATTATACTAGTAATCCCATCTAACCCACATGTTTTCTTACTTTTCAAACTATCAATAACTGATTCTAATTCCTCACTTGAAACTAGGCTAAATAAGAATTGATTTACTACCTTGTTACCTTTTGGATCATAACATCCCACTGTTTCCCCAATCTGTTGTTTAAGTTGTAAAGCTACTTCCTGGTAATATTTGTTAAAATAATTACAAATTTCTACACCATTCTGTATAGATTCATTGTTTTTGTTAACAATAATAGGTATGTCAGTAAAACCTTTGTTGCTAACTACACCTCGATTCTTATTTATTATTTCCCATATAGCTGAGTTTAGATTTGGTGATTTATGAAGGACTTCAGCAGTTTTTTTGCATTTAGCTCTCTGGACTTCTCTGTCATAATGTTTTTTAATAGTTTTGTACCTTTGTTCGTTAAAGGTAGTCCTATGTGAAAGAAAATCTGAGTATACATCTCTAACTTCAGACCTCATTTTCAAAATTTCCCCTGTGACCCACTCATCTGTTTCCCTGACAATATTTTTTACATCTTTCTTTTTAATTGGACAACTATTATTATAATGAAATTTTAATGTTTCAATAAAATTATGATATTTCTGATTAATGTCAGAAGAATTGAAAACAGTGTTCCAATCCTCTTTGGATAAACTGTGTAACAAACAATTAATATTCCCTTGGTCTTCCTGCCTAAATTCTTTAATAATTTTTTGATTAGGGACATGACTACCTAAATCCTGAATCTCTAATACTTGGTACTCGTGATCAGAGAGCTCTAAACCCCTTAACCTAACCTGACAACTCACCATATTTGTTAAAATATTATCTATTATGGTTTGTGAGTGACTAGTAACTCTTGTATAACCTTTAACTTTTATATCAAGATTGTTCATCTCCACAATATCCCTAAACTGTTCAGCCATTTTATTTTAAACAGCAAGATTTACATTAAAATCACCCAAAACTACCACTTTTACATATCGTTCTGTTAAAACTTCCAGTAGTTCACTGAACGATGAACAGAACTGACCCCAGTCACCATTAGGGGATCTATAGACACCCACCGCAACCATCTTTCCCCTCTTTTCTAACCTAACTTCTACCCCAGCCACTTCAATATCCATTTCCCGAGAAAACCGTTCTAAATAAGGTAAGTTACGAGTGTCAAGTTTCTTACTTGCATTAGCTAATATACAAACCCCCCCACTTTTGTGCATTTTCCTACAATATGAAGCAATAATAGAAAACCCTGAAAAGTTTATTAGTGACATCTCATTACATTTTAACCCGTGTTCTGTAAATACCACCATATCTGGGTTCTCAGAACTTAAAAATATATCTAACCTATCCATTTTATTCCCTAAATATTGAATATTTTGATGTAAAATAGAGAAGTGGGATGCATTATTTTCCTGATTATAATGGTTATCTACAACTGTGTTGACTCCAATAATGAAAGCTGGTCGCAGCCTATATACTAACTTGACATCATGTAAACCTAACCTACCGTTACTGTAATTAAAAACGTGTGATCTCTTCTTCAGTTGTGTTTCACCAATAAAACCTAACCTTATATTTCCTATCTCTTTACCCCTTGTTTCAGCCAACTCATTAAAAAAGACTCTTTAGCTTTTAATTTGTCAGGGAGTTTACGAGTGACGAGGGATGCTATCCTATCACACAACACGTTTTTACCAGACTGATTCAAATGTAACCCATGATTAGTGTAATTAGTACGATTAAGCCTTTCATTGATGAAATTAATTTTAATCCTGTTTACTGTTTTATTTTCTAGGCTATTAATTTTTTTATGAATATCACGGTTTAGTTTATTTATTACTTTGTTTAGTTCTGGCTTGTCATGTCGAACGGGAATTGTATTTATGATTAAATTTGTTTTATTGCTCATTGGAACCAGTTCTTCAATTGTCTTTAAGATTTGAGGAGTATTTTGGAAATTTTTAGAACTGATATCATTGGTTCCTCCGATAATTATCAAATGATCATTCTTAGTAAGGGTTTTTAAATCATCTTTAGCTGATTTTACTACTTCTTTTAAGTCTCGTGTGTGGTAACTACTATCGCAAGAAACGACTATCGCAGAAAATCGAAGACTACGATACGATTACGCTTCGCATACACTACGACCCGTGTGTGAAGTCCCGAGTTGAAGTGAGAGAGACTATACGAGAAATAACATGATGAATTTTTATATTATGACACTGATCGTAGGTGACTAGTCACCTACGATCAGTGTCATAATATAAAAATTTCGATTTTCTGCGATAGTCGTTTCTTGCGATAGTAGTTACCACACACGAGACTTTAGTATCAACGTGTCAGTTTGATCCAATGAGCTAGATATAGACTGGAGGTAGCACTGTGAAAATGAATTGCGTGCCGTCAGGCTGCCGTGCCGCCATTATGTGGTGAGGATAGATAACGCGCAGTATTCAAACTCTCATACAAATCAAATGACTGAACGTTGATAATTTAACTTTTAATGTAATATTTAGGGAATAAATTCTCGATAACAAAGTTCATATAAATTTTATTATTCATTATTAGTTAAATACAGTATTCCTGTAACGTAATATTTTGTTTAGAAAGGCAAAAACACATTACGTTAAATCTAACTGAAATGCAACACAGGCCAAATTACATTGATGTTACCTGAGTTCTTTCTTATTGGTTTCTTCAATATATGTAAATACACCAATATATATTGAGAATATTTTATTTTACAATTATATTAGTTATTTTAATATGTATCAAGTTAGCTATAACTATTAGTATGTAGGTGTATCTTGTCCAGGATTATCACTTAACAAAAGGACATTTTTAAAATTAAATCTACCTTGTAACTAGTTTAACCTTCACCTATACTCTTCACACAAGATATATTATTAATGTTGTTGTATATAACACGGCCTAATGCTGGTTAAAACCATACTACTACTATCTATATTACCTATCTCTCCCACATCTTACTCATGTTTTCATACACTTGGAAAGATCACTAAAAATAATTTCTCTTTAAGAATACAGGATTGTAAATAGAAACACAAAGGAATCTGTTAAAACATTTTATTTGTTCATTTAAAAGTTAAACAATTCTGTAAAACTTTAATAGTTGTGTTGGTATAATAATAATGATGATAATATATTTTTTATTTAATCACCAAAATTGTACAAAACAGTAACAATCATCACAAAGATTACTTAGCTACTATTTCCAAAAGTAAATTAAATTGATACAAAACTAAATATTAATAATAATAGTGAATTTTACTATACTGTCAATATTACATACAGTTACCTTACAAAATACACTTCAGTAGCCTGGAGGTAAAGGGCACCATGTCCATTTTTACCAAAATTCTGTTTTTGTCATATTCTTACATAACTTTTTACGTGCTTTCTAAAGGTATAAAGCACTATGTCCTACGATTAATAATAGCCAACTTAGCAAAAAGTATAAGGCACCAACATGGTATGTTTTCTAGAGGTATAAGGCACTATGTCCACAGTGCCTTATTGCTCTAAACTTTAAGTATCATAATGGAGTTGGTGCCTTGAATTACGGTAGTCATCAATGTTATGTTGTTTTGACTATTAAAAATTGTTGTTTGAACTGAAGTACAAACATTGATTAATTAGCTTATTTTCTGTTATTCCATTTATTATTTTTCTCATTTTCCGTTGTAATGACATGTATGTAGTACAGCTTCGGTGCCAGTCGAATGTACAGCCGAGTATCGTGTGTCATTATTTTGTTTTAAGAAACATTACAAGTTTTACTTTTCATTAATAAATCACTACAGCAGGGAATGTTCAGCTAAAAAGTTTCTTGAACTCGGATTTCCATTGCTCGAATTCATGTTGCTAAGTGCAAAGAAAAACAAATTGCCAAAAATAAGATTGCTCAGTATTGATGTTATGCTGATATTTTCAATACAAAATTTAATTTGTCATTTAAACCTCCATCAAGTGACGCACACAACATATGGAGGTTGACTGTCCATGTAGCCTTAAATGATAAAGAAAGCAAGGTAGAGAATTTACAAGTCTTACTCCATGGGACTGGCAACAATTAATTAGGTAGCCATTCTTCAAGTAACTATTTTTCACAATATGGAATTGTGAGATTTTGAAAACTTTACAACATTAAATATCGTAAAAAGGAGACTACGTAAACAAAAAACTGTAGAAGCTCCTTTTGTTACCACAAGAACCTACATAAAACTGTTACAATGTTTTTTTTACATTAGACTTGGATGTTATTGTAGCCTACTTAAAATAGCTTTCAGCCTCCTTGTCCTGCCTTAGGGGTCCTGATATTTTATAGCCTAATTAAATCAGTTAAGGCACTGAAATAATTATAGAGTAATCAATTAGGTAGGCCTAGGCTTTGTACTCGTAATTCAATTGAACTAAGCCAAGCCTACCTGAGAAATTTCATTCCTGGAAGATCAAAACTTTGGGTTTAATTCTTTGAGTGAAGTATAGATTTATTAAAGATCAATAATAATGAAATGGGTGGAAAAATAACCGAGATAAAATTAGTTTATAATAAATATTTACAATCTCAAAGGACTTGAAACTCATACAGGCACTCAGATTCAGCTGTTTTAAATTGGTTATTGATAAAAATAATTATGAACTTTCGTATGAAACTGGACCCCACTTCCTTTTCTATATTTTTCACTGCATCCAAATGCGACGCAATATCGAACCATAATTATTTATATAATTTGCATTAATAAAACTAAACACTAATGTTAAATAAAACCTCGTTTACGGCATGTAAAGTTTCAGAGCGCTATCCTCACCACAGTACCAACATAACAAAATTACAGCGGCACGCTTTCCAAGAGTAAACGCCGTGTCAGTGCTACCTCCAGTCATATATCTAGCTCAATGGTTAGATCTGACATTCATAGAGGAACGTTCATCTTTTCTTTATCATTTCGAATTTTTGTCGTTTTCATTCCAAGTTTTTTTATGTCTAGTTCAAGACTTGTAGCGATCAGCTGTTGTGACAGTTTTAAAATTTATTTGGGAACAGCTGATTCATTACTATAAATTATTATTATTTTTACTCTAAAACTTATTACTCTATGTCCCAAGTTTCGATAATCGCTCCAAATATTTGTTCTATCGGAAGACCTGTTCAACTAATTATGCTAACCACTCTCCGTTAAATACCATGCTCGTGAATTTTAATTCAATAGATGAAATTATCCTTTGGATCCGTTTCATCAGAGTCGAGCCTCGTTTAGACTGACAAGCTCCAGGGCTTTAGAAATGATTTAATTGTTTAATGTAGTTTATTTACCCAGTATTTTTGGTTATTTAGTATTTTTTTATGCATTGGTATGGATTTTTTTTATTATTTTTGTTTTCTTTATGTACCTACCTATGTTTTATGTATGTTTGTCTTTCGGAACCTTTCTTTGTTTGTAAACTGAAGTTTTCATATTGACGTTCTCTCTACCCAATTAAGTTAGGAACTTCTTTTTTTCTGTCTGTATAAGTTTATGATTAAAGTACATTAATTAATATTTGTGTAATTGTGATTTAGTTTGTAATAAGTTACTATTTATTTTATATTATGTAATATTGTTTCTTTCATTGGGCCACTTTGGCCTGCTGTAAACAATGTAATGTAATTAAATAAATAAATAAAACTACCCAAATGAGAAAAAACTAACAATACGTAACAACGGAGCATTTTGAAAACCTAATAATAATTAAATACAGCCTAAATTCGAGAATAACAATAACGGATAATTTAAAACGCTATGTTAACAATTCCGTATATGTTTAGCGTATTATCGTTTTACCAACTATATTTACTTGTTACGTCATTATGTAACTAGATTGTAATAAATGAAAATATTATTCTAAAATTTATAAATATTTATAGATCTCTTTATTAGATCTATAAAAAATTTAGTACAGTATGTAACAAAATTTTATATCGTTATTCACTTTGTTGCCCGGATCAGGGTGAATCTTCGGCTCTGGATAATGAGCGTGATGAAGATTCACCCTGATCCGGGCAACAAAGTGAATAACGATATAAAATTTTGTTACATACTGTACTAAATTTTTTATAGATCTAATAAAGAGATCTATAAATATTTATAAATTTTAGAATAATATTTTCATTTATTACAATCTAGTTACATAATGACGTAACAAGTAAATATAGTTGGTAAAACGATAATACGCTAAACATATACGGAATTGTTAACATAGCGTTTTAAATTATCCGTTATTGTTATTCTCGAATTTAGGCTGTATTTAATTATTATTAGGTTTTCAAAATGCTCCGTTGTTACGTATTGTTAGTTTTTTCTCATTTGGGTAGTTTTATTTATTTATTTAATTACATTACATTGTTTACAGCAGGCCAAAGTGGCCCAATGAAAGAAACAATATTACATAATATAAAATAAATAGTAACTTATTACAAACTAAATCACAATTACACAAATATTAATTAATGTACTTTAATCATAAACTTATACAGACAGAAAAAAAGAAGTTCCTAACTTAATTGGGTAGAGAGAACGTCAATATGAAAACTTCAGTTTACAAACAAAGAAAGGTTCCGAAAGACAAACATACATAAAACATAGGTAGGTACATAAAGAAAACAAAAATAATAAAAAAAATCCATACCAATGCATAAAAAAATACTAAATAACCAAAAATACTGGGTAAATAAACTACATTAAACAATTAAATCATTTCTAAAGCCCTGGAGCTTGTCAGTCTAAACGAGGCTCGACTCTGATGAAACGGATCCAAAGGATAATTTCATCTATTGAATTAAAATTCACGAGCATGGTATTTAACGGAGAGTGGTTAGCATAATTAGTTGAACAGGTCTTCCGATAGAACAAATATTTGGAGCGATTATCGAAACTTGGGACATAGAGTAATAAGTTTTAGAGTAAAAGTAAAGCAACTTCAGATAATTCTGAAATTTCTTTTTCAGCCCACACAATCAGCATATTTTCAATGTAGGCTGAACTATCATGTAAAATAATATAATACATTTTATATGACAATTCAAAAAATTTGAAGTATGAAACAGGAAGGTTATGCTACTGCACAGAATACCAAAAGGAAACTGATCAGGCATTTGTTTGCAGTGGCCAAGAAAAACTGAACGAAAACAATATATGTCTACAGCTCCGTGAAACCTAGATTATAAACCAACACTTACACAGACCAGCAAACACGCGCAGCAACGTGCCTTACCTACTTCTTCGTTCTCCAGTAGTAAGACACCTAGTAGGCACTTGATTGAAATACAACCATTTTAGTTGTAATTATTTATAAGAAAATTGTATAATAATATTCAAAATCGACGAATATTATTCTATTAAAAAAATGAGTCCAAATAAGGTGTCATTGTGACAATCCTAAGCATTTCCTGTGCTATTTAATTTTATAAAAACAATAGTGTTGATAAAATACAAATTATACAAATAAAATACAAATAAGGTATTTATTTTTGATAAAATTAACGGAATAAGATGTATTGTTACATGTATAAAAATAATCATACATTTATACCTATACATTTACATTTATTACATACATTTATTTACATTTACATTTATACCTATACTAACAATAATATAATATATATAATTATATATAATAATATATAATATATATATAATGTATATATTATATATAATATAATATAATTGTTACTTACAATAATAATAATAATAATAATAATAATAATAGTATTGAAGAAGATTGTAGAGTATGTAACCGCCCTTAAAACCTCAACACCATGGCTTCAGGAAATTCGTAAGGATCTCGAACGTGCTAACATAAGTTCAGCCGATATCGTAGAAAGGGACACGTTTCGAGACAAAGTAAATAAGTGGGAAGTTTCACCTGAGCAACCACAGCAAAAACAAGTCAGGCCAAAATGGTCAGAAGAACGTAAACAAGCTTTCTTAGAAAGAATGAAAGTCTATTGGAAGAACAGGAAGAACCCAAAGAAAAGTTAATTGAGCTATTTGCTTAACGTCTTCCGCTATTGGGAGAATTCGCTAATAATAATAATAATACTGCCCATAACAGACAGGTGGAGTGTCAAATTATTTACACTCAATCTGTACGTTGCAGGGCTAAAATAAATAGTTCGGCTTCTTATCACATGGTCAGCCAATTAAATGACTGAATCATTTAAGAACAGAAGAGGTAGAGGTGTAAAAGACACTAATCAGAGTTATCTCCTCTGAAAGTAATGAATTTCATTATACAGCCAGACCCTGTGGTGAATGAAGTGAAGGTGTCATTTACAGAGTGGAAAATATGTGCTTTTCAGAGGGCCCGGCATGCTGATAACTTTACTTTTACATTCAGTGAGGAAGGCAATGGTATACCACCTCACTCCTCGTTTTACTTAGTAAAACCTCTACAGGTTCAAACCAGCCTTTCGGCTGTTGACCTAAACAACAATAATAATAATAATAATTGTTAAATTTATTAATATTATTGAACAACGGCAGTCAGAATGAAATCCAACATTGGAAATGCTTACGATTATCACGATGACCTGTGTTTGGATTATTTTCTCAAGGAATAACATGTAGATTTTGAAAATTATTATTTTTATAAGGATAATTACAACCAAAATGATAGTATTGCAGACATGTACCTACCTAGTAGGTGACTCATTACTGAACAATATAGAACACGGCTAAGGCAGGTTATGGGTGCTGCGCGCGTGCTCGTTTGTGTGTAAGGGTCGGCTTATGATGTTAGGTTCCACGGAGCTATGGTATATTATAAAGCGTTCATAGTCGCAATTCGACAAATTTATTTTACATCATAAAAATGACTTTTAGTTATTAGCCAATTCTTTGCGTTTGAGGTTCATGTTAATGACGCTAAGTTCATTTCCAGTGTTAATTTTTGTTTAACTGGCATCGGGTCTGTCATCAGCTTATGTTTAATTATTCGCACATCTTGAAGAAAACTTTCGTAAATCAAAAAAAGGAAAATCGTGTTATTGCATAAAGAAGAATGCGTAGTCTGCGTTTCCTTGTATTATTTTTGGTCGAGTTTCTTTCTGTTTTCTTTTCCACTGTACGTCCTAGGTAATTGTATGAAACCTGTTTTAACTATCTGAGCTTACTGCTTTATTCTTTTGTATGATTTAGTCCCAGCTGATGTCATCATCTGGTGCAACATCCCTTGCTTCTACGTTTCCTTGTTCATTGCTTCATTTGCTCAGTTCATCGGCTGTGTTGCTAAGGCCTCTTTCATGTAGCATACCATTTCTCATGATTTTGGCTTTTCGCAGTTCAGATTTTTCTTAATATGTGCTATTTTTATCTTAACTTTATTTTCTGTTTGATCAGTCCGCGCATATATACTTTATTTTAAAAGTTTTTGATCAGATACACTCTGGTGCAATAGATTTATTTTATTTTTTTAGTTCTATATCACAGCTGTTTTTCTAAGTTTTTGTTGAATGTTTTATGGTAATATGATGAGTATTATATTTATGTTGTTATTTCTTTAACTATTTTATATTTATGTATTTAATAATTTCAGCATTTAAGTTTCAGTTACTGTTATTCCAGTGTTAATTTTTGTTTCACTGGCATCGGGTCTGGCGTCAGCTTATGTTAAATTATTCGCACGTCTTGAAGAAAACTCTCGTGAGTAAAAAAAAAAAAAAAATAAATAAAAAATCGTTTTATTGCATAATAATGAAGTAAATATAGAGTAGTATGTCCTGTGAAAAGAGTAAGAAAGTGGTTTATTTAATTCACCGCCATAGGGCACTAGCATCTTATTTTTCTTCTACTTGTTTTGTCTTTTTAGAAGAAAACTGTATTTTATCGTTACGTCGTGAAAAGTTCGTTAATTGTGGGAAAGAAGTGTATTATTTCATATTTAACTCACATTTGTGTAGAACCTGTTGGTGTTTTTGTGTTTTAGTAGAGAAAAGTATTTGCTAGCTTAGTACTACTATCGGTTTCATAATCATAGACACCCGAGTTTGAACCCTTGCATCTCCAAAACTATGAGTCAGATTTCAACACACTTAAAACATCAAAATTTAGCTTATTTTATTCCGCGTTGACCTATAATAGTCCTATATTTTTAATGTTGTTTAAAAATTGCCATATCGAGGTTGGAAGGCAAAAAGACCCGGTTTTTTGATACCGCAACAAATTTTATCCGTTTAGAGGCGTGTAACTCGATAAATATTTGACCGAAAAATTTGAAATTTTAAAAAAACATAGACAATTATATACTTACAGCGTGTACGAAATTTCAAATTCATGTGTCACTTAAATTTTGATTTATTAACAATATTCTGAACCCTTGCGATCTCGGTAACCGCTCAATCGATCGGCTCGGGCAAACTATCATTTTATTTAGCGTAAAAAACTTAGTACAGTTATGTTGATAATAACATGAAATATCGATTGGCCAATGTTGTGGTAGAATTTTTAGAATTTTGAAAATTAGATTGGTAATGCGGGGGTGGGCACTACTAACCATGTTGCCTGAATCTGACTGTCTACCTCAATTGGCAATGCAGTCTGTCAATTCAGGTAGACAGTCCAACAGGATGTCACGTACACAAACTAGCAACACGGATAGTAACACCCACCCCCCGCATTACCCATCTATTTTTCAAAATTTTAAAAATTCTACCACAACATTGGCCAATCGATATTTCATATTATTAATATAATATCTGTACTAAGTTTTTCACGCTTAATAAAACGATAGTTTGCCCGTGCCGAACGATTGAGCGGTTACCGTGATCGCAAGGGTTCAAAATATTGTTAATAAATAAAACTTTAAGTGACGCATGAATTTGAAATTTCGTACACGCTGTAAGAATATAATTGTCTATGTTTTGTTAAAATTTCAAACGTTTCGGTCAAATATTTATCGAGTTACATGCCTCTAAAAGGATGAAATTTGTTGCGATATCAAAAAACACCGGGTCTTTTTGTCTTCCAATCTCGATATGGTAATTTTTAAACAACTTTAAAAATATAGAACTATTATAGGTCAACGCAGAATAAAATGAGCTAAATTTTGATGTAAAGTATACTGAAACCCGACTCTTAGTTTTGGAGATGTAAGGATTCAAACTCGGGTGTCTATGATTATGAAACCGATAGTACGTACTGTATTATTCGGAACGTTGTGGTCGTTTGAGATATGACTTGACGGTGAACAGTAGGGTATTATTTTGAGTTCCATCACTATTCCTCAGAAAGTATTTTAATATTTAAGTTATTAGTAGGCCTAGCCTATATAATATTGTTTTAAAAAGTGATGCATTTTGTTCTAAAATACCATCAAGTAATTTTTATTATGGTATTTTTTATTATTTTTTTTTAAAAATTTGTAAAAGAATTGTGGGCTATTGTAAAAAAAGTATAACACTTTCAGTATTTAATACATAGTATACAATATCTATATGTTTGAAAATGCAAAAAGGAAAACACATTAAATTCTATATTGATGTTATAATTCACAGATAAGAAAGTGTGAGATATTTTTTTTGCTTTCCTGAAAAATTTATATCTTTTGACTTGCGACTGTTTTCTTCAGGAGGGATGTACGAATGTGTAACAAGATTAATGATGTTTATTTTACAATGTATTATGGTTATGGTGGGTGTACTTGACATTACAAGCAAACTCATTTCTCCTAATGTGCTTTGTCCACATTTAAGGTTTCCAAACCTTGAACTCAGGCTGAAATAGGAATTGTAGTAAGTTTTATACGAAAATTTATCAGAGTTCAGTGCACTGGCATTAAATGCCAGTGCACTAAAGGTATAAACGTACACAACAGGAATGATTATTATTTATTTTAGGTGCTCAATATGTAACTCCACCCCCACCCCCCCACTTTGGAAACCTTTGCTCCATAGGCAAATAGGATACTAATTAAGACAAAAAGTGAAATGGTTTACAATTACCTTCCTCACTGAATGAAAAAATGCATATCAGGATACCAGGCTCTCTGAAAAACATCTTTTTTCCACCCTGCAAATGACACCTTCACTTCATTCACCACTGGGTCTGGCTGCATAATGAAATTCATTACACTCAGAAGAGATAAGTTTGACTAGTGTCTTTTACACCTCGACCTCTTCTGTTCTTAAATGCTTCAGTCATATAAGTGGCTGACCATGTGATAAACAACCATTATATCTATTTTTTGTAGCCATAGAAGTAGCAGATTGAGTGTATATTTAAAATTAAACACTCCACCTGCCTGTTGTGGGCAAAAATTAATGTTGACTATCCCTATATAAATCATGTACTTGAATATTCCTATACTTATTGAATTATTAGTTTACATTTTTCTGATTTTTAAGTTTAGTTAAAAGGTTTGGTGTCCAGTGTTCCTGTTTTTACCGAGATTTATTAGTACTCATTAAAGAACATGACTGTGCAGTAACAATGGACTGATGTGCAATCTACTTCATCCAGAAAGCTATCTCCTGGACCGGTTATGATCTTCACAAACCTTCAATCTTCAGCAACCAGGTTTTTCTACTATATTACCAAGATTATAATAAAATTAAAAAGATTTTGTTATAACTATGAATTTATTATCCATATTTTAGTGCATGTGTTCTGAAGTTAAAAAATATAGGCAATTTAGTGAAAAATAGTGCAACAAAAATTTGAGCTAAACAAATAAAAATTGAATACATAATTATACGAATAAAAAACAAAACATTTTATTATAATTTATTATTATAATATTTATTTAGCTCTATAAATAATTATTATTATAATTTATTTATAATTTAGCTCTATAATTATTATTATAATTTAGCTCTTTAAGTATTAATATGTAAGCAACTATTAATTTTAAAACACCAACTAAAAATATCAGTTAACTAATTAAAGTCATAACATTTAACTAGCTTCAAGCTTGCATACTTATCTTAAATTAAGGTTTATTTCATTCTGTTTTTGCTCAGGCTATACTATGTCTGTTTTCACATTTTTTTGTCATCAGTCTCTCAACTGGTTTGATGCAGTTCTCCAAGCTGCCTATCTTGCACAAGTCGTTTCATATCTACATACCTGTACCACCTTACATCTTTTGTAATTTTCTTTATAACCTTTGCCTCCCCCTACAATTCACTCCCTCAATATTACCCTCCATTATTAATAGACCAATACCTGGATGTCTTAGGGTATGCCCTACAAGCCTATCCCTTCTTCTGGTAAGATGTTTCCATATACATTTTTATCTACGTTCCTCAAAACTTCTTATTTTTTCCATCCACCTAATATTTACCATTTTCCTTTAAAACCATATTTCAAAAGCTTCTATCCTCTTCTTTCTACAGCCACTATCACCCACGTTTCACTCCCGTATAATGCTGCACTGCAAACATAATGTTTTAAGACATTTTTCCTAATCAGTAAGTTAATGTTTGTAGTCGGTAAGCTTTTCTCATTTCAAAGGCTCTTCTAGCTTGAACAATCCTACTATTGATATCACTTGTGCTTTTACCATCTTTTGATATTTAACTCCCTAGATAGTAGAATTCCCCAACTTCCTGTATGTTTTCGTTGCCTACTTTTAAATTTCCCATCTCTTATAAACCACTCTTGCTGCTGCACAACACTTTCGTTTTGTTCTTATTAATTTTCATGAAGTAATCCTTTCTCATGATCTCATCCATTCCATTTAAGATATCGTCTAGTTCGTTCTTTGTCTCAGCTAATACTATTATATCATCGGCGAATCTCAGCATTTTTATTGTTTCTCCTTGAATTTTTATTCCTATGTCAAATTTTTCCTTCACTTCATTTATAGCCTCTTCTTTGTACAAGTGGTGACAATGAAAATATGTTTTCACATATCATATTAAATAATCAAATAACCTGTTAATAAAATTAAAAACCATAACTGTACAAGTTACCCACATAGATATTGCACTTGCATACTGTATAGAAGAACAAAGAGAGAAGCATGGTTCGGACAGAAAAAGAAAGAGTGTCCCCCTCTAAGATTCCCTGATGTCTGTTCTGCAATGACTACACAAAAAGTTTTGCATAAATTTAATCACTGAATGAATATTAACATTCTCCCTACTTGATTATCCATAAGTTTTTATAGCATGTTATTAAATTAGGTCAATAACTTATTTGATACCATACTATTCAAACTTATGCCCTAAAATGCATACGAGCTGTGGCTATTAAATAACGAGACTGATGTTGTAAAAAATTTTATTTTTATTTTATACATTATCACTTATTGTCACCTTTAATATACACTCTTTCTCTATCCCTACAACCCTCCATGCGAATTTTCCATTGTTGGAAACAGTGCTGGAAGTCATCTTCTGTCAACTCATTCAGGACACGCCCCACTTTCTCTTTTACAGCTTCACAGGCTCAAATCTTGTCCCTTTAAGTGCAGATTTCACCTAAGGGAACAGGTAGAAAATAATAACATGTGATGAAACGTGGTTTTTTTTACTAATGATCCGGAAACGAAGCGCCAATCCATGCACTGGAAGAGCTGAACTTCGCCGAGAGCCAAAAAAGCTCGAATGAGCAAGTCAAAAATTAAAGCAATGATGATTGTTTTTATTTTGATATCCATGGGATTGTGTACCTTCACTTCGTTCCTGAATGTAAAAAAAATAATCAATATTACTACCTTGAGGTACTTAAACTACGTCAAAGAGTAAGGAAAAAACGCCCCGCAATGTGGAATCATGGGTTCTCCAAGAAGACAATGCACCAGCTCATTCCGCGTTATCTGTCAAGAAGTTCCTAGCCAAGTACATCTCAGTGTTAGAACGTCCACCTTATTCACCAGAACTTGCACCATGTGACTTCTACCTTTCCCAAAGGTGAAATCTGCATTAAAACGGACAAGATTTGAGTCTGTGGAAGCTGTAAAAGAGAAAGCGGCACGTGTCCTGAAAGAGCTGACAGAAGATGACTTCCAACAATGGAAAATTCACATGGAGCAATGTAGGGATAGAGAAGGAGTGTATATTGAAGGTGACAATAAGTGATTATGTATAAAATTAAATTTTTTACGTCAGTCTCGTTATTTAATAGCCACACCTTGTATTACAGACGCAGTTTAAAAAAAAATCATTTTTTTCTACAAGACGACAACCTCTCCACAAATTTTAGCAGTTATGGCAATTTATTCTATCTAAAATTCTATCGTAAAAAATGTTGTAAATGAGGTACTTTTAAAAAAAATTGCAGAATCCATTTCTTTAGAAATTGCAAAAAAGTGAAAAATTACACGATTAAACTACCACTTCCGGTTGATTAATTTTGATGAAAATGTTCGTTTTGGATCTTCTAATGGTACCTAGTTTAAGTTTCAAGTTTCACCTTCGTAT
Source organism: Catonia carolina (assembly GCA_035578175.1). Classification (NCBI taxonomy): domain Eukaryota; kingdom Metazoa; phylum Arthropoda; class Insecta; order Hemiptera; family Achilidae; genus Catonia; species Catonia carolina. The sequence goes on from JAQMRL010000011.1 coordinate 25,521,487, forward strand.
GATATTCTGTTCTTGAGATATTTTGTTCACACAAACACACCCACACACAAATCGTTAAAAAACATAATTGTTTTGGGTTCAGGGGCCTGAAACGTTATCCATTGAAAACTCTATTTCAAAAAAAACCAAATGAAAACAATACTTTCCTTCCCTGTACATTCATATAGGGCAAGAGAAAGTAAAACTATGTGTACTATTTCACAAGATAGTAAGGGTTATTGTTGCCCTAAAGTATTTACTCAGTAAAAACAGAAAATTTCAGTTAATATTTGAATTATTTAATTTGTGTGTATGTACGAGGGGGTACCCAAAAGTATCCGGAATAGCTCTGCTGTGGGCGGAGCTTGTGCAGTACAAATTCCCGCCACTAGGCTGCTTGTAGCGCTACTCATTGCCAGTTCAATGCCATTTTGTTCGTTGATCTTGCTTGTTCAGTTCTCGTGCAGTGATTGTTCTCGCTAGTGCTGTTTTGTGCTCGTGTCGTTTTTCATGATGGCAAGTTTTAATGAACAACGTGCGGCTGTGAAATTTTGCTTCTTGCTCGGTAAAAACGCCGCGGAAACAGTTGTAATGTTGAACACAGCTTACAAAGACGACGCTATTGGAAAAACCCAAGTGTACGAGTGGTTTTTGCGCTTTAAAAATGGCGACATGTCGATTGAGAACAAACCTCGTTCTGGACGACCGTCGACTTCCCGAACAGACGAAAATGTGAAAGTGAAAGAAATTGTACGAACAGACCGACGACAGACCATTGACAAAATATCACAGGTTAGTGGGTTATCTTGGAGCTCAGTCCAACGCATTTTAACAGAAGACTTGACAATGAAAAGAGTCGCTGCCAAGTTTGTGCCTCGGGTTCTGACAGACACTCAAAAGGAACGTCGAATTGAAACGTGTAGTGATTTGAAACAACAGCTTGAAACTGATCCAGATTTCATGTCAAAGATCATTACGGGTGACGAGTCTTGGTGCTATGGGTACGACCCAGAAACCAAACAACAATCCAGTCAATGGAAGACTTCATTATCACCCCGACCAAAAAAAAGTCGTCAAGTCAGATCGAACATCAAAACAATGCTGATTTGTTTTTTTGATGTGAGGGGAATTGTCCATTCAGAGTTCGTTCCACCAGGCCAGACGGTAAATCAAGCTTTTTATCTTGAAGTGTTAAGAAGACTACGAAACAGCATTCGTCGTAAAAGACCTAATTTGTGGCAGACAGGGGACTGGTTTTTCCACCACGACAACGCGCCTGCACACACGGCAATCTCGGTTACCCAGTTTTTGGCGAAAAACGGCATGGTTTTGCTACCACACGCACCGTACTCACCCGATCTGGCTCCGTGTGATTTTTTCTTGTTCCCACGCATGAAAAGGGGCATGAAAGGTCTCCGATTTAACAACGTTGATGATGTCAAGAAAAAAACGATGGATGAGCTGGCAGCCATCACTGAAGAGGAGTACAAAAAATGTTTTGAACAGTGGAAGCACCGGTGGGACAAATGTATTAGTTGTAATGGAGAGTATTTTGAAGGGGATAAGGTTCTTTTGTAAAAAAATTAAAAATTAATAGTTTTAAAAAATAATTCCGGTTTCTTTTGGGTACCCCCTCGTACATATTATTATGTACAGATTATTCGATATATCGATATAATCGAGATGAAATTTGTGAAGACAATCCGGAAAACTACTAGGTCGCGCTCTTCAAAACTTTTAAGTATTGAATTATAGGACTATGTACCCAAGAATTACAATAATATTGTTTCTTATAATATTATTGGAATATTTGGTCCTGAAATAATATTTTTGTCTTATGTAATATTTATCTATTATGTTAATATTTTTCTAAATTTAATTACATAAATATTTGTTAAGTATCAGATAATACTTAACTGTAATACTGTAACAGTACTGTGTACACAAACAGAAATTGATTTAATGTATTTACTATGGGGGCACAGTCACTACTTAGGTCTAAACTTCAAGTTACAAGGTTGCGTACGGTCACGTAATCAGTGATGGCATTTGCAGTCACTTGTGAATTCTCGAAATTGATCCATATTAATATTTATAATTAATTACATTAATGATATAATATTATCGTGGTTTAATATGGGATGTTGTTGTTTAGGTCATCAGCCGAAAGGCTGGTTTGAACCTTTAGAAGCTTTACTAAGTAAAACGAAGAGTAAGGTGGTTTGCCATTGCTTTCCTTTAATGAGTGAAAAGTATGCTTATCAGCATGCCAGGCCCTCTGAAAAGAATCTACTTTCCATCCTGTAAATGACACCTTCACTTCATTCACCACAGGGTCTGGCTGTATAATGATGAAATTAATTACTCTCAGAGGAGATAACCGTGACTAGTTATTTTTACACTTCTACCTTTTCTGTTCGTGAATGCTTCAGTCATTAGCAGATCGAATGCAAATAATTTAATACTACACTTGCCTGTTATGGGCTATTATACTGGATTTTGTAATAAAAATTTATAGTTTCCAGTTTCTTCTTGGAGTTCCTTTTTGTAATTGAGATTGGCTATCATATTAGCATTTTGACCTTGGACACTACTGCTCTGAGTAGATCTATAGAGGAACAGTTGTACCACCTCCTAAGTATTTTATCTATGAGGTTCCCCATCTTTTCCGATTTCTCTTTTACCCTATTTTACCTATACTATAATCAATTGGAGTAGACTATCATTTTCCTCACATAAAATGACTTGGAGATTATTGTAGTTTTGTTTTGAATCATTGAGGTCGACTGATGCCTTAAGGCATCATATACCCTTCTATGTTTCTTTAGCTCTTGTTTAATCACCAGCGCATGGGGAGTGTTGGCAAATGTGGTTGATGCATTCAGACCAATCCATAAGCGCTACAGTGAAGGTAGTTTTTGTTACCTACTGCTGGGAATTTTTGAATGATTTCTAAAATGTATTCAATTCGGAAGTCCCTAAGCGACTAATTATATAATTATAATAAATAAATTTCTATTATTCCACAAATTTCTCTGTTCCTAAGGACTCTTTTTTACCAAGAAAAGGTAAGAAAATACATTTTTACGTTAAAATAGTTTAATTTTATTATTACAAGTAATTTCTGTTACTTTGAGAACTCGCAACCTCTATGTACCAAATTTCTTACTCAGTGTATGTTATACAATAATAGGTGTATAAACTAGGGTCACAACTATTCGGCCCCCAGATATCCGGACTTCTGTACAATCCAGAATGGGTCCTGGGTAAAATAAATTAATGATAAAGAAAAAAACAAAATACAGTAAATGATGTCTATCATTTACTGTATTTTGTTTTGTCATTGTGTTGCCTTAGAATTGTGTAAATGTTACACTGTACAGTTGTTGTATACAGCACAGTGTTGCATACAACATATATGAAAAAATGTTCGGTATATCATATTACTGTACAATAAATTTCAAGGTTCTATAAATATCAACAATACTATGTATTATGTTTATTATAGCCTACCCCCTACTCTAATTGTAGATTAAGTTTAATTTCCCATTTACTAATTCCTTTAAATACGCATAAAAAGAAAAACACAAATGAATGTACCCTACAAACTATAATATTATTCAGCTATCGTTTATCAGTGTGAATTAATACACACAAAACTAATTATTTCTTTATCCGGCTTTTTTGCTATCCGGCCTGGGCTACCACCACGTTAGGTCGGTAGTTGCGAGCGTAGTGTACTTTTATAATCGCACAACAAACGAATAACGCCATGTAATAGCACACTGTATTTAATTGATGAATAGATAAACAAATAAGTAAGATCATTCGCGTGGGGGATTGATATCATGAGGCATCATGGCATTCCTTTACTGCAATGGCATAGCAGCACATTCATAATTTTAGCCTTCGTGCTCAACGTGTTAACATGTTCAATGCTGAGCAATTATGAGGTATCTCTCCCATCGGGCTGATTACTTGTGCAGCATATTCTCCGCTTGCTTTGTGTAGAGCCTACAACTTTGTTACTAACGTTTTATAGATTTATTTTATTTGCGACCTTTACATAGATTTATGTTTGCTAATTACATATAGTAAACAATTCAGTGTTTTTTAGGTTTAACCTGTTATAATAAATGTATTTCTTGTTTGAATTTTTCCATCTACCTTTACGATTTAAGCGTAATTTCTTATACAATTTTAAACTGCAAATAATATACTTTTAAAGTAAATCTAAAAGTGTAAGCTATTTTGAATTGATACCTGCAAAGATACTAAATTCACGACTTCAACTATTAAAAACACTGAACGAGTATACTATACGAGAGTGGAAGATCATACGACAGAAATTCAAAAACGAACTGCACAGTTACAAAGAAAACCCCTTTCTGAGGGCTATATAATAGCAACAAACTGATATCTGACAGGCAGTGTCTCTCCGGAATTGTTTAATATGATAACAAAACAGAACCCGCTAGGTGAGATGGCAGCCTGGCGGTAACACTTTCCCATCACCCGCTAGGCGAGTCTCTAGCACTGAATGTGTTAATAGTCTTAATGGTATCAATTAAAGTAAATGAACAAATCCTGTTCCTATATTGAAGAGGGTTCTTTCGCCACTTAAATTTAACTTCTACTCAGATCTAATATTTAAGTAAGCCTTTTATAACAATTTTAATGGGATCAAGCTGAATGGAGTACTTTTTAAGAAAATAATATGCTAATGATAAAATCATTTTTTCAGATTCTCGGGAGAGAGATTTCAGCGTTTCTTGAATAGTGTTACCAAAGAGGGAAAGGTTCTGATCTGAAAACTAAGGTGATGTTACTCAGTAAAGTTCCTCACACTGAAAGCAACCTTATTATTATTGAAGACCAACTAATAGAGAAGGTTCAGAATATAAGTATTTAGTAATTAATGTCTGTATTTGATTTGATTCATTAAGTTTTCTCGGTTTATTCTGGTTTTCTCAATATCTTCTGATTGCGTTGAACCATTCATCTGATATTTTAAGCCTATTGTTGAGCATCATTTTTAATCCCTTATGTTTACGTTACAATTTGTTCAATTTAAGAACAGTAAGCAACCACATGACCAAATGAGATGAAGATTATAATTATATATAACTTGTTAATGAGCTGTAGTCTTTTACAGGCTCTGGTAGACCATTCCTGAGAGAGTATGGTTAATTAAATCCAAACCTTCAAAGCACACTGGAAATCACTACCTACTATTCAAATTCATATAAAAGTAACCTTTACTAGGATTTGAACCACAGAATCTCTCCAAAATCAGCTGTTAAACAGCTAACAAACGTTAAAAAATAAAAAAAACAAACTTTAAACTATTATTTAAAACACAGCACTAAATTTGTAATGTCTTATTCTTTTACCCTAATCTGTGTATGTTGCTATCTGTTTAATTTAAAAACAATAAGCAACCCCATGACCAAATTAAGATAATAGGATTATTTTTTTATTTTTTTGGTTTTACGACCGACTGTTCTGAAATTACTGCTAATGTAGACGGTGAAGGATTTTTTTCCCAAAATAACATTATTTACAATCAGTTTTTTTAAAAATAAACTATAAGCAAATCTTTTGAATTTACAAATCACAAGTTGAGGCCTCATTACCCTGAGTACCTCTCATTATATCAATTATTCATGTGTTCAAAGAGAAAATTACTATGTACAAAGATATTTACATTTTACAATATAGAATACTTTTCACTAAAATTTTATATACATTTAAACTCTGTCAGACAAGTCCAAAACATGGTAACGTTTCAGGCGCCTAACTTCTTCTGCATTATTTAGAAGATTTATGGCTAATTCGTTTTCGTGGCTTTCAAGTCTTGCCTGATATTTTCTATTAAAACGCCTGACGTCGTCCATTACATCAGGAAGGTTGCAATAATGTTGTATTTCTGCATTCCTTGCAAACCATGGTGAAATGCAGAAATCCAGACGGTGAAGGATGAAATGATTTTTTTGTAACGTATAAAAATATGCCGTACCTGAATGGGATTCGAACCCAAGATCGCATGATGAAAGGCGAGAACATTACCAACTACGCCAATGCGATCGGTATATTTTGCGTATGACATATATATGAGATGTAGTCTTTTACAGACTCAGGCTTACCATTCCTAAGAGAGAATGGTTAATTGCGTCCAAACCATCAAAGTACATTGGTAACAACTGTTTAATATCCAGATCCATAAAATAATTACCTTTACTAGGATTTGAACCACAGAACCTTCATCTCCAAAATCAGCTGTTAAACAGCTGACTCGCTAAAAAACATTTAAAGATAAAAAACGAAGATTAAAATATTAAAAACATGACATTAAATTTTTAGCGTGTTAAATTTTTTTTGTCTACTGTTTGTGGTTTTTTAATTTTTTTTTTTTGTTTTACATCCGACTGTTTTGCAATTACTGCTAATGCGTATGGTGAGAAAGATGAGTAATGAAAAAGTGCCAGACCTGACCAGGAATCGAACCGTGTTTTTAAATTGTGTCATGGATAGAATTTTTATCAAAAAAATGGAATGGACATACAATAAGATTTCCCCTAAATGCAGTGGAGTTATAAATTATTTTTTGAAAATTGTTTAATTTAAATTTATTGAAATCACTGTATAACCCTTAACATAGGCCTACTCTTTACTTATGATGAAAAAACTTAGCCTATCTGTCAGAACAATCAGTACATATTTTTTACATTGATTACAACAAAATAGGCCATAAATTTATACAATATTTTATTTAATATTTATCGCTTATAAAGCAAGAATCTCAATGCAAAAATTTATTCACATGTATGAAGTCTTTGTAATTCAGTTAAGATTTTGTATGACATTAAATATTTATAATATTATTGTTTATTTATATATTTAAATAAAACAAAAATATTTTTTTATAAGCAGCTTTATATAGATCATGCATTATCTTGGGTTTGTTTTTATTTTAACATTTCAAAATATTATGGTTAGATAAAAATTATATTTAAATATTATTTCATATTTTTACAGATTTTGTTTTTGTATTGTGTAGTCAAATTTACAGAAAAGTACAATAAGAATTTTACTACAAAAAATATTATTTTGATGAGTTTATACCAGGTGATCAAAAAATATGTTGATGCATTACTTTCTCAAAACTTTTTAAAAAGGAAATATAATTTTTTTTTTGTTAATAACACCAAAAAACGTTATTTTTTGACCTTATTTTATGGTCTTACTATGAAATGTCAAAATAAGTAGTACTTTAGTCATAAGTACGGGGAATAGTCCAAAATATCGTGCAGGGAAGATAAAGGGTAGTTTGTCTACAGTTCAGCCGTTCTTAGTTTGCTCCTACTGTCAACAAACAAAAGCCAGCTACTACAGGGTGCTAGAGTCTGCGACTTTACGGATGTTGTATTCTTATTAAGTTAACTATTTTTTAAATTATAAGTACTTAAAGTACTAAAAACATCAGTCATGATATGATATAGGCCTAACAATTTCATTTAGAAAAATACTTTTAAAAGTATTTTGTATTTAAATACTTTTGAAAGTATTTTGTTGTTACTTTTTAATCAGTGTGTACACATTTTGATACAATGCGCATGCTCAGTGATGTCATTATTTTGTTTACATTACAAACTTAGAGCAAACTTAGAGAGGCTGGACTGTAGGTCGACATAGACATTACGGTATGGTTGAGGAATCTTGGGGACTGGTGTGATGAGAATTTGGTTACTTTTCTTTGTCGGGCAGTTAGAAGAAAAAGCACCTAAAGAAGAATAAAGCCTTACAGACATAAGTATATTTCTGGAGTGATAATGTATGTAAAGTAAAATACTATTTGACTGATTTTAAGTCCCCAATAGCAACCAAAGAAACAAAACTGATAACTGCCTTGCTGATCACTAATTTATATGAACAGAAATTGACTAAAGCTGGGAGAAAACACATTAATAAATTACATCAACTTTAAAAATGTCAAGTAATATGTATTTGTAAAAAAAATCTGGTGTGAAACACTCACACAACTTTCCCTTGCCAATGGAAATAATGACCAATATATAACCTAACATTAGTAATAAAACATTAGAAATAAACAAAAAACTAACCTCATTTTTGTTTTGTTTTTTTTTTTTTACTTGCATCCAGGAGACTCCAAAGGGAGTATAAGACATGTCAAATGAAACTGATAAACTGAAAGTTTATCACCGATGATAAATTCATCACTTACCACCAGAAAATTGTTTTTGCTACTGTTTACTTAAGTAGGCTTGTCATGAACCCCATTGAATCAAATATCACACAAAATTAAAAATAAAAAAATCAAACACAATGATAAATTCATCACTTACCAATAATTTTTTCCTGCTACTGCTTAACTCAGTAGGCATGAACCCCTTTGTATCAAATAGTACACAATATTTGTTTAGTTAGAAGTTAAATATTTTTCAATCAAAACTATTTAAAAAGGAATTCGTGCATCCTGTAAAATGTGTCATGTTTCATAATTTGAGTTTATGTTTCATAAAACATAACCTTATTTTAATCATGAGTGAAAGATGCAAAATGAAAATCGACCTCAGTTTGGCTTAAAAATACGGAAAATCACTCTTTCACGCTAACTAGGCTCTGTAGAGAAAAATGCTGTAAATGAAAGTTGTAGATCTTTTAATTTCCTATAAATATTAATTTAAAAAAATATATAAAAAAATAAATTTTTCACAAGTTTTCGTGAGAAAAAAACAAAAAATCGCTAATTACCGCGAAACTAAGCGTTATACAAAAAAATGTTTTAAATAGAAGTTGTAGGATTTTAAATTCTCTAGAACTTTTATTTTTGAATGGGATTGAAGGAATGAAATAATTAAAACAAAACAAAATTGCCCGGAATGAAGGTGGAATGGATTTAAAATTTGGTTCCCATCACTTAATAACACCAATAGATTCCTTCTCTTGAAATTAAAATTTTAACTGATCAATAAATCAGCAATTGCCGAAAGTATTTTAATCGTTTCATAAAACACGTTGAACTGAGTGTTTTATTTTTCCATCTACAATTTTAATTCAGTCAGGTGTTTCCTAATTTCTGAAACACTCTATACGAAACAAAATCTTATATATAAGTAAAATCTACCTTTTTTTGGTTGGTAATAATTCATAAATATTTTAGATAAGACCTACTCAAAGATTTCCATTGATTGTCCATTTCATACAAAAATAAAATTAAAAAAAAAATAAAACGTACTGAAAAAAAACAATTAATATTTAATGTTTAGACTTGTGTAATATCTTCTAATATAAATTTTGTTTCCTTTGAGAACTGAGTTTTTGTACGTGGGTTGGCCATTTTTTTGAATAAAGAGTATTTTATTATTTCCAGGAAAACTAAATGAAAAATCCTTTTTTCCAGGAATAATTATTTAAATGAAAAATATAATATAACTTTTCATCATCATATTCTTTATCCCTCTACCAAGTTTTCACGTGTCGGGCCTTACACAACCCTCCACCTCACTCCATCTTTGAAGAATCTCTCTTCCATTACTCTTGCCATCACATCTTTTTACTTTCTCTTGCCTGTATGAATATACAGGAAGGAAAGTAATGTTTTCATGTCGATTTTTCGAAATCAAGTTTCTACCGGATCTACACGTTTTCAGACCCCCTGAACCCAAAAAACATGTGTTTTAGCGACTGGTCTGTGTGTGTGTGTGTGTGTGTGTGTGTGTGTGTGTGTGTGTGTGTGTGTGTGTGTGAACAGAATATCTCAAGAACGGAACATCTTACAAACTTGAAAATTGAAACTTAAGTTAGGTACCACTACCGACTCCGACACAAACATTTTCATCAAAATCGGTCTACCGGAACTAACAGTTCATTCGTGTCATTTTTCACTTTTTTGCGAGTTTTTCAAAAACAGCTCCTACGATTTTTTTTTAAATCCCCTCATTTACTAAAATTTTTATGCTCTACAAGATAGGATAGGCGCCATGTCTGCTAAAATTCTTGGGGAGTCTATTTTCTCGTAAAAATTTGATTTTTAAGATTGTGACTTAAATATGCACTTTAGCGCAAACATGTAATAAAAAGTTGTAGAGAATTTAAAATCTTAAAACTTTTATTTTAAACATTTTTTTCTATAACGCTTAGTTTAGCTGTAATTAGTAATTTTATGTTTTTTTGTCACGTAACCGTGTAAAAAATCGATATTTGAAAGATTTCAGCCTTACATTGTTTCATGTTATACACTCGTACACTCGTGATGTTTACATCAAATTTATAGGAAATTAAACGATCTACAACTTTTATTTTCAGTATTTTTCCCTACAAAGCCTAGTTTAGCTTGAAAGAGAGATTTTCCGTATTTTTAAAGCCAAACTGAAGTTGTTTTTCATTTCGCATCATTCACTCATGATTAAAATAAGGTTATGTTTTTGAGGTATTTTTTGTTTATTCTAATGCTTTATTACTAATGTTAGGTTATATTATTCATTATTTGCGTTGGCAAGAGAAAGTTGTGTAAGTGTTTCACACCAAATGTTTGACAATACATCCATAACTATACCCACCCTCTTTCTCCAACTACAGCATCCTTTTAGGTAATCTACGTTCTTATGAACAAACCATCATAATTTTCTCTGTCCAACTCTCCTTGCCAGGTTGTTCACCCCCTACCCCGTCGTTCGTATAGAGTTATAACGAAAAAACCGTTGTATTTGAAAATATATACTTGCTACAATATTGTTGTAAAAGTGCATATCATGGTTCTGTTAAAAACCATTTCCCTATCTTTATGTAGAGCCAAGATACGAGGTGTGGCTGTTAAATAACGAGACTGACGTTGTAAAAAAAATTATTTTTATTTTATACATAATTACTTATTGTCACCTTTAATATACACTCCTTCTCTATCCCTACAAGCTCCATGCGAATTTTCCATTATTGAAAACAGTGCTGGAAGTCATCTTCTGTCAGCTCCTTCAGGACACGCGCCGCTTTATCTTTTACAGCTTCCACAGACTTAAATCTTGTCTCTTTTAATGCAGATTTCACCTTAGGAAACCGGTAAAAGATAATAACATGTGATGAAACATGGTTTCTTTTCTTATAATCCGGAAACGAAGCGCCAATATGTGCACTGGAAGAGCCAAACTTCACCGAGAGCCAAAAAAGCTCAAATGAGCAAGTCAAAATTTTAAGCAATGACGATTGTTTTTTTTTTTTATATATCCGTGGAATTGTGTACCTTCACTGGGTTCCTGAAGGTCAAACAATTAATCAATTTACTTCCTTGAGGTACTTTCTAAACTACGTCAAAGAGTAAGAAAAAACGCCCCGAAATGTGGAAGGACAAATCATGTTTTCTCCACCAAGACAATCCACCAGCTCATTCCGTGTTATCTGTCAAGAGGTCCTAACCAAGTACAGCATCTCAGTGTTAGAACATCCACCTTGTTCACCAGATCTTGCACCATGTGACTTCTACCTTTTCCCTAAGGTGAAATCTGCATTAAAAAAGACAAGATTTGAGTCTGTGGAAGCTGTATAAGAGAAAGCGGCAAGTGTCCTGAAGGAGCTGACAGAAGATGACTTCCAACAATGGAAAATTTGCGTGGAGTAATGTAGGGGTAGAGAAGGAGTGTATATTGAAGGTGACAATAAGTGATTGTGTATAAAATAAAAATGAAATTTTTTACAACGTCAAGTCTCGTTATTTAATAGCCACACTTCGTAGAATTTTTTTAACACCGCCGTTATTTTTCTTATATAGGAGCAATTTCAGACCGCGTCAGGTGCTTTAGACATTCCTGGAATTTCTTTTGACAGCGCACATTCTCAGCATTCGTCCACTGTAGGCTTTTTCGACTCATTCTGTCCATCCGTTGTTCTGTTTTTGCTCTTCATGGAAGCCCTTAAAGTCCATAATTAATTGTCTGAATTTGGTTCGATTCATATAGTATTCTCGGATTATTTCGGTTTTGTAATATCCTTTCTGGTTTCTTTAAACCACTTATCAGACACCTTAAATCTATTGTTTAGTGTCTTAAAAATTTCTTTGTCAACCGGTTGTCATCCACTCTATAACTTAAATGGAGGTCGGGTTCATATTAGAAGAAAATTAAATACCAAGAACAAATTTGACGTAGATTCTGAAAATGAGATTTCCGAACCAGTAGAATGACAACTGAACATAGATAGCGACTTTAATTTTTTACAGCATTTTTCACGATAAGGACTTAAAGCACGAACTCAGCAGTTTTTTCTTTTCTATGCCTAAAAACACACCGGGTTGGTCTAGTAGTCAAGTTTTCGCCGCAAGTCAGCTGTTTAATGGCTGATTTCGGAGACGAAGTTTTCTAGGTTCAAATCCTAGTAAAGATATTTACTTTAATATGGATTTGAATTCTAGACAGTGGTTACCGGTGTACTTTAATGGTTGAGGTTCAATTAATTATACTCTCTCAGGAATGGTCGTCCTGAGTCTGTACAAGACTGAACCTCATTTACATGTCATTCATAAGTCATCCTCATCTCATTGGGTCATTGGGTAGCTTGTTTTTAAATTGAACAGATTGCTACGTACACACATTAAGGATAAAATAGAACGATGATAATTTTAAATCTCAAAATGGAACAGCTGAAGATTTCCAAATTTTTAAAAACTATAATTTCATCCGAAACAAAGAAACAGAACAACGTAGTCTTTATGGTAACCAAAAAGAGATTTAAGGAAAAACTGTACTTTGTATCCCACCAATGTTAAATTTGCTATTTTTAGGTACATTTTTCACAAGATTGGTAAACGATAGGGAAATGAAACTTCACTTGTAGTTGTCGGGTTTCTCGAGCTACTGACATTTTCGCAACTTAATCCGTTAAACCATAAAGTTAAAAACAGAATAAGGAATAACATAAAATAAAATAAAAATATAAATAAAATATAAGGAATAACATAAAATGTTTTATAAGATTTTTTACGGTATTTTACATATTAATAATTTTTGTAGCTTTTGAGGAAGTCATAAACGTACCGGAATATGTGAATGTAGGCCTACGAGATAAGTAACAAACTGGTAAAATTTTCAGCCAGGTATGTTTAATGTTTTCCGAGGAAAATGTACTTAAATGTTAAAATTCTAAGTTTACGGGAACGGGCAAAAACACAAAAAGGCACAAACCAAAAACAAAATATACATAAAGAAGTAAATTTCCTATCAACATTTGGTTAGAAAGCTGAACCAATAGCTGCGAGTATTAAAAACAGTAATGCAGATATTTAAAAAAAATTAAAACATTCCCTTTGCTCTAAAACGATCAGTATAAAATTATAAAAAATATTCGTTCTTGGTGACACGATCATTTTTTTGGGTAAACTCCTAAAAACTTAGTTCTTTCATTAAAATATTTTTTTTTCACGTAATTTAATGTTTTTGTAAGTTGATCTCGGTCTGAACTATTGAAAAACATAAAGAACTGAAATTCGAAATTTTCAGTTAAAACCATCCTACAGTCTCGCCTTAAGTACGGACATGTGTAAAATAAATTTAAAAATAACCGGGTTATAAGAAAAACGTTTATTTTCTATTTCCTGCGTTAATCGGGAATTCGGGAAAATAAACGATGGATGATGACAAATCTGCACGTGGAGCGCTTTCATTCGAAAAAATGTTGGACCGGAATCAGTCCGAAGAAAACGAGACCAAACTCGTAAAAATCCCAAATAATCTTCATAGAGGTCAACTTTAAACAAAAGAATTTTATTTTTATCGTAAAAAATTATGATGTTAAAAAATATTTATTCCACAAAATTTTCTAATATTTATTTAACTATTTCATGAAATATTTTTTCTATTCAAAGTAGAACTTTGGTTGTTTCATCATATTTACATTTTTGTTTTTCTCTAATTCGTTTAGCACGTGTTTGAAATTTACTAAATGGGGATAATACGTTTATTACTTTTTAAATTTTATTGTTTTTTTTAAGCCAACTGTTCACTTAAAAAAAATTAAAAAATGTAAGCTAGTTTTTAATTTACTTTATTAACAGTAAACTGACCTTTACCCATATACTGTATATATGAATGCACTGTTGAACTATTGCATGTACTATTGACGGCAGTGCATTATAAATAGATATCCAGAATTAGACAAAGATAGATTCAATGTACGTGACATACAAATAACATTCTTGATATAATACAAGGCACATGTAATGTAATATTTTTATGTAAATTACAGTAAAACGTGACTTAGTCGCATGTCGTGTAATCAGATGTTTTTAACATGAACAGTACATGTGCAAAATAGAAAGAGTTGAACCAGCTGCCGGCATCAGTACACTAAGGGCCTACTTCATGTTACCATTCACAGTGTAAAAAAACACATTTTATGTGATAGCGCAAGAATCCGTAATAATATTATTTTATTTTCATCGTTTGAATCAATTATTGAGAGTAATACTTGCTAATAACCTGTTACATAATAAATTAAGATACGAGGTGTGGCTATTAAAAAACGAGACTGACGTTGTCAAAAATTTAATTTTAATTTTATACATAATCACTTATTGTCACCTCCCTCGGAACTGTTTAATATAATACTACAAGGGAAATGTCGGTTAAAAAAAAAAAATTACATACTGTCAGCGGGGCGTGGAAGGGAACCGTAGATTCCCCTCTCGTTGTCACTGACCAACACTTACTCTCTCACTTTCATTCATTTCTTTCATCACCAGCTCAGGAAATTAGTGTGCCTACCTTACCTACTGAGATCGGGACAGGATTGATTCAGTGTGGGAGAGGGTGATCCCGCTGATCTCTATAAGTCTCCTCCTTCCGCAGTCTCCCGACCGCCCTCTCCGCAAACTGAGCGACCAACTTCCAGCTCTCCCATCCTGCAGCATCGCTGCCCCTACTCTCTCTGGGATCCACTGTGCAACGCTTATCTTCTCAGATGTCTCCATTCTGTCGAGGCCAAAAATAGGGACATCTATGCGAAATGGACTCCTCCTCTTCACTATCGCTCAGTTGACATTTCGGTACTTCATGAAGTTTGAATCTAGTCAAATATGCCCCAAAGCAACCATGCCCTGTTAGCATCTGCATCAGCTCGTGGGTGGTACCACCAACGAGCTGACGCAGATGCTATCAGGTATGGTTGTCGATTGAAAGGCCTGAATCGACTTTAAGTTATGCTCTACCGCTAAATAAAGATTTGTTTATTATTTATTATAAACACTTAGACAGCTATATAACAACTTTTCTTTTTAAACCCTTAATTGATAGGCTGTATTACACAATGATAAATTATGTACTATTAACTAACGTACAATAATTTTCATAATTCACTTGAAACTATTTTTTTTTTTTTATATACAATATTGCATGTTCCTAGAATTAATTATAGCTTAGGCCTCAGAAATTCTTAGAAGAAAAAATTACAATAGATTCAATAGACTAGAATTCAGTACAGTAGTACTTAAGCGTCTCATGTTTAACTCATTAATAATCTTTAGACTCTTGATTCCGTTTATTACAAATGGAATCTTAAACAGGATGTTTTACAATATTCCTAAAAGAAACATAAACATATTACAAAAATGTAATTATTCTTGGTTAAAGAAAAATTCAGCAATAGAGACAAAAATAGCTCAAAAAGTCTTTAGAGATGATATGTAAGTAGTTATTTTATAACTTAAGTTAAATAACTATAACAAAATACCAGACATGGGAATCGCTACAGTGACAGATTATTTAAAAAATAAACGACAAGAGTTTTAATAATTTCAGTTGATTACAGATATTATGACAGAACAGATTGCTTTTTACCTTGAAAAATAAGAGTGGGCATTGTGGAGAGTAAAAAGCCTACAAACGCCAATAGATCTGCTCCGAACTTTATAATGAAAATGCTCGCCACTAAAGAAATCCGTTGTGTTTGAAGAGCTCTATTTAAAAAACGACCGAAGGAAAAATTTTAACGCTACAGGAAATTAAAGCCTGTACTTTCCTGAGTTTATTCGTTTTAACTTAAATTTTTTATTTTTAAAAATTAGCCGGAAATAGGCCTACAGCAATTTACACATAAAAAGTACAGTGGAAATCCCCTTATCCGGATCCTCCCATATCCGGACACAATAAAAAAAATCTGGTGTGAAATACTCACACAACTTTCTCTTGCCAATGCAAATAATTAACAATAAACCTAATATTAGTATTAAAACATTAGAAATGAACAAAAAACTAACCTCAAAAAACATTAGTGAAATATGCAAAATAATCGACCTCAGTTTAGCTTAAAAATACGGAAAACGGCTCATTCACGCTAAACACTGTACAAAAAATGCTTTAAATAAAAGTTTTAGATCTCTTAATTTCCTATAAATTTTATTTCATACACTTTTGTCGTAAAATGCATTCTAAGGCCGAAATCTTAAAAAAATAGATTTTTCACACGTTTTCGTGAGAAAAAAACAGAAAATTGCTAATTACCGCTAAACTAAGCGTTATAGAAAAAAATGTTTGAAATAAAAGTTGTAGGATTTTAAATTCTCTACAACTTTTTTTATATACATTTTTGCGCTAAAATGCATATTTAAGCCGTAATCTTAAAAAAACAAAGTTTTTACGTGAAAACACCCTTACCAAGAATTTCAGCCAAGATGGCGCCTACTTTATCTTGTAGAGAATAAAAAATTGAGTAAATAAGGCGATTTTTAAAAAAATCGTAAGACCAGTTTTTGAAAAAATCGCAAAAAAGTGAAAAATTACACTAATAAACTACTACTTCCGGTTGACCGATTTTGATGAAAATGTCCGTGTCGGATCCGGTTGTGGTATGTAACTTAAGTTTCAAGTTCGTACGATGTTCCGTTCTTGAGATATTTTGTATACACACACACAGACCAATTGCTAAAAACATGTTTTTTGGTTTCAGGGGGTCTGAAAACGTATAGATCCGGTGAAAACTCGATTTCGAAAAATCGACATGAAAACAATACTTTCCTTCCTATATATTCATATAGGCAAGAGAAAGTAAAAAGACCAAATTAACCAAATTAATAAGGCATGGATCAAATTGTTGAAGGAGTTAGAAAAATACGATGAACATTACGTCTTAAGGGAGACTGTACTTTGTATCCCGCCAATGACAAATTTGCTTTTTTTAGGTACATTTTTTATAGGATTGGTAAAAGATAGGAAAATGAAACTTTACAAACTATAAGTGCCGGGTTTTTTCTCGAGCTACTGACATTTTCAATTTAATTTTTGGACCATACCATTTTTACTAAAAATTACGAATAACATAAAATTTTTACAAATTGTTTTCCATGTGTTTTGCGTATTACCAATTTTTGGAGCTTCTTGAGGAAGTCATAAAAATGTCAGTATATGTGGATATACAAGATAATTAACTGGTAAAAATTTCAGCCTGGTAGGTTTATTGGTTTCTGAGAAAAATATACCTTAGGGTAAAAAATCTAAATTTACGGGAAAAGGTAAGTAACCAGAAGGCACAAATCAAAAACAATATGTAGGCCTACACAAACAAGTAAATTTCCCATCAATATTTGTTTAGAAAGCTAAACCAACAGCTGAGAATATTAAAAACCGTGATGCAGATATTTTAAAAACTAAAATTCTTTTTACACTAAAACGAGCAGTATAAAAATATGAAAAATATTAGAAAAATATGAAAAATATTCTAACATGATAATTTTTCTGTGTAAACCTGTTAAAAGTTAATTTTTTCATAAAAATAATATTTTTTTGACATAATCTAATGTTTTTCTGGTAGATCTAAGCCTAAACTATTGAAAAACATAAAACCAAAAATTGAAATTTTGAGCTAAAAACCATCGTGCAATCTCCCCTTAAATAACATAACTATTCGGATTCTATTTTATACAATAAATTTCACTAACCTTCGAATCAGTGACTATCTAGATTATTACGTTAATATTATTAAATTGTATAAATAAATCCATTAAAAGGCTAGGGCGTTCCCCACAAGCGACGGAAAAATGAGAAAACAAAACACTGAGACAATGTCTGAATTGCGCATTGCCACCTGGAACGTTGGCACAATGACTGGACGGGGGGCGGAATTAAGTAGCGTCCTCCATCAACGTAATATAAACATTTGCTGTGTGCAAGAGACAAAATGGAGGGGGGCCAAATCACGACATGTAGGGAACGGTTTCAAATGTATCTATTATGGAAGAGAAAGTACTAGAAATGGTGTGGGGATAATATTGGACCAGCACCTCAGTCAAAATGTTGTGGAAGTGAAGAGGGTAAGTGATCGTATTATCTCTGTGAAACTGGCGCTAGCTAAGCAACCATGCCTGAACATTGTAAGTGTTTATGCTCCACAAAGTGGATGTCCAGAATCCGAAAAACAGGAGTTTTGGGATGAGCTATACATGTATCTGAGCGAAATTCCAACACATGAATGGAGGCTTATATGTGGCGACCTGAATGGACATGTAGGTGCGGATAAGGATGGTTTTGAGGGATGTCATGGTGGTTTTGGCTTTGGAGATCGAAATAATGAAGGAATGACAGTCCTAGAATTCGCGGCATCGCAGAGCCTGTCTGTAGTGAACACTTTCTTCAAAAAGAAAGACGAGCATCTTATTACATACAAGAGTGGGACTGCAAAATCTCAAATAGATTATTTTTTGATAGATAAGTGTAATCTTGGGCAGATAAAGGACTGCAAAGTGATTCCAGGGGAACCTTTAACATCACAGCATAGATTGTTACTAATGGCTATGAAACTTGGAAAGCGTATAAAACAAAGGAGAAATGGAGTAACAAAGATAAAATGGAGGAACTTTGCCACTGAGAAAGGAAATGACCTCTTAAATAGCATTAGGCTGCATATGAAAAACAACTGCCCTAAAGACAAATCTCCAAACAATACCTGGTCGAATTTTGAAAAGTTTTCTGTTGGGGCTGCAAAAGATCTACTGGGTGCTAGCAAAGGGTTACTTATGAACAAAAAGGATGCTAAATGGTGGAATGAAAATTCAAAGGAAGCTGTAGCTAGGAAGAAGCATCTGTTTAGAGTGTGGCAGGAGACGCACTTGGAGGAACACAGGGAAGCCTACAAAAAAGCCAAAAAAGAAGCCAGGAAAACTGTGGCAATTGAAAAGGATAGAGCAGATCAGAACATATATAAGCATCTGGAACTAGCAAGGGACAATGAAATATATCGCATTGCTAAGTATAGGCATAACTGTACAAAGGATTTCTCAACCACAAAGTACATGAACAATAGAGAGGGTATATTACTCACTGATGATAAGGATATATGTGATAGGTGGTATGAATACTATAATCAGCTACTCAATGAGGAATTTCCACGACAACAGGAAAAGGAGGAACTCAAAACTCTAGGACCTATAAATGAAATCACATCGATGGATGTGAGAAGGGCTATTTCCAAAATGAAGAACGGCAAAGCTAGTGGGCCAGATGAAATACCTGCGGAAATATGGAAGGCACTAGGGGCAGATGGAGAAGTATGGCTTGCAGAACTTTTCAATAAAATAATTGAGGTAGGAAATATGCCAGATGCCTGGAGGAAAAGTATCCTTGTGCCCTTCTATAAAAACAAAGGTGATGTTCGTGATTGTGGTAATTATAGAGGGATCAAACTCACCTCACATACCCTGAAGATCTGGGAAAGAGTCCTAAGTGAGCACCTCACAAACCATGCTGTTCTGACGGAAAACCAATTTGGCTTTACAAAGGGGAAAGGGACCACTGATGCTATTCATGCAATCAGACTGGTCATGGAGAAGGCTCGGGATAACAAGACAAATCTGTGGATGGTATTTATTGACCTTGAAAAGGCATTTGATCGAGTTCCGAGAACAATTATATGGCAGGCTCTGAGAGCACATGGACTCCCTGAATGTTATGTCAGACTTATTGTGGACATGTATGACAATGTTGAAACAGGCATTAGAACCCCAGCTGGATCATCCAAGTATTTCAATATTAGGGTTGGTGTACATCAAGGCAGTGCCTTAAGTCCCTTGTTGTTTAATACTGTCATGAACTACTTGACATCGGAAATTCAAAAGGAGACTCCATGGAACATTTTGTATGCTGATGATGTAGCCCTTATATCAAATAGCCTGCAGGGGATTCAAGAGAACTTGGAAAATTGGAGAAAGGCACTGGAACAAAATGGGTTGCGCATCAGTAGAACAAAAACAGAGTACATGTTTTGTAATTTTGATCCTGATGACTCATGGAGTGGAGACATCAAACTTGAGGCAACCCCCCTGCCCAGAGTTAAAACCTTCAAGTATCTGGGGGCAGTGATCTCAGAGGATGGATCCATGGAGGCTGAAATAGTGCATAAAATAACATCGGGCTGGAACAAGTGGCGTATGCTGACTGGGGTTCTGTGTGACCCAAAAGTGCCCATAAAAATAAAGGGAAGAGTCTACAGAGCGGCAGTTAGACCAGCACTTGTCTATGGCAGCGAAGCTTGGGCACTTAAGAGAGTGCATGAACAGAAACTCCACACTACAGAGATGCGCATGCTGCGATGGGCGGGAGGAGTCACATTGAAGGATAAGGTGCGGAATGAGCATATAAGGGGAACCTTCAAAGTTGCTAATATAGCAGAAAAGGTGCGAGAGTCCAGGATGAGATGGTATGGTCATGTGCTCAGGAGAACGGATGATCATGTCGTGAAGAGGTGCCTTTCCATGGCTACGGGGAAGAGAGGAAGGGGTAGACCCCTTACCACGTGGATGACGAATGTCCAAAGAGACATGAAAATGTTGGGCTTATCCGAGGAAGACGCACAGGAGCGTAACAAATGGAGCTCTCTGATTGGGAAAGCCGACCCCGCGTAACGGGAAGAGGCGAGGCCAAAGAAGAAGAAGAGTATAAATAAATCCATTAGCTATGTATTAAGTTGCGTTTGCGTTTGTTGTGACTGACGTCAGAACAAAGTTTGTAGAAATGCACGATTACGTTAGCTACATATACAACTATACATATCTTCGGCCGGCCGCATTGGCGTAGTTGGTAACGTGCTAGCCTGTCATCATGCGGTCTTGGGTTCGAATCCCATTCAGGGACGGCATATTTTCATACGTTACAAAAAATCATTTCATTTTTCACCGTCTGCATTAGCAGTAATAATTGCAGAACAACCGAACGTTAAACCAAAAAAAAACAAAATAACTTACATATGTTTTGTGTGCCTGCAGTAAAATCTAATACTGTACAGTACGTACATTTTTTTTGACATGCTCTACACTGTAGAATATTTTGAAAACAAGAAGACTCCTCGGAAAGAACGGGGTAAGTCACATTTTATGAATTTTTCAGGAGAACATATTTTTATATAAAATTCGCCTTTGGAACATTCTTTCATTGTATGTTGTTGTTGTTGTTTAGGTCAACAGCCGAAAGGCTGGTTTGAACCTGTAGAGGTTTTACTAAGTAAAACGAGGGTGAGGTGGTTTACCTATGCCTTCCTCACTGAGTGGAAAAGTACGCTTAACAGCATGCCGGGCCCTCTGAAAAGCACATATTTTCCACTCTGCAAATGACACCTTCACTTCATTCACCAGAGGGTCTGGCTGTATAGTGAAATTTATTACTTTCAGAGAAGATAACTCTGACTAGTGTCTTTTACACCTCTACCTCTTCTGTTCTTTAATGATTCAGTCATTTAATTGGCTGACCATGTGATAAGAAACAGAACTATTTATTTTAGCCCTGCAACAAACAGATTGTGTGTAAATAATTTGACACTCCACCTGTCTGTTATGGGCAGTATTTATTTATTTATTTATTTATTTATTTCATTGTATACCAAAATTAAAAACCTTTGTATCTCAGTAACTTATCACGTTATTTGCGTTTGTAAGTTTAACTAGCCGGTAGTACTTTTAACTGACTACCAGAATGCGCTAAAACCTTATTATTTTCAGAAAAAGTGGACTTACCCCGTTCTTAGAAGTAGTTTTCTTGCAATTTTGATAACTTGGAATTTTCAATTGTGTGCATCCATTGTACTACATACATACTGTACTGTATTTCAGAAATTCAAACATCTCTTTTCTATAACCGGATTTTCTCATAATCGGTTTATCCTAGGTCCCAATTAATCCGGATAAGGAGGTTTCCACTGTACCCAGTTCTTAGCCGGCTTTCAGTTACTGTGCTTTTTAAACGTATATTACTCCATCTAGGCTTTACGTAAAAAATCGGGGTTTGAATGTGTTAAAGATCGTAATTCTTTCTACATTGTGAATATTTAAAAAAATAAAATCAATGTTCCGTTTTAATATAACGGCCATTTAAAAAATAAGTGCTATTTTGGTTCCACGTGAAGATTGTGAAATGATTTTTCGA
Organism: Catonia carolina; assembly: GCA_035578175.1. NCBI lineage: Eukaryota > Metazoa > Arthropoda > Insecta > Hemiptera > Achilidae > Catonia > Catonia carolina. The sequence goes on from JAQMRL010000011.1 coordinate 25,543,875, forward strand.
TTTAATTATACATTTTCTTAACAATTTCTTTTGCTTTGCAAAAATTGCAAATTGCAATGCAATTTATAATTAATTACAAATGAAACAGAAATCGACTTGTGATGTAAATAGAAAATTCTATTGAATTGGTTATTTCTTTAAATTGGCTACTGGTCTTCACAGCGGACTTCTTTCGTGGCGTAGACTATAGTACTATCCTCTTTTCATATCCCTACGTACAAGGCTCTTTATCAACACAACCAGTTGTATTTCTAGTTGTGTTTCTAAGTAGTGCTTCATTTTTAATCTAAAAAGAAATAGCTGATTACCGCATTACATCAGCCTAACGGCTGTAAAAAATGTGAACAACAAAACTAGTGTACATTCCTGTTTGTACTATCGTTGAGTTATTTGTTTTCTTCTTCTTTTTTGTTAATTGCGTCCAGGAAACTCCTGAGGAAGCATAGGACATGTCAAGAACTCAAGTTAATACATAAAACCTAAATAAATAAATACTATTTTAATCACAGATTATTGACTTAAGCGTATGTACTACTTTAAGTGTCATCTTCTAATATTTTCACAATAGCACACGATTTTCTTAGCATTCGCTTCAGTGCTATGGATGTTTATTTATTTTGAATTATTTCTCTTCTTTATTTTTATAAAAAATATTATTTAGAATGAATTTCTTGTAAACTGTTAAAATTTCTATCGATCAAGTAATTTTTCAGATTTTTTTTAATGAATGCAAATTATCACATTCTAAATTTTGTGATAATTTATTTGCTCTGTATATTTTTAATTGTACGTAAGTTATACAACTCAAAAGTTAGCAACTCTTTGTAAGTTTCTGCTACTTTAGAAAAGAACTCTGGTATGCAGGTAAATGGACTATTAACAATTAAGGTCGGTTCACATCATCATGCACCAATTGTTAAGGCATTTTGTACCGGGGTTGCACTATCTTGTAAACCTCTTTGCTTTTTCTTCCTCTTCCTTCTTTCTTCTTCCCTTTGTTGGCCACTTGTACATTGAAACGTGTCATGTGCGGATGTGCTTCCCGCTTCGTTAAGGCTTATACGTTTTAATCTTTGTATTACTTGTGCTTTGTTGTGTTTTTTGTATGTTTATGTACTTAAGGTGAATCACAAGTTGGCTGTGCGGCGAGTTGTAATTATATGTGTTTATGTATCAAGTTTCAAACTGGTAAGTACGTTTTGCGCATGATATTAGTTTTGTGTACATTTGGTCAATGTTCTTATTCTTTTCCCTTTCTTATTCGTGCGTGATTCATTACAAGTTTCTTGGTCTTATACACTGACCACTATAAATGTGTATTGGTCCTCTAAGGGTTAAATTTCGAGGCAAATTCCATCTTAAAATCCACAAAACCATTATTACAAGGTGCTATCCTTAACACCAATCGTTTCCGTAACGTATCGTTTCCTACACAACATTTGAGCTGTCATTCATAACAGACAATAGCCGGCACCGGAAGCTAAAGTGTTTAATAATAACGTTGCGTGAACAGTGGTAAGTTTCTTTCATTAGCGTCAGAATGTTAGGTCTGACTACTGAAGGTTTGTGTAAATTTTATTGGTAGAAGATGATGTAGAAAACAATCAAAGTAAACCTAAGAGGTTTCTCACACAAAATGTTCAAAACTAGAAAGATTCAGGGAGAATACTGGACTCTATTTAAAGAACTGGTAGATTTTGAAGGAAACTTTTTCCAATACTTTCAGTTTAATGAGTTGTATTGAAAGATAAAACCGTTGATAACTAAACAGGACACTGTTTTTAAAGAAGCAATAAAGCCAAAAAAAACCTAGCAAAAAAAGTACTCGCGAACTAATTCTATTAATTTTAAATTGTCCATCGTAGTAACAAAATGTCTTCTTTTGAAAGTCAACTGAATCTGTACAATACTGAGCGTGCTGTTTGCGTAGCTATGCGGTCCGACTTGTTCAGTTTCCGGCAAATATTGCCGCCGATAATCTCGTACGGAGACGGAACGTACCGCATCGTAACGAATACGCCACGCTTGATATGAATTCTCTAATTTACTAAGCATGAAAATATATATTTTGTTTAGTAATAAACAAAATAAACATTCAACTCATTAAACTGTCTGTAACGGAAACGATTCGTGCATGATGTGAACCAACCTTTACTCGTTAGCCAACTCAAGTCGTCAGATAAGCTCTACAATCTTCTTCTTTTAGTGCGCTATCCGTTTCGGATGTTGGCGACCAGCATGGCAATTCTCACTTTGCTGACAGCAATACGGAAAAGTTCAGCAGATGTCTTTCCGGTCCATTCCCTGAGGTTGTGTAGCCAGGATATTCTTCTTCTTCCTGGTCCTCTCCTTCCATCTATTTTCCCTTGCACAATGAGCTGTATCAAAGAGTATCTGGACTCATTCCGCATGACGTGTCCCGAATACTGAAGTTTACGGATCTTGATGGTGTTCAATATTTCTCTGGATTTCTTCATCCGTCCCAGAGCTTCTTCATTTGTTACATGCTCTGTCCATGATATTTTAAGCATTCTCCGGTACAACCACAATTCAAAGGCTTCTATACGTTTAATCATACTCTTGTTCAATGTCCATGTCTCTGCTCCATACTGCAAAATAGAGAAGATGTAGCACCTCAAAAGTCTGATTTTCGTTTCAATGGTAAGATCATGGCTCCTGAAAACTCTGTTCATTTTATTGAAAGCAGCTGTTGCCCTTGCTATGCGATATTTAATCTCCTGTGCCATGTCCCAATTTTCATTTATCATTGTTCCCAGGTACATTGTGTGTTTCACACGTTCTAATTGCTGGTTAAGCTCTACAATAATACTTTAGAAATTTTTTAGGAAACACCCAGTGTTTTATTAGAAGTCTATTTAAGGATTTTAAGCATTTCTAATATTAGCTATGAAAAATATTAAAATAATAATTTGTAATTGGAATCCTTACGTCACTTATCGAAGTCATTCATATGTAAGTTGAAACTTATATTTATTAAAATAAATCGATCAATTTATTCTTTTGTACTTTCTTAATTATACGTCACATATAAATACTGTAGTATTATTTAATGTACTAAATTGTTTATTGGCTTTTGAAATCACTTTATGAATAAAATATTGTTATAATGAAGTGGCGAAAATAAAATCAGCTGGTCAAATAAAATCAGCTTCTCATAAACAGCTGACTGGTTAAATATAAAAACGAAGGTTCCCATTGTTGGGACGCGGCCGCGGTTTGAATGGCTGACGTGTTAGTGGTCTAAATTGTACGGGATTCTTCGTTACGGTGAAGTTTGTTATTTTGTCATGAGACATTGTATTTTATGTTTAATTTGGTAAGGGATATTATTTTATTTTGTTTTATTGTTAATAAATTGCGTGAATTTCATTGTTTTAATTGTTTAAGAACTTATTTTCATAAACTCATTATATTCGTTGTTGTCGTTAGTAAAGGTTAGTTTTTTTAGTTGTCAAATAATTTTGTTAAATAAACATATGTGAATTAATTAAATTAAAGTTTACAATTTTACTTTACTATAACGAGTTGTAACAATATTTTACAATTCTAGTGAATGGGGATCAAATTTCTAATTTTTTATGAATTCTAACAAATTTCCAAGTATTTTCATTAAGTTACACTACATTTTAATTTACTACCGAGTTAAATTAAACAGATTTAGATTTTGGATAATACGAGTTTTGAGCAAAGTTTAGGATAATGTGAGTTTTGTTTCAAACTTGCTGTGAGATTATAGAAATACAGTGACTTAGGCTAAGAAAAAGAACTAAGTTTATGGAAATAATTTAGCGTTAATAATGAAGAAGAAACTAAAGACGTCAGCCTCATTGACGCACAGTAGTATCCAGCACACCAGCTAAACAAACTCGCATTTTCCAAACATCATAGTACATCTGCATGACATACATCATACATCATTCTGTATGGTCGATACGGATTGTGTGAGTTTTGACAAAATAGGCGATTGGAGAATGTGACTTTACGTTCAAGTGTTAAATTTGTCTGCTCGAAAAAAATAGGGTAAAATAAGTTTTGTTCCACATTGTTAAGTTTAAACGATGTAGTTCAACATAGCAAACCAGATGGCCGTAGTAACTCAATTTTCAAAAACATTGAATTTTGCGAGACCCCCAACCTGGAGGAGTTCATACACCGAACTTCAAGAGTCCTTCACGAAGCCAGTCAACGCTCTGTACAGCCAGGTGTCAGAGAAATCTACACGACACCTCGCCCGCCTCAAGTAAAGATTAAAACAGCCATTCCACGATTTTCTATAGACTCCCTACAAACATGATTACAAATATTTCCTATTACTAATCGACTACTACTAATCGACTTTTTAAAATTTTTCAGGAAGAAGAAAAACTTACTTCTTAATTTTCAGCTGACTTCTGAGCTTGAATTTTTTGTGATACAAAAATATTAAAATATTTCCTACTAGAAAAGAACACTCCCGACTAGAAAAAGCTTCCCTTCCCAAGGCAATGTTCTCGCTGTTACCCCGATTCCGGTCCATCTTTCCCCCAATTAATCATCTGTAATTCCAAATAAAGAAAAATTCCAAAAAAGTTCTTTTCATTCAATTCTCCGAACGACAAGGTAGCCTAGCTACGACGTCATCATCCCGAGCGCAAGCTCACTTCACGACCCAGACTCGGAATTATGTGAGTTTTGCATCTATAGCCCTCACTTATTCTATCAATATTAACAACAATGTTGACATGTGATCAAATTAAGAAACCGATTCATAATAAAATGAACTTGTATTACCTTAGAAACGACATTTAATTATCAAAATATAAATTTTAAAAGAAAATTTGCAGAATAAAATTTTTCCCCCTTTATTTTATTGGACACAACTGTGTACTGTCGACATTACAGTTGCGTAATAAAATAAATGGGTAAAATTTACGAAATATAACTTTTTTCTTTATTTTCACTCTGTCCAATTTTTGTCTATCTAGACAACTTATGGATATAGTGAAATGAAGGGAAAATGTTTTACAAAATGTTAATTCATTTTTAATGGAAGTTTATTTATCACAGTTCGTAGGGAGGCACCAATGAAGACCCTAAACTGCCGCATGCGGTTCATGTCATTTCAACACAATCATCATAGTTACTAGTTGCAACAATTTTACAGTTTTAAGTTAATCATTAAAGAAAAATCTGGTGTGAAACATTCACACAACTTTCTCTTGCCAGTGCAAATAATGAACACTATAACCTAACATAGGACATTCCACACAACCGTGCAGCAGATGTAAACAGACTAAGGGTTGAAAGTCAGTAAAAAGGATGCGTAATCATGTTTCACTCTAACAATGCCTTCAGTCTAAGCAACCTTTGACAGACCACATGTTTTATAATATGCCTACTGGATGAATTCTTTTACTGGTACCGTCGTATTTTGTGTTTAGTATATACGAGTATGTTCAATTTGTATTATAGCAAGTTTTATCTGAAAAGCAAAGAATATTTTTTGTACTCGAATGGATCGCGCTAAGTTTAATCATAATTTTTATACATTTATGTTTTGACGTGCTAAACAGTTCCATTGCACAGTTCCATGGGATAGAGTATAGTTATAAAACATTGGAAATAAACAAAAAAACTAAACTCAAAAATATAACCCTAACGAACTAAAGACTGTAGATGAGATCTAGCCAATAACATCCAAAGTGGGATGTGAGGTTGCCTTTTCCGTAAGGGACACTCTGTTCCACCGACTCCAGATGACTTTTTGTTAGGCTGTCATCCACAGTGGACCACACCGTGACAACGCAAGATGCGATTAACGAAGTCAATTGGCTCTGTGCTGTGATCTAGTTCACTAAGCTCCGCCTTCATCTGTAGTCCGTAGTTCATTAAAGTATATTTTTAATCATGTGAACGATGCAAAATCAAATACTGTACAACCTTAGTTTGGCTTAATAACACGGAAAAAATCACTCTTTCACGTGAATCTAGGCTCTGAAGAGAAAAATGCTTAAAATAAAAGTTGTAGAGCTTTTAATTTCCTAGAAATTTTGATGCTACTACAGTATGCGGCCTACCGCGTTATGGTTAATGAAGTTTGTATTTGGTGGTGTGGTAGCACTGTCCTTTAGCACTTTTTTCATACTTTTTAAATAAAAGAATAATTTGAAGGAAAAAGGATAAAATAAGGACAATAAAAAGGATAATTTTCAGTAGCAAATGATATTATAATTAATGATACGAAAAGGATATTAAATATTACAGTTAAGTACATATAGTTTACGTTTATGTACGAATTTTAATTATTTTTATATAAAGTCTGTCTATACACGTTACACACTATGAATAGCATAAGAAAAGCAACAAACAAATCATGTTCTTTTTTTCTCATAAGTTTCCATGATATATGGTCGAGTTATGGCATATTAACTGTGTTTCCGTTATAACCTTAATGTAAAATATGTGAATCTTTATGCGCGAAAAGTGTTAGTGGACAGTGTTAATTTTTCAGTGCCCCTGGATATGATCTTATATGCTCCGAAGTACTCAAAGAATTGCCTCGAAAAGGTATTGTATTTCTGACATGTTTATTTAATTCTATCTTTCGTACAGCAACCTTCCCTATACAGTGGAAGCATTCGCAAATTCGCATGATTTTAAAGCCTAATAAACATTCCTCTCTTCCTTCATCGTATTGCCCGATCAGTCTCCTTCCACTGTGCTCCAAAATATTTGAAAAGATTTTAAACAAAAGGCTTTTAACTATTATTCCACAACATGTCATCCCTGATCATTAATTTGGCTTTCGGTCAAACCACTCTACTATTCACTAATTATACACCGTATAGTCGATATTTTAGCGTCATCATTAGAATGGAAATTGTATTCGGCTGGAATTTTTCTTGATGTCAGTCAGGCTTTCGACAAGGTCTGGCGAAACGGTCTTTTATTTAAATTGAAATCTATTTTACCATCTACGTACTATCTTGTAGTCAAGTCGTTTCTTTCACATCTCTTATTTTCTGTAAAACAAGATTCTGCTTTATCTTCGTGTCGTCCCATAAATGCAGGAGTTCCCCAAGTAGCAGTTTTGTCACCCCTTTTGTACTTCATCTACGTATCCGATTTTCCTACCATACAACAAACTGTAACTGCAACGTTTGCCGATGACAGAGCAATATTAGCCAGCGAAGCTAGGTGTGAAGCGTAACGCTTAATCTTCAACATCACTTAACACTGTACAATATTGGTGTACTACTTGGAAAAAAATCACAACAAATTACATTTACTCTCAGACGACAAACTTGTCCCCAGGTTTATTTACACAATACACCGATCCCATAATAAACCTCAGTGAAATACTTAGGACTGTCTCTAGACAGAAGACTAACATGGAATCCACATACTAGACTCAAAAGGCAATCTCTTAACGCACGGTTAAAACTTCTTACAGACTTATTCACCATAAATCTCCTCTTCCAATTACTCAGAAACTTAACTGTTACAAGGTACTTCTTCATCCTTTTTGGACCTACGGTTCAGTGATCTACGGATCAGCTAAAGTATCTAACATAAAACGTATTCAGACATTCCAGAACAAAACTTTACTCATCATCACAGGCTGTCCAACATGCGTTAGTAACAAAACATTACATTTTTTTTTGCGCCCTGGAGATTCCAGGAGGAGTATAGGACATGTCGTCAGATATAACACCTGAAATACATATAAGAATCACACAATGTATCACTACTATCAAGAAAGAAATTCTTGTACGCTATAAAAAGTTTCACTGATCAAGTAATTTTTCAGATTTTTTTTAAAGGAATTCAAATCCTCACAACACTTTAAAGATTGGGGTAATTTATTTATGAATTTTCTCCCTGCATAAGTAGGTTTTTGTTCAAACAATTTTGTGGAGTGATTAGCCACTTAATAATTATTCCTGTTTCTCGTGTTATGATTGTGAACATTGAAATTCTGCATAAAATTATTTTGCCTAACATACATAATCACCTCAAAAATGTAGAGGGAGGGAACTGTAAGCAATTTAAGCTCCTTAAATAGTGGCCTGCATGAGGTTAGCTGGTTAGCTCCCACCATACACCTAATAGCTTTCTTTTGAATTTTAAAAACCTTATTTATATTACCCATGCTAGAATTACCCCATACTAAAATACCATAACGGATATGAGACAGAATGAGGCCATGATAAGCTGCCATTAGTAATTTTTTATCATTTAATCTGGCAATTTGTTTTAGTGCAAATACCCCGGATGATATTTTACTACAAACTTGATTGATATAGAAGTCCCAAGACAAAGATCTATCTAGAGATACGCCCAGGAACTTCACTGTTTCTACATGCTCTAAACTATTATTATGAATAAATACACCCACTTCTCTACTTTCTTTAACGTTATGTTTATTTTTAAACTGCAAGTACTGACACTTTTTCCCATTAACTGTTAATAACATTTGATTCAAGAACTGTACTACGGACTCTATGTTAACATGTGTATTTACTTTACCAGTAAACTGTTACTGATTACTGAAGTATCATCAGCAAACAAAAAAGCTCTGCCATTAGGTATGACTTCTGGTAACCTATTAATGTACAATAGAAATAGAATTGGACCTAAAACTGACCCTTGTGGAACGCCTGCTTTGACTTCAAGCTTTCCAGATACAATCTTTGTAAGTTTCCCTCTAACAACCCTAGTTAACTCCACACACTGTAATCTTTTGGTTGAAACCATTTCAATTCTACATCCCTAACACCTAATGACTCTAGTGTTTTCAATAAAATTTCATGATCAACACAATCGAAAGCTTTACTCAGATCCAGAAACACTGCCAATGCTTTCTCCCCGGCATCCAATATATCAACTACTTGCTCCACAAGTGAAACAATTGCAGTTTTAGTTGATCTACCTTTTTGGAATCCATGCTGATCCTCTGAGATGATTAGGTTTTCAGTCAAGAAACTGATTAACCTAATAAATACTACCTTTTCAAAAGTTTTACTGATTGTGTTTAAAATACTTATGGGCCTATAATTTTCAACTAACTGGCTATCTCCATTTCTAAATATAGGCAATATTTTAGCCTCCTTCAGTTTGTTTGGAAATACACCTGCTTCGAGTGAGAAGTTAATCAAATGAAGGAGAGGAGTAATTAAAAGATGTTTATATTCTTTAACAATTATACTAGAAATCCCATCTAACCCACATGTTTTCTTACATAGAGACGTTAACATTAAAGCGGTGGACGAAACAGTAAAGAAACTATACAGACGTTTTCATAGCAAACTACACTGTCACACAAATCCAAAAATTCAGTCATTGTCCGCTCCTCACCTACCACACAACCCACCTCGAAGGCTAAAAAGGCAATGGAATAGAGACCTTTTGTGAATCGTACCTTGTACCTCATACAAGTGCCATCAAGACAATTATATAAAACTATTGACATTATAACTGCTGGTTGTGTTAAATTGTTAGACAGTTATAGTTTATTTTTCTTAAATAAAGTAAAAAAAAAAAATATGACGTAGTCAATTACATGAAACGTTTTAGGTATGCATTCATCTTTGTATTGAAATGTCATACATGTTATAATCGATATATTTTATTAACAATTAATCAGTTTCATATTATTATCCATCAATCAAGTATTAAATTCATGTGTCATTTCTTGTTTGAAATTTTCAATTAAATATTCTTATATTATGCAATTAATCATATTCATATTAAATTATTTTTATTTTTATTTGAAGCTTATTTTATCGCATAAATTATTATTCATGCTGGTTACTCATTATTTTATTTTATTTGATAATTAATTAATCGTTCATTTTGTTATTGTTTTTGTTGATTACGGTTAGTAGAGTCAAACGATTTATAGTTGGCCGGTTAGAGGGGAAGGACTGCGCACACCGTTATCTTTACCACTCTCGTTTCTCATTGCAGTTGCACAACTGTAGTCGCCGATGCAAAGAATGTGAGGCAGCGATTGGAAAAAACTGGTTGACCTTGGCCAAACTACTAGAATTTTCGCTTGAGTAACTTGAGTAAATTAATAATTTTATGTTGTTCGAGGAATCGAGAGTACGGCGCATAACTTCACGTCGACATCAGCTGGTTAATTCTTCCACTACAGTGTGTGTCACAACATAAGCTTTAACTTATAGCATTGCTAAGAGCTCCTCTTCGCCTCTCGTCTTCCAGCGTTACCACTTTCGGAAGACGCACTTAAGGGTAAAAATTTGTTATCATTCTACATTCAGATAATGTACTGCATAAACATTACCAATTCTCCATTTATATTTAGCTTTTATTCGTTCGTGTAAATAATTATATTTTTATACTAAATCAATTATCATTTTTTTGAAATTGCCCACAACAAGCAGGTAAAGTGTTAAATTATTTGCACTCGATCTGCTAGTTCCAGGGCTACAAAAAAATAGTTCATTTTCTTATCAAATGGTTAGCCAATTATATGACTGAAGCATCTAAGAACAGAAGAGGTGTAAACGACACTAATCACACACACACACACACATTTGCAGGACGGAAAGAAGATGCTTTACAGAGGACCGTGCATGCTGATAAGCATAATTTTCCAATCAGGGAGGAAGGCACTGGTAAATCAACTCACTCCTCGATTTAGTAAAGCTTTTAGAAGTTCAAACCAGCCTTTCGGCTAATAACTTAAACAACAACATTTTGTTATATTTCATTCCTTAATATTTTATTCTTTATAATTCTTTAGATTGAAGAGGTCATAAGAAGACAGTGCTAACCCACATCAACATAATTTTACGCAATATCAGTTTAAAAGTTTACTGAAATCTACAAGTCATGTTTTTGAATTTTTTGTTAAACATTTGCTTTTTCTGTTAATCTAGGTTCTTAAGAACGTAGATATACCATCATGTTTAAAAATGCTGAACATTTCATTTTTAAAGAATATTTAACAAAAATCATACTGGAAATTTTGTGGGTTAGCACTTTCTTCTACCGACCCCTTCGATTGTTCTAGTCAATCGTATAAGGGTTTTGGTAGGGTCACTTGTCTTTCATTTATTTAGATGTTCTTCGTCTTTCTAGAAACTACTACAATCACCTTTAAGGGGAGTCGGACTCGAAAAAATGAAAGTAATATCGATTTTTAGGTTTAAGTGTAATACAGGTTGAAATCAGCGCTTTCCAATGGTACCAAAATCACGTTTCTACAACAACTAGAAGTATTTTCTTTATTTTTATAAAAACACATGACATGCGAAAATTTCCCTGTTTTCATGATTTATCCCTGTCATATTTTTTTTTAAATTTATTTATTTAACGTTGCATTAACTACAACGGTCATTAGCGACGACGTTGGGGTGTAACTATTGTACAATGGAGGATGAAATGATTATTTGTAACGTATGAAAATACGTATGCCGTGCCTGAGTGGGATTCGAACCCAGGACCGCATGATGACAGGCGAGAACGTTACCAACTGCGCCAATGCGGCCGGCAGTGTGTCTTATTGTGAACATGACTTTTAGTTTTTTGTCACTAACTTTTATGAATTTTTTTTGTATCTCTTTCAATGTAGAAGGCACTTTTCTTTGCAAGGTTAAGGTTATGCAATAACCTTAACCTGCATTCCTGCTTGTATGGAGCAGGAGAAAGTACGCTTTTATCTAGAAATGCGTTCATAAATTTCAATCACCATTTCCCGAAAACTGTGTTTTTTTTCATACAAATACCTGTTTTTTCAAGAACCAATACAGCTTTTTCCTTTAAATTTTAATGGCACATTCCTTACATACATTTACGTCAACAGACGGGGGCATTTGACGTTATTTTAATTTATAAAAAATATATACATTTTTTATATAAAATTTCAGTTTTTGGAGTAGGCATTCACGGAAAAATTTATAAAAAGATTAATAATCTATATATTTTAAAATGACTCAGTCTATATGTCAGGAACAAATTAATGAATAACTGGTTAAAATTTGAAGATTTTCTAGCCATAAATAACTGAGAAAACGGTTTAAACATAAAGATGGGCTAAGATAGCAGTTCCGACTTCCCTTAAAACCGCTAGCCTGTTGCAGCGTGAGTAGTTATACGTATTTCGGGCATGAATGAAGTCAGCTCGTTTATAATGTCATTTTTTAACCTGTTTACGCACATTGTAACAAATACAATACGATCAGTAAAGCAAGGAAAAATATTGTATACTATTGAAGTTCCGAACGGATGAAAGTGTTACGTTACAAAATTATAGTTTTGAGGAAAAAGCGATCAAAAATCTAAGACTTCAAATATTCGCGAGTTTGCTAACAGATTTTATTTTGGTATCTACTTATTGTCCCTTCACGAAAAAGTATATATAAATTTTAAAATTCTTTAATTTTATTTCAACATTATTCTTCTATAAGAGTTTTATAAAACTTTCCTCTGCATATAACTCCTATTTACACAAAAATTCTGTTTCCTTTGAGAATGGATGATCAGTAGGTTATTTCAATTATACAAGACGAAGTTTTTCAGTAAAGAATCTTTTAAAGAAACTCTAAATAAAACATTTTAGTGATAACATTTAATGTTCATCACTAGAGTTAACTGTTACTCTAAAATGATAATGTCTTCTATTCTAGAGTAACAAGGAGATCTTTACCCATTTATTCAATACAAAACACAAAATTATATGGTACATACCCCCTTGATCCTCTAGTATTTCCTCAAACTGTTGAAATAGAGCATTCTATGCCACCTAAGTAACTAAATATTTACGTAATAATATTCATCAATCATGAAAACTACGTTTTAAAAAAATATCACACAGCACTTTCATCCATTCAGCTCTTCAATTAGTTGTAGATAAGCGTAAATAGAAGTGCATAAATAACCATTATTTATTTTTAGTTAAGTCTAGTTTAAGCTTTAAGTTTGTGGTAATATTTCTGTAACTAATCTTTATCAATGTTATTTGATTGTAATTCATCAGTAGTCTAGTAATTTACCGTAACTTTTTTCTTGTTAATAAATAATTGTTATACGAGGTGTTGCTATTAAATAACGAGACTGACGTAAAAAATTTTATTTTAATTTTATACATAATCACTTATTGTCACCTTCAATATAGCCTACACTCCTTCTCTATCCCTACAACGCTCCATGCGAATAAATCTCTATTGTTGGAAACAGTACTGGAAGTCATCTTCTGTTAGCTTCTTCAGGACACGTACCGCTTTCTCTTTTACAGCTTTCACAGACTCAAATCTTGTCCCTCTTAATGCAGATATCACCTTAGAAAACAGGTAGAAGATAATAACATGTGATGAAACGTGGTTTTTTACTTATGATCTGAAAACAAAGCGCCAATCCATGCACTGGAAGAGCCAAACTTCACCGAGAGCCAAATAAGCTCGAATGAGCAAGTCAAAATTTAAAGCAATGATGATTGTTTCTTTTTATATCCATGGGATTGTGTACCCTCACTGGGTTCCTGAAGGTCATACAATTAATCAATATTACTACCTTGAGGTACTTTCTAAACTACGTCCAAGAGTAAGGAAAAAACGCCCCGAAATGTGGAAGAACAAATCATGGGTTCTCCACCAAGACAATGCGCCAGCTCATTCCGCATTATCTGTCAAGAGGTTCCTAACCAAGTATAGTATCTCAGTGTTAGAACATCCACCTTATTCACCAGATCTTGCACCATGTGACTTCTACCTGTTCCCTAAGGTGAAATCTGCATTAACAGGGACAAGATTTGAGTCTTTGGAAGCTGTAAAAGAGAAAGCGGCACGTGTCCTGAAGAAGCTGAACTAGATGACTTCGAGCACTGTTTCCAACAATGGAAAATTTTCATGGAGCTTTTTAGGGATAGAGAAGGAGTGTATATTGAAGGTGACAATAAGTGATTATGTATTAAAAAAAACTAGATCCTGAAAGAATCTCGACTAAATGTTATAATATTATATACTTTGTATTGTTTTGCTGTGAAATAATTTTTTAATTTGTTACGTTTTTGTCATTGTAAGTACTCGTATGAATTATTTATTGGACAATTAAATTGACTTGTGAATAAACATGAACAATGTGAAAAATAAAAAATAAATTTGTAATCCATTATTTTAAATTTGACTATTTAATAAGCTTACAATTTATATTATTTTACCTGCAATAAAGTTTATTTAACCTGACCAATTCCAGCTTCGTGAAAAGTAATTTTTGATTTGATAATGTAGTTAAAATCAATCTTAAACCTGTAATAAATCTGTAAAGGTAGGTTGTCCCATTTTTGAAAAAGTGGATGGTCAATCCAGTTAGATAGACTATATAAAAAAAGCTGGTGTGAAACATTCGTGCGACTTGATCTTGTCAAAGAAAATAATTATAAATATAATGATGTTTAATCGTTAGTAAACAATGTAAAAATGAAAAAAATCTAATATTTTAATCATGAGTGAATGACGCAAAATAAATTGAACCCCGGAATGGGTTAAAAATACGGAAAATTCCAATTGACTCAATACTACGCTCTATAGAAAATATCTTGATATAAACATTGTAGGTTTTTCAATTTTCTAAAATTTTAATTATATACGAGGTGTGGCTATTAAATAACGAGACTGACGTTGTAAAAAAACTTTAATTTCAATTTTGTACATAATAACTTATTGTCACCTTCAATAAACACTCCTTCTCTATCCCTACAACGCTCCAGGCGAATTTTCCATTGTTTGAAACGGTGCTGCAAGTCATCTTCTGTCAGCTCCTTCAGGACACGTGCCGCTTCTACAGACTCAAATCTTGTCCCATTTAATGCAGATTTTACCTTAGGGAACAGTTAGAAGTCACTTGGTGCAAGATCTGGTGAATAAGGTGGATGTTCTAACACTGAGATGCTGTACTTGGTTAGGAACCTCTTGACAGATAACGGGGAATGAGCTGGCGCATTGTCTTGGTGGAGAACCCATGATTTGTCCTTCCACATTACGGGGGCGTTTTTTCCTTACTCTTTGACATAGTTTAGAAAGTACCTCAAGGTTGTAATATTGATTAATTGTTTGACTTTCAGGAACCCAGCGAAGGTACACAATCCCATGAATATAAAAAACAATCATCATTGCTTTAAATTTTGACTTGCTCATTCGAGCTTTTTTGGCTCTCGGTGAAGTTCGGCTCTTCCAGTGCAAAGATTTGCGCTTCGTTTCCTGATCATAAGTAAAAAACCACGTTTCAGCACATGTTATTATCGTTTCCAAAAAATTTGGGTCATTTTCAATCGCGTACAAAGTGTCAGTACAAACATTTTTGCCAGCTTCATTTCGAACATTTTTGAGTGGCACGTGTCAGCACTGTTTCCAACAATGGAAAATTCGCATGGAGCGTTGTAGGGTTAGAGAAGGAGTGTATATTGAAGGTGACAATAAGTGATTATGTATAAAATTAAAATTAAACTTTTTACAACGTCAGTCTCTTTATTTAATAGCCACACCTCGTACGCTTCTGCCCTAAAATGCATATTATGACCGCAATCTTAAAAATTCCATTTTTTACCATGTAGCACATTCTCTCCAAGAACGACAGCAGTCATGTCACTAACCTTTTCTTGCAGAGGATGAACTTGAGACATGTAGTGAGCAAAGAGATTTTTAAAAAAACACCGTAGGAGTCGTTATTGCAAAAATCGTAATCAGTAAAAAATTACAAGAATAAACTACAAGTTCCGGTTGGCTGATTTTGATGAAAATATTCGTGTCCGGGCCCGTTCTGTACCTAACTTAAGTTCTAAGTACCAACTTGATACGCTATTCTTTTCTTAAGATATTTGGTTCACAAACAGACCCACAGAACAAACACTAAAAACATATTTTTTGGAGGATTCAGAGGGCTGAAACGTGTAAATCCGGTGAAAACTCGATTTTTAAAATTTCTCATAAAACAATATTCTTTCCTTTCCTATTCATATAGGTCATAAGTAAAAATTATAATTTTATGCTTATCAGTATGGGAATTAAATGAGTGTTTGTATAAAGAATAACAAATTTTAGATTTTTGCAACCCAGAAAGATCCTTGTTACATAATTTTTTTAAATTTATTTTATAAATTTGAGAAATGTACTAAAATTAAAATACATAGATTGTCTAATAGTGTTTGTTTCCATAACTTTTCCAGTCACTTCAAAAAGCCTAAAAATCTTAAAATTGCTATTTTTTTATGCTTTGTCTAAAAAAACGCTTGACTTAGTCTCTACAAAATAGGCCAGGAATGTGCAGGTGGTTGAGAAAAAAAATTAGTCAAGGTGCTGAATAGATCTTACCGGTGGTGGCAGTTTTACGACAGAGGTCATAATACTCTCTCTCTCTGCCATACCCTCTCTCTCTCTCTCACTCTATCAGTCTTCTACTACTAAAAGCATGAATAACCATTAAAAGTCTTTGCAAATTAACATTTTCTATACATTTCATTTCTGATCCATAAATGTGCTACGATTTCATCATCCATTTAAAAAATGGAATCAGTAATACGTTGGCTATTAAGAAAAACTATAACCAAATTTCTTTTTAGGTTGTTCAGTACAGGATGTTTCAAAAATCTGAAGCCACTTACTAAAACAATTTACTGAGATAATATTTCAAATTTTTCACTGATGTTGATGAACTCTTTCGATACCAAAATGACAAAATAAAAATGCACCTCAAGTGTTACTTTAAACATAATATAACACGTAAGTCTATGTTCGTTCGGGATCTGGGTATAATAATTAATTAACAGAGTTACTTTAAACTTATAACAATTAATTATTTATTGTCACAATAATTGAAATTAATTACTAAACTTAGCCTAATAACAAAAAAAAAATTACAATACTTTTAATAAATTAATTAGGAAACTTAAGCTTAAACTAAACTTGATTATAATTATATTAAGAAACCGGCCAACGATCAGAACAAATTACTTGTCCACAACCCCTTTCGACGATCCGGACACACTCGCATTATTAACATAATTCAGAACCGTTTCCGTAACGACACTATTTTGAAACAGCCCGACAACTCTTTCCATTCACAATTCAAGTATCGATTGACTCACTTCAAAGGCGCTAACTGTTTTTATATCTGATCGGTAAAATGTGGAAAGAGACGGTTTTAAAGTTTTATCACACCGTGGCTCTGCCAGTTTTAATGTACGGCCCAAAGTGATGAACCCTGACTGCACAGATACAGTAGTAGAGCCACGGTTATCCGATCCCCGACTAACCGAGTTCCGGATTAACCGAGGTAGTCCCAAAATGTACTGCGCGAAGCAAAATCTAAATATAGAAGCAAATCGATCATAACTAACTTATGTCTTTTTTAATTTAGTTTTTTATTTTTATTTTATTTGTAGTCTACGTCATTTTTTATTTGATAATACAGTAGATGTTTTTTTTTCAAATCGTTTACCACGTTTTCATTAATTTCACCAATTTTCCATATATTTCCCTCTCGTTTTTTTAGAGTCCGTGTTACACAAGTTTTCGACTATCTGAGGTGTCCTCGGTCTACATTACCTCGGATAATCGAAACCCTACTGAGTCAAGAATAAAAGCTGCTGAGTTGAGATTGTTAAGATCTTTGGAGGGTATCTATTTTGTTTACTACTATATTTGTCCAAAATTGAACACAAGTCTTCGATGAATTTCCGCCATTTCCATGTATCTGTTTCCAGTTTAATTCCATCACTCTCTTGATGTCTTCTCCCCACCGTATCCGTGTTCCCTTGTTTCTGTCCATAGTCTCCATTTATGAATCACTCTATTCTACCTACCGTACGTGTATCTTTTGTTAACGCTTGCTAATCCATTTATTTTGTTCATTTTGTGGAGCAGTTCTTTTACGATGTCCTACAATTTGGTGTTTTTTTTATGTATTCGTTTGGTTTTTTATGTTAAAATGATAGATACTTCCGAGCACGTTATATTTTTGCTGATCTGCTTATATTTTCCTTTTTAAACACCCATGTTTGCGTACGTATACGTAGTACTGGGAGACCACATGAATTAAATACCCAGTTCTTCAATTATTGTAGGTTGTTCTTGTTTCTCAGAATACAATTCAATTTCGCAAATGCTGTCCAACCCAACCGTCTACCTCTATCGACTAGTACCAATTGGTTACTTTTGTCAAGTCTAATTGTTTTTTCCTGTTTATATAATGTATTCAAATTACATATTACAGTTTTTGGTTATATACCATTCCCACATTTCCTGCAACTAAATTATTATCTATCAATTAAAGTGGGTATAACTGTTTCGGGTAAATAGTTACAAATAAGTGATATACCCAATCTTAAAAATAGGTAAAAGTTTTAAAATAGAAATTTAAAAAAAATAATGCATTATTTTGTTAATAGAGTATCGTAAAATATCAGTTTTAAGTTTTTGTATTTTTATAAGTACCTAGTACTGTACTTTTTTATTTATTTAACGTCTCATCAACTACAATGGTCATTAGCGACAACGTTTTGTTGTAACTAATTGTTTATAATGAAGGATGAATGATTTTTGTAATGTATTAAAATAAGCCGTGCCAAAGCGGGATTCGAACCCACTGTATGTTGTTTGTGTTAATTTTGTAAATACATACTATATATTTTTGATTAAGTTTTTCGCACAATTTTCCTTGGCTATTCCAAACATTTACCTGCCTGGTCAGTCTCTTTTTTGCGTTCAGTGCAGAAATATAACCTTTTCATTTACTACCCCAAATTTGTTCCTAGTCATGTAAATTGAACTACGTATTATTTTACGTGATTTTAAGGTATACTTTCTTGCCGATAACAGGCAGGTGAAGTGTAAAATTATTTGCACTTGATTTGCTAGTTCCAGGGCTCCAGAAATAGTTCTGTTTCTTATCACTTGGTCAGCCAGTTATATGATTGAAACATTTAAGAACAAAAGAGGTAGAGGTGTAAATCTCCTCTGAGAGTAATGAACTTCATTGTCAGCCAGACCTGTGGTAAATGAAGGAAGGTGCCATTTACAGGGTGAAAATTAGGTGTTTTTTGGAAGACCTGGCATGCTGATAAGCATACTTTTCCACTCAGTGCGGAAGGCAATGGTAAAGCACTTCACTCCTCGTTTTACTTAGTAAAGCCTCTGGAGGTTCAAACCAGCCTTTTAACTGATGGCCTAAACAACAACATGATACATTTATGTATTTATTCCCGAAAGGGATCGCTGACTACTAAAGATTTATATATTCAATGAATTCAAAAGATTTATCTGTAGTAACCAATAAAATATTTTAAAATGTTTGATTTGAGAAATGTTAAGGGTTAATTTTACTTTTAGAGAAACTTACTTTTGAATCAGCCTGTGCTATGTTACCTGGAAATCAATGACAAAAACTCTACGAAATAAAAATAAATCATTTTTGAGAATCAATGAAAAACTAATACATTCACCGCCGGCAACGGTGTAATGCAAAGTACAGTGGTCTGAAGCGTATAATTTTATGAAAGTCGGCAGGGTACGCGGTTAGTCTGATGGGTCATTCTGATAGCAAGGATGGATCTGATGGGTGAAACCATTCGACGTGAATCATTGAAAAGGAATGAGAGAGAGAAATCCTTTGAGGAGTTTCTTTTATACATTTGTTAGTTTTTATTAGGGGTCGGCAAAATTATAGTTTATGGCTAATACATGAGTTCTCGGTATACGAGTTATTTGAACTGGGCCACTCAACTATTATAGTGTTAGGTAGTGCATTCACTCTACCCGACCTGCCCCCCCCATCTTATCCTAGGATGTCGAGACATCTAAGATTATTCAACCGTAAAACAAGTCTATCTGACGTCTACCTCTCACAAATCATTTCACTCGGATGTTACCACAAAATGATAATGAAGGGAATTCCAGTTCTTTTCATCTTTATAATTGGCATCCAGACATGCGATTCTATAGGTCCAGAATGTCATCCATTTTAAAAAACCTGATGGGTCAAATTTAATTGGTAGTGTCTATTACTCAGGTCATCAGCCCGATGTCTGGTTTAAACCCCTACAATTTACACTGAATATAAAGGAAGACAAATAGGTGATATAATACTGTATTCTTCAGTACATTAAAATGTATTTAGGGTGCTAGAGAAAAGAGTACAAGCCACAATATTCAATTTTTCAGGAAAGTGAAAAACTATTTAATTGATTCATAATGATATACAATGTAATTTAAATGGATATTCTGTTTGCCCTTAAACACAGAGTTCCATCGAACGATTTTTTTTCAAAAAAAATCGAGGTTGTAAGAACACATTCGGGATTCTGCAAAAAAAATCCGAATATTAACATTTGCAAAAACCGTAACGAGATTTTGCGAAGTAAATAAAAAAAACAATTGAATTAAGGTTGTTGGATGGTGCTGTGTTAATTTGGCGACGACAACGTTGTGAAGTTCGAATCTACAGCAGTTTGTATTGAAGTGTCGTTATCTACACCGGGTTGGTGTAGTGGTGAATTCGTCGCCACGAGGCAGCTGTCTGACTAATGAAGTTCGTATAATGTGATGAAGTTCCGTGGTTCAAATCCTAGTAAATGTAGTTACTTTTATACATATATCTATAATACTATAATAGCCAGTGGTTATGGTATACTTTGATGCTTGGTGTTCAATTAACCATGATCTCTCAGGAATAGTCGGCCTGAATCTGTACAAAAATATACCCCATTTACAAGTCGTAAACATTACACTCATCTCATTCGGTCATGGGGTTGCTTACTGTTCTTAAATTGGACAGACTACAACGTAAACACATTAGGGATTAAAAACAAGAATTGATAATAACTACATCAGTAAAAGTTTTTAACGAATTTACTCGCACAGGTTAGCTAGTTTTATTATTGTTACATCTTTACACAACAAAAATTACCAATTTTCTTCACGTTTTTATAAATAAAATCTGTACCCTATTAATTTTTATTTAAGGCTATTATAAGCCACGTAAATAAACCAGATATTTCTGGGCGGGTTTTTTGCAGTACCCATTCCCACCATTCTTTCATTCTAGGCTCTTCTTCTTTCTTATCTCCCCCACATGTTCATTCTCTTCGCATTGTTCGAAGGGCTTCTAGAAGGTTCCGATTCCATCGTGCATGTTGGTACAGGCTCCTCAGAATCTAACGACCTATGTGCACCTCGTGAAGCGATTGTTAATTCCCATCTATGAGGGTGGTTACCACCTGGGGTAGTTCTATCGAAGGAACATTCAGTCACGCATGCTTAAGTTATCTCATACATAGAAGGTGGAACAGATTACTTCATCCATTTTTAGAACTATAGTTGTAAGTAGAGTTGTCACCTTTTTTTACAATTAAAGTACATTGGTGATTAAAGGTGCACCACCTTCAACTTCGACCGGTGGGTAAATAATTTAGTATGAACTAAAAATAATAAAAAAATTTTTGGGCGCCAGCTCTATCAGCAGAGTATGACACAAATAAATAAAAACTAAATTTCCTTTCGTTAAACTGAATATTTAATGAATATACTACTAACTACTGCCCATAACTGACAGGTGGAGTGACAAATTATTTACACTCAATCTGTTTGTTGCAGGGGAAAAATAAATAGTTCTGTTTCTCATCTCATGGTCAGCCAATTAAGTGACTGAATCATTTAAAAACAGAAGAGGTAGAGGTGTAAAAGACACTCGTCAGAGTTATCTCCTCTGAAAGTAATGAATTTCACTATACTGCCAGACCCTGTGGTGAATGAAGTGAAGGTGTCATTTCCCGACTGGAAAATATGTGCTTTTCAGAGGACTCGGCATGCTGATAAGCGTACTTTTCCACTCAGTGAGGAAGGCAAAATTAAACCACCTCACTCCTCGTTTTACTTAGTAAAACCTCTACAGGTTCAAACCAGCCT
Organism: Catonia carolina; assembly: GCA_035578175.1. Classification (NCBI taxonomy): domain Eukaryota; kingdom Metazoa; phylum Arthropoda; class Insecta; order Hemiptera; family Achilidae; genus Catonia; species Catonia carolina. The sequence continues at coordinate 25,565,798 of JAQMRL010000011.1, forward strand.
TTTGGCTGAAGACCTAAAAACACTACTAACTAAATTAACTAACTATTAACAAAACAATCTTTAAATTACCCTAACCTATTTTAAAATATAGCCAACCTTTTTTGTCGCGACGTTAATATAAAAATAAGAAATTAAAAACCCTTAATAAATATACGAATGAATTTACCTCAAATTAAATGTACTCTCCCTTTTTTCTTCTTCTCTTCTTTCTCCTACACTTCTCGTTTTCCTAGAATCTTCTTCAAATTCTGCTCCTTCTTAACAACTTTTCTGTTTCACTTTTAAGTCCTAAGGGAATTGACTGTGAATTTCCTGGGTTCAAACCAGGAAACCTCTGGTTGACAAGCCTCCCTCTCCCACCAACCGTTCAACCAACCTGGAGGGCCAACGGGAAGGAGAGCTACCCCAATGATTGGCTAAAGTTGGTAGGTTGAAGAAAGGCCCAAAAACACAGAGGGAGAAAATACACAGGCCTAATCAATATCAGATGGTTGACCGGTGGCTATTTACAACTTATTGTCTAACTACTATTCTAATGTAACTTATTCTAACGATGGGAGTTTTTCCCTTACATTAATTAATGGCTTGTACTGAGTAATGGAAGTTATAGTAATTAGGAATTACAATAACTTCCATTATTTGTACAATATTGTACTTTTACAATGGTACAAAGATAAGAAAAAAAGTACATAGTGTCAAAATAAAGTATCATTTATTTTTCCACACATTATTATGTAATTCCAAACAATTTTTAATTTCCATTATATTCATTTTGATGATCGTTTACTAATCAATCTTCATGTTCAATTTAAGATTGACTTTTATATTTCTGCAATCGTTTATTTTTTTGTTTCGTCGTATCATTTTTTTACGCATATTTCCGGTGTAACATATTTTATCTGTTTGATCCATTTCATTACCAAAAGTACGTTTTTTAGGTGTAATTAATTTGTTTAAAAAAGTTGTCCTTGTCCATGATTTACTGTAAAATTAATCTATAAAACCGATAAATCGTATTCTTATTGCACTCAATCCGCTTTACATAAAACAAAAGAAATTTTAACGATGACATTGGCAGTATTGACATTTGAGGTTAGGATGCGTTTAAAAAACTATCAAAAACGAGCGTTTAAGTGGCACTGGCAACCTATCGATTCGGCACCAATCGATAACGTTCCGTTTTACACAAAAATGCTTACGACCAAACTTTTTTGAATCTCAGACAAATCAAATCATGCGAAATAAAGTATTTTCGTGCACCTTATTGTTCTCGTAAAGTATAGAGTAGGCCCTATAGGCTAATTACCCGAAATAACGTACAATACTTTATTATAAATTACGGATGGCAGTCCTAGTTGTAAGGCATAAAGCTATCCTCTTCAGTTCAGTAGAGAAGATACTCCACCTAGCCAAAGCTACCACGTGGAAGGCGCACCTCGAAACCTCTACTTCACCGACTATCTCCGGCAGAAGCGTTTACTAGTTCTGTAAATTTCTATGTAACTTGGTTACCTCATTTTGAATAGTTTTTACTTTGGCTATACACGTTTTTCTCGGAAAAAGTTTTATTTTCTTTTTCAAAAAAAGGAAATTTGTTTGTTAATTCCACATATTAAAAAAACAAGACTGTAAGCGATCAGTAAAAATTTAATCGAGGATGAGTCCACCTACAAAAAAATCTTTTCGCTATTTTAATTGAAAACATTATTCTGAAAAAAATATCAAATATTATAGTCTTAAATATAATTTATTTTAAATTGAATAAAATGCAACGTACACGCGTTAGGGACTTTTAAAAAAAGTTCTTATTCTAATTTTTTCATCGTTTTTATACGATTCTAGTTTTAAAAATTTATTATTTTTCGAAACTCATAACTTTTGACCTAATCAACCGATGTACAAGATAATTTTTTTAAATTGCTCTGAATTTAGTTTTTTAGAGCAACTTAACCTAGTATAGGAATACTGCTATTAGGTGGTGCTTTCCCTGTAAGTAATTTAAAGTCATTATTTTTGTGATTTTATTAATATATATTTAACTGGTTTTAATGCAGTTAAGAAAATAAAATAAAATTAAAAAATTATAAATGTAAGGTAGTTTGATAGTTTATTTTGTTTTGTTGTAATAACTTCCAAGCACCAAAACCAAGCAGTCAAAACCATACATGACTTCAAAAAAAATGATTTCAAAACTCTTGACGTACAAGGCGATGCTTCAACCGGTCTGGATGTAGCTATGGTAGTCCAATTTATGGTGCAGTAAAGCCATCAGTAATTTCACAAATACAACGTTTTTAAAGTAAATTCTTACCAGTGATTACTAATTGCCTGAGTTACGTATCTAATAGAACACTACACGATGACTTACGCGTTCCTTACCTCAATGACATATATCTAAAACTGTACCGCAGGTTCAGAGACAAACTTCAAAATCATAACAATTCCTTAATATGCAATATGAATTCTGCAGACCTACAAGGAATCCCACAAAGACGACTGAAACGCCGATGGAGTAGAGACATGACATATTAACGCAACTGTAACTTTTATTACGTAGCCTAGACAAAAATACAATTTAAAAATGAACACAATTATCGTTCTCTGGGGAGCTATCGCTGGGTGGTAGCCTCCTCAAAGCCATTAACGCGGTTTTTTTTATTAATTTAGTTGTGAAAAATTTTAGTGGTTGTTTTTATAGATTCGCAAAGTAAATGTGATAGTTAAAAAAACGTGTGGTATAGCTAGATGATTTCAGTTTCATTTCTGTTGTTAATTTTGTAAATATATTTCTTTATTTTATTAAGAGAATGAGTGTATTTTTATATAAAATTTGGAGAGGCTTTTGATTTGGCTTGTGTGGGTTGATGTGGGTGTCTTTGCACTTCTTTTTTTACAATAAAGTTTTCCTCGTGTGTTAATTAAGTTAATTAGGTTTACGAACAGTGATAAATTTTTACTTCTTTTCCAGGGCTAAATGATTATTGATTGTATTTTTATATATATACAGTCGAACTCGCTTATAGCGTCATTGAAGGGACAGATTAAATTTTACCGTTATATCCGAGTGACGTTATAACAAAGTTAGCTCTTGTGTCAAAGTAAATCTAACTATACTAAGAATATTTCGTATACATTACTACTAATTTACGTAATGTGCTAAACGTTTTTTATTTACGATTTTTAAATCGTAATACCCTAATAAAATAGATTAATAATCACTCTGTGTAAGTAGGGCCTACTAAATATGTATTATGTACTAAAATACGGAAACCAAAATACATATTTGTATGTACATAAACTACATAATGGTACGTTATCTACTTTATTGGAAGAAATCAGTGATTTTCTTTTGAACACCTCGTTCTGCGAAATAAATCCTCTCCGTAATGTCTCTCGGTGTCGGTGAAATCTGAAAAAAGTTTAAGCCGCTAGCATTGCTTCCTGCAATGTTGGCGTGATTGTGTTCTCTTCATCTTCCTCTTACTCAGTCGCTTCTTCAGTATTAGAGAATTTTCTTAAATGTGGATAGTCTGATGTGAAAGTTAGGTACAGTGCTACCTACTAAGTGTCACATGTCGCGTAGAGGGTGCAGTCCCAAAACTGACCTTGACGTAGATCAATCAGTAGTTATAGACGCACATATGAACAGCTTAAAAAAACATTTTAAGCATCATTTTAAGCTTCGCACAAGCAAACGTTATTCACCAGTAGACTATTGTACTATATTACTGTGTAAGTACTGTCTTTTTCTTTTTCAAACAATTTACTGATAAATTATGGCAAGTTCACAATCGTTGTACGTGAAGTAAAAAATGATTTCATCGGAAAAATTTTGACGCAACAACCGAGTTAATAACGTTAAAACAGGGGTTTCGAGATAGAAGTTTGTCACAACGCCTAAAAAATGACGTTAAGTCCGAGTTGACGTAAAGTCCGAGGCCGTTAAAACCGGGTTCAACTGTATATATTTATGTTCACTGCAAATTAATGTATAAATTATTGGTCTCAAGGCATATAAAATATTACTACTCGTACTGTTGTTGCTGCTGCTACTGGTAGTTGTTAGTAGTTGGTAGTAGTAGCAGTAGTAGTTGGTAGTTGCTGCTGCTTGACATTAGGCTTGTCATCAAAAAGTTGAATGTAATTTCATATATGAAATCCAGATAAACGAAAGATTGAGTCAGGAATAAATTTAACCCCGTTCAGTATTTATAATTATGTATCAGAAAGTAAATGTGGGGGACAGTAGCAGCTCGTACTTTCAAAAGTAGGTGAAGAGTTGTAAAAACTAATACACACAATACACACATATAAAGTAATTCTGTGACACCGCAAATACAACTAATATGCTTTTCACGGTTGATGAGCTCTGCTGTTCCACACGTTTAGACTAATCAAAATGTTTTCACGCGTTTTCAGATTTTACCTGACAACATACCGCGCGCATGCATATAAGAGCCGCAATAGTTCACTCGTCTTACATCTCGTACTGAACACATCGATTATAGAGCGCGTTAACATGCAATACTTTAAAATATAATCAGCTGATTGTATGTTTATAGGTTATAATTGTTTTATTGAAAGACCAAAAAAATGGCTGATGAAATATTTAACAGAGCTGCAAGAGCAAGTATTGGCAACGTTGCTGGCAAGTCATTGGCTAGCTATAAACTGGGTAGGGGGCAATGCATACGTTCAGAGCTCATCAGCCTTGAAAAATAGTGTTGTTGTTTAGGTCATCAGCCAAAAGGTTGGTTTGAACCTCTAGAGGTTTTACTAAGTAAAAACGAGGAGTGAGGTGGTTTACCATTGCCTTCCTCACTGAGTGAAAAATTATGCTTATCAGCATGCCAGGCCCTCTGAAAAGCACAGATTTTCCACTCTGCAAATGACACCTTCACTTCATTCACCACAGGGTCTGGCTGTATAATGAAATTCATTACTTTCAGAGGAGACAACTCTGATTAGTGTCTTTTGCACCTCTACCTCTTCTGTTCTTAAATGATTCAGTCATTTAATTAGCTGACCATGTGATAAGAAACAGAACTATTTATTTTAGCCCAGCAACGGACAGATTGAGTGTAAATAAATTGACACGCCACCTGTCTGTTAAGGGAAGTATAAAAAATAGTATAACGTATAAAACATACAGTTGCAGTAGGCTGGTCAACTCGCCCCACTCTCTTCATTATTCGTACACGGCTGGGGAGAGCTAGGTGTGGATATTTGCCGCTGACTCTCCGTTGTCATGGCAACCGCTATACCTTCGAAGAAAAGCGGCGGCCACCAGTCGAACCCTTCACTAGGGCGTTTATTACGTATATTAAGGCCATTACAAGGGCTATTTAAAACATTAGAAAGCGCTCTAAGCAGATACAATAATTTTATGTAATTTTTACACGACACTCATTCATTTTTTCATCGTGGACAGGCCTTCGAGGAGCACGCAAATGTCATCTGATGCACCCCTTCTTTCTCCTCCAGGAGTTCTTCATCCTCTCCGACTGTTCGGCTTTCCTTTCAGCAACAGTCCATTCCCCCCTGTTAAAATTCCTCCCTTCATGCACAAGGACCTTCGTCCAAAAATTTTGTTTCTGTACTCTTCTCGATCTAAGAAGTTTTTTTTTTGTAATGTTGGACTTCTTGAGTTCTCCCTTCATCTGTTTAACATAGCCACCGTGACCCTTGTTGTTTCAGAGTTTATGAAAAATTAGTTTGTTTGACGTCTTCATTTATTGTAAAGCAAAAATTAATTATAAAGAAAATTAGTTTTGATTACTTTGTGAAAAATAAATCTCGATACTATCCAGAAAATAGATGAAGGTGCTCTTCACCTACTTCACCTGAATAACCGCCACTGTTGGGGATGATACTAACCAAGACAAAGATGAATTGTTACCACGGTTTTGTTCGCAGATCACCAAGCGTTGTAGGGATAGAGAAGGAGTGTATATTGAAGGTGACAATAAGTGATTATGTTGTGTTGTTTAGGTCAACAGCCAAAAGGCTGGTTTGAACCTGTAGAGGTTTTACTAAGTAAAACGAGGAATGAGGTGGTTTACCATTGCCTTCCTCACTGAGTGGAAAAGTACGCTTATCAGCATGCCGAGCCCTCTGAAAAGCACATATTTTCCACTCTGTAAATGACAACTTCACTTCATTCACCACAGGGTCTGGCTGTACAATGAAATTCATTACTTTCAGTAATGAAATTCATTAACTTTGATTAGTGTCTTTTACACCTCTACCTCTTCTGTTCTTAAATGATTCAGTCATTTAATTGACTGACCATGTGATAAGAAACAGAACTATTTATTTTAGCCCTGCAACGAACAGATTGAGTGTAAATAATTTGACACTCCGCCTGTCTGTTATGGGCAGAAGTGATTATGTATAAAATTTAAAAAAAATTTTATTTAAATTTTTATTTTATGTTATTTAATAGCCACACCTCATAGGTCCAGGTCTTGATTAGTTCGGATTAGCGAGGTTGTGTATTTTGTTTTACCTGACAATAAGGTTTTTTTATTTGTTATCTAAACTTTAATTAGATAGCAGCATCAATGTAGTTGTTATAATAATAATAGTAGTATAAGTGCGGTGGTGAAAGATTTAGGCTGTGGTTTGTATAAGATAGAAGCAATTCAGTATCATGTTGAATCATACTATACTGTTACACATGTGTTGGTGTGATTGTGTATCGCGTGAGTTGTGTGTGTATGTGTGTGTGTGTGTGTAAATTGATGATGAGGTGATGGTGAATGTAAGCCGGTGTTTGGGAGTGGAGGGGTACTCATATAAGGAGCCGCGTCCAGCAAAAGCTCCAGTCTTTTCACAATTTCATAAGGCGATATTCGTTCGTGGCTCTTGATTTTTTTCTTTTAACGTCTTTCTCGTTATTTTTGCCGGCTTTTAAATTTTTCATCTCTACCGGCTTTTTTATTTAATTAATTATTTTTTAATATTCGTGGGAGTTGTCGATATTTTTTTATTTTCGAAGATTCATTCCTGTATTCACAGGTAAGTGAAATTTATAAAAATTTAAATTACTTAATTTTTTTAGATTAACTAACAAATTTTTTAAGATTCATTTTAAGCTTCATAATCAGAATTGTATTTGTAAGAATTCTTCATTTTTTGCATGCAATTCATATGTACTTATCATTTATTATTTAATAATTGGTACAATTTTTTTATCAAAATTAAAATTGATTAATTTTATCGTGCATTTATGACAGGTTTACTCCACAATTGAATGCTGTTGTTATTACTTAAATTTTGTTATTCGTAGGCTTTTTTTTCAATCTTATAATAATTTCAGGTACCTTCGTAGCGTAGTGGTACCGCGCTAGCCTACAACGTGGAGGTCTCAGGTTCGATTCCCGGTTAGGGACTGGAAATTATAATATGTCAATACTCCCTGTAACAGTTACATAACTCACCGTAGTCGCTGATAACCAACCTGTGATGCGACATGAAATAATTTAAAAAAATAATATATTTTTTATCAAAATTTTATCAAAATGTTATAATGCCAGTATATATTTTTTATTTTCTAACAATTAAAAAAAATAAAACTGTTTTCTTATGTAGAAACCAAAAGAAAAGAAAAATACTTAAAGAAATTATTTAAGTTATAGATTATTGGTATCAAATAAATGCACGTGTCTTGATTTATAAATGCATAGAATACTTTTTTATATACAAAATATTTAATAGGATATTGATGCTTTATTACTAATACTGAACTTTTAAAATATTGACAAGATGTATTATTATTTTCAGTTATCAAAGCATTGAAAAAGTCATGAGAATTTGTAAAATTAAAAAATAATTTGGTCAATTTCATGACCATAGATTATATCCAAAAAGGATTAGGTTTTTTGGTCTAGCCCGGCCTCATTTGCCTGTGGACTGAGTCCTGTCAGAATTTGTTTGTAAATTAAGTCTCCAAAACTAAAGTGGAAGATTTTCCATCCATCCCCATCGTTATTATTCTCTAATTTATGATTAACGTAGAAAAATTATGCTGATAAACCGGTTTTTAAGATTATCGCATCGATGCCGTGTTTAATCAATTTAATGACCACGTGGTGCTGTTTTGCGGATATTCTTTGGTTCGAATAAAATAATAACTTTTTGAAAATCTGATAATTTTCAGTTCAATGTTGACCATTCGGAGATTCGAGTGATTTATGGATTTTCAGGCGAAGAAGACAAACATTTTCTAACGGAGAGTTTCAACAATTTCTTACAAAAAAATTCAAAAGGCTAATCTTATATACATTTATTCATTGGTACACTCTTTCGGTTCGGTGGCCTGATTTTCAAAAACTACATAAAAAGTTAGCACAGAAGAGGTGCTTCAGGTTTTTTGGTTTTACACGTCGTAAGAAGTTATTTGTAAAATGATTTTTTTATATTGTGCTTAGACTCTGTATTAAAATGTTAATTGTGTGATTTTTTTTACTGTCCTTTATTGTCAGATTTTTTATTGGATTTTTTTTATTTATTTATTGTTTTAAGTGAAAATGCCTACATCTTAGCTTGCGCGTAGATAATGATATAAGGTGATTTACAAAATGAAAAAATTCTTAATTTACCGGGAGTCGTACCCGGAACCCCGGCTTAGAAGCCAGTTACTCTGAATATACCCGTGAGCCGGACATTTGATTTTCTATATTATATTTCTTCCTCCAAAATAAACCCACCCAACATTTGAGTTGGTGACAAATCCGTTTTGATTACTTAATAAAGATTTAGTTTACTACTTTGTACAACGATTAAAAATTCGAACATATTCAGCTTTTCTCTGAACCATTCGGAGATTTGGGGTTTTTACGCGTACGAAACCCGTATATATCTATCGAGCCTAAGGTTTGAGTCCGTACCATAAAAAATGCTACCAAAAAAAGCGGTTCGGCTCTAAAATTTTTTAATTTTATTGTCCAATTTGTTACTGACATTTAATTATCTGTATTTTATTTTTTGTTCCAATATTAACCCAACCACCTTTTCAGTTACTGACAAGAGCCATTTAGGTCACTTAAGACTGTTTGTTTATTTATCACAACAGTACGCTGTATTGTTGACATTTTTATTACATTTACTTTAATAACTACGGTGTTGTACCAACCCCTGTAATATTTGCTAAAGGCTCTAATTTCCTAAAAAACCAATCATCTCAAAAAATCGGGAAACAAAATATTTTTCTGTTGCAATATTTTAAAAAATATTCCGACAAAATTTAATCCACGAAAATGAAAAAATTGGTATAAAAAAACTTACACAATTTTTTCTTGCTAATGTAAATAATGAACAATGTAACCTATGTTTAAACATGAGTAACAATGTAAAATGAAAATCATAACCTAAATTTAATCACCACTGAATGACGCAAAATGAAAATCAACCTCTGTAGGACTTAAAAATACGGAAAATCATTAATTGACGCTATTGTTTTCTGTAGGAAAAAATTCTTAAAAGGTTTTAGATTTTTTAATTCTCTATAATTTTGATTATGTATATTTGTCGTTAAATGCATGCAAGGCTAAAATCTAAAAAATTCAATTTTTTTATGAATTTTGATAACCCAATTGATAATAACATATTTTTTGCGTTCAGGAGGCCTGAAAACGAGTATTTACGGTGAAAACTCGATTTCGAAAAATCGGCATGTATATAATACTTTAATTTATACATATATTCATATGTTGTTATTTAGGTCATCAGCCGAAAGGTTGGTTTGAACCTGTAGAGGTTTTACTAAGTAAAAACGAGGAGTGAGGTGGTTTACCATTGCCTTCCTCACTGAGTGGAAAAGTATGCTTATCAGCATGCCAGGCCCTCCGAAAAGCACAAATTTTCCACTCTCCAAACGACACCTTCATTTCATTCACCACAGGGTCTGGCTGTATAATGAAATTCATTACTTTCAGAGGAGATAACTCTGATTAGTGTCTTTTACACCTCTACCTCTTCTGTTCTCAAATGATTCAGTCATTTAATTGGCTGACCATGTGATAAGAAACAGAACTATTTATTTTAGTGATTAAGTGTAAATAATTTGACACTCCACCTGTCTGTTATGGGCACATATTCATATAGGGCAAGAAAAAGTAAAAAATGTTTTTCTTTGAAAACCAAGTTCAATTTTTCATTTGAGAAATTTTCTTTTGAAAGAAGATTAGGGTGTAAGTTTATCCGGTTATGTACTGTAATAGTTGCAGATGTATTATCTTCTTACCGAATTACACAGGTTTATCCCTGTGTAAGTGTAATCCGCACCATATTGTACTATATCTTATTTCTATCTTAAAAAGACCCTCAGATATTTTCTGTCAGATTTCAAATAGCTTGTACCAAATTTTATATCCTTGTATTATCACAATAGAAAATATTTTATTATAAAAAATTGTTTTTCTAGATTTTTTAGAAAATAATTTCGTTTCATATATTAAATAGGCTTACGTCTGAACAAATAAGTAATTAATTGTTTGTTAAAATCTATGTGTATTTGTCCGGAGAATCAGATATTTATTAAATCCATGAATTTGAATTTTCATTAATGTTGATGAATTTTAAGCAATGTTGCTCCAAAATAAGGGCATTTTAGACAATGCAAAATAACTTTAGACATTTCTAGAAGCAATCTGTCATTTTGGATTTTTTTTCTTTCTTTCGTCCATCCTGTGTTCCACTTTTGTTCGTCGTGGAAGTTCATGAAGTCGGTAATTAGACAAGTGATTACCAACTTTTACTGTATCATTTAATTAAACATCTATATTTTTCGTTTTAGGGCATTGTAGACTAAGTGAAATAGCTTTAAACGGTTTTAGAAGCTCTTTAAGCAGTTTACATTCTCAGAATTCTTTCACTACAGGTTTTTTCCTTTTTTCGTTTATCCGATGTCCTGTCCTTCTTTGTAGAAGCCCTTAAAGTCTGTAATCAGTTATCTGAATTTGGTTCGATCCATTATATTTTCGTCGTTTATTTCAGTTTTCTTTCATTAAATCAATTATCCGACCTCTTGAGTCCATAGCTAGTGTCTTAACTTTTTTTTGTCAACCGTTTGTTATCCATTCTGTACAGGGTTTCCGATTACAGTTTTCTGATCGTATTGATTAATCGTTCGTTCGCTTGTACAGTTCTTCTCGTCCTCGTAACATGTAGGGTAATGTCCGTCTATTATCTTCGGACTTATTACCCCAAATCCTATATTAGTTAATTCTTAGTAATTCTATTTCTTCTATTCTATTATATTCTAATATATATTATAAAATTGTATAATTATAATTATATAATTATAATATATTATAATATATTATAAAATTATAATTATTATAATATATTATAAAATTATAATTTTATATTACAAAATTATAATTTTATAATATATTATAATAATTATAATTTTATAATATATTATAATATATTATAATTATATAATTATAATTATACAATTTTATAATATATATTAGAATATAATAGAATAGAAGAAATAGAATTACTAAGAATTAACTAATATAGGATTTGGGGTAATAAGTCCGAAGATAATAGACGGACATTACCCTACATGTTACGAGGACGAGAAGAACTGTACAAGCGAACGAACGATTAATCAATACGATCAGAAAACTGTAATCGGAAACCCTGTACAGAATGGATAACAAACGGTTGACAAAAAAAAGTTAAGACACTAGCTATGGACTCAAGAGGTCGGATAATTGATTTAATGAAAGAAAACTGAAATAAACGACGAAAATATAATGGATCGAACCAAATTCAGATAACTGATTACAGACTTTAAGGGCTTCTACAAAGAAGGACAGGACATCGGATAAACGAAAAAAGGAAAAAACCTGTAGTGAAAGAATTCTGAGAATGTAAACTGCTTAAAGAGCTTCTAAAACCGTTTAAAGCTATTTCACTTAGTCTACAATGCCCTAAAACGAAAAATATAGATGTTTAATTAAATGATACAGTAAAAGTTGGTAATCACTTGTCTAATTACCGACTTCATGAACTTCCACGACGAACAAAAGTGGAACACAGGATGGACGAAAGAAAGAAAAAAAATCCAAAATGACAGATTGCTTCTAGAAATGTCTAAAGTTATTTTGCATTGTCTAAAATGCCCTTATTTTGGAGCAACATTGCTTAAAATTCATCAACATTAATGAAAATTCAAATTCATGGATTTAATAAATATCTGATTCTCCGGACAAATACACATAGATTTTAACAAACAATTAATTACTTATTTGTTCAGACGTAAGCCTATTTAATATATGAAACGAAATTATTTTCTAAAAAATCTAGAAAAACAATTTTTTATAATAAAATATTTTCTATTGTGATAATACAAGGATATAAAATTTGGTACAAGCTATTTGAAATCTGACAGAAAATATCTGAGGGTCTTTTTAAGATAGAAATAAGATATAGTACAATATGGTGCGGATTACACTTACACAGGGATAAACCTGTGTAATTCGGTAAGAAGATAATACATCTGCAACTATTACAGTACATAACCGGATAAACTTACACCCTAATCTTCTTTCAAAAGAAAATTTCTCAAATGAAAAATTGAACTTGGTTTTCAAAGAAAAACATTTTTTACTTTTTCTTGCCCTATATGAATATGTGCCCATAACAGACAGGTGGAGTGTCAAATTATTTACACTTAATCACTAAAATAAATAGTTCTGTTTCTTATCACATGGTCAGCCAATTAAATGACTGAATCATTTGAGAACAGAAGAGGTAGAGGTGTAAAAGACACTAATCAGAGTTATCTCCTCTGAAAGTAATGAATTTCATTATACAGCCAGACCCTGTGGTGAATGAAATGAAGGTGTCGTTTGGAGAGTGGAAAATTTGTGCTTTTCGGAGGGCCTGGCATGCTGATAAGCATACTTTTCCACTCAGTGAGGAAGGCAATGGTAAACCACCTCACTCCTCGTTCCATTATATTTTCGTCGTTTATTTCAGTTTTCTTTCATTAAATCAATTATCCGACCTCTTGAGTCCATAGCTAGTGTCTTAACTTTTTTTTGTCAACCGTTTGTTATCCATTCTGTACAGGGTTTCCGATTACAGTTTTCTGATCGTATTGATTAATCGTTCGTTCGCTTGTACAGTTCTTCTCGTCCTCGTAACATGTAGGGTAATGTCCGTCTATTATCTTCGGACTTATTACCCCAAATCCTATATTAGTTAATTCTTAGTAATTCTATTTCTTCTATTCTATTATATTCTAATATATATTATAAAATTGTATAATTATAATTATATAATTATAATATATTATAATATATTATAAAATTATAATTATTATAATATATTATAAAATTATAATTATTATAATATATTACAAAATTATAATTGTTATAATATATTATAAAATTATAATAATTATTATAATATATTATAAAATTATAATAATTATTATAATATATTATAAAATTATAATAATTATTATAATATATTATAAAATTATAATAATTACTACCTATTATAATATATTATAAAATTATAATAATTACTACCTATTATAATATATTATAAAATTATAATTATAATTAATATAATATGTTATAAAATATATTCTATTAATTATTAGTAAATTCTGTACTATTTTCCAGCCATTTTATGTTCTTGCGGAGTATCTTTCTTTCAAATTTCTGAGCTTCTTTGAGAGACAATCCTTCCCCGTAATTCTACAGCACTCATTCGCGTAATAGATGTTTTATAAACATTGTTTGATAAAAATCAAAAATAGTTTTATAATTGTTGAAGCCTATTAAACCTATAAAGTAATGTTGATGAGTTATGTAAATAATTTCTTTTTAAAGGGGTGGCTCGATGGTTTTAACTTAAAATTTCTATTTTTGGGTTTTCATATTTTTCAATAGTTTAGGACTAGATCTACCAGAAAAAACATTAAATTACGTAAAAAAAATTAAGTTTTTATCAATTTTACACAGAAAAATTATCATGTTACCGAGAACGAATATTTTTCACATTATTTATACTGCTCGTTTTGGTGCAAAAAGAATTTTAGTTTTTAAAATATCTGCATCACTGGTTTTTATTAAAATTTTGTTAATTATTCTCAGCTGTTGCTTCAGCTTTCTGAACAACTGTTGATGGGAAATTTACTTGTTTGTGTAAATTTGGTTTTTGATTTGTGCCTTCTTGTTTCTTGCGTTTTCCCGAAAATTTAGATTTTTAACACTAGGTACATTTTTCTTAGAAACCAATAAATTTACCTGGCTGAAATTTGTACCAGTTAATTATCTTGTATATCCACATATACCGACATTTTTATGACTTTCTTAGGTGCTCCAAAAATTAGTATTACGCAAAAAACGTAGAAAAAAATGTGTAAAAATTTTATGTTATTCGTAATTTAAAAAAAAAACGGTGCGGTCCAAGGATTAAATTGAAAAATGTCAGTAGCTCGTGAAGCAACCCGGCACCTATGGTGTGTAAAGTTTAATTTCTCTATCTCTTACCAATCCTATGAAAAATGTATCTAAAAATAGCAAATTTAACATTGGCGGGATACAAAGTACAGTTTCCCCTTAAATTTCAAATGATTTTAAATGGTAATAGTTTCTTTAATAGTTTGTGCTTTAGCACACTTTATATGAGCATTGAAATCGTATCAGAAACACCTGCAAGTAACTTGTGAGTTTCCCTATGAATAAATGTGCTCTTCTAATATTATTATCACCTTGAGAACCATTTTTAATATAAAAATACTGAAAATAAATTTTAGGTACAATTATTTGGAACAATAAATAATTATATGGTGTCTCGAAAAAAATATCTTTTTTAAAATATAGAGCGCATACAATAATTGAAATAATTATGCAAATTATTCAACGTTTTCAATAAAAGGTCCTCCGGGCTGGAACAGCTGTGCCCCATTAATTTACGTGAGAAAGAAACACGTACACCAAGATATATTTATTTCATCAGTTAAAAATTAAATTAAATTTTTTAGTGTAACATAAGAAAACAAAGGCTAAAATGGAGGCACCCAATGATTTTCATTTTTATTAGCGTATTATTACCTTAAAAATTAATTATTTATATTTCAAAATTTAAAATTTAGTTTCACCATACCTATTTGTAATAAATATCACACTGTAAACAGTATTTTTTTTAAAGATATCTCTACTTGGAGATATCTTATCATGGTAATTAACTTTTTACTAAATCAATCTATTTATTGTACTATAAAAAACAGGTTATCAGGTAATTTAAAAAAGGATGCTGATCTTTCGAATAATAAATTCTAATCAAAAACATTATACTGATCTTAAAAAAAATCAATACTGTTTATTCAATTAACTACCGTAAATTAAGAACTAAGTGTTTCTTTGGCTACTAAGTAGAGTTTCTGAATTTAATTCCCGGCTAGGATCTGGAAAAAATTACTGGCAAAAACCCACCGTAGTCGCTAATGATCAAGCTTTTGATGCGACTTAAAATATATAAAGAGGGTTTTTTCGTGCAAAAATGATAAGTAATTTATTTAGTGACTTAAATATTTATATCGATTTTGTATTTTGAACACTTTTACTTACTGACGCTTATCTAAAAATTTAATTGTTTAATTCAAATTGTATTGAAAATACAATTTGAATATTCTAAACGTAATTAACTTCTAAAAGCTGTTAAAAATAAACAATTTTTTTATTGCCGATAAAATTGATGAGGTAGTTCACAGCCTTATTTTTTATGAATAGAATATTGACATAAAATGTAATTATGAAATGAAAAGAAAACGTAAATAAATCATTAAATGCAAATAATTACGAGGTTTTATGTTTGCAAATTATATTTCATTCAACTTTGTATAGTCAGGTATTTTAAAAGTTGTCAACAATGATAATTTATGCATATCTCTTATTACGATGATTCATACAAAAGTTGTTTTACATTGACCTACACTATACTTTTACAAGTTATTTAATAAAGGTATTAAATTGCTTAAGTAACTGTTGACTTAATTAAAAGAGATCCCAGGAAATGCTCATTAAATGCAACTATAAACGTATTTCTTGTTTTTCCGTGAACTATTAAGTCATTTATACAGTACCTATTTAGCACAAAGTATCAGCGTTTCAAAAACGTAACCTATTGTTAAATTTTTTTATGTTTACTTTAAAATTATTGATCGATAAACAATGATAAAAATCTGATGTGAAACACTCACACAACTTTCTCTAGCCTATGCAAATAATTAACAATAAACCTAACATTAGTAATAAAACATTAGAAATAAACAAAAAACTAACCTCAATAAACATAACCTAATTTTAATCATGAGTGAAAGACGCAAAATGAAAATCAACCTCAGTTTGGCTTAAAAAACGGAAAATCACTCTTTCACGCTAAGCTAGGCTCTGTAGAGAAAAATTCTTTAAATAAAAGTTGTAGATCTTTTAATTTCTTATAAATTTGATTATATACTTTTTGTCGTCAAGTACATACTAAGGCTGAAATCTTAAAAACATCAATTTTTTACACGTTCTCGTGAGAAAAAAACAGAAAATCGCTAATTACCGCTAAACAAGCGTTATACAAAAAAAATGTTTGAGTTAAAAGTTGTAGGATTTTAAATTCTGTACAACTTTTATTATATAAATTTTTGTGCTAGAATGCATATTAAAAGACGCAATCTTAAAAAAACAATTTTTTACGTGAAAACAGCCTCTCCAAGAATTTCAGGAAACATGGCGTCTACCCTACGTTGTAGAGCATAAAAAAGTTAGTAAACCAGGCGATTTTAAAAAAATCGTAGTACCAGTTTTTGAGAAAATTGCAAAAAAATGAAAAATGACACGAATAAACTACGACTTCCGGTTGACCGATTTTGATGAAAATTTTCGTGTCAGGCCTGGTAGTGGTATGTAACTTAAGTTTCAAATTCGTACGATTTTCCGTTCTTGAGATATTCTGTACACACACACACACTTACACACACACACACAGTGCAATCGCTAAACACATGTTTTTTGGGTTCAGGGGGTCTGAAAACGTGTAGATCCGGTGAAAACTCGATTTCAAAAAATCGACATGAAAACAATTCTTTCTTCCTATATTTTTTTATAGGCAAGAGAAAGTAAAAATATTGAGGTGGATGGTACATTTTTGGTGGAGGAGCGACAATCGGTTCAGGATTGATTGCAGAGATTTGTTTATAAATGGGAAAACCCTTACGATTGCTAGAAAGCTGAAATTTTACGGTAATGTTCCATTATGGGTAAATAGAAAAGTTAAACATAAACAATTTTAACATTCTATTGTTAAGAGATTGAAAAGGGTGTTCAACCCTGAAACCGAAATTTTTAATTTACTAAGTTCCGGACAATATAGATGGCTAAAACTTGGTGGAGATGTTACTTATAATTCAACTACAAGAATTACCCCTTAACCATTTCAAAATGTACCCTAAGGGGATGAACCTTTAGTTCAATCCCTAAATTAATATTTATTGTTTACTAAGTTCCAGAAGAGTTAGATAGCTAAATTTCGGTTAGCTTATTTATAGTGCAACTAAAAAAACTACCCTTTAACAATCTCCAGAATGTACCCCTATAAGGGTGAAAAAGGTGTCGAATCCTTAAACCAATAGTTTTAATTGCTAAGTTCCAAACGAGTTTGATGGTTGAAACTCGATAGAGATGTTACGTATAGTGAACTCAAAACGTTTCACATCAAAAATTCCAAAAACTTACCCATAAGGGGTTGGAAAGGATGTTCAAACTTTAAATTAATATTTTCAATTTACTCAATTAGAGACGAGTTTGATGGTAAAATTCGGTGAAGTTACCTATAGTGCACCTAAAAAAATACCATTTAACGATCACAAAAATGTACCCTTAAGGTGCTGAAAACGTTGTTTTACCCTTAAACCAATAGTTGTTTGTTTATTAAGTTCCGGACGGGGTATACGAGATGTGGCTACTAAATAACGAGGCTGACGTTGTAAAAAATTTTATTTTTATTTTATACATAATCACTTATTGTCACCTTCAATATACACTCCTTTTATATCCTTACAACGCTCCATGCGAATTTTCCATTTCACAGTGCTGGAAGTCATCTTCTGTCAGCTCCTTCAGGACACGTGCCACTTTCTCTTTTACAGCTCCCACAGACTTAAATCTTGTCCCGTTTAATGCAGATTTCACCTTAGGGAACGGGTAGAAGATAATAACATGTGATGAAACGTGGTTTTTTACTTATGATCCGGAAACGAAGCGCCAATCCATGCACTGGAAGAGCTGAATTTCACTGAAAGCCAAAAAAGCTCGAATGAGCAAGTCAAAATTTAAAGCAATGATGATTGTTTTTTATGATAACCATGGGATTGTGTACCTTCACTGGGTTCCTGAAGGTCAAACAATTAATTAATATTACTACCTTGATGTACTTTCTTAACTAAGTCAAAGAGTAAGGAAAAAACGCCCCGAAATCTGGAAGGACAAATCATGGGTTCTCCACCAAGACAATGCGTCACCTCATTTCGCGTTATCTATCAAGAAGTTCCTAGCCAAGTACAGCATCTCAGTGTTAGAACATCCACCTTATTCACCAGGTCTTGCACCATATGATTTCTACCTGTTCCCTAAGGTAAAATCTGCATTAACAGGGACAAGATTTGAGTCTGTGGAAGCTGTAAAAGAGAAAGCGGCACGTGTCCTGAAGGAGCTGATAGAAAATGACTTTCAGCACTGTTTCCAACAATGGGAAATTCGCATGGAGCGTTGTAGGGATAGAGAAGGAGTGTATATTGAAGGTGACAATAATAGATTATGTATAAAATTAAAATAAAAAAATTTTTACAACGTCGGTCTCGTTAATTAATAGCCACATCTCGTATAGTTAAAACTCGGTGGAGGTGTCCAAATATATGGTACACTTACAAAAGAATTTTTCAAACCAAAAAATCTTCTTTATGAAGTTTTAATTTATTACTATAGTTTAAAAATTATTGAAATAAAATTATACCCGTGTTGAGCCGGGACGGGCAGATAACTAATCGTGTTGTTTAGCTCATCGGCCGAAAGGCTGGTTTGCTAAGTAAAACGAGGAATAAGGTAGTTTATATTTTATTTGCCTCTCTCACTGAGTTGAAAAGGCCCTCTAAAAAGCACATAGTTTCCACCCTTAAAATGACACCTTCCCTTTATTCACCACAGGCTGTAGAATAAAATGCATTACTTTCAAATGAGATGACTCTGATTAGTATTTTTTACTCCTCTACCTATTCAGTTCTTAAATGCTTCAGTTACTTTTAATTGGCTGACCATGTAATAAGAAATAGAATTATTTTTTTAACCCTTGAGCTAGCAGATCGAGAGCAAATAGTTTAACGCTCCGCCTTCCTGTAATGGACAACTAATAGTATTTAATAATGGGCAAGGCTGCCCAAAACAGAGAGTTGGAGAGTCAAATTATTTACACTCAATCTGTTCGTTGCAGGGCTAAATAAATCGTTCTGTTTCTTATCTCATGGTCAGCCAATCAAATGACTCAATCATTTAAGATCAGAAGAGGTAAACGTGTAAAAGACACCAATCAGAGTTATCTCCTCTGAAAGTAATGAATTTAATTATACAGCCAGACCCTGTGGTAAATGAAGTGAAGGTGTCATTTGCAGAGTGGAAAATATGTGCTATTCAGAGGTCCTGGCATGGTGATAAGCATACTTTTCCACTCAGTGAGGAAGACAATGGTAACCCACTTCACTCCTCGTTTTACTTAGTACAACCTCTACAGGTTCAAACCAGCTTTTTGGGTGATGACCTAAACAACAACAATGGGCAAGTATAGTAACTAATTTTAAATTAATAGTAACAATATTATAATAACAAAATTAGCTTATTTTAACAAAAATAAACACATTTTTATAAATATTTTAAAATAGCTGAATTATTTGTTATAGATTAAATAACTCTTACGTGAATACAAAACTTGATAATGAGAGATAACTATTGAGAAATATTATGATTATTAATAATACATACGTACAATAAATTTATTTATACACATCTTAATTGGTATATTAAATTTTCTTGACGTCATATTTACTAAAATAAATTTTAGGTACGCCTAAATGTATTAAAAAATTTTAAAAACAGATGAATGAGGTGGTGTTGTTAATTTTAAATTATCAATAGTTGTGTTAATATTATATCATTTTAGGCTCAATATGTGTTGTAATAATATTATTAAAATCTTAAACGTTTTATAATGTGTTTTATAAATTCGATTAAATAAGATTTTTATTCCGATTTTATTATTTAATTGTGCACAAGATAACAGAAAATAAAATTGTTATATTTGATAAATTTTATTTAATTTACAATAGGCATATAACACTCGTTTGCTTAACTTATTGCATTACACTGATTCCTCAGTCTACTGGTGCTCTTTTTATGTAAGCAATAAAAAACCCACCACAATATTTTTGCTCAGACCGTGAACAGACATTGCGAGTCCCACCGCTACGTGCAGTACAGTATGGCTCGTGCTAAACTAGACCTCATGTGTTATTTAGATTTATTGGTTACGCGGAATTTAGTTCTATTTTTATAATTCTTATTATATATATTAGTTACATTTTTGTATTATTGTACCTGCGTATAACATAATATTGAAATAATTATACAAATTTTATAGTGACTAATATACATATTATAATTTCACAATCAGAATCATCCAGCCCTGTAACAGGGTTTGTTTATCGTTTCCTTTACGGAGTATGAAAGGAATACTAAGCACTGCTGTCAATTTCAGACGATCCCTTTTTTGTTTCGGTTTATTGTACTTGCGGATACTCCCGATGCTCCGACTGTTCTCTCTATTATTTTCCTAGGATCTATTAGGAATTATCAGCTATAGCGCCACTTGTAATATAATTTTAATAAATTTGGCAAAACCTCTCGCGTTGGACTATATATAATTCTACCACTAACTTTAGACATGGCACTTGATTAAACGATACGATATATCTAAAAGATCACAAATATAAATAAAAAATCACTACAATGCAATATTCTTTAGTAAGCCACCACGGGTAACTAAAAATATAATTTAAAAAGAGACGCTATCACTAAAATGGCATCACGGGTATCAATCAGACGACTTTGGAAACAATCTAGGGGTTTTGTAAATACTGATGTTGTGCATGATTCGGAACCGGATTGTTTTACGTATGCCTGCGTGACTGTACGTAATAGGAAAGACGAGGAACGGAACGTTCGGCTGCTAGTGCGTATGTCTGTTCCGCGGTTCTCAGGAAAATGCACGCGTTCTACTAACATATTTAGCCAAAAAACTAAAGTTTCTCTAATTAATAATTTTTCTCTTTTTTAACGTAGACTCTTAAATCTCTTTTCTTAAGGGATTATCATGATTTTTAACTGTATCTCTGAACCCACAGTACAACTTTAGAAATGTATTTTTGACATAAGCAACGTTGACATATTACTCGGGGATTTAGCTATGAGTCGTAAGAATTTACTTGGAAATTCTTTAGAAAAAATTTAAATATATAACTTTTTGTTATTCCTATAATAAAATGAACATAAAAACACATTACGATAGTAGCATACATTATATTGTAATAAAACTTATTATCTTTATTACACCTAATTTTTTCATAAAAAAATTTGAACATAAATTAAGTTATAAATTAACTAATATTTAATTGGAATGAAATTGAACATAAATTATGTGTATTATTTAATTTAAATTTTTAAATAATTCGTTTTTATTAAAATTTTATCATGTTAGAACTTGTTTGCATTAGACGATAATAATTATTGTAGTCTTACAAAAAAAATTAGGGTATAAAAATCGAGCAGCAACCTTCTACATTATGTTTAACATTCCAAACTTTGTACCTGGATTATAAAATGTCTGTCTCGAGTTTTTGTTAAGAATAGTTGCGCAATATTTTGATAAAACTGTCGTAAAAATGTAAGTACTCGACGAATTTCATTCAGAATGTCATAAAGTCATGTATGTAAACTTAAAGAACGTAAAATTGTTAGATTAAATGACTTTCATTATTTCACTAAAATAGGTCTTATTAGTTTAATAATACTTAGTAATTAAATATTATGTAATTATTCATAGTGGATTTCAGTGCTGAATCACGGATTTAAAGCCTTTTTACGTTCCTAGGAACTTAAACTTTTTTTGTTAATTTACTTATTTATGTATAATAAAATACAGAAATAAGGTCATCTGAAACAATAACTCAAAAATTACTAGAAACAGAATTGGGAAAAAGAAAATTTGTAGAAAACTTAAAAAATATCTTAGAGAGATAATCTGAAATAGGGACAAGTTCTCCTTAAAATAATACAATAAATCGAAATGCTTTAGGTCTATTTTAGAACAAAAGATATTTATAATGAAAAGAATTTATCTCAATATTAGTTTTCTCCCTTAAAGAGATTTTTGCTTAGAAACTTCGTTTAGCATCTTCTATTTGAAAGTAGAGATTAAGTCTCAAAAGATCCTCCACTTTCACTTTTTTAATTAGTACGAAGCACTTTGTTATCCATAAGAATAAACCTTTTCTTAGTGTAATATACTTACGGAAAGCCATACTTATGTGATTTTTGTACAGATGGTGTGTTTACATTCAGTCAGTCCTAAAATGTTCTAAAGAAAAACGTGTACAATTTTGACTTATGGGCTTTCTGAAATAACTGATTCAATTGTGGACGAAAAGTATTTGCTAATCTGTGTGTAAGGTTTTGTTACTAAATATTAGGCGTAATAATTTTAACTGAAATACCTGAATCCATAGTAAATTAGAATGTTTAGTTGAACTGTAAATCCATATACATATCAAAAGAGAATAATATATGCGTAATTTTTGTGCCCCTGGTAAATTTTTATCGTTTATGAAGTAGGAAATATAAAAGTTTAAGTCTAGAATTTAGTAATAAACATTTTTGTTTGGTATGTGTGCTTTAAGTCAGTGGTTTATTAAAAGACAAACCGAGATACTTGACAGTATTTGTCTTTGTGAGAGGTTGATTGTTTAATACTGGTGGGAACTTACCATGACAAAGTTTGAAAGATACGTCATGAGATTTGGCCGTATTAAGTTTTATTTTCCATGTTTCATACCATTCGTGTAAGGGATTGAAATGATATTTGAGTGTTAGTAAAGTAAGAAAAGGGACTTGAATTCGAGCTAACATGCTGTATTGTCAGTGCAAGTATCAAAGAGTGTATGGGGTAGAGTTGTCAAGTCTGAGATATATTAATAATAGTAAAGTGGGGCTAACATTACGCCCTGAGGCACACCAGCTAACACAGGAAAGAAATTTGAGTAGGACGTCCCTAATCTAACTTTGAAGAATCTGTTACTTAAGAAGAGAATTATTAATTTGTTTATTAAGGAATCTGTTACTTAAGTAGATATTTATTAATTTGTTTATTAAGGAATCTGTTATGTAAGAAGAGATTTATTAACTTGTTTATTAAGGAATCTGTTACTTAAGAAGAGATTTATTAATTTGTTTATTAAGGAATCTGTTATTTAAGAAGAGATTTATTAATTTGTTTATTAAGGAATCTGTTACTTAAGAAGAGATTTATTAATTTGTTTATTAAGGAATCTTTTTCTTAAGAAGAGATTTATTAATTTGTTTATTAAGGAATCTGTTACTGAAGAAGAGAATTATTAATTTGTTTATTAAAGAATCTGTTACTTATAGGAAAGGATTCATTTATTTACAATTTGAAAAATAAATTAAATTTTCTCTCTTAGTCAATTTCTCTAAATTTCATTCAAGGACACGAAATATTACGTTCTATTTAAAAGAACAGACACTAAAACAAGTTTTTTGGAGAATAACATTTTCAGACAGAAGCCTTAGTAACTGTTTTTTGTTATTTCAGTCTATTGTAAAACATATTCTAAAAAAATGGTATTGAATGGTTTTTTTTCAATAGACTAATATAATCGATTTAAATAAACCTGAAAATATTTTTTCTACATTTTCATTGTTCTTTATTAAATATAAACATTTTTTTCTACTGATAGTAAAACATACAATATCATAGTATTCTATAACTAACTAAAATTTTCTTTAAAATTTATGAGTTTTTAAGGAATCTTTTAGTATTTCAAATGTTAAAGAACCCTTGAAATTAAAAGGAAATATTTCATTTGGATTTTCTGCGTTTGAACGAAACTTGGTATTTAGGGTAGGTAGTTGTTCAGTTTCTTATACATATAAACACCAGATCAATTTGTGGTATTTACGTTTCTCTCGACAATATTTTTTAATTCAATAAACAAATTTTGATTACTTTATGAATAACATGTAACTCTGATTTTATTTTATTATAGAAAATTCTGATTTTTTAAATTTTATTCTAATTGAGTTGAGTTGGGTTTCGACTTTATTCCGTCATGTTCAAACACCCACCAATTTAACAATAAGAAATGTTCTTCTTATATTTAATTAAATACTAGATTAAATATATATTAGTTTTTTAAATTTTGAATTACAAAAGGTTTTCTTTTATAATTTTTAAATTAAATAATACATTTTAAAACATTATTTTATTTATTTAAATAAATCAAATGATCAAATTTAATATATATACTAAGTACAATACTTCTATAAATTGTAGTCCATTATGCTATTTTTAGAATATTTCCGTTTAAAATATTAGAACCGGAATTATTAAATGTGAAGAACAGAGAAATTGGTTGTTAGTTCAAACTACGGTACTACAAAAATTTTAAATTTTTAATTAAGAAAATAAGAAATATATTTCCTGCCTAAAAAGTAATCTTAAAAATGGTGGTTTGTTGTTATTCGAAAGAATTTAAGAAAATATTATGAAAGGTCTAGACACATATGTTGCAGAATAAATAAAACTAACTTTGAGATTGATAATCTAATTTATGGAACGTCAAAATGTAATAATATTAATTAACATTATCCGTAAAATTAGATAAAAGTCATTAACTTTAACGTTTACTTAATACAAAATAGTAAATAATTAAATTAATTAATTATAATTGTTTCAAATAAATATTACTAAGAAATTCAAGTGAATTCCACGAAATATGATTCATTTAAAAGATATTTTATAATATTAGGCCCATCATAGTACAAGTTTTATTATTTCTGTACTTCATTTCGTATTCTTATATACATAATTTTAAAACTAACATCATAGGCCGCCACCGTAGGGTAGTGGTAGCGCCCTGGCCTACAACGCGGAGGTCCCGGGTTCGATTCCCGGTTAGGGTCTGGAAATTTTTTCAAATTAAAACCCATCGTAATCACTGTTTAATTTGCTAAGATTCGAGAGCCTTCTAACAATTTCGCCGCTTTACCAGTAAAATCCAAAATATACGTAGAAGAAATGATCAACAACAAGTACCTCTCTCCACCAACCTCTCTCTACCACCTCTTTTCCAAGTATTTCCATTTAAAACAACTCATTTATCGCAATTCACTGTCCTTCTTTAACTCGCTCCACTCTATGCAATACGAGGTGTGGCTATTAAATAACGAGACTGATGTTGTAAAAAATGTTATTTTAATTAATTTTATACATAATCACTTTTTGTCACCTTCAATATACACTCCTTCTCTATCGCTACAACGCTCCATGCGAATTTTCCATTGTTGGAAACAGTGCTGGAAGTCATCTTCTGTCAGCTCCTTCAGTACACGAGCCGCTCAAAAATGTTTGAAATGAAGCTCGCAAAAATGTTTGTACTGACACTTTCTACGCAATTGAAAATGACCCAAATTTTTTGAAAACGATAATAACATGTGATGAAACGTGGTTTTTGACTTATAATCCGGAAATGAAGCGCCAATCCATGCACTGGAAGAGCCTAACTTCACCGAGAGCCAAAAAAGCTCGAATGAGCAAGTCAAAATTTAAAGCAATGATGATTGTTTTTTTTTATATCCATGGGATTGTGTACCTTCACTGGGTTCCTTAAGGTCAAACAATTAATCAATATTACTACCTTGAGGTACTTTCTAAACTACGTCAAGAGTAAGGAAAAAATGCCCCGAAATGTAGAAGGACAAATCATGGGTTCTCCACCAAGACAATGCGCCAGCTCATTCCGCGTTATCTATCAAGAAGTTCCTAGCCAAGTACAGCATCTCAGTGTTAGAACATCCACCTTATTCTCCAGATATTGCACCATGTGACTTCTACGTGTTCCCTAAGATGAAATTTGCATTAAAGGGGACAAGATTTGAGTCTGTGGAAGCTGTAAACGAGAAAGCAGCACGTGTCCTGAAGGAGCTGACAAAAAATGACTTCCAGCACTGTTTCTAACAATGGAAAATTCGCATGGAGCGTGTAGTGATAGAGAAGGAGTGTATATTGAAAGTGACAAAAAGTGATTATGTATAAAATTAAAATTAAATTTTTTACAACGTCAGTCTCGTTATTTAATAGCCACATCTCGTACACACACACAATTTCTTGCAATAAACAATCTATTGCATCAGTCATTTCGAGAGTACCACTGTATAATGCTACAAATATTAGAGGAAAACGAGAGTAACGCAGTTAGCTAACACCGCTCAGTACGTACCAAACGCTTGCCTGTTTGTTTAGGGCAGGGGTTCTCAAGGTGTGCGCCGCGGCGCCCGGGGACCCCGTCCATCGGCATACCTTTTAAACGTTTTACCTTCTTATCTTCTTCTCTGGGATAGGAATCACCCGCTTAACGGACGTGTTGACGCAGCTTGTCATTTGCATTTTTGCAAAAGTTGAGAAGGCAGATCAGCTCATTGACATTACTACGGACTCAGCTTTAACATCTAAGTTCCAGTCCTAATCTTTGTTTGAGTTTAGTTGTAGCACCGAAGTTGAGTATTTAGTGATAAGCAAGAAGGCACTTCGTGCTGTGATTTCGTTTGCTAATTCTTACATATTTTGTGAGTGTGGATTTTCTGCTGTAGCTATAGTAGAATGTACATACCTAGAGCTAAAATTTGATACTGTTTTTACTTGTACGCCGGTCCGTAGTTCATATTTTGCCCACTGTTGGCGCTGTGATGGGGTTGCTGCTGCCGATAGAATGCGCCAGCGGTCATACCTCTCACAGCGCATGTACCAAGTGGCAACATATAGTGTCTACGCACTGGCGATGCAAAAGTCGAGAAGGTGAAGGTGACAGTATCGATGTTCTCTTTGTGCGAGGATCGATACGGGAATTTGACATCTCAACATTGAGTTCGTTCTTTCCGTCATCTGCACCTCCATCCCCTACCCCTCGTTTCACCGGCGACTGCTCCCCTTCGGGGGCAGCGGTAAAAGGTGCACGCTGCGTCGGCCACTCGCTCCTATTAGATTAGGCAGCGGTACAGACGACCCCGATTCACTTCACCGGTGAAATCCGAGAAGGTGACACTGAGTAATGGTTTCCATTAATATATATTTCGATCAATTTTCAGTTTTGATAATGTAGGAAGTTGACCAGAAAAACGTTTCCAATCGTTTTCTAACTGAGAAGGAACTGGTGTGTCCCAATCCAAACCTTGAAGCCATATTCTTTGTAGAAAGCCTTTGGCCCGCATAATTACCGGAGTGAGCCAACCAACAGGGTCGAATATCCTGGCAATAAGTGAAAGCATGGTTCGCTTCGTACAGTTGCTTGCCAAATCAGATATTTTATAAGAAAAAACATCCGCAGATGCCGACCATTGAACGCCTAATAGTTTCACAAAATAATCTCCTTCATTGTCAAATGATATGGGTGTTTCCCACGTTTCTTTTGGAACTGCTTGTAATAACTCAGGCGAGTTACTTGTCCACTTTCGAAGTTCGAAGCCCCCTCGCTGAAGTAAATCGATTAACTGCCTTTGAAGTTCGAGTGCTCCTTCAACAGATGATGAACCCGACAGTATATCGTCTACGTAGATGTCATTTTCTAAAGCGGTTGAAGCAAGAGGGAAATCATGGCCCTCGTCTTTGACTAGTTGTTTAATCACTCTCAGCGCCAAAAACGGTGAAGAAGACACACCATATGTAACAGTCCTCAATTCGAATTCTTCAAGAGGCTCTTCAGGGTTGGAATGCCAGAGTATATGTTGATATTTACGATCTTTCGGATGAATAAGAATTTGTCGGTACATCTTGCAGATATCGCCACAAAATACAATAGGCTGTAGCCTAAAACGAAGTAGAATGTCCACGATATTTCTTTGAAGTTTAGGACCGGCATACACTACATCATTTAACGATCTTCCGCCACTGGTCCGGGAAGAGGCGTCGAAAACGACTCTGACTTTTGTAGTAGAACTTGCTTCTTTTATGACGCAGTGATGAGGAATAAAGTACGAACTTGAATTAGAATTATTTAACAGCACAGGCTCCATGTGTCCTAAACGCAAATAATCGAGCATAAAGTTAGTATAATCTTCTTTCAGTTGCGGTTGAAATGACAAACGTCGATGAATTGAGCGCAGTCTACGAAGTGCTGGAGTGAAAGAATCACGTAATGGTGGAGTTGGTTTCTTTAACAGCAATGGGACGACATATCTTCCCGAATCATCACGATAATGCTGGGTAGAAAATGTTTCTTCACAGTATTCATCGTCCGGATTAGGTGGTACCACAAGAGGCACGTTTTCTGTTTCCCAGAATTTACGAAGCGTAGAATCCAGAGAAGTGGTTGATGATAATACGCACGATGTTGTTACAGAAGCTTCAGTATGTTGAGTAGTGACACGGCCAGTAATGACCCAACCAAAAATACTATGTAGTGCCGCAGGACCGTTTAAATTAGTTGCCATGAGTTTATCGCCATCATAGATTTCAGGGTATAAATCTGCTGCTATTAAAAACTCAATTGGTCCCGGAGTGAAGTAATTAGGATCAGCTAAGTATAGATGCTTAAATCGATCACAAGTGCTATTAGATATTGGAAGTGAAGGCATATCTAAGGTAATCTTCGGAATGATGACGGCTTCTGTAGTTAAAAAAGGTCCATTGGAGTCCCTAGGTTTTAAAATACATGTAGTTGTTCTGCCCACATCACGTACGACTTGCTGACCGAGGCCAGCGATGGAAAATGAAATATTTTTAGACGACAACCCTAGTCGTTTTGCACACTTAGTAGTTGTAAATGAAGTCTGAGCGCCCTTATCAATTATCGCTCGAACAGGCTGAAAACCGTTACATTTATCTTTAATGAGTACAACGGCTGTACCTAACAATACAAAAGTCGCATTTGATGAATCGGCATGTAAAGTGCTTGAAGTATGCCCTGACGTAGTGTTCGGTTGCACGGAATTTTGAGATGAAACAGTACTATGATTAGATGAGTTATCCTTTATTGTATCTAACGTATTTGACGATACACATCCGTGAATTAATGAATGATGACGTCCGTTGCACTTAGAACAGTTTGTTTTTGAAGGACAATCCTTAACGAGATGCTCTGACTTAAGGCAATTTATAACAAAGTCGTAAAGATTTAGCTTTGGCTTGTCGATCATTCGGTAGTAAATTTAAAAATGTATCACATCTAAAAACGGAGTGATTACTATTGCAAATAACACACGGATAAATTTTATTTGTTTCCTCTTTCGGTTTGTTAGCCAGAGTTAGTGAGACTTGTCGTAAGCCTCCAGGTTTATTCCGGTTTGTCTGTGAAAATATTTGAGGTTTTGAATTGTTGTGAGTCGCTGATTTATGAGAACTAGTTATGGTGTGAGTTTCTGAAACTTCTAACACCCGAGATTGGTTTTGAACAAACGTAATCAAATCGCTAAATTTTGGTATGGCTGTTTTTAAATGTTGTAATTCGAAATGCTTACGGGTCGATAACGGTAGATTATTTAGTGACAAATACAATAAAATGAAATCTCCCAAGTCGGGAATGTCTATAGCCTTTAGTGCTGTAACAGGCTCATACATGTTTGTTAAAAAATAATTAAGTCCTTTAGCCGATTCAGTTACTGTCGGCTTATAACTAAAAATAGAATCAAGTAAGCTCGTAGCAATCATACGCTTATTTTGATATTTACTGACGAGTGAATTCCAAGAAATTTCATAATTAGTGTCAGAAATAGGCAGTGCACGGACTATGGCCAATGGTGGGCCGGAAAGTGAGCTAATTAAGTAATGATATTATTTTCAGTTGGCGTTATGGCATCATTCATATGTATTAATGACTTGAAGTTATCATAAAAAGATGGCCATTGTGTGATTTGACCGTCAAACTTCGGCAAGTTAATCTCTGGGAGTCGAGGGCGAACTAACTTCTTAGTAATGGTAGTGCCTTGAGAGTGTATTTCAGGTTGGATTGTGCTTTCGTAAGCAGCAGTTACTTTAAAGTACATCTGTTCAAAAGATGTCGTTGTCTGGACCGTGGGATCCGAATCTAAAGTATCATCCAAAGTTAAACTAACTGAGTAAATATCTTCTTGAACTTCTTCAAAATCTTTAAATGTTTGCGATAAATTGTGGTATCGAGTTTTAAAATCGGTAACTTTATCAGGATCGTTAAGTTTCGGAATTAAATCGTGTAGCACCTGAACTCTACGAAATAATTTCTCCCGACGTGATATTAAAATCTTGAATTTATTCTCTGCTTTCGACATTTTAACAGTATTATTCCCCTATGTAGATTTGAAAGGTAGGATATCTTGTTTAATTTTTTAAAAGGTGGTTGTGTTTATTTACAGTAATATACGATATTAATATAAAATTATAAACTTGACATACGAAAATAAATTTAATGTATGAAATAAAAAAAACGTATTGCCGTACGACGATAATATTACAGTATTATGTGAAGTACAGTAAATAAAAGTCAATTGTAAATAAATTATAAACGTAAATTGAAATAAATTATAGTCCTTGTACTTTAATTTATAAAACAAAAGAATATTCGAGTAAGTCGATAATTAATATTTTGATATTTATTATTCAGATTAGTTTGGAATAATAATGTAGTTTTATCGTGGAATAAAGATAAATACACTATCAGTAGTTGTAATTCAATACATTTTTCTTGACCGTACGACTACAAGCGCTAGGCCTATTGTTATCAGGTATAGACCGGTTCTTGAGTATATAACCCAGAGTTCAGAGTATATAACCCATAAAATCACTGTTTTAACAAAAAATAAAAAAATAAAAAATAACAAAATATCCGGCCCGGAGGACCAAAAATAATGTTCGATAACTCTGGTAGCTTTAAATAGCACTAAAACAAAACTCTAAAAACATAGGCCAAGGGGGTGGAGGGGAAAATATGGATACAGAATATTAGAATTAAAACACATTTACCTCGTTTGCCCTCTTATCGTCACCTTGAACCCTTGCAGCAGCCCGCAGATGCATCTGGGGTGACAGTAGCGTAAATCCTCTGATGGCGGAACGTCCGCAGGTTTCACGTAATAGCGCACGGCGCGACAGGACGACCCTCACTGCTCGGTTGTTTGACTCTAACTGGATTCGGGTAAAGGAATGAGGGAGGCCTTATCTATTGATAAACTAAAACTATGTAATTGTCTGCAGTCTATCTGCTTTAAAATAAAATGAGTTCTGAACAGCAGGGCTAAAATAAATAGTTCTGTTTCTTATCACATGGTCAGCCAATTAAATGATTGAATCATTTAAGAACAGAAGAGGTAGAGGTGTAAAAGACACTAATCAGAGTTATCTCCTCTGAAAGTAATGAATTTCATTGTACAGCCAGACCCTGTGGTGAATGAAGTGAAGGTGTCATTTGCAGAGTGGAAAATATGTGCTTTTTAGAGGGCCTGGCATGCTGATAAGCGTACTTTTCCATTCAGTGAGGAAGGCAATGGTAAACCACCTCACTCCTTGTTTTACCTAGTAAAACCTCTAGAGGTTCAAACCAGCCTTTCGGCTGTTGACCTAAACAACAACGATTGAGGCATTCCTATCTATGGACAAGCTTTCCTGTTCCCCACTTTGTCTCACAGTAGCATTCAAGTCATTAACATACATTCAAGACATTAACAATAGAGTAAACCCAAATAGAAAAAGTAGAGACATACAAATATCTGGGAACCTGGGTTGATGGCAAGAATGACCAAAGTAGAGAAATTAAAGTACGAATTGAAACTGCAAGGCAAGCATTCATAAAATTGAAGACAATGCTAACAAACAAAGACCTTCAGTTACCTCTCAGATTGAGGGCTCTAAGATGTTATGTATTTTCTATCGTACTATATGGGATGGAAGCTTGGACATTGAAGAAACAACACATAAAGAAGATAGAAGCGTTCGAAATGTGGTGTTACAGGAGAATATTGAAAATTCAGTGGGTCCAAAAGGTTACCAATGTTGAGGTGCTCCGACGTTTAAATAAGGAGTTGGAAGTTATGAAGAGTATAAAAACAAGAAAACTAGAATATTTGGGTCACATAACCAGAGGAGAAAAATATGAGTTGCTGAGAATTATTATGCAGGGAAGGATCCGAGGAAGAAGAGGCGTAGGAAGAAGACGCATCTCCTGGCTGAGGAATCTTAGAGAATGGTTCAACTGTAGTTCATTGCAACTATTCAGAGCAGCAGCCAGTAAAGTGACCATAGCCATTATGATATCCAACCTCCGATAGGAGATGGAACTTTAAGAAGAAGAAGCATTCAAGTCATCTCTCCACCGTACATACCAGAGAACATAATATATAACACCTTAAAATGCCAATACGGTTCATCTGCATACCTTATTCTTAAATAAAGCCAACCTTATTGCCAGTGGTAAGTATACTTACCAAAGACCTATAAACGGTTAAGTAAACCATGAACGTGTGGACGACCCTTTAGGGGATCATTGGTTTCGGATATGGCAAGTTTTGGATGTGGAAAGTTCGGATATTTTTTGTTCATTGTTATTTATTGTCTTTCCTAACATTCTCTTTAATTTTGTTTTACTGTTTCTTTCCTTTATTATGACTAAAAAAACTAGATAATAAGTACTTTCTGTTAGTTTAATTTGAGGAAGTGACAAACCAAACGGGATTTCCATAGTTGGTTTAACTATGCTTAGGCTACAACAATAAATAGTGCACAATGACATTACAGTGCGTACTACGCCATACTACAATAGTATACGCCTTTAAAAAGAATTTAATTCATTCATAACACACATCCCAGCATCCTCCGCAAGGTTCATTCAATGAATGGAATTTATCACGCCATACGTTATCTATTATACCAGCCTATCTAATTACATATGCATATCTACTACATTTTATTATTATTATTAGGCTTACATTCGCCTGCGTTATCTTATACATTTCCAATCAAAATACAATAAATATATAATTTTATGATATACGATTATAAACTTTATTGATATACCGGATGTATTAATTAATATTCGATTTAATTTTTTTAATGTAATTTTAGTGCATATTAATTTAATTTTTTTTATTAATGAATAGATTAATGGTTTTATTGTCACAGGTCAATTATTTTATTACGTATTATCATATAAAATAATAAAGTTAATTATTAAAATTCAAATAAAATTATGTTTTATGGTTGTCATATTTTATGTTTAATTTATTATTAATTATGGTTAATTTATTTTAATATTCTTATGTAAGTTTAATTTAGGATCAGATATTTTATTAATTATTATGTAATTTAGAAATTATTTTTGTGTGAATCTTTATCAGTCAGTGTTCGATAACGGTTAAACTGTGTCCATTTTGCATTCACGGTTTTCAGGAATTGTAACGATCATTGGGAAATTTCTTGTATTTTTTAAGGAAACTCCAAAAAGTGATGAAAATTTCACTTTTGAGGTCTAAAGCTATAAATTTATAGGATTTTCAATAATTTTGTGATTAATACTGTAACACCTAAGCCTTGGTTCTTTCAGGATCTGGGTTATCCATGCAAGTTATGCCATAAAATTATTAGGATAGCCAGAAGAAAAGACAAAAAAGAGAACCATTTTTTTTAGTTGTAACTTAAAAATTAAGCGATTTTAAACTATAAGCAAATCTACTAAAACTAATTTGTTTTAGTAAATCATAATCCTAAATTTATTTAAAATATTTACATAACAATCTAAATAAAATATAATTTTAATTTTTTCTCCTGAAATTGTATCGTAGGCTGCATTGTGTAATTTTACAACTGCGATTTATAAATTATGAATCACCCTTTTGCAGTCACGATTTATTTTTCTGGTTCTTCTTCTTCCGTACTGTTTCTTTTTTTTGTAGTTTGTCGCCCAAAGACTGCCATGGTCATTAGTCCTCAAATGAGGGAGAACTTAAAAGCTTTTCCTTTTTCCGAATACTTAAATTTTCAATTTTCATGGTTACCTCTTCTTACATTGTAATTTTTGATTTGGGTCTTTTCTTTTATCCCCCCCTTTTCCAGCATTTTTGTCACATTTTGTGGATATTTCGTATGTAATCTTAGAGTATTTTTAACGATAAAAACGGGAAAATATTTTAAAAAATCCTACACCAATATTATTTAAAGCACTCCAGGACAGGTTTAAACAGTTGTACAGATTTCATTTCTTTCGCGCAAATCCAAGTTACCAACTACATCTAAATTAACCATTTACAGCTCCTCTACCTTCGACCAATATAGAGCTATGCCAGTCAGCTTTACTGTTGTACTAAACCATCGATATTAGTAAAATTTCAGCGTTTCCAATCAAAGCTTTTACGGAGGAGAGTTAACGCCTCCTATTATGTAACCAATAAAACGCTACACTCAGACCTAAACGTACCCTACATATATGACGTTTTCTTAAAACTCAATATAAAATTTAGGAAGAAACTCGTGAACCACCATAACCCATTGATCTCAAATCTTGCTACGCAGACTTTCCCAAACAATCCAATAAGACGTCTAAAACGTTGATGCAGCCGGGACCTCATCAATTAACGTAGTACTATAATTGACTATCCATTACAGTGTTCTAAATGCTGCACTTAATGCTACACTTATCTATTCACGTCAGAGTTCTGTCACTGGACTGTGTCTCCACTCACGTTTATTTACCATGTTATTTTTTCCCAAATTTTGTGTTATCACATTCACTGACTGTTTTCAACAGATTGTGAATTTCCTAAATAAAGAGAAAAAAAAGGTAAGATTAAATATAAGTAGGATAAATACAGTGCATTTCTCAATGTTGTTACTGTATGCAATAATGAAATGTAAACTCATTGAGTGCATGAATCATTAAATTAATTTAACATAATTAAATTAATATCATTAAATTAAATATTATGAAATAATTTTATAACTTCCAATAAACATTTTAACTTTAACTTGAATAATATTGATATTCTTATGATTTTTTGAAAATATTTTTTCCGTTTTTATCGTTAAAATTCTGGGGTGAAACACTCACATAACTTTCTCTTGCCAATGCAAATAATTAACAATAAACCTAACATTAGTAATAAAACATTAGAAATAAACAAAAAACTAACCTCAATAAACATAACCTAATTTTTTAACATGAGTGAAAGACGCAAAATTAAAATCAACCTGTTTGGCTTAAAAATAAGGAAATTCACTCTTTCATGCTAAACTAGGCTCTGTTGAGAAAAATTCTCTAAATAAAAGTTGTAGATGTAGATTTTTTAATTTCCTATAAATTTTATTAGTCTATATACATTTTTGTCGTAAAATACATACTAAGGCCGAAATCTTAAAAAAGTCAGGTTTTCAAACGATTTCGTGAGAGAAAAAAATCGCTATTACCGCTAAACGAAGCGTTATACAAAAAAATGTTTGAAATAAAAGTTGTAAGATTTCAAATTTTTTAAAACTTTTATTATATAAATGTTCGCGCTAAAATGCATATTAAAGCCGCAATCTTAAAAAAAAACAATTTTTTTTACGTGAAGACAACCTCTCCAAAAATTTCAGCTTACATGGTGCCTACCCTACCTAGTAGAGCATAAAAAATTTAGTAAACCACGCGATTTTAAAAAAAAATCGTAGGACCCGTTTTTTAGAAAATCGCAAAAAAGTGAAAAATTACACGAATAAACTACTACTTCCGGTTGACCGATTTTATTGAAAATGTTCGTGTTGGGTCCGGTAGTGGTGTCTAACTTAAGTTTCAAGTTCGTACGATGTTCTATTTTTGAGATATTCTGTTCACACACATACAAACTAAAAACATGTTTTTTTTTGGATTCAGGGGGTCTGAAAACGTGTAGATCCGGTGAAAACTCGATTTCTAAAATTCGACATGTAAAAAATACTTTCCTTCTTATATTATATTCATATAGCCAAGAGAAAGTAAAAATACTGTAAGATTACATACGAAATATCCACAAAATGTGACAAATGATATTGGGCCGGGGGGGGGGGGGGTAACAGAAAAGACCCTTTGTTTTTTATGTTTTCTCTTTACTCTGAACTCTTCTCATTATTTATTTCCTAGATCCGTAATCACTCCTTTTCATCATTACAATGCAAAAGTTTAAATCGTATAAAAACTTGGCTAATTTTTAGGCATACTTTACTTTTCCTCAGTTTATTTATTTTTTAATCAAATCTTTTCTTAAAAAGATATAGGAAGCGCATCCCAACGTACTGATCTTTTTAAATATTTTTAAATTTGCGTGTAAAAATAAATTGTGTCAAATATCAAACGAGCTTTAGTTTTTTCATACCGAAGTTACTCTTTTATTAAAACATCACCTTTTTTTACAGATACGAAAAACTTAATTTGATGTTATGTATTTTGGTTGTAAATATTAAGATCTGAAATAGTAGATCTACAGTATGAAAAAATTGTGACTTTCTTTCTAAATAAGTTTTTCTAAGTAAAATTTTCTATGAATTTATCTGAATTTACTTGAAAAATCTAATGGCTGATTCATTGCTGGCAACCATTCACTCAATTAAATGAAACACTGTTTCATCTGTGTTAGAATTGACCAACCCTTTATATGCAGTCTTTAAAATGATACGACTGTTCAGTGTAATTCATTAAGCCTATGTTCAATAGATGCTTTCATTTGTAACTGTACCAATTTATTCCTTTCAAAGTTCCTTCATTTGATTGGCTCTACATAAGAGAATCGATCTGTGATTAAATACTGAGTAGTCCGATAGTACATTAGACGTTTCAATAATTCGAGGTTTCTATTATCCCGGTTTGGTTTAGATCATTTTAACACCAAAAAAGAAGAAACTACTCTATTATTATTATTTATTATTTAACATTGCATCAACTACTGTCCTGACCATTTCATTTGAGTATTGGCGGTGGGGAAAACAGACGGTTTCATCTCATCTTCCAATCTCATCTTTCCTCTGCCAATCATCAACAGTAACGTAGTAAGATACTCTACCAATAGTCTAGGTGTGGCTATTAAATAACGACACTGAAGTTATAAAATATTTTATTTTTATTTTATACATAATCACTTATTGTCACCTTCAATAAACACTCCTTCTCTATCCCTACAACGCTCCATGCAAATTTTCCATTGTTGGAAACAGTGCTGGAAGTCATCTTCTATCAGCTCCTTCAGGACACGTGCTTCTTTCTCTTTTACAGCTTCCACAGACTCAAATCTTGTCCCTTTAATGCGGATTTCAAATACGGAAGTTGTGCAGCTCAATGTACAGTACCGTAATAAAAATTCAAGACAAAAAAAGAAGGTTTTTCATGGTAAATTTACATAATATTTTTTTTATTTTACACAAGTTCTTCAGTTTACTGAAATAGTTATTTTAAATTAACAAATCTGCGACATAAAAATCTGTTTTTTTAAATATGAGAAAAATAGGAATTTTTCTAATAACTTAAACTCGCATTAATAGAATCTGATTGAACTGGTAAAGATTTTGAACAATTTAGCATACGAATTTCAAAGAACATTAATTATTTTAAATGTAAAAAGGAAGAACGAAATGTAAAATCTCAATATTAAATCTAATTACTAAATCTCATAAATATTTGAATATTGGAATCTTTGGTATTGGTTTTGATTATTTTACAAAGTAAGACCCAGGTAATTAGGATGATGGTTCAGCCTTTGTCCGCAACGTTCCCTGAACAATGGCTTTTTTTTATTTTTTTATTTACAAGTAAGTCATGATATATGTATTTGTTAATGCGATACCAAGGAATTTCCATGATTTATCGTATGACTGGAACCAATAAAAATTTCTATCTGGTACAAAAAATATTTCTAATAAAATAAAATATTTTCATTTATGACATGTCAACAGTTGAATAGGGAATGGGAGGTATGCGACTTGTTGGAAGGAAGGCAAAAGGAAATGAATTCTTAATAATTTTGTTCCGGTATTTGCCTGGAGGAACAAAGGAGAACTAAGGCTAAACTACTAGAAGTTGCTCTAAAAATTTTTATTACATGACTCAGTAATTTGATGATGGTAAGATTGAAAAAAAATTCAGAATTTAGTTAGCAAATGAATACCATTTAAGACATAAATTAAACTTGTAAATGGATCCATATAAAAAGATATCTATTATTATGCCTATTAAAGAGCCTAAATAATAGGCTAATAGGCATTTATTTGAGTCAGAAGGTCTAACGGAGATTTTCAACCAATCAAACATTTCATTTAACGTTATTAATTATTTATCAATGCAAATCAAATACGTTGTACATTCTAAACATTCCAATGAGTAGGCATTTTTCCTCTTCTTCTTCTACTTTTTCTTCTTCTTCTTTGTAACAGTAGGCTAGGCATATTATTATCGATATTAAAAAATTATGCCTCTACAGATCGAATTCAAATTATTTTTTGAATTTTCTTATCAAAGTACCGGATGTTTCAGAAATTGTTTTCCTAAAGGTTTTTTCATATTAAGAATGAGAATTCTATTATTTTGATAACAATATACTTGTTAAAATTTTATTTAACCTTGTATTTCGATTTAAAAATGAGCTGATGGTGACGATGGTACAAATGATAACATGAACAACTTGCTAAAGTAGATGGAATCGATGGAATTTTTTATGTTTTTTCTTTTCTTCTTCTTCTTCTTCTTCTTCTTCTTCTTCTTCTTCACTTCAAGTTCTAGGTTTAGTGAACCTGTTCCGGTATCTATTTATTCCTCGGTCTTCCCGCATCACTCGTACTATTTGGTCTATAATTTTGAACTCTATTTGCATCCTCCCTTATGGCATTCTATTCAAGTGACGGCACCAGTTTCTTCGATTCTGCAAGATCTTGTCATGTAGTGGTGGAACAGACACAACTCTTCTTATTTAATCATTTCTTATCCTGTCCGTTCTAGAGCATTCCAACACACTACGCAAAAATCTCATCTCTGCAGCTTGGATCTTGCTACCAATGTTATTTCTATGTACCCAAGATTCGCTGACATATAGGAGAGTAGGAACGGCAATGGTATTGTAGAATTTCATTCCAGTCTCTTGTCATGTTTTGTTTTTTAAGTTCCTATGAGTTCAATGTTACCATATATTCTCTAAAAATTTTATTTTATTTATCACATCTTAATCAAAATAATATACTACATCGTTGGCGAGGTAATTAAAGTGTTTAACCTGCTCTATCATTTTTCCCTTTTTTCATGGGAAAAAATGGTTTTATGTTATTTTTTTCAGATTAAATGTTTCATCATTATCTCTAGTTACCCTATATATTTTTCAGTCATCTGAAATTTGTTAAGGAGGCAATCAATCTGTGTTCCAAGCTCTGTTAAGCTTTCAGGAAGCTAATCGTCCTAATTAGTTCGTTTTATGTTGTTTAGGTCTACAGCCAAAAGGTTGGTTTGAATCTCTCGAGGTTTTACTAAGTAAAAACGAGGCGTGAGGTGGTTTACTATTGCCTCCCTCACTGAGTTGAAAGAGTATGCTTATCAGCATGCTAGGCCCTCCGAAAAGCACCCACTTTCCACCCTGCAAATGACACTTTCACTTCATTCACCACATGGTCTGGCTGTATAGTGAAATTCATCACTCTCAGAGGAGATAACTCTGACTAGTGTGTCTTTTACACCTCTACCTTTTCTGTTCTTAAATACTTGTCATATAATTGGCTGACTTTGTGATAAGAAACACAACTATTTTTTGTACCCTGGAACCAACAGATGGAGTGCAAATATGTAACACTCCACCTGCCCGTTATAGGTAATTCGGTTTTATGTCGTGAAAATTTTCTGTGGAAACGATTGTATTTTTTCGTTTTTTTTCTGTTTTGGATACGTAAGGAATTTTTAGGTCATTGTGTTTCGTACTTACTAACAGGAGTTTGTTATAATCTTATGTGTGCTCTGGATTGGTAGGATTTAATCAAGTTAAATTATTCGGTTTAGCCGATCCATAAATAT
This sequence comes from Catonia carolina, assembly GCA_035578175.1. Taxonomy (NCBI): domain Eukaryota; kingdom Metazoa; phylum Arthropoda; class Insecta; order Hemiptera; family Achilidae; genus Catonia; species Catonia carolina. Next base: position 25,606,164 of record JAQMRL010000011.1, read on the forward strand.
GGAAACCATACATTGAAATCGGCTTTAGAAAGTAATGATATAGCTCTAATTCTTTGACAAAAGGAGAAAGGAATATCTCCCAAATAGGCTGTATACGCGTTTTGTTCTACTCGTATGTATGAATGTTTTGTATATATGAATGGTTAAATTTGATGATATTAATTGGTTGATAATTATTAATTAGAATGTAATATGTTTTTTTTATTTACTTTTTACTTTTGCATTTAATTTCGGAACTACTAACAACAGATGCAAATAGAAATACGAAGCACCAACATAACAAAAAGAACGAACATTAACTTTTAAAAAGTAAAGATATCTGCACGTACCCGAACCAAATACAATTATTTTAGAATTAAAAGTAACGTTTTACAAAAATTAATTTTGTAAAATGTAATTTAATAAAACTGTCACGTAAAATACTACACATTATGTATTATATTACGATGCTCAAAAAACACATAATCTTACAAAAAAAAAAAAAAACACAAAGAGGAGACTTCCTCTTGAGAGGATTTTGATAATTAAATTGTTTTAATAAAAATTCAAAGTTATTACAATGGTTAAAGTATTAAAAATTATTTTGTTTCCCCAGTAAATGGAATAAATTTGGACACTATCTTTTGCAACACCCAGTTATGGTATGATTGAGTTTAAGAAGTAAGGTTACAGAATCTTGTTATATTCTACCGTTGGAATCTGACCAATTATTATTTTTACTATTTAGTTGTACTATATTTTCTACGCCTTGGGGAAATAGAAATTGATTTCTAGTTTTGTAAGTAGCCTATACTTAGTCTCTTTGTTATAGTTCGTAGTATATCATTTACGGGGCTTCGTTTGGGATCTTGGAATCTTACTATGATTATTTATTTTTTTATTGCAATTTTTAATATTTTTTGTCATTACATATTAAAGTACATATTAAACAGGGGGTTTTCCCCCGTTACAGGGGGTTTTCCCCCGTTACAGGGGGAAAACCACAAAAAAATAGAGAGAGAGCGTCATAAACTTTTTTGTCTTTAATTTTTATTACGGTACTGTACATTGAGCTGCACAACTTCCGTATTTGATATTTAAATGGCGGTGTAAAGCGTGTTAAGTCTTAAATTCTGGTCACCGTGGTGAGGTAAGATTGTTATTGTTAAAAACCTAATGCAGGCAAATTTTTTCAATTTAAACCCACATTGCCCCAAAACAGGATTTGCAGTAGCCACAAAACTTTAAATGCATTTGTCTCAGAAACATAATTTTGTGACTTAACACACTTTTCACTAGAAACACACCATTCTTATTACCACATTCATTCCAATAACCGAGGCAGTGGAAATCCACCAAAAAGCGGATTTAAAAAAAAATAAAATAAAAAAAGTAAAGAAAGTATTTAAAAATCCATATCCCTGTCAATGAGTTCCAGAGAAGTAACAAAAAGTATTCTTTTTTTGTTGGTTTGGAGATTTTAACGTGAATTAAATGCAATTAATGTACTAGTTCCAATTGTGGAAAATAATAAAATCTTTTGTAGATTCAGTAAACAATCTTGGCAAAATTCTGTAACTATTAGTTATTGACCCACCGGGGTCTAGAGGTAAAGTCGTCGCCACGAGTCAGCTGTGCAACTGCTGCATTTGGAAACGAAGGTTCCTGGTTCAAATCTTAATAAAGGTATATTTACTTTTATACAGATTTGATGGTACTTTATTACTTGAGTACTTTGATGGTTGGGGTTCAATTAACCACAATATGTCAGGAATGGCCAGCCTAAGTCTGTACTACAACACTACAACTTATTTACACGTCAAATTTGGCAGCATAGCAGACACCCAGATGACAAAACAAGATTCAATCGTGCAGCACAACATCTAAAGTACACGCTTCTAGAACTGCGTAATCATTATTTCCAAGACAGGTTGGTTCAATTATCTCCAACGGCAGCTACCGACTATTCATTATGGAAAGCTACAAGATACATAAAACGATCAAAGAAACAAATTCCACCTCTTCGTCTAACGGATGGAAATTGGGCTAGGACCACAAAAGAAAAAGTGGAAGCGTTTGCGGAATATCTGTCCACTGTCTTCCGTCCACACGACGATGATATCGATCGAAAATTAGAAGACATTTTGGAACATCTTGAAGCCCCATTTCAGCTATCACCTCCTATCAAATCTTTTACTCCAGCTGAAGTGATAACTACAATCCAAACGCGCCTGAGTTCCAAAAAAGCCCCTGGCTATGACCTAATTACCGGTGAGGTGCTAAAGCAACTCCCAAGGAAGGGAATTTTACTCCTGACATTCATTTTCAACGCAATTCTAAGAACGGGTTGCTTTCCATCTCAATGGAAAGTTGCCCAAATAGTCATGATGCTCAAACCTGGCAAGGAACCTACCGAAATTACGTCATATAGACCGATCAGTCTTCTATCCGTGACATCAAAAGTTTTTGAAAAATTACTACTTGATCGTTTAAAACCTTTTTTGGAAGAAAGTGTTTACCCGGATCATCAATTCGGTTTCCGTGAAAAACATTCTACGATAGAACAGGTACATCGGATAGTTAACCAAATTCGATATACCTTAGAAAAAAAGGAATTTTGCTCAGCCGTCTTCTTAGACGTAGCTCAGGCGTTTGACAAGGTATGGCATTTAGCTCTTCTACACAAAATTGAATTAAAACTGGATCATAATTATTTTCCTATTCTAAAATCATTCTTAACCGATCGTTTTTTCCAAGTGAAATTTGATGATGAGTTATCGACCTTGCACCTAATTCGTTCAGGTGTACCTCAAGGTAGCATTTTAAGTCCTTTTCTATATACGCTATTTACGGCAGATATTCCTGTAAATGAACTTGTAACAACAGCAACTTTTGCCGATGACACTGCTATTATTGCGTCTGATGCCTCCTCAGTCCACGCTTCTGAAAAACTACAGCAACATCTAGATAACATTCAAGACTGGTGCCAAAAATGGAGGATCAAAATAAATGAACAGAAGTCTGCACACGTAACCTTTACGATGAAACGAGAATCATGTCCACCAGTAACGTTTCGCAACAACGTAATTCCACACTCAGATGATGTGAGATACTTGGGAATCTATCTAGACAGGCGATTGACGTGGAAAAAACATATATGGACCAAACGGAAACTACTCGGACTTAAATTACGACAACTGTATTGGCTTGTCGGGAGGCGATCACAGTTGTCTTTGGAAAATAAATTGACACTGTACAAGGTGATGATAAAACCAGTTTGGAGTTATGGAATTGAACTCTGGGGCACAGCAAGTACGTCTAACGTAGAAATATTACAGAGATTTCAATCGAAGTTTCTTCGCCTTATATGCTGTGCACCTTGGTATGTGCCTAATGAACTACTCCATCATGACCTGGGTATACCTACGGTGAGAGAAGAAATTAGCAGCCGGAGTGAAAAGTATTTAACCAAGTTGGACACTCATTCTAATCATTTGGCTATAAATCTTCTCGATGACAATATTGAAAATCAAAGACTCAAGAAGGCGAGAATATTAGATCTTCCATTTCGTTTCACCTGATAAAAAATGTTTAACCATCTTTTTAAAATTAAAAACACAAAGTTATATTGCGGATGGTCAACTCTTATTTCTCAATGAACTAAATCCATAGCTCTCATTAATCTACAACTAATCATCTAATGAATTTTCAATCATCAATTACACAGATCATCAGTATCACGTCTTCATTCACTCCTTTTCACACCTTCATTCACTTCATCCGTAAAAAAAAAAATACGTCATCAGGATTAAGAAGAAACCCTTCATAACTTTTAACCAAACGATCACACGGAAGCAACGCTGCTGAGTGCTGTCTTCTTCAAGTTATATTCATTGTCACAACATTTACTGAAAGTTTTTGTTAAACTGTTTGTAAATAATTCTTATTGTTAAAAAAAAAAAAAAAAAAAAAAATACGTAACATCCTCATCTCATTGGTTCGTGAATTTGCTTAATGTTCTAAAATGAACAGATTGCAACGTACACACATTAGGAACAAAAAAAAAAGTTATTTTGTGTTATTATTTGCTTTCTGACCTCTAGGAATTACATTCACAAAAATTATATTTTTTTCTTACCAAAATCCTCCTGTTTTCCACTCTGTGGTTCTTACTTTCTTTTGTCTTTTGTCCATTTTCGTGATTCATTGTTTCTTCTGTTTCTTCTCTCGAAATCTAGATTCATTAGAGGTTTTCCACTAAAATTTCTCCTTTTTTGATTTTGAATTTATTCAATATTTTAAAATTTTCCAATTTCCTTAGACCAATTCGTTTTTGTTATTCTACTTTCATAATAGGTAAATATTTTCTTTAAAAATTTATTTTCATTTATTCTATCCGTAAAATGTCCTTTCTTGAATAGCCTATAGTTTTATTTATTCACAATATAAAATGTCTTGTTTTTTTATTAAATTTACTCATTTTTTATTAGAAGTAGGCCTAATTTGAGTATATTTTATCCTAAGGCAAATTATGTTGAGGTAATCACTTAGTTCAATATTGCAATTTTTTTTTAATATAACAATAGTAAATAGAATTTTTTAAAGTAAATTTTCGCACGTTATAAATTATCTTTTACCGGACGTGACCGGATGTGAAACCTTTTGCTTAATTTGATACTTTTCCTTCATACTCAACAAAAAATGTTATGACCATCTCAATTATTATTTTTTGTCTATTATAAAACATTGTTTATATAGCATAGTATTATAGCATAGTAATAGCATAACAACTAACATAACAAACTAAGATTTGCTGACATTCTGAAATTGTTATTCATGTTAATGTTACTTCCTTTCGCTTGAGTTATTGCGAAACTATTTTTTATCAAATTGGAAGATACTGACCACATAAAAGAAATGAAATAACTTTGGTTTTACAATCGTATATTAACAGAACAGATAATAAAACTATTTAGAACTTAGTAAATAAGAATTGATCACATTTATTTGAATATCTAACTGAAGTTACCAGTAACTGAAAAAGTTTGATAATTAAATTTAATATTTAATTTAAACGAAAAGCTTTATACCAACTACGTAAACAACTGTTCTTCTCTACTTTCTCGACACTCTAAATTACCACTTCTTTAAAATTAACCATTTAACGAATATTTTTGGATTTATGGAAGCCAAATTTATGGTTCCGCCAAATCATCTGTCATATCAAAGATACAAAGATTTCAATCTAAAATACTCAAGAGGATTACTATGTCCCCTTTTAAGTATCAAATAGAACTCTTTGAACGGTCTAGAACCCTTTAAGAATAGAACTCTATAGACCACCTCATGTGGTCTAAGATTGGCCCTGTACGAGAAATAAAATCTCAAGCCTACAAATAATTTTCTATGATTTTTCTCATGCAAGTGAGATAAAAGCCGGCCCATGGTGTAGTGGTCAGCGCAACTGGCTACTATGCCGGGGTCCTGGGTTCGATTCCCGGTCAGGTCTGGCATTTTTTTCATCTGTAAATCACCACATATCATTACCTACGCACAAGCCCAAGGCTTATGTAGGCATCATCACTCAATAAAAAAAAAGTCAGCCCAACCGAAGTTGATTTTTATTTTGTGTTGATGATTAATCACATGACAATCACGTGACACGTGATTAAAATTAGGGTATGTTTTTAAAATGAGTTCTTTACTCATGATCAAACTTATATTTTTTATTATTTACATTGGTGAAATAAAGTTGTGTGAGTGGTTTTACCATTATATTCTATATTGTGCTCATTTTTTTGGATAATCTCCGAACGGTACGAAATCTGAACAGATCCTGGTCTCAGTTAATTCGGATTAACGGGGTTGCTGTGTAGTAAAAAATTCGTGTAAACGTGAAATAAATTTACGAACACAATAATCCACGTAAAACCGAAACCGCGATGAGGAACGCCGTGATCGAGAAAGTTATAAAGTTTAGAGTTCTGTTCTATTGAAAATTCTATTGAAAATGTTTAGTTAAATTTTATGTCACCTACAATAACACTAATTTTGAATTTTATCTTTGGTTGCAGTGTTTACTTTAGACTACTTTCTGATAAAAGAATTAAATAAAATTTAGAATAATTAAATAAAAGAACAATATTTTTAAATTCGATGTAAACATAACAAATACGGAGTAATGTATCTATAATATAATTACTACATAGAAAATAAATAAATTTGTTTATGTATAATGACATAGTAAGGAGTTCATTATTTACTATATAATGACAATAATAATAGTAGTAGTAGTAGTAATTAATTAGTCACAGTAATTTTAAATAAATTGCATCATTATTAATCTTATAAGGAAAATGTTACTTTATTATTTTTATTATTTTATGAGGAATAGTAATTTTATCATTGTTATTTATTAAACTCTTTTTTAATAGCTTTTATCATTTTATAAAACTAGCATTAAGACTAAAAAGAGTACGTTGTATATTATTAGGTACTATAAATTATTTTTAATAATAATGCGCTTGTACGTATTTTAATTATATTGAAATTTTTTTGTAAATTATTACATCATTATTTTTTTACTCATTTTTTATTACATAATATAATAACTAGAAATAAATTTTATTTTATTTCCTTGGGGAATATAGAACTTGAAAAAATTAGTCACGTTGGTGTTTTTAGTTTGTTACAATAAAAATACTATTTTTTACTTTTTTAATTTGATATTATTTTGAATTTATAGTGAGATTGTTGGCTCTAATTGTGGAAAAATATTTATTGTCTTTAATTCGATTGATTTTCTCACCTTATTGCTTGTTTTCTCGTAAAAAAGCGATTTTCTGAAGAATGATTATCTCTATAAAATGTGCACGCGCGAATCTGGTAATTCTTCTATTCGTCCTTGACTAAATTACTATTCCAGATCGATTTATAGGCCTACTTAATAAATTATGTTATAAGTTCAATTTTTTTTTAATTTTCCTTAGATAGTCTACTGGGTTATTAATATCTAAACAAAATTATAGAGAGGCTCAGCTTTTGTTGACTAGTAATCCTTTTTCAAAAAACTTCTTTTAGATAAAATTTGAGACTGTTAATATCGATCTACACAGACACAGAGTAGTCGTCGGTTTACAGACGAAAAAATAATTTCCGGTTGGTCAACAAAGTATTATCATACAACTACAAAGACACAAAGTTGTGCTTCACGCACCTCACTTTAAAATAATTATAAAAATAGGGTAAACGTGCTTCCGTTTTCAAAATTGTGTTAATTACAAAACAAGTATTATAAAAAAATTAAAAGTTCACAAAATTAACAATAATTATCAAAAATACACTAAGATGGAAACTCAAAACTTTGTAATGTCGTCTCCAGGGTTAGTGCTTTTGAAAAATCGAAAGACAAAACCATCTTTCCGAACATGAAAAAGATGTAAATATTCCTCCAAAAACAAAACCTTTAAAGGGAGACTGTACTTTGTATCCCGCCAAAGTTAAATTTGCTATTCTTCGGTACATTTTTCATAGGATTGGTAAAAGATAGGAAAATTAAACTTTACACACCATAGGTGTCGGGTGTCTTCTCGAGCTACTGACATTTTTTCAATTTAATCTTCGGACTATACCATTTTTTTTTTAAATTACGAATAACATAAAATTTTTACAAATTGTTTTCTACGTTTTTGCGTATTACTAATTTTTGGAGCACGTGAGGAAGTAATAAAAATTACGGTATACGTGGATATACATGATAATTAACTGGTACAAATTTCAGCCTGGTAAATTTATTGGTTTCTGAGAAAAATTTACCTAGTGTTAAAAATCTAAATTTACGGGAAAACGCAAGAAACAAGAAGGCACAAATCAAAAACTAAAAATGTACACAAACAAGTAAATTTCCCATCAACAGTTGTTTAGAAAGCTGAAGCAACAGCTGAGAATACAAAAAACAGTGATGCAGATATTTTAAAAACTAAATTTCTCATTGCACCAAATCGAGCAGTATAAAATTGTGAAAAATATTCGTTCTCGGTAACATAATTTTTCTGTGTAAACTTTATAAAAACTTAATTTTTTCATTAAAAAATGATTTTTTTTTGACGTAATTTAATGTTTTTTTTCTGGTAGATCTGGGCCTAAACTATTGAAAAACAAAAAAAACATAAATAGAAATTTTGAGTTGAAACCATCGTGCCATCTCCACTTAAAAAATTCTCTCCACAAAAATTTCCGTAAAAAAGAAATTCATATAAACTGAAGTTTAAGTCTTACGTAGGAGTGATGTTATATTTTTTTTTTTTTTTTTTTTTTTTTTTTTTGGTTTAACGTCCGACTGTTTTGCAAATTGCTGCTAATGCAGACGGTGAAGGATGAGATGAATTTTTTGTAACGTATGAAAAAATGCCATGCCCGAGTGGGATTCGAACCCAAGACCGCGTGATGAGAGGCGAGCACGTTACCAACATCGCCAACGCGGCCGGCGAGTGATGTTATAGCAAAACAATTAGATCACCTATTAAACATTATTTCACTGTGAAATTATTACTTTTTATCCATTTTAAAATCTTCATTAACAACTGTACAACCTACGAAAAGCTAGTAAACTAGTGAATATGGTCAAAAACATAAAACCAAGTGAGAGAAGTGCCGCTCGTTTTCGCTATATCTGGAAGGGCAGGTGGTTGTCTCTTCTGTCAAAATTATGGGCTTTACTAAGTAAGTTTCAATTACTCCTCTGCAACTTTCCTAAAAATCTCCCTCACAAAGAGTTGCCTTACATTTATCACTTAAAACTCAACAAAAAAGCTAAATGTTAAAATATCAGACTAAGTACACTTACAGTTCATCTTACATAAATTAAGGCCTGGAGTAAAGAAACCTTCTGTGTGTTAGTGCAAGTAAATACACAACACAGACACCTTAATGTCCTTCATAATTGGTGTACAATGTAACAGGTGATTCAAAACGCATGATGAGTCATTGCAATTCAGTAAATCACGTACGATATAATTATAATTATAGCTACGCTTGATAGATTTATGACATTTCTGAAATATATTTTCAACATTATGTTTAAAACTATAAAATTGGTCTTATGAAACGCTAGTGTTATTTTAACTCACGTTGCAAACTGCTCTCAATACAATTTTTTTTTATTGATTCTGTAGTTGTCCGTAATGTTGTTTAAATGAGTACTTCTTCTTTTAAGATTAGTTTTTATAGTGTGAAATTTGATAACTATAGCTGATAGTCCTTGCTGCAGTACAGTTAAACACAGAAAAGTTAAAACATTAGGAAGTGGAGAAAAAGTGATAATTGTTAATGTTTTTAATAAATTTATAGAAAAATATCCAACTTAAGAAATTATAAAACAACATAAAATGGTAAGAATATTTAAAAATAATTTTAATTGTTATTGGTTCATGCATTTTCAGAGTTTGTGCAAAACGATTTCACAGAAACCACTTAATATTTTGAATCTTACCAAAGAATAAACCGATGTTTTTCGTATTTTACGATTAGAACTGCATCAGGCGCGCATTATTTTTGTGTGCACCCGATTCATACTGTTCCACCCACCCACGTTTGTGCCCACGGTGTGTTTACTTCAGCCCTCAACTTAGGAAGTTCGAAGCATAATTTAATTTACTTGATTCCACGGCTATGAAAATAGACATTTTTTCCGAAAACATGAGTGGGAAAAGAGTTTTATGAAGTTATAAGCAGACCTATACGAGTATACGTTGTTGTTTAGGTCATCAGCCGAAAGGCTGAAGTTGAGGTTTTACTAAGAAAAACGAGGAGTGAAGTGGTTTACCAATGCCTTCCTCGCTGAATGGAAAAGTACGCTTATCAATATGCCGGGCCCTCTGAAAAGCACATATTTTCCACTCTACAAATGACACCTTCACTTCATTCACCGCAGGGTCTGGCTGTATAATGAAATTCATTACTTTCAGAGGAGATAACACTGATTAGTGTCTTTTACACCTCTACCTCTTCTGTTCTTAAATGATTCAGTCATTTAATTGACTGTCCATGTGATAAGAAACAGAACTATTTATTTTAGCCCTGCAACGAACAGATTGAGTGTCAATAATTTGACACTCCACTTATCTGTTATGGGCAGATACGAGTATATAGGGATATTTCTAAGTAAATCATAAATTTTAACCAAATGAGAAAGTCTTTGTATACATAACTTCATGTTTCATTTTATTTAGAAGAACCTTCATAAATGAATATCATTTTTACCGATTTTGACCTAATCAAGAAAAATTTCATGCTTCAATACACGAAGACTAAAATTAATATTTAAAAAATAATTGCAAAAGATATTGAATATACAAAAGTAATTTTCCTTGTAACAGTTATGCGGCAATGTTAGTACACTCGTAAAATTTTGTGGGTAATAAAATTTTATGATAATTTTTCCTTTGAAATATGTTATTTATTTACTGAGAAATATTTTTGCAATACAATAATGAATCAGTAAATTGTTTGAACGGTCACGTAGCGTTTTAAATTATGGCCAGTTATTTAAATTAAAGTTTATTTATGCAGTGCATAGTCTATGTATTAATTAAAATAATATACAATATGAACATACACACATACATACGCGCGCGCGCACACACACAGTGGCACGGGTGCCTGATACGAGGTCTACGTGCATCTCTAATAATGTGGCATGTATTAGAAACAAGTGTTCACGTAATTGTTCCAAGATTTTTTTCTTCTAAACTGAATTAAACTATTCAGTCGTGTATTTTATTATTATGTTAAGTAAGGTTGGTGTTAAACGTTGTTCCAGTCACGTAGACCGAAATACAAAAAGACGAAACCTCTTTTATTGGTTTCATATGCTTATAGTTGGTAACAATAACCTAGTATTAGTAATAAGGAAAACAAGGAATTAGAGCTCCAGATTTTATTACTGTGGTGAAGATTTAGGTTCCATGTATTATACAATAGTAGTTCTACCAATAAGATTAATCCTTTCTTAAACTTTTTAGGTTTTCTTTAGTGGGGGAGATAATAGGGGTTTTTTCATTCGTTTAAATGTCGTCTTATAACATTAAGTGGAACTATATTATCTTAATTTTTTTTTAGGTTTTATTTATTTATTTCTAACTTTCTCTTCCCCTATATGAAATATAGGAAAAGAAAGTATATCGATCTTTCAAAATCAGGTTATCACCAGACCCCCTTCGTGTTTTCAGAACCCCTGAACCCAAAACACATGTTTTTACCGATTTTTTTGTGTGTGCGTGCGCGCGTACAGGAGAAAGAGTAAACAAATTATCTAAGTACGGAATATCATTAGAAATTGAAACATAGAACTTAAGTAAGGTACCACAGGGGGATCCGACACGAATATTTTCATCCAAATCGATCATTTGCGATTTTCCGTATTTTCTCAATGAAGTCGGTAATTTTTTTTTAATTGCGGCCTTTGTATGCATTTTACCACAAAACTTTTATTTCAAACCCTTTTTTTGCAGAGCTTCATTTAACGTTAGTTAGTGATTTTCCTTACTTTTAAATCAAACAGAGGTTGATTTTCATATAGTGTCATTCACTCATGATTAAAATAAAATTGTTTTTAATTTTACATTGTTTGTTTCATGATTAAGCTTCGGTTATAAATATTTAATTATTTTCCTTAGCAAGAAAAAGTCGTGTGTGGTTCACATCAATTTTTTTTTTTAGTTTTAGTTCATTTATTAGTAATTTGTTTTACTTTTTGCATTAAAGGAATTGAAAGTATTAATTATATACATTTAATAGGCTTAATATTCATTTTAAAAAACATTTTTTTAAGATTTTCTCAATTTGCATTCCACTGTTTTAATAATAATAATAAAACACAACTTCATTCTACTGTAATTTTGAAAATTTATTTCTGTTCTGTTGTATATTTAGCTAGCAGGTTATTAAATTTTGATGCCTAAGTGAGAAGTGTCGTACATACAACGCATTTGTCTGGAAGAAGTTGAAGTTTGTTGCTTTTATCGTACTTATGGATTTTATTTTGTACGTTCGATTTACTTTTACGTAACTTTCTCAAGATCTTCCTTACAAAAAGTTGCTTGATACTACACACTTAAAACTGCAAAAAGTTGCTCAGATGGATAGCAATGCGATTTACTACGTATTTTATAAATTTTGAAATTAATTTTTTAACTACTACGGTACTTGTAAAATATTCAGGTTTTAGCTTCAGTTTTCGACAGAAAATCTGTGGTATTTTTAACGAAATACTAGTTATTAGCCACAGATTAAATTCATTAATTTAATTAAAATTAAATTAAATTTGTTTTATTAATGTACAATACTTCAATATACTCGTAATAACAGCAGCTATGTACTACTGATTCTCGTGTATCTACGGAACTTGTGATTTCTGTTAAGTAACGTTGATAGGGTTTGTCAAACGTTTATATTGTTTATTTATTTATTTTCTTTTTTTTATGTCTTTCACTCACCCCTTATAGCTATCCCAACTACCATGAAAGGAACTAACAGGGAAGCGGGAGCGACCTACTTGAATTGAAGAAGTGAAGCAACGGACAGAAATACATGAAAACGCTGCACTTTCCTATCGGGACGTAAATCATTGGGGAAAGCAGAAGGAAAACACATAAATAACTACTCCGCCATGTAAAACTGTGCAGGGATTGGCAATGATACCAGACCTACGCGTGAAAAGATAACTTATGGAAACTCAAAGAAGAAAGAACAAAAACACTAACAACAAGAAAACCCAGTAACCTAAAGTCAAGTAAATTAACACTTAACAAAACGGGAATCTAATATGACTTAATAACGCTGGCAGGCTAGTCAGTTCACCTACCAACTTATCATACGGCTGTCCCAACTGGATCAACCTATCCAACATAACAAAATATTCCTCTTAAACGTTGATAATTTCTGTTGAATATATCAACCCTGCAACAATCAACAGCATTCATAATTGAAGGGGTCAGTGGACGAAGGTGTTAACTTACTTTTTCACAAATATTGAGTATTCATTGTGAATGAAGGTGTTATGTGATATTTTTCAATAGCACTAACACAGAAATCTCTATCTGCTTCAATTAAGAAGATACTAGAGGATGCAGTGTTGACATTTTTTTTTGTTAACAAGTTGTTAGTTAACACCTACATTCAATTTAAAAATAAACATTTTATTAAAAAATATTTAAATGAAAGAAAGTGTTATCTACACAAAAATGGATTAAATTCACTTTAAAAACTAAAATGGACAAGGTTTACAATACTTCAATAAATTTTCTATGTCTATGTTATATACTGACACCAAAAATTTAACTTTCTGAAATCAGTAAAATAAGTTACACTTTTGAACTTTAACACTCAATTGCTCAGAACTGCATTTATGTCACATAACACCTTCATCCACTGAACCCTTCAATTAGAACGCATCTCGTCAGGGGAAATATCCGAGTTTTTACATTATATTCCAAGAGTCTGTGCCCGCTGGCGTTAAAATATGGAACCCAATACACTACATGTACAATATCTGCACTATAAACTTCATGTATTGCTTTAAAAAATAAAGTTTATAATAATAGTATTAAAAATGAATAATAAATTTTCAACGAACAGCGGGGAAGAAACTTCGAGAAATAAATAACGTCGAGCAGTTATTTTTTCTGTAGGAAGATTCCAGACGTGAGTCATATAACAGGTGACAAGACGGTGCGAGGGTTTATTCAAACGGTAGTAGATTTTAAAAAAAAGGGTACAACAGAATCATTTCTATGTTGTCGACAGATCCGTTGTGGGTTCTTCGCATTGTAACCTTTCTTTTTATTGGTAGCTAGAGGTAATAGACCGTGCAACGTTCACACCTGCTTATTTTCCGTTTTTTTTCGGATAGTAGGTCAACACACCCTCGTTTCTTCTGATGATGCAATCGAAGGAAACCAATAGTAAGTAAGTAATACAATTTTGTCTGTCGTCTTTACCTGTTGTTACCTTTTATAGGTCAACTTAATATGTCATTAAAATCCGTGGTTGCAATAAATTTCCTGGAATTATTAGAATATATGTATCTATGTATTTTGAACAATTCATTAGTGGAATAAATGGATCATTCTCACCCCATCTTAACCCTAATATCTTTTGATGAATATTTTCCTACAGCTGCATCGCATCCGTTAAAGTCTTTTCGAAAATCTGTTACTGTCTCCTAACGTTGGAAGTCTGTAAAACAGTTTGAATTTCAATGTTGCATCTAGAAATAATTCTGTTGTCATCTTTCTACTATATCATATCTTTCTTTTTCAGATATATCTGTTCTGAATTCAAGTTATTCGTTTCTTTGGTACTTTTTGAGTAATTTTACTGCTTTAATAAGGAAACTAACTATAATTTTTTTGTTGAATCTCTAAATGTTGTATACAGAGTCTAAAAATCTTATGAAAATTAATGATAGATATTTTTTGTTAAGAGCCATGAAGTCACATTAATGTTTACTGGAAGCTCTTTCACCAGAGTACTCTCAGAACTCTTTCACAGTAGGCTTTTCTCCTCTCTTCCACCTATCCTGTGCTGTGGCATTCTTCGTAAAAGCGCTCTAATTTAGTAATCAGTGGTTCAGACTCGGTTAGGTTCATAATTTTTTGTCAGTTTATTCCAATTTTCTGACTTCAGTTAATTTTCAGTCTGTTTTCAGGTTTCTGACGATTTTCTATTAGTTTCTACCTTTCTGATTTCTTTTAACCACTTATCAGACACCTTAGATCAATTGTTTAGGGTTTTTTTTTGTTTTTTATCAACCGTTTGTCACCCATTTTATATAATTATCCATAGAATTTTAGACTTCGTTTTCTGATAGTCTCCATTAATCGTTAGCTTTTCTTGTTCAGTTCTCTTCCTCCTCGTAACTTACACTGTCTGTCTAAAATTTTTTGGAACCATTTATCTTGCAAAGGATCTTAAATTTTTCTGCTTCTTTTAGTCAAGCCTTCTCGGTCATTCTCATCCAAGTACTCTAGCCCAGAAACGTAGGTTTTATCACTGGATTATTATACCAGTGGTCTTGATTTATCTCGAGAGTGTTTTTTTCTTGTAAAGGTTGTGAGTACTTCGGAGTGGAGTGGCCAACGTTCCTCGTCTGTTATTGTTCGCTTTCTTTTCGTTGGTCTTCCTCTCTCTTATCTCCCGAAGGTCGTTGAAGCTACTCCTCAAATTTTTAACGGGGTTATTAATTTGTACGAAAACTATTATTAATGGATAAGAAATTAAAAAACAATATTTTCGATCGCTAAATATTTTCTTCTCAAAGAATTATAATTCTAAAAATTGATATTAGTTTCCTTAACATTAAACATAAGAAATTTAAAGAATGGTATTAGACAGAAAAAATAATTAAAAATGGTTAAATTAATTCATCCTTCCAAAGTTAACAAACTGCTAATTTGGCTACCTTGGTGACGTTGTTGATAGCGCGCTAGCTTACAGAGTAGAAGTTCCCGTTTCAGTTCCCGGATATAGTCTGAAAATTATTACAAGGCAAAACCATTTCCAGTTCCATAACCAACTTTAGTCAAAAATTACCGTTGAAGCTAGGAGTCTCAAGTTCGATTCCCGGCCAGGTTTAGAATTTTTTTTATCATTTATCTTCATCAATCACCTTTCACCGTCTACATTAGCCTTAATATGCATAACAGTTGGACGTAAAAATAAAAAATAAAATTTATAATCTAATGTAAAAATCTAATTAATAAAAACGAGCTCTTTGAACGTCTATAAAATGTTATTACGTACGGTATTCACATTTTTGTAGAAAGAATTCTTGGTTATAATTAAATTGTTTCCTTTTTAAATGAAATACTATCTAAAAATAGTTAAGAAGGCATAGACTAATTTGTCTAATTTTTAATGATTATGTTGTTGACAACGTACATTAATGCTTTTTAAGTTGGTAAACGGACGAAAGAAAAAGTATAAAGCACTCTTTGTTTATAAAAGGAAGCGTTTATGATTGGTTGTTCGTTTGAACTTGAAAGAGACTAAATCCTTGACCTTACCAAGGGCAAATTACAAAAAGAGACAACATTTCTTTTAAGATGAACTGGATTTATATGAAGGAGGGACTGCACCAATAAACATCCAACCACTTCTTTACTTTTAATAAAAGACCACACCAATCACTATGAGAAAGAGAGAACACTTTTGATGAGCCTATCTGAAAGAACGAGATGATGATCATTTCATTCTACATTCTTTTTTATTAACTCCTTTTTAAAAAACAATCTCATGAATCATTTCATTTTCGTTTGTTTTCTTCCTGATTGTCGTTGACACGCTGCACTAATCTTTTAAATCTACACAATGCAATTCCCTTTCGCTAAAAAAAAACTGCTCTTTAAATAAAGCATTTCCTAAAATATTCAATTTGGTAAACGCATTTTAAAATTTGTAAAACTATTCAAAAAAGTTCCAAAAATTCTTTTATGCTATTCAAACAGATCGTGAAATTGGATATTTTTCAGGATAAGTCTTTATCAACATATCCGGTTTATTCCCGAATATTTTTGTAGGTACTTTGAATTTTTTTTTTTTTTAGTTTATTTAAAATCGAACCTACATCTCGATTTTCAGCGAATACTTTGGGTTTAGGAACGGTGGGTTTGAACGTGTAATAATTATCCAGGTCCTTTGGTTAATTTATTTATTCAAATTGATTTATAAAAATTATTTTTATTAAAATCTGAACATTGTCTCAAAATGTGAATGTTGGCCGCAAAAAGACTTTCCAGAAACGTCTAGTCACCTCACCTGGTCTAAAATTGGCCATACACGAAAAAAAACAAGTAATTAGTTAATCACAGGATTTAATTATAATTAAATTAACAATTATTTTAATTAGGTCTATAATTAAATCGCTTATTTAAACATAAATTAATTATCAATTATTTCATTAATAAATTTGTTATTTAAATATACTATAAATTGAATAATAATTAAAAGGCATGTGGTAAAGATTCGTAGCTAAATTTAACAGGATGATTAAAATGAAGTTATCAAAATTTCTCGAACAATCTCAAAGCTATTATATTTATGTTTAAGGATTTTGATCTGTTTTATCGGTGTTTTTTTTTTTCTTTGTAAAGCTTAATTCTAATATTTGGAACTTATTTCAGTAAATAATGACGAATAATCCGTTTGGACGAAGTAACCTCAGAAACTACAAACAGATTTACGTAAAAAATTCTTTCACTCTTCGAAACCTTAGATCTTCCTAAGTTTATATGGTGTTATGTAATTTTTAAATTATCAAAAAAAATCTTGTGATTGATAAAATAAAATCTTATTTTATTTGTCTGGGGTAAGGTCGTTTAGGAAAATTAGTTCAATGACATCCTACAATAAGACAATAAAACCGTATCATCCGCAATCCGTCCTTCTATACTTAAGTTATACAAAATCAGAAATAGAATTGGACCAAGTACTGTCCCATGTGGGACCCCATGTAGGTTGGTTGGCTCTGCCATGATCTTTTATTTTTATTCTAAATAAATTTTATTTGTGCAGCTTCTAAAGTTTTTAATTTAAAAGTACGATAGATAATGCCACAAATAAATCTATTTTTTTTATTGTAATAATGAACTAAATATTTAAAATAAAGGTAATAATTTAGGTTAATAAACAAATAAGCCGGATAATACCCCTTGAAGAATTTACATTTTAAGTTTGCAACATTCATATGTACATAATTATGAAAAATTCCGGGTTCTTTCGCTCAGTATTCGTTTATAGTAACTGATTACAAATTTTCTCCAGATAAAAACCAGGATGTTGTCAAACGTGTGTTTGAAAACAAAACCACATAACTGTTAACTAAATAAATGTGTTGCAACATTCTTAAATTCAATTTATGAATTTTTTTTTATTTTATTAGTAAATACTATTAAGTAAATACTATTAATTATAATTTAATTGTTATATAATACTTATAATCAAAACGTTAGAGGGTTGAGGACCAAAGAAACTGAATTCTATGCCTCCGTCGCCGGCTCCAAGCACCAGGTTATAGCAGTAACAGAATCTTCTTTTTGTGACTATTCCCTAACAAAGGATTATTTTCCGGATACATATCACGTCTTTAGAGCCGATCGAGATTTTGAGCGTTCCGGTAAAAGGAGAGGGGGTGGATCACTGATAGCTGTGACTTGTGATCTTCAGACATGTAGACGTGCCGATTTGGAAGTTGTTGAGGAGTGTGTTTGGGTTGAGGTCAAGGCATTGGACCGTATTGATTTCCTTCTGGGAAACCACTATTTCTCGCCGGATACAAACCCACGAGTCATAGCAGAATATCTCAGGAGTCTCGAGGAAAAACTCGATGTTTGTCAGTACAGGATAATAATGTTAGGCGATTTCAATATCCCTGGTGTGAATTGAGAGTACAATACCATCGTAGCTAACTTAAACTTTTATGCTAAGAAGAAGGCGGCTTCTATGTTTGAATTTTTGCAAAATATGAGTCTTTATCAGGTAAATCAGCACAGACCATCTGGAAGGAAATCAATTCTTGATCTGGTGATAGTAAATATTGACGTTGTTGTGAGACCTGAGGAGGATTTTCTAGTTAAACCGGATGCTCCCCATGATCCGCTTTCGATTTTGGTTCCGTATTTGGCTGCCGTCAAACGACAAGGTACTGGTATTACGTACAATTTTAATAAGGGTGATTACTTTGGCTTATTTGAGGCGATTAAGGATCAAGACTGGGAAAGTGTTTTTACGGCTGATAATGTTCACAAAGCTGTAGAAGTATTTACAGACGAGACTCACTCCGTCATGAATAAGTTTATACCAAGGAGACCCGGGAGATCTTTGAGATTTCCTCGCTGGTTTTCTATGGAACTGATCTCTTGTCTGAAATCTAAGAACAGAATGCACAATCATTACAAAAGGACGGGTAAACAGCGATACTATGACAAGTTTTCCGTGTTGAGAAAAAAAGCTAAGGCTCTGCTCAGCCGTGATAAAAAGAGAAATGCTTGGTCTGTTGAAGCTAGAGTGGCGGAAAAACCTCAAGAGTTTTTCCGTTTTGTTGGATCATTTTTAAAAGAGTCTAAAGGTGTGAGACCGGTTGTAGTTGATGGCAAGACAATAACTGACGCTCCTGAGATCGCTGAGCGGTTTGCAGAATATTTTGAATCGGTTTATCAGCCGGGTACGACCCCGATCGTTGACATTCTGGAAGAGGATTGCGGAGGGGGAAATCATAAGATTCCTTGTATATCAGTTGAGGACGTCATTGCTGCGATAGGCACGATGAAGCCCAGATCTGCTGCTGGAGTAGATAGTATACCAGCTTTCATTATTAAGGGGATTGCGTGCTTAATTGCTCCAGTTTTGGTTAGGCTGTTTAATTGGAGCTTAACGTGTGGGGAATTTCCCAACCTTTGGAAGAGAGCACTTGTAACACCAGTGCCGAAGAAAGGCGATCGTCACGACCTGAAGAATTATCGTCCCATTTCGGTACTTTGCGTCTTTTCAAGGGTTTTCGAGCGGATTATACATAGTCATCTTTATGGTAGGCTAAAAGATAACATTGTGCCTGATCAGCATGGGTTCATCAGAGGAAGATCAACTACTACGAATCTAATGCAAATGATGGATTTTGCGGCTCCTCTCGTCGAGATGGCTAACCAGGTTGACTGCGTGTACTTTGACTTTAAAAAAGCTTTTGACACAGTGTCACACGATGTTTTATTGAAAAAATTAAGGGATATGAGTGTTGGCAGCAGTCTTCTTAAATGGTTGCAGTCGTATCTTCATGAGCGAAGTTTTGTAGTGAAGGTTGGAGGTAGAGTGTCGGATGAACATCTGGCTACTTCAGGAGTTCCTCAGGGTTCGATTCTCGGTCCTTTACTTTTTGTATGTTTCGTCAACGATATTGTTTGTAATATTAAATCAAACATTTATATGTACGCAGATGATTTGAAAGTTTGTGCCACATCCAATAACGCAGCTGAGTGCAGTGTACTTCAGAGAGATATTGATTTAATACAGCTATGGTCACTGCAAAACAGGCTCTATTTAAACTTAGCTAAAACTTTCGTTATAACTTATTCAAGAAAAACGATGAGCTATGTACACAAGTACATTCTTGGCCATAACGAAATCATAAGAAAGACCAGCACCATGGACCTTGGTGTGTTGTTTGACTCCAAGCTATTATTCCGTGAGCAAGTAGCTTCAATAGCTGCAAAAGCTCGAAGGAACTTAGGACTCATAGCTTGGATTAGTCGTGATTTCAAATTTGAGAAGACAGTACTTAGACTTTATAAGAGCCTTGTGCGTCCCGTCCTCGAGTATTGTTCTACGGTGTGGAACTATAGAAGGGACGTCACAGAAAAGGAACTAGAGAGGGTGCAGAAAAGACTAATTTATAAGTTGGAATGTAGATCTGGGAGAAAATTTGATGGCTATGCGGATGCCCTCTCATTCTACGGGCTTCAGAGTCTGAGCACGCGACGTAGAGTGATGGAAGTACTTTACATTTACAACATTCTGCACTCAAGAGTTGAAGTTCCGGATATCTCGAAGATTTTTCTGAGAGTACCTGGCACAGCTTTAAGAAGTTTTAGGTTGTTTGCTGGAGCTACAAAAAGTAAAATAGCTCCAATCAATAGATGTATAGCTACAGCCAATGAAATAAATGGAGAGGTAGATCTATTTCACAGAGATAGCAAAATTAAAGAAAAACTGTACAGGATACTGTGAAGGAAGGCTGTAAATACTGCGTGATCTTTATGTTATTTTATGTATTTTTATGTGTTATTTGTGTCTATGTGGTGTATGTTAAGCTCAGCGGCTGACTGTTTTTTTAGAAAAGAAAGAATGACTACGTTAAGTTGTAATGGTGCGGTATACTAAGGCGAAATTATCTTGCTGTTCTACTGTACCACCTCGCATCCTTGCGACCAGCCATAGTAGTGGGTGAAGACGGCGGGGTGTAGGGGAATTTGGGAGCCCCCCAAAATTAAAAAAAAAAAAAAAGTAATAATAATACTTATAATAATTGTTATGTAATACTAATAGTAAATACTATTAATTAATATTTAATTGTTATGTTATTGACAAATTATGAATGAAAACAAAACGATTTTAAATGACCCGTAGTATTAACTTAAATAAGTTTATTAACTTTTACGATGCGTGTTGATAAAATATTTCCCAATTTTAATCAATCAGTATACTATTAAAATCCATCACGGATGTTTACAATAATGTTAAATTACAACTTTAATTTACATCCGATTGTTTCTTTTTAATAAACAAATAAGCTTTTTAATAAACAAATAATAAATATTTGGTGTTAAAGAAACAAAAAATTCTTGGGAGAATCGTGTTACTCTGAGTAATTTGTTAGGGGCCTACGTCAATTACGTTTCTCGAAAATAAATGTCTCATATTAATTTTAGCCTATGTTTACCAGTTTACATAACAACAGACAGATACCTAAATAGACTCGGATAGATACCTTGGTCTACATCTTGACAAACAAAGACTTGGAAAACACACATACAGAACAAAAGGAAACAGCTAAACATAAAATTTAAACAGTTTTATTGGATACTAGGTAAACGTTCGACACTCAGTCCTAACAACAAACTTGTAATATACAAAACAATTCCTAAACCAATTTTAACGTACGGAATCCAATTATGGAGCTCAGTAACCATTCCAACATTGAAATCCTGCAAAGTTTCCAATCAAAACTACTCAGGACTGTTACAGTATCGCATTGGTACATATTTGTTTTAGGTCATCAGTCGAAAGGCTGGTTTGACCTCTAGAGGCTTTACTAAGTATTGTGCGGTTCCAAGTTCCGTGTAGTTGCGGGGTGAAGGGTACTGGTGAGGTATAATGAATGAGTGATGCATGCTGGGAGAACCATTGTTGTATTACTCCGATACAAAACTTTCGTTTTCAAACTTCCCGTATTTAACATATTTGTTTGTATTTATTACATTTATTTATTTACATAGTTTGATATAAATTGGTAAGTTAAATATTATGATTCCGACCAAGTTAATAACCCGGTAGGTATTTCTTAAATTAATGCGCCGGATGATAAGAATATTTTTTTAGTCAAGTTAGTACTCGCTACCACTACAAATGCATCAGCTGTGAAACCCTACTAACACTCATTCATTTTCCTACTACTATAACAACGCACTGCATTCCTTCCAACTTCACGGAGCTGGGAATCAAGCAATAAAACGAAGAGTGAGGTGGTACAATTGCCTTCCTCACTGAGTGGAAAAGTATGCTTATAAACATGTCAGGTACTCTGAAAAGCATCTACTTTTCACCCTGCAAATGACACCTTCACTCATTCACCACAGGGCTGTATAATGACATTCATTACTCTCAGAGGAGATAACTATGACTAGTGTCTTTTACACCTCTACCTCTTCTATTCTTAAATGCTTCAGTCAAAATTGGCTGACCATGTGATAAGAAACAGAACTATTTTTTTGTAGCCCTGGAACTAGAAATCCAGTGTCAATAATTTAACATTACCTGCCTGTTATGGGCAACCTTGGTACATAACGAACAACGTATTACACAGAAATTTAAACATTCCTTCAGTTCGACAAGAAATAAACACATACAGTAAAAGTACCAAAGAAGACTAGAATCACACACAAATCACCTGGCCATTTCACTGTTAGACTTCAAACAACATTCGTTAACTGAAACGAAGACATCCTACGGACTTATTTTAAAACGACGAGATACATCCACGAAGATTTTAATAAATTTAACACAAAGCTCATATGATTGTTAATAAGAATAATGGTATTGGTATGCATTTATATCAAGTCTTATTGTTTAAAATAATAATTAGTGCATGTATATATTATATTGCTTGTTGTGGCAGGATCACTTTTTTATTTTTATTACTATGACCTTCTTTATTGTCCTCAACTGTATTCTCTTTGTACCAAACTTTCTTCTTCTTCCTCTTTGCATCTTATTCACTTGCATATTCTTTGTCCTTAAACTCTTCCAAGGTCACGATCAAGGTTATATCTATATGCTGTTTTGAATTAGGTCACCCTGTCCAAATTATTGCAAACCCTTTTCTCAAATGCCTTCACGCACGCGTATACAACCAACTGGTGTATGCAATTGTTAGTGTAATTATCTAATTTAATTTTTTAAAAGCTATTGTCAAAATATGTTCCGTATAGGCCTATCTTGTTTTATTTTTCAAGTGTGTACTATTAAAAACAATTGATTTAACTTACTAATAAACCTCTTTACCAAAGGAGAAATGAATTATCAAATGAGAGACGCAATCTATCAATTTCGTAGTTACCATTTTGATTGTACCAAACAACAACATTAGTTCCGACGTATCCGGGGTTGTGGTTAGCACGCTAGCATACAAAACGTAAGGTCCCATAATTAATTAAGTTTGTTTATCATTTATTAACAACCAGATCCCGAAAGAACGTGGAATAATTGCTACAATATGTTCTGCAACATTTATAGATTCTAGATATTTTTAAATTTCATCCGATTTTATTCGTGGAAAATATTTTTGAAACACTGGATTAATTTCTTTTTTTTTTTAATTTCAGGTCTATAATTTCGACCATGACGACGCTTGTCGGTTTAGCCATACTGACTTCACTACCTATACTGGTTCTAGCCCGTATTCCAAGTGTCCGTGATGTATTTTTAGAACATCAGGTAAGTTCAAATTTATCAAAATAAAAATTAACTTAGTACAAAATTTGTTATTTTTTATATTTTTTAATAAATATATATCGTATTTGTTTAAAATCACATAAAGTTGACGAAAACTGTCAACCTGTTAACTCCATTTTTAGGCAATATCATTGGGTATCATTGGAGAAAGTAAAATTAGGTCTATCTACTAGAAAAACAACCAATCCAAAACCCAAATGTTTAGGCCTATTATGATTTGTTCTGCTTAGATAATTTTCTCTGCCATTTCCATGGAAACTATACGACTCTCATTTTTTCAGTTTGTAACATTTCAGGAAATGAAGTTTACAGGTTAACCCTTTTCATTAATGATAAACTTTTCTTTAATTTTAATTTGAAGATAAAGATCTATCTAGTAACTTTTCTAAAAACTTTCCTGTTAGTGAATGTTTTAGCATATTAATATGAATTGGCTTAATAAATCCACTTCAAAATTATCCTTTTCATTGTGTTTGTGTTTAAACGGTAAATACTGATAATTCTCCTAATTAACAATTAACGTGAATTCATTCTAGAATTGCACTTCATACTCTATGCTAATAGTATCAATTCGCTGCTAATGGCATCATAATGATGCTGAAAGATAAATATAAGATTTTTAGCTGTAATAATGGTTCATTATTGCATATAACAGCACAATATCCACTATTACAACATGAGAAACAGAAACGGTTATTATGTGTCTAACCAAACCACTAAATTGTTTAAACAAAAACATGCTTATGTGATGAGAAAATAAATCAATAAATTACCACAATTTTTTTGAATGTTGTGCTTATCTACATTCATTTTAAAAAATCTTAAAAATTATTTCATTGATGAAATTTTTTTACGGTAGATATACAAAAATACATAATAGTAAGCCTACACAGTTTTCTTAGCATTCGCTTCGATGTTTTGGGTGTTTTTCTTGTCTTTTATGACCACAATGGATCACTTTAATCAAATTTTGAAAGCTTCTTCCTTTTCATATTCTTTTAGCTTGATGTTCTGCCAGTATGCCTTCATTTGGGTTGATCTTGCTTGCTGAACTTCCTCTGAAACGACCGGTTTCTTCCTACTTTGGTTTGTTCTTCCATCTGACTTTGTTTCAAATCTACTTTCCTTATTTTTTAAGATTTTTAATATTTCTGTTTTGTTTTCTTAATCATTGAAAGTTAATCCGAGTTTGATCATGTCTTCTTTGACATTTCGTATCCTTGCTCCTGATTTTACCATTGGAAAGACTTTTCGTTTATTATCTTGAATTATATTATTTTTTGTTTAATATTATCTTGGTTTGGGAGTTATTTATTGTATTTTTAAATTTTAATAAAATATTATTTAGAAAGAAAAAATATTAAAAGATGGCACAGTTATTGTAGTTAGTAAAAAGCTTGCAGTGGTAGGTTATACGAGTATAATGTTCCTTTATTTAATTTAATAATAAAAATAATATTTATTTTTGATCAAGTTTTGCTGAACTATTTTTTTGTGGGAATTTTTTTTTTCTTATAATTGTTATTATAGTAAGTAATTTATTGAAACATTATTTTATTTTTATGAGCAAAGAAGACGAAAATTCTATTAGCATGTATATATTATATACTCGCCGCTTCCGTGTCTCGACCTCAGAGGGGTAGGTGGATTAGAATTCATAAGTGGATCAGAATCATTTGCCACAAGATGAAGTTCGGCCGCCAGTGGGGCTGGGTGGATCACAATATTTAGAAATTTCAAGATATGAATCACCATAGGACCCTGACCTAAATTCTTCGTGACTCTAGGGGTATGTGTAACGTTTTGTTAATAAACGTTTGTGAAAAAACCGTTGTGAAGGTGTAAAAAAAGAAAAACGTGAAAACGGCAAGCCCTAAAAGCCGGAATGCTAGTGTTTTGAGTTTTCTCAGCGAAGAGGTAGGTTAAGAGAAACTTTAGCTACATGGCCTTGAAGTACTTTGGAAGAGGCACAAAAAAGATTCTATACACTTTTTCTCTACGAAGCACCGTTCAGGAGGTAAAAATTACTACCCCCTACCAGACGTAAGAGGGTTGAACCTCAAAGTTTTCGCGTTACAAAATTTTTATTTAATTTGAACGTAAAAAACATGCCGTTAACATATATTTTGTATTCTAAAAATTTAAAAATTTCATAATTTTTGTATAGGGGTAGTAACCCCCCCCAGGACCCCGATCTGAAATTTAAAAAAATACCCGTGATGCTATAGGTACCTGTACGTTTTGCTAATAAAAATTTGCCATAAAACACCGTTTTGAAGGTGTAAAGATAGGAAAACCTAAAAACGGCAAGCCCCAAAAAACCGAAATTTGGTTTTTCTCAGCGAACCAGTGTGTTAAGAGCAACTTTGGTGATATAATCTTGAATTACTTTTTGTAGGGCACAAAACAGGTTGATGCATTTTGTCCCTTTATTCACCGTTTAAGAGATAAAGAAATACAACCCCAACCCCAGGGAAGAGGGTGCGACCTGAACATTTTCGGGTTACCAAATTTTTATGTAACTTTAACGCCAAAAAACACGCCGTTAAAAGACTTTTTGTATTCTAAAATTTGAAATATTTCATATCTTTTGGATAAGGGTAGCGACCCCCGTAGGACACCGATTTAAAATTTGAAACATTACCCGTGATCCTACAGGTGCGTGTAACTGTTTATAAATATACATTTTACGAAATAACCCATTTTGAAGGTGTAAAGAAAGAACAATATGAAAACGGCAAACCCCAAAAAGCCGAAATTTTGTTTTTTGAGTTTTCTTACCAAACCGGCAAGTGAAGGGTACGATAGCTATATGGTTTTAAAGTACTTCGCAAGGGGTACAAAAAATATTCTATACAATTTTTCTCCACGATGCACCGTTTAGGAGATACAAAAATACAACCCCTACTGCAGGCTAGAGGGTGCCAATTGAGAATTTTCGGGTTATCAAATTTTTGTGTAATTTTTAACGCCAAACAACATGCCGTTAACAGATTTTTTGTATTCTAAAAATTTTTAATTTTAATTATTTTTAGATGAGGGTAGCAACCCCCGTAGGACCTTGATTTAAAATTTGAAAAATTTCCCATAATGCGGAGGGTACGTGTAATGTGGTCCTAGCAAAAGTTTGCCAAAGAAACCCGTTTTGATGGTGTTACAAAAGAAAACTTGAAAAATGCAACCCCAAAAAAGCCGAAATTTTGTTTTTTGAGTTTTTTTACCGAACCGGCAAGTTGAGGACAACGACAGCTATATGATTTTGAAGTACATTAAAAGAGGTACAAAAAATATTCTATACAATTTATTTTTACGATGCACCGTTTATGAGATAAAAAAATACAAACCCTACTGCAAAAAAGAGGGTGCAACTTTAAAATTTTCGGTTCATCACGTATTTATGTAGTTTTTAACGCCAAACGACATGCCGTTATCAATTTTTTTCTATGCTAAAAATTTAAAAATTTCATAATTTTTAAATAAGGGTACCAAACCCGGTATAACCCCGATCTAAAATTTGAAAAGTCACCCGTGATTCCGGGAGTTAGTGTAATGTGGTCCTAATAAAAATTTGTCAATGAAACCCGTCTTCGTGGTGTTACAAAGAAAAACCTAAAAACTGTAATCCCGAAAAAGCCGAATTTTTGTTTTTTGAGTTTTTCCAGCGAACCGGCGGGTTAAGGGCAACTTTATATATATGGTCTTAACGTACTTTAGGAAGGGAACAAAAATGGTCGCAGTGGCCTTTGCGCTACGAGACTTCGTTAAAAAGTTCGAAATATTCGCGCGCCTTTCCTAAGCTTTCGAAAAGAGATACTTTAAATTTCGCATTTTTCCCGGGGGTTTCAGCCGACGCCCGACAAAAAAGGTCTCCAGCGTTTTTGCTGGAGACCTTTGTCAGTCAGTCAGTGACCCCTGGGGCCACTGTGACCACTGTGACCCCTGGGACCACTCACTGTCAGTGAGTGTCCTTGCGATTGTATATAATAAAGGGATAGATTATGTATTATATAATATAGATAGATTATGTAAATAAAATAGTTATAAACAAAGATTGTTTTGTAAACATGTAAATTGGTTATGTCAATAAGGCTTATTTGGATAAGTTCTGTTAGCCTTTATTTGTTGTAAATAAATATGTAATTAAAATACTGTTTAACTTCCATAATCTAATAAGTCTATAACTCAAATTTTCTATAATTCGAATTAAATTTGGTTTCCCTAGGATTTACTCGTTAATTTACGTTAAAATTAGCGTCCATAACTCGAATATTCGTTACTCGAACTTCTTGTTTAAAATTTTTTAAACCCGGATTCTTTTTTTTTCTTATTTATTTAACGTCGCATCAACTACAAGGTCATTAGCGACGACGTTGGGGTGTAACTGTGAGTGATGAGGATGAAATGATTTTTTTTTTTGTAACGTATGAAAATATGCCATGCCTGAGTGGGATTCGAACCCAGGACCGCATGATGTGTTTATTGCAAATTTGTTTTTATTGCAAATGTGTACAAAAATGTTTTCGTAGCCTGGAATAGAAGGTGTATTAAATTGGCTACAAGGAGTAGGTACGCTGAAAAACTTTCCTATATCAGGTGAAACGCTTTGAGAGAAATCAGATCAATTAGCGAAGCAACGTGGTCGTACCAAATTTAAAGCCAGCAGTAGAAGACTTGAAAAAATTGAAAATCGTCATGGAATCTTTCAAAAAGTTTTGTTATGAAAGTGCGGCAGTTTCTTATGAAGACTGCTAAAATTTCAAGCAATCAACATAAATTTCCCTAAACAAAAGTTACAGCCCAGAAGATTTGTTTTATGCCACTATTTATCAAAATTCTATAGTTCTCGTTCTGTATTTCGAATTTCAACTCGAATCAGTACCATACTCCCTACTTGGTTCGAGTTATGGGGATTCAACACTGTAATATGTATATTCAGGTATTATGTATTAACTTATAAATTTCGTGACGTGTCGTATATTTCCTCAGGAGTTTCCTAGATGCGATTAATAAAAAATAAATAAAATTCAAAAAATAAATACAATATTTTCTTTCCTGTGCAGTAATAGTACAATATAATATAAAAGTGAGTGACTCCGATTCGATTCCCAGCTGGGGTCTAGAAATTATTAACAGATCAAACACCCATTGATGCTGTGTGATATTCATTGTGTAGATGCAAGCGTAAGAAAAGTATTCTGCTGTCCAAGCGCACCGAATTGGAACTTGTTTATGCGTAGGCTACGCAAATTTTGTGTGTAATCTAAACATTTTGTCATAGAGTGAGTGAGCAAACACAAGTTCAGGTGCCAGCATTTTTAACAAAATTTGTATTAATGTGTCACGTGGTACAATATCGAAAGTCGCCACCGTCGACTCTCCCCAGAACACTTCTTGTAAGCCGGTTAAAGTAGCCTATAATTATCAAATCAAGCTTTAAATAAATAAATAAAGTAATTAACAGAAGAAAGCATAGTGAAAGTATTTCATCTGAAAGTGTTTTGTTATTAACACATGTATGTATTCAGAAATCTTACGTGCATCCGATAAGTAAAATTATTTGAACAAAGCCAAATCAAGTACGTGTGTGACGTCATTAATAGTAATATACTACGATTATATAATATAGTCTAATGTTTCTTATATTGTACTGTGACCCTAAAATTAGATAGAACAACACCCTCTAATATAAAACAACACACACCCACATATGCACACACTCAGTTGTTGAAACTCATATCATTACAGTGTCTGCGTCTGGTCGCACTACACAGTTAAAGGTCGTTCGTCACGCCTAATTTAATATGATGATTTTTATTTCACATTACATTTTGTATAATTATAATAAGTGGATCTTATTCGGTATTTATTTTTTAATAGGATAATTTACTATAATATGCACTTGCACTTCCTTCCTCCTTTGCATTATGCACAATTATATTTAAATAAATTCATTAAAACATTGTCTGGGTAACCGGAATTTCCAGATTATGTTCAACTAGTACTTTTCCATTTCATAATTTAATTCAGCTGGTTCAAGAAGGGAATAAATACAGTTCACTCTATTTTCTGGAAACTAAGAAATAATTTAATCTAATTATTTCATAAACTTTCTCCTTCTCCTCCTTCTCCTTATCATTCTCCTCCTCCTCCTTCTCCTTCTCCTCATTCTCCTTCTCATTCTTCTTCTTCTTCTTATCAAGGATTAGACATAAGCCTGTTCCGAACTCGCAAACCATCCTGTACTTCTAGACAAACACGAGACATTCCAAACCGCACATCTCGACTACTGCCATCTTCTTCTAGATCTTCCCACCTCCCTTCTTCCAACTGGAACATATTCCGTCGCATTTAAGGGTATTCTCTCCTCTGCTATCCGTCCCAAATCTTGCCTTCATTAATTCCGGTACTCCTCCACTTTTTCATTCTAGCTAAATAGACCCAACTCAGATCTAATTTCCTCGTTATTTATTAGATCCAGCCTCGAGCAGCCCTTCACCCTTTCAGAAACTAATTTAACTAATTTTGGGTAGATTTTATAATCTGATATTGATAAACTACTCCCCATGACAAGTAGGTGAAGTGTTATATTGTTTGCACTCGACCTGTTAGTTCTAGGGCTATAAAAATAGTTCTGTTTCTTATCAACATTATCACGATCAGCCAATTTAATGACTGAAGCATTGAAGAACAGAAGAGGTAGAGCGGCAATTAGTAATTTTCCATTTTTTTAAAAACAAAGGTTGATTTTCATTTCGCATCGTTCACTCACGATTAAAATTACGTTATGTTTTTTTATTTGTACATTGTTTACTAATGATTAAACATAGGTTATTATGTTGTATTATTTACATCAGCAAGAAAAAATTGTGTGAGTGTTTCACACCAGAATTTTTTATGATAAATTTATCATAGTAGTTTATTTAATACTAAGTTTATTACTTTATGAAGTAACTTTTGTAGACAATAATATGTAATAATTTTTTTTCTTTTCCAGAATGCCATTCCTCCTCCTGATAAATCAGAGGGTAAGTTTTTACTTCTTTATTAAATTACCAATTAGATCCACCAGTACAATTTAATCCACTGATAAATCCCCGCAGTAATATAAATTTCCATCCACCAAGAAATCTTGAGACATAAATGTTTCGTTTAGTTGTGAAAAATTTTATGTTGATTAAAATTGACGGAATAGTGACTGATTGACTAAAAAAGCTTAAACCTGATCAGGAATATCCTCGTTGCTAGAAATATGGTGTCTCCAGACATTCACAGGGTTAAAAAGTTAATAAAATAAAGGATATGGAGGCGTTAATAAAAGAAATGTTTTAATCAGGACGAAGGAATACCTTTTTGCGATACCTGGAACCCTATACTTACTTCAAAATTAAAAACTGGCCTACGTGACCGTCAGTAAAGACGAATAAGGAGTCACATATCCTGTCATCCTTATGACAATAGAATTGCAATACACAGGTAGCTTCAATCTACGTCATAAGGATATCAACTGCATGACAGACACATTCTTTCGGATTTCTTAAACCACTTGAATGAGTCTCGATCGAATGGGTCATACCCGTGGTTGTAATTTTTTTTTAAATTATAACATTACATTGCAAAATTATCAGCAACTCTTCATTTACACAAAATGACATCTTGAAGTTGATACACTTGTTGTTAATCATCATACTTCATAATTTTTATTCTATAAATTATTGGGCTGCCCATAACAGACAGGTGGAGAGTCAAATTATTTACTCTCAATCTGTCGTTGCAGGGCTAAAATAAATAGTTCTGTTTCTTATCACATGGTCAGCCAATTAAATGACTGAATCATTAAGAACAGAAGAGGTAGAGGTGTAAATGACACTAATCAGAGTTATCTCCTCTGAAAGTAATGAATTTCATTATACAGCCAGACCCTGTGGTGAATAAAGTGAAGGTGTCATTTGTAGAGTGGAAAATATGTGCTTTTCAGAGGGCCCGGCATACTGATAAGCATACTTTTCCATTCAGTGAGGAAGGCAATTGTAAACCACCTCACTCCTTGTTTTACTTAGTAAAACCTCTACAGGTTCAAACCAGCTTTTCAGCTGATGACCTAAATAACAACAACAACAAATTATTGGGAATGAAAGACCAAAATTCTAAGGATACCTGTGTAGAATGGATAACAACCGGTTGACAAAACAAATTTTTAGGACAATAAACAATAGACCTAAGGCGTTGGATTAATAATTTAAAGAAGCCAAAAAGAATATTGAGAAAACCAGAATAAACCGAATAAAACTTATGAACCGAACGAAATTTAGCCAACTAATTACGAACTATAAGTAATTTCATGAAGAGCAAAACCGGATGGATAGAAGAAAGGAAAAAACCTACAGGAAGCGATTAGTGAGGTTGTGAGCTGCAAAAAGAGCTTCCAGAAACATCTAAAGTTACTTCATATGGTCTAAAATTTTGGCTCTATACGAAAAAAATTAATAAAAATGAAACGCATTTCTACGGGAAAAAGTCCGTAACTTTACATGTAATTTTTGACCACTATCCGAAACAGTTAACGGAACTTAATTCATATTACTTTATAATAAACCTTAAATGCATGATTTCTATAATAGATTATTATCAATAGGATACGCGTATTTTAAATTTTCCCAGGAAAGGAACCCACCATTCCCTTGTCGCTACAACCTTAAGTTCCTTTCGTTAACCTAATTCGGGTTCATCGATCTTTTCTTTTTCTCTTTTCCACAGCGTCACCATCGAAAATAATCCAAATGAAATCATTGTTTCATATATGTGTCTAATTCAATTTGTCTTCCATCTGTTCAAGTTTACAATGAGTTCTTTTTAGCAGTATATTCCCAGTAATACTTCAAAAATCGTCTTCTTCTCGGTCCAGCTGATCTTGTGCGTTTGCCTCCAAAGCAACATCTCCAGCGTTTCTAAACAATCTTTGTTTTATTCTGCTTTCTCTTTTAAGTATTCATTTCTAAGTAACAAAACATTCCAGATAAATGGTTTTATAATTTTTTCCTCATATCGACATTTACATGGTTGTTCACTGTAAATTATTTTTTTACTATTACATAACTTACTTAGCGACACCTATTCTTCCATTTATTTCTTTATTACTTCTGTTTTTATTAGTTATACAATTTTACAGATAACAGTACTTACTACCTTTCTTTTTCAATTCTCCCATTCTTCTGAGGTATATGGTTCTGCTTAATAAACGACCTATTGACTAACTCTATTTTCTTAGAAATTATTTCCAGTTTATTCTCCTCCATAACCTGTAGGCAGTCCAAAATCTTGTTTATTGTTTTTATCTTCCACAAGAACTATTATTATTATTATTAATACAATGCCTTTATTTAAAACATATTAACAGCATATCACAAAAATAACAATACAAAAGAAAATAATACAAATGAAAATGAAATAAAATGAAATAACCAACAAACTCAGCATAATCTTGACATGACCTATAGATGGTCGTCTGCCAGGATTAGTAAATTCAGAATAAATCAAATTAAACTGCCTGTTTTCCTTGAGCGTAGCGATAAAATAAACAAATAACTAAACACTTAAACTTCTATTATTTTAACATAAATAAATAATTCTAAAATTTGATAAGAATATTACAAAGAATTCTTTTAAATTGTTCAATAGGAAAAATAGGCCTAGCCAAATCAATAATTATAAAAATAAATCAGTTGTCAATCAACAGGAAAAAGAAATGCAACGGGTCCTTCAAGCAAATCAGCATCCAAAATTCAACAGCAGATAATACAGATATGAAAGGGCGCACACTGGTGATTTACCATCTCCCATCCTCACACGCAATCTATCACATACTCTTTTACACCACATACACATACTACATAATCACATACACATACTCTCACGCACTCTGTAATTACAAATGACTCGTTTTTTTTTTTTACCCTGCACATTCATATAATTAATAATTAAATTCGTTTACTAGCCCTTTTCTATAACAAAGTGCAACTCGTAAATATCCCGCTAGTTTCTTCCAACTTTTACCATTTAACCAGTCCAACACTTCCTCGTCATTCAATTCGGATTTACCGAAATAATTTACACGTATACTACTTAATATGGGACACCTTCCCATAAAATGCAAAGTATCTTCTTTACTCCGTAAGTTACACAGGGAACACAGCCACTGGGGTTCCTCCCTATCATATCTGAAATTTAAACTTAGTAATTCTCCCCTAGCCCGAAAAATTAATCCCGTAGTACACCTATCTAAGCCCAGATTCAAAAAATTATTTTCTCTTAAGTCGTGCTCCAACCGACTAAACAGACTATGATATTGCGCATCTGCAGCTCGCCGTAAAAAAATCTCCTTAAAATTGTTTTTAGCACATGCCAATATACTTTCCAGCTCATCCCTCCATCCTGTCACTCCATGCATTCCTCTACTTAAAGCACACCCATACCTTTCACTCAATCGCAACCACTCTCCATACCACCCAATTTCACTCTCAATCATTCTTTCGGCTAACCTACGTGGCAATCTATGCCTGGGCAACTCCAACACTCTCAGTACATAATTAAAATGTATACGAAATATAAATAGAAAGAGCATTTCCACATTTATTCCTAAATAAATTATATAATTAGGCGTGGCTCTTGGTAAAGCAAGTAATTTTTTGACAAAAAATCGCATCACCTCCTCCAAACAATCATATTGCCGGAAGCCCCAGATCTGTGCGCCGTAGGTAGCCACTGCCCTACTCACCGCCCGAAAAATTTTCCACTTAGCCTCCATTGACACTTCCTTCTTAATGATAAAATTTTTCCACACACCATTTAGGCCAAACTTAGCAATCGCTGATCTTTCTTTAACATGCTCAGTGAAAGACAAACTTGTAGTTAACGTAACTCCTAAATATTTATACTTCTTAACTACTTCAATTTCCTCATTCCCCAGAAACCATTTCTCACAAGCCGCTAAACGACCCCCTTTCCTAAACACCATTATTTTTGATTTTTGAGTATTAATTTCTAGTCCCCAACGATCACAATAATTTTTCAGGTCCATTATCATTCTTTGTAAATCCCTTGGCGTGGATGCAAGAATAACCATATCGTCCGCGTACAATAATATTTTAACATTTATATCTCCTAACCATATTCCCTCCCCCAGATGATCCCCAATGTCATTTACAAAAATAGAAAATAATATAGGAGGAGACAAAAGACATCCTTGTTTTAATCCTTTTACGGTATCAAAAAATTCTGTAATTATATTATTACACCATACCCCAGCCTTAGTGCCCCTATATAGTTCCGCTATAACACATATAAAACGATGAGACAGCCCCAATTCATACAATTTATAAATTAACGCTTCTCTATCTACTCGATCAAAAGCTGCCTTTAAATCTACAAAGAAACAGTAAACTTTTTTACGCCTGCCCAGTAATTTCAATTTTACTATGTTATAAAGATTAAATATGTTGTCAACCGCGGAATAGCTCTTCCTAAAGCCAGCCTGATATTCGGATAACACGTCATTTTTATATATCCACCTCTCTAATCTACTTAACATCACGCCCGAAAATAACTTAGCGACTGCATTTACAAACGAAATCCCTCTATAATTTCCCACCTCAGCCATATCCCCCTTTTTATAAATCGGAAAAATCACCGATTCCCGAAAATTCTGGGGCACAGACAAATGCGTTAAAATATTATTAAATACTTCCAGAACTAAATTTAGTACTTCCCTTGGTGCATTCTTAAAAAACTCTATCGGAATACCGTCCGTACTGGGCGCCTTATTATCTTTCGCTCTAGCCAAAACCATCTGTAACTCGCCCCATTTAATCTCACCATCAAGCATTTCGTCCACCCTATACGGCATCGCATATGCCATCGGCTGTGCTGCTATAAATTCACCTAATAAATTACTGAAGTGAAGTCGCCAAGCTTCCACAAGAACTATATTCGGTTCTAATATTCCAGACCCGAGCCGGGAATTGAACCCGGGATCTCCACTTTGTAGAGTAGGACGCTAACCATTAAGCCACGGAGGCAGCCTCTTTCAGTTTTGTTTTTTTCTATAGACAAACTAAACAAATAGATTGATGATGACTGGGGTGGATCTGGAACTTTCCTGATGTGTCGCAAGTGTTTAAAAAGAAAAACTACTGGAAAATGTTTTTGAAATTCATGTTATAGGGCCTAATACGTCATTTCTAGATCATTTAAAGATATGAAAATTCTACTTAAATCATAATGTAACTGCTATTGTAGACTATTACAATCATTTTCAGCCTGAGCTGATATTGACGATTAAATAGCGCAATTAGGAGTATCTCGGACATAATCATGAAAGACGGGAATGATAGATTCCTTAAAATCGATATTCAGAGTAAGGTTGCATTTATGGACTTGGTTGAAGGATTTCCTAGTTCGCTAATCTGAGAAAACGGTTTGTTGTTACCTTGGTGGAACTCTTTTGAGCATCAGTAAACAAAGTCAGTATCGCCATGATAATCGCCAACTTCCGGACCGGTTGGGGATACTGTAAAATTACTGTTTCATCAAGTTCAGGAGGGACCTCATCCTGCTACTGGGTCCAACACTGGATAATGAACTGTATTAAGCAACTCTCTTTCTTACTTCTACTTTCTCTTTCTTTCGTTAACATTAATCTACTGGACCCAAAGTCAAGAGTCTCAGGAAATTACTTCACGGACTTAATCTGTACCGAATGTTAAAATAAAATACATATCACCTTTTAAATGTATCTGTTAAAAAATTATTACATTTTTGTTTTTTTTGGCCTTTTTTCAGAGAGTCGTAAAGATTTCCGGTACCACAAATGGGTAAAAGTTTCTCAAGATGCACCTAGAGTGGTCCATGTTGCTGCTGGTGATAGAATCGAATTCGAATGTGAAGCTTTCGGAAGTCCCAGCCCAACTGTACATTGGAGTCGAGGGCCAAGACCGCAACCTCCTGTAAGTATTTCCTACAAGAAATTTAGACCACAGGGAAGAAAACGTGATGTCACATTATCATTTTTGTTCAGGAAAGCGAAACGTCTGTGAAGTTGGTCTCCATACAAAAAATTTAAAAAATTATTAGTGGAATCGATTGTTCTACGTTTATTCTGCAAAATTTCGTTTGTTCTGCTCAAATAAGCAAGAAAATCGAGAAAAAAGTGGGAGGGGCTAACTTCACACTGCCCTTACACACTCAATTTTTTTAAACTTTTTTTGTCCTAAATTGATAGACCTTTATTTGTTCCACTCAAATAAAATCGAGGAAATCTGGTACTTCATGCTAGCCCCCCCCCCAAATCAACATTTTAAACATTTTTTTGCATAGATCGATAGATCTTCGTTTGTCCAAATTGTTCCGCGAAAATTTTTATTTGTTCCGCTCAAATAAAAGAGGAAATCGAGAAAAACTGGATGAGGAAAATGAGGAAAACCCGACCAAACTTAGACAATAGATTCCACTAGTTTTTTTAAATTTTTTTATGAAATCCAACTTAACAGACGTTAAAACATTTGTAAACTTTAAAAATATCTAAAAATCATTAATAATGGCTAAGTTGTGAATTTTATGATCAATAATTTTATCATTCAAAAATTACATGAGTTAATTATTACTTTTTTTTAACTTTTTGGTTGTGTCTTTATTTAATTTTTTTTTGTTTGTAACCGTCCATATATTGACTTATAACTTAATGTTATTTCCCTGGTACGGTGTAATATTTTTTTCTTGGTTTGGAGTAAATTAAACAAATAGCCATTTATTTAACTTAACTTTTTACGTAATTTGGAGAGAAATGTTACTTTCGTTATTACTTACGTATATCATTATAACCAACAGGACACAAAAATTACCCTGTTTTAAAGAATTTCTGATCTTCTTGCCATATTTCCCACATGGACTTTTTAAATTATTTCACTGTAGGTACATAATTTTCTATTTCTCATATCTTGTGACCAATCTTTTTTTCCCTCCGACTGAGGTAGTAAATAAAAATATATGGAATTCTTGCTAAATATCAGTTGCAAAATCTCAAAATGAAAAAAGGGCTTATCAGGTTATTCCGTTGTAGTCTTCGAATTCTAAAAAAACAAACACTGAATTAAATTTAAAATTATATTTCTAGAATTTTACTGCTGTATTTGTAACAACGCATTTTTTGGATTTTGAATTTTTTTATTTTATAGTTGTAGCAGCTAAAAGGTCATTACTACGATGACGTAAAATTAATATTATCAATTTTTTAATTAATAATTCTTAGTTTTTCTTGGAACAATTCCGATTAAAACTTCAGAATATGCGTAATTTAATCACAAAATAATTGGATTCCTAATGATCCGTACTTTTAATTTTGTCAGTACTTTAAATATTTAAAAAAAATTATTTCTTCTTTTATCATTTATATTTAATAATATTAATTTCATTAAGTAAGTGTATATTTTTATAATAATTTTTTTAATTCATTAACTGAAAACGAATACCCTGAAAAAATCGTGATCATGTTATTACTAGTATTACTTTAGCGAACAATATTTTTACTATCTCTAATGTAAAGAAGTCACGTTTCTTTGTTTCTTTGTTTGAAGTAATCTCAGAAACTACCCAACCGATTTCAATGTTTTCTCCACTGTTCGGAAACTTAAAACTTCCTGAGTAACTTTTGTATGACAATAAAAGTAATTTTTAAAGTTTTAAAAACTTGTGATTTGTGAAATGAAATTATCTTTTTTTTATTTCTTGTAAGGTCATTTGAGAAGATAGTTATTGTATTTATCAGTGTACATCCTACAATGCATTTCAAATGGTATCATTCTTAACTTCTTCCATTTTTCAAAATATTTGAAAATTATTTACGGGACAGATATCCAAAATATCATCCGATTTCTGCGTAGAAAGTTTTATAAACCTTGCAAAACTCAAAGAGATTTTTTTTTTCTTCTATTGGGCCCCTTTAGACACCACGTGAGGTAGCTTTAGACGTCTTTGGAAGCTGTTTTTGCAGTCCAAATTGTCGGTATTCGCTCACTGTAGGCTTTTCTCCTGTCTTCTGTCTACCCAGCGTTCTGTTTCTGCTCTTCATGGAAGTGCTTAAACCTTATTAGTTGTCTGCGTTTGGTTTGGTTCATTAAGGTTTCTCGGTTTATTCAGGTCATTTGAGTTTGGTCATTGAGTTTGGAGTAAATTAAAGAAATTTTTATATTTATTTTATTTTTATTTTTTATTTTTTTAATCCCTTATATGTGTACGTTGCAATCCAGAACAGTAAACATCCTCATAATTCAATGAGATGAGGATTTTTTTTTTTTTTTTTTTTTTTGTTTAACGTCTGACTGTTCTGCAATTACTGCTAATGCAGACGGTGAAGGATGAAATGATTTTTTGTAACGTGTGAAAATATGCCGTGTTTGAATGGGATTTGAACCCAAGATCACATGATGAGAGGCGAGCACGTTACCAACTACGCCAATGCGGCCGGCGAGATGAGGATGATGTGTATGATGTGTAAAAGAGGTGTAATCTTGTACAGACCCAGGCATACCATTCCTGAGGGTGTATGGTTAATTGAACCCCAACCATCAAAGTACAACGATAACCAGTATTCAGTTTAATATTTTAACTAGTAATCAGCATTCTGACTAGTATTCAAATCCGTTTAAAATTAAGTTTATAGGATTTTAACAAGGAACCTCTGTCTCGAAAATCAGCTGTTAAATAGCTGACTCGCAGCAACAACTTTACCACTACACCAATCCGGTCGGTTTAATATTAGCCTAAATCATCTGTTACAAGCTGTTAAATTCAGAACAGTAAGTAAACTCATGACCCAATGAGATGAGGATGATGACGTATAAATGAAGTATAGTCTTGTACAGGCCCAGGCCGACAATTCCAGAGACACTATAGTTAATTGAACCCCAACCATCAAATTACACCGGTAACCACTGCCTAGTATTCAAATTCGTACAAAAAACAACCTTTACTAGGATTTGAACCAGAAACCTTCGTCTCCAAAAATTAGCTGTCAAATAGCTGACTCAAGGCGATGATTTTACCTCTAGAGCAACCCGCTGGGTTTAATATTAAATGAACGTTATTTTGTACTTATTCTTTTTTACTTGTATGCAGTATTAAAATTTATGAAAATTTATTAAGTTACTAAAATGAGTAATTTTTCAATTAATTTTGCGTAACTACGATATGATAAAACTGAAAGTTGATTTTACGGCTTAGTATTGGTCTATATTTTCATGATTAAAACTGAATCTGCTTAAGTAAGATATTGACCAAGGAATATAAAAAAGTACGAAACTAGGAAGTGGGCGATTACAATAGTGACAAGCTGTATTGTATCAAACTTTACAAAAAAAAAAAACAATTAAAAGATGGTTTCTCTTTACATTATTGCTTAAATAACTTTATCCTTGTATAAAATTTATTTTTACAAAAAGTTAGTCTTTTAGTAAATCTTATGTTAGTACAGTAAACTATAAAATGTAAAAAAATATGTTTCGACGTTATATTAAATTTCATCGTGTAAAAAAATTTGCGCAAATTGAGATA
The DNA here is from genome assembly GCA_035578175.1 of Catonia carolina. Lineage (NCBI taxonomy): Eukaryota > Metazoa > Arthropoda > Insecta > Hemiptera > Achilidae > Catonia > Catonia carolina. Next base: position 25,646,520 of record JAQMRL010000011.1, read on the forward strand.
AAATTAAACAGATAGTTATTTATTAATCTAAAATTTATTAACTTTTTGTTTGATAAACTATTTATAAACCGGTTGTGTACTGTTTAATAAATGTAGCGGGTGTTCATAAAGTATTGAGTTCATTTCATAGCTGAATTAAATAAAAACATACAAAACTAGCACATTTATTTTCATTTCTAACATTAGTTTATAAAATAAGTGTGTCACACGATGTTGTAGTATGACACTGATTTTTGACGAATATTAAAACTCTCTTAAGAGAATGGAAAACAGTTAATTAATCTGCTATTGATATAAGTCACGGTCTTTCCACGACCTTGATCAACCTTTTTTAGCAGAGCTAGAAGAAAAGTTCGAAAAACCAATATTTTTTACCAGAATCTCCGCAGTTCGTACAACTTGTACATCATCTGTTACAAAACAGCTGTTGTATAAACAGCTAAACAGCTGTTGTAAACAGCTTAACACCTATAATTTTTGTAAGCATGTAAACTACAAATGGTTTTTGTAGGAATGAACCCTATAAGATCCAAGATTCTGACTAATAACTCTTATTCAGCAGATCAGACCATATAATTAATTAACTGCCACATTAGTTTTAACAGAGAGCTTGATGTTAATGAAATATAGTATAATTTTCGGAAAATACGAGGTGTGGCTATAAAATAACGAGACTGACGTTGTAAAAAAATTTAATTTTTATTTTATACATAATCACTTGTCACCTTCAATATACACTCCTTCTCTATCCCTACAACGCTCCATGCGAATTTTCCATTGTTGGAAACAGTGCTGGAAGTCATCTTCTGTCAGCTCCTTCAGGACACGTGCCGCTTTCTCTTTTACAGCTTCCACAGACTCAAATCTTGTCCCATTTAATGCAGATTTCACCTTAGGGAACAGGTAGAAGTCACATGGTACAAGATCTGGTGAATAAGGTGGATGTTGTAACATTGAGATGCTGTACTTGACTACGAACCTCTTGACAGATAACGCGGAATGAGCTGACGCATTGTCTTGGTGGAGAACCCATGATTTGTTCTTCCACATTTGGAGGCATTTTTTGCTTACTCTTTGACGTAGTTTAGAAAGTTCCTCAAGGTAGTAATATTGATTAATTGTTTGACCTTCAGGAACCCAGTGAAGGTACACATTCCCATGGATATAAAAAAAACAATCATCATTGCTTTAAATTTTAACTTGCTCATTCGAGCTTTCTTGGCTCTCGGTGAAGTTCGACTCTTCCAGTGCATGGATTGGCGCTTCGTTTCCGGATCATAAGTGAAAAACCACGTTTCCAAAAAATTTGGGTCATTTTCAATTGCGTACAAAGTGTCAGTACAAACATTTTGTGAGCTTCATTTCAAATATTTTTGAGCGGCACGTGTCCTGAAGGAGCTGACAGAAAATGACTTCCAGCACTGTTTCCAACAATGGAAAATTCGCATGGAGCGTTGTAGCGATAGAGAAGGAGTGTATATTGAAGGCGAAATAAGTGATTATGTATAAAATAAAAATAAATTTTTTTACAACGTCACAGTCTCGTTATTTAATAGCCACACCTCGTATACAAAATGATAGTAACTGCACTGAAAATGAGGGATGGCAAACGTACTTTGATTATATTTTCTAACGTGATAGCAGTTTCAACTTTTTCGTGTAACAGCAAAACTTTGAGCTCTTATAGGGAGAGAAAACAGAAGTTCAGAGTTGTGAACTCGCGGTGACGATTTTACCACTAGACCAGCTCAGTGGATTAAATTGACAAATGAGTAAAAAAATACTAAAAATTATTTGACAGTAAATTAAAAATTTTAATTAACAGAAAATCGTTATAATCATGAGCGAAACAAAATTTAATTTAGTCGGTTTTAATGTAATTTAGAAGATCATGATGTAGTTACGGAAAGCAAGTTATAAAACCGGAAGTAAAGGTTAGGCGGGACGGACCAACAGAAGTGTTAGCAGTTCCTTAAGATCCTGTGATAACATTCAATGATTTACTAAAGGCTCATTTAGTTTAATATTCAAACGCCGACTTAATGACTTTCATTAGATCTAGTTATAAAGTAATCTTTGTATTAGGCCTACAGTTATAATGTGTTTGATAGTGTGTGAGTAAATCGGAGAATGTAATTTACACACATTTCTACATTCTTTCTACTCGAACTTCCAGGAAATTTAAAAGAATAATATTCTTCTGGTAGCGGTATGCATCTGCATACTGCATTTAAATGAATTCATTTAGTAAATTTAGATTTTACCCAATCCAATGCTTAAAAATTATGTCGCTCAAAATTAATAAATTACCTATATTGTAATATTGTATTTAAAAAATTATTTTTCACTGCACAATCATTTTTGTAATTTTGGGCTACCGGGTTGCTTATTGTTCGTAAATTTATTATGGTTGTAGTTAGCTGTTTTATAGTATTATCTTATGTAGGACGATTATTTTACAATCTTTTTAAATTTTACGTAGAAAAACCGGCTGGTTTTCTGTAAGCCGGTCGTCTTTTTGCTGCATCCACGTGTGTAATAATGGAACTAACACGGAGTTTCATCCAATGCACTAAAGTCAGTACGTTGTATTTATTGTTTCAAAATATAATAATGATAAGGTGGTAGTTGAATACGTCTTAACATATTTCATTATTATTATCAACTTGTTCAGATTAAAAATAAAATTAATTTTTTATTAATTGCTGTTAGATTAAAAAATGGAACTTTTGTTTATAAAATTTCTTTTGTTGTATTTTTGAAATGTTTCTTTAACAGGACAATTTTTTTTTTTAATTTTTTTTTTGTAATCCCTAATTTGTGTACGTTGCAATCTGTTCAATTTAGAACAATAAGCAACCCCATGACCCAATGAGATGAGGATGATGTGTATGACGCGTAAATGAGGTTTAGTCTTGTACAGACTCAGGTCGACCATTTCTGAGAGAGTATGGTTAATTGAACCCCAACCATCAAAGTACACCGGTAACCACTGTCTAGCATTCAAATCCGTATAAAAGTAACTACCTTTACTTGGATTTGAACCAGGTACCTTCGTCTCTGAAAATCAGCTCTTAAACAGCTGATTTTGGTGACGACTTTACCGCTAGACCAGAGACAAATTAGTAGTGATTTCTTATGGATTCAAGTGGCTGCTGTAAAAATTTTTTTATTTCTTATCCAACCAATGTAACTTAAAAATTCAGAATTACTTTTTACTGATTAATCTCTTGTTAGTTGACTAAGAGACCATTTCAAAGTACAAACAGAAAGGAACTATTACTTTAATGTCAATTTTATAATTTGTTTTTAGATATATGAAGAAAGTAATAATATTGGAGGAGTTGGACTTGGCAAAGCAGTTTCAAGATTGGTCATTGATTGCGCTCTCCCTTACCATCAAGATGTCTACACTTGTGTTGGAAGTATTGGTACTCAGAAAGCAACTTCACAGACAACAACATTATTAGTGCATGTCCACAGTAAGTTGTTTGAACTTTTCCGAAATACTTTTTCAGTATATTTTTAACTGTTTAAAAATGGCTCAACTTACTCGCACATATTATTTCAGTACAAATGAGTCATTAAAAATTTCAGTTATGTAACATTAATTGTGTAAAAACAGCTGTAGATTCCCAGATCTTTTCAAAACTTCATGCAAAACAAAGATTTTTTCAAAAAAAGCTCCTGATAATCTTTAGAGACCACCACAAAATCAAGCTGCAATAAATCTTCAAAAATTGGATTGCAAGAAAAACTTTTTTTAATTTCCTGCATCTATCCTATCTAAATAGGAGTTCATAACATTGCCCATAACAGGCAGGTGGAGTGTTAAATTATTTGCACTCAATCTGTTAGTTCCAGGGCTACAAAATATAGTTCTGTTTCTTATCACATGGTCAGCCAATTATACGACTGAAGCATTTAAGAATAAAAGAGGTAGAGGTGTAAAATACACTACAATGCTTTTCAAGGTTGATGAGCTCTGCTGTTCCACCCGTTTATACCAATCAGAACATTTGCCGGCATTATCAGATTGTACGAATGTTTTAGCCTGACAGCATTATGCCGCAGTTGTTCACTCGTGTCTTGTATCTCGTACTGAACAGGTCGATTATGGAGCGCGTTAACATGCAGTACTTTATAATACAATTAGCTGGTTGTATGTTCATAGGTTAAAATTCTGCCCATAACAGATAGATGGAGTGTCAAATTATGTACACTCAATCTGTTCGTTGCAAGGCTAAAATAAATAGTTCTGTTTCTTATCACATGGTCAGCCAATTAAATGACTGAATCTTTAAGAACAGAAGAAGTAGAGGTGTAAAAGACACTAGTCAGAGTTACCTCCTCTGAAAGTAATGAATTTCGCTATACAGCCAGAGCCTGTGGTGAATGAAGTGAAGGTATCATTTGCAGAGTGGAAAATATGTGCTTTACAGAGGGCCCGGCATGCTGATAAGCATACTTTTCCATTCAGTGAGGAAGGCAATTGTAAACCACCTCATTCCTCGGTTTACTTAGTAAAACCTCTACAAGTTCAACCAGCCTTTTGGCTGATGACCTAAACAACAACAGGTTAAAATTGTTATTAAAAGATCAAAAAAATCGCTGATAAAATATATATAACGAGATACGAGAGTAATTATTGGCAAAATTGCTGGCAAATCATTGGCTAGCTATGAAGTGGGTAGGGGCCAATGCGTACGTTCAGAGCTCATCAACTATGAAAAATAGTATAGTCAGAGTTATCTCCTCTGAGAGTAATAAATTTCATTATACAGCCAGACCCTGTGGTGAATGAAGTGAAGGTGTCATTTGCAGGGTAAAAGTAGATGCATTTCAGAGAGCCTGGCATGCTGATAATCATACTTTTCAACTCAGTAAGGAAGGCATGGTAAACCACCTCACTCTTCATTTTACTTACTAAAACCTCTACAGGTTCAAACGAGCCTTTTGGCTGATGACCTAAACAACAAAAAATAATAACAATAGTTGATGTCCAATCTGTACCTACAATGGAGAGCTTTATTTTTAAAAACGGTTGACCAAAAACAATCCAGTGGTAGCTGAAACTAAATTGAGCAAAATAACCTATTAAGCATATTGATAAATTTTATAATAATTTGTGTTATTTTTTTTTTTTAATAGATGCCAACCGGACGAATGTCTTGTCAAAATGCCAAGAAAGTCGACCAAGAATAGTAAATTGGAGTCCAATCATAATGGAAACAATAAGTAATGATGCAACATTACCTTGCAATGCTAAGGGAAGTCCGACACCTCAACTTTATTGGATTGATAAAGACGAAAAACTTGTTAGTAATGATCCCGACTCTAGATATAGGGTATGTATATTTAGTTTTTCTTTTGTTGAAAAAATGGTGTGAGAGAAGGGGAGGGATTTTGTAAGATGGAAGGGAATAGAGAATTTAAAATTAAAGGGAACATTATGGTAAATTTACTGTGATGGGAAATGGGTTTGCTAATTTGAAATCAGGTTTAAAAGTATTGTACTTTCAGTCACTCTCAGGAACTCTTAGATAACTAATCATAGACAGTGATAAAATGTTACACATCACTGAATTGGGTCAAGGTCAACCGTCCCAAAATGCTATTGTTGGTAGATAGTTCTCCTCCTCCTCCTCTTCTTCTTCTTTTTCTTTCTTTTGGCACTACAACAAAGTGCACATACTGGCTGCCTCATTCAGTTTACACCTCAGACATCTCTATCCAATGCTGTTGTAATGGAAAATACAGATATTTTTTGATAACAAAAATAACAGCCTGGTCAATAACAGAATTCTATAACCTGTTATTAATATAACACTTTTATCGGCCAGCCTACAATACAATGTAGTAATATGTAATAATACAACACATGCAAAAAAAAATGAACTAAATTATTCACTAACAGGTAGATTTTTGTACAAAAGTTTATTGGTACAGAAAATGGTAGTCAAAACGAACTCTCTGGCGGTGAGATCATGACTCAATGAACGGTTTATTTTGAGTATTGACTTGCCATCCACCACCTTTATGGATGCATGGTTGCTGACTGCTCGGCTCGTTGTACTATGTATAGTAACTATGGTACCTTTCTGTGTGTCCATGAAAGATTCAGCATGACTGTCCACCCATGTATTTGCGAAAAATTACGTTTAGTTTGCTGTGATTGTATTTGGGTACAGCAAATAGTGCTGTTTGTCTTAACTTTGTGTATGTGAGAGATTCAATGAGATTTGCCACCTTGTGTTTGTATTAATAACAGTATTGTAACATTGTTAAACTTAAACCTGGTGTTATTAGACGAAAAGGTTATTGATAACTTCATTTAGTTTTAATAGTCAGACAAGAGTCATTCGTACATCAGTGTACTAAATTACTTTGAATCATGGTGTTATAAACAGCTACCAGGGTGTTATTAAAGAAACAGGGTCTTTTTAGTAACCTGTTATCACGATATTTGGCTCAATCCAGTGATCATGTTATCAATCCTGTTATGCTAAATAAGCCCCAATACTACAATGCTGCTCTCCTTTCATCAGGCGGTCTTGGGTTCGAATCCCATTCAGGCACGGCATATTTTCCAACATTACAAAAATTCATTTCATCCTTCACCATCTGCATTAGCAGTAATTGCATAACAGTCGGACACGTTAAACCAAAAAAAAACAAACAAAAATAGTTCTTTATTTTCATTGCTGCTGCATCCTTTGTGACTAAATCGTACCACATACCATGTTACTTTATTTCTCTGAGAATTTACCTTTTAATACCTTTGTCTGACCATGACAGGCACATGGCGTATTAAATTATTTGCACTCAATCAGCTAGTTCCAGGGCTTCAAAAAATAGTTCATTTTCTTATCACTTTGTCAGCCAATTAAATGACAAGCATTTAAGAACAGAAAAAGTGGGGGTGTAAAAGACACTAGTCAGAGTTATCACCTCTAAAAGTAATGAACTTCATTACACAGTCAGACCCTGTGGTGAGTAAAGTGACGGTGTCATTTGTAGGGTGGAAAGTAGGGGCTTTTCAGAGAGCCTGACATGCTGATAAGTATACTTTTTTGGTCAGTGAGGAAGGCAATTGTAAACCACCACACTTTCCTTTTACTTAGTAAAACTTCTAGAGGTTTAACCAGCCTTTCCGCTGATGACTTAAACAACAACATGTTCTAATTGTTATTTTATTTTTTACGTTTTTATTTATTACAGGTTCTTGAAAACGGTGATTTATTAATTACGAAATTACGCTGGAGTGATATGGGTGGTTACACGTGTGTAGCACAAAGTTCACTTGGGCAAGACACTGAGACAACATTCCTGTATCCAATGAATGAAGGTAAATAATATACTTTATATTTTATGATTCAAAATTGGTCACTTAGTTATAGACAAATTGATGTGAGTTACAATCATCATTATTTTTAACTCTCTTCCAAGTTTTGGCGGGTCGAGCTTTCAAAACTTTCACTATAGGCTATTTGGGTTTAATCGAGTTTGCTCCTCTCAAAGACATTTTATACTTTCTACCAAGTAGCTTCCTGCACACTGCTGTTTGGGGTCGTTATCCACTTCTGCTAATGCATATGAAGGACTTATTTACTGGGAGCCAATAGTCATTATGTCACAGACATTATTGGCATTTTTTAGGTATAACCTATATGTGTGTTTATTACTTGAGGACAGAAATTATACAGGCACTGTACTACGTTCTGAAATTATTACAAATGAAGCGGAGGGAACCAGGGGAAATCTGATAATTTATGTAAAAATCCTATTTTATCAGCTGATAAGAAGTTACAGGTTTTCGTAAGAAAGTAAAACATACTTTAGTACTATGAAAAAAAAAATCTGGTGTGAAACACTCACACAACTTTCTCTTGCCAATGCAAATAATTAACAATAAACCTAACATTAGTATTAAAACATTAGAAATGAACAAAAACTAACCTCAAAAACATAACCTTATTTTAATCATGAGTAAATGACGCAAAATGACGAACTCAGTTTGGCTTAAAAATACGGAAAATCACGCTTTCACGCTAAACTAGGCTCTGTAGAGAAAAATGCTCTAAACAAAAGTTGTAGATCTTTTAATTTTCTATAAATTTAATTATATACACTTTTGTCGTAAAATGCATACTAAGACCGAAATGTTAAAAAAATCGATTTTTCTCACGTTTTCGTAAGAAAAAAAACAGAAAATCGCAAATTACCTAAACTAAGCGTTATACAAAAAAATGTTTGAAACAGAAGTTGTAGGTTTTTAAATTCTCTACAACTTTTATTATATAAGTTTTTGCGCTAAAATTTATATTAAAGCCGTAATCTTAAGAAAACAACGTTTTTACGTGAAAACAGCCTCACCGAGAATTTCAGCAAACATGGCGCCTACCCTATCTTGTAGAGAATAAAAAATTGAGTAAACCAGGCGATTTTTAAAAAAATCGTAGGACCAGTTTTTGAGAAAATCGCAAAAAACTGAAAAATTATACGAATAAACTACTACTTCCGGTTGACCGATTTTGATGAAAATGTTCGTGTCGCGTCCGGTAGTGGTATGTAACTTAAGTTTCAAGTTTCAAGTTCGTACGATGTTCCGTTCTTGAGATATTCTGTTCACACACAGACACACACACACACACACACACACACACACAGACACACACACAGACCAATCGCTAAAAACATGTTTTTTGGGTTCAGGGGGTCTGAAAACGTATAGATCCGGTGAAAACTCGATTTCGAAAAATCGACATGAAAACAATACTTTCCTTCCTATATATTCATATAGGCAAGAGAAAGTAATAAGATACATGTTATAGGCCTACTCAGCGTTGGATTTACACAGGGGCAACATGGGCAAGTGTCCAGGGCGGTAAATTTTTGGGGGCGGCAAATTTTTGGACAAAAAACTTAAAAAATTAATTTTGATATTTTAATTCTGATTATTTGATCGATAAACTTTATTCACGATTTCGAATTGTTAATCAACTCATTTTCATTCATAAATTTAAATTTGGTATTATTTTATATATTACTGATTTTGCGACAAAAACAGTGAGACGAAAAAATTTTTAAAGTTAGATTTTGAAATGATCTGGAATATACGTTGCAATTTGAAAAATGATAATTAATTTGTGAATATGAAAGTTTCAAATAAAGTTTAATATGTTAATGTAATAACAAACTTGCTTGTTTAATTTTTATGCACTTTAATTTAAAACGCTGATCTTTCAAAAAAATTTAAAAGGGGCGGCATTTTTGTCCTTGCCCATGGGCGACTTCCATAGTAAATCCGGCCCTGGGCCTACTAAGAACTTGCTTTAAAAATACAGCTTTTGCCACTTACAATGTGTAAGAAGTACAATGTGTAGAAGTACTGTATTGTACTTCTTTTCCTGTAATTTTGTTTCTTAGTTTTTTTTTGAATATTCATATGTTTTGGAAAGAAAATCTTAAATATTTTATTTTTGTTTTTATTTGTTTCAGAGTAAGATGGATACTGAAATGATTAAACCTATAAATTATCGGCGCCAGGAACTTAAAGAAATTTAATTACATTAAGCTTATTTTTGTGTCCTCTAGTCAGAAATTTTTAGTTAGGTTTAATTAATTTAAAAAATAAAATTATAAATTATATAAGGTTTATGAATGCATAAAAGTAAATAGTTAAAGAAATCTGCCACAAAGTGCCAACAACATTTAACAAATCAAATAAGTTACAAAACAATTTTGTTTATCTGGATGGAACACAATTAAAAATACTCTTAATGATACTACGTGTCAATTTTAGTTTTCAAAATTGTTCATACTCACAAAATTTAAATTTAAATATAAACAGTATTATATTATTTTTATAGAATTTGTATACAATTTTTACTGATTACGGACAAGATTAAACTTGTGTGTAGGTATTACCATAACGTTAAAAAAGAAAACCGTACTAAAATGATTTTTCTGATTATTGTTTATAAACTTTATGTTTTCTTACCAGTATTTAGAAAAAAAACAGAGTATGAATTAGCTTTACATAAACAGCTCTAAACAATTGAGGAAGTAAAATTCAATGTAAAAAAGTTCCAGAAAAACAGTATTGTACTGTCGTGTAACTCTCATAAAAAACGATACTTTCCTTCTTATAAATTTGTATAGGCAAGAAAAAGTAAAAAATGTATTACTCATCAAATTTAACATGAAATAAATAATAAAAAAATATGAATTTTTATGAAAATTTATGATAGAAATAAATTTTGCTCTAAATTACCATAACATTTTATTATAAATTCTTTAAGAAATAAAACTATTCATTTATTTGATTTTGTTAAGTTGGTAGTGCTTAAAAATTTATTATTCATTTGAAATTAAACATTGTAACCAATAAGTTGCTTCAAAATTGATTTTTTTGAAATTGTCTTCGATAGGTATTTACAATATAAATATGATTATAAGATTTTTTTATAATTTTGTTTTTTAAACTTTTGGCTTGTGAAATTCAGTTCAGTTTTGTATAGCTGATAAAATAAATATTTTTTGCCAAAAGTAATGTATACAAGTTAGCTTGTATACTACACTGAAAAGCTTTAGAGGACTTAAAAGATAAAGTTTGAAAGTTGTGACATTCCCTGTATTTTTTTCTTTATAATTCTGTATTGTTATTAAGAAGATAATTTTATTTTGATCCGGCATTCCTTAAAAGACATAAGCATGTCTAAGAAGAGATTTTTTGTACATAATCCCAATACAGAATGAAACTAAAAATTCCAGAAAACATAAACCAATATGACCTTGAAATTCCCTTTAGAAATTTATTGTTGATAAAAGTTTGTTTTGTTTAGTTAGGAAACAAAAGCATGATATTTTTATCATAAAGCTTTCAAACAATCTAACTGTTTAAAAGATAGATTGAAAAATATTTTTTAATGGGTACTTATTTGGTCCAAAACTGTAAAAGCTGGAAAATACTAAGAAAAAATTAGTCAATTCTTCATATTTTATAATTTCTTGAAGCTGCGCCCTAATTTTAGGAATTGCTAATAAACATTTTAATGTTTCTTAATCCATTATGATAACATCGAAGTAACTTATTGAATAATTTACATTAAACTTATATTTTATTTTTAACAATAAACTAGAGAATGACAATATGAATTTATATTCATGCTCTTTATTACAAAACATGATCAAATTATATCAAACAAAAATATCAAAGATTAGTACTAAACTAAATTAAATTGCATAAATCAAATTATTTTTTTAAAAGAGATTTATTTATTTTGTAAATGGCTAGATAATTAATCATAAATGTTATTATGTAATTATATTACAAGAATTATATCCATACTCGTAAGTACAAAACTATTTTTAGATGATATGATTCATTGATGGACTATGTATTTAATAAGAGATTATATGATTGAGTATTGATAAGTCACATACTTATAAAAATGTATTAATTGTATTAGAGGTAAATTTTAATTTTCAAGGTTGGTACAACTTTTTTCTTTTTTAGGTTATGTTATAGGATATAATATTAAGATAATTTGTATTATTTAATTAATAAATTATATAATTAAATGTAAAACATGATGATTTAACATTTTTCTTTTTATTTGAATTAATTTTCAATATAAAAATGCACACAGTAGAATACATCTGGTTTACATATTTTGATCAAACATGGAATCTATGGTTTAGAAGATTTATTAGACATCTGACAGGCGCATTCTGAGCACTGAGATGCATGAAAAGAATTGTAAATTACCTCCTACTACTTTACATTATGTTTTAGTTTTTCCCATAATTTATTGTTACATAGAATCTAGCCTTGAACAGAGGTCCTGGTTCACTGTGCCTCTTTCAGCGAAGTTCCAAAAAACGAACGACTGGGGTTTACCAACTGTGTGTATTATTGGGGATCAATTTTTCACCGCTGTTTTTGTGAGTTGCATTCAGGGGACTTCAAAAAGGAAATCAAACATTTAACCTAAATACACGTTACATTTTTTGTCATTTATTTATATTTTACACTTTTTTTTACTTACTTTAATAAGTGTGTCATATTTTAATATTTCCCTGATAATACACAATTTTCCTAAGCATTAACATCTAATGTGTGTACATTGCAATCTGTTCAGTTTAAGAACAACAAGCAACTCATGACCCAATGATATGAGGATAATATGTATGATATGTAAGCGAAGTGCAGTCTTGTACAGACTCAGCCTGACATGAGTTTATTTTCATATGTTAAGAAATTAGCTCAAAAAAATTTCATCTAAAAAGTAATTTTTTTAAACTAATATGTTTTTTTTAAAAAATTGTGGTAATTTATTGATGTATTTTCTCTCTGAATAATGAGATTTCATAAAATAGCTTAATTTAGTGTTGTAATTAATAACGTTCCTGTTTCTCATATTGTAATCTTTGACATTTAGATTCTGTCTAAAGATATTTTGTTAAAATATTATTTAAAAATACATAGTGTAAGGGAATCGTAAGTAATTGTAACTTTTTAATGATTACTTAACAAATTAAATTAATTTGAATAAATGTTTACTGAAAATTTTATTGCATTATTTTTTTAAGGATTAAAAAATCCATAATTTGCTAGCTTTAAAAAACCTAGCTCAAAATATAAATCGGGAAATTGATCTACAAATACTAAATTTGAAATCAATTTTCTCAAATTGTACCAGTTTTAAATCGGCGATACAACACTTCAACTTTAAGTTTAAATTAACTTTTTTTTAATATGAAAAAAAATATATAAATACGTACGTGACTTATCAAATTCTCGGTAATGCTATTACGATATTATATTTATTTTTATTAGTATGATTAAAAAAAAAATATTATTATTAGACATTTTATATTATATAATTTACTTTACTGATTTTATTTTTAAAATAATTTATTTAATTACTTGTATTATTTTTACTATTAATATTATTTTATTGTATATATTTTTATTCTAAGTAAAAAATTGTAATTTATTCATCAAAGAAAGAAGTGTCATGTTACTGTAACGATTTATAATTTTATTTCCGTAGTAAAAAATCACATGAATGTGAACTTGCGTGTAACAGCCGAGGTTGTCGTACTTGTGGTAGCAGTGTATAGCATGATTGGTTTGAGAGTGATTCCCATGAAGATATTTATTATTCCACATAGATTTCTATTTAGATGAATTCACCTAGATATCTGATTGTGGGTTTATTCTGAAATATTTTCCTAAAGAGTGATCCATAATTAAGTTATAATAAACTTAAACAGAAAATTAATGGAGTAATATTCTATTGCCTTCTCCATAAAATGTCACTGATCAATTGAGACAATTTCACACCCCAAGGACAAATGGGTGCCCTAATCTATGTACCATTCTTCCACCTTCAAAAAGGTCGTTGACACTTGATAAAGGGGAAACTCCTTATCCTGAAAGATATTCAATCCCTGGGTTTATCAGCCACTTTTAACACTAACATTGTTCTCCCTTCTCTTCCAGAGGGAGGTAAACATCAGAAATTTATTTTGATTGAAACCTATGGCCATTAGGCATTTTCTAGATTGTCAAATACATTTAGAAGGTGGGAGAGGTTAAGTGATAAAAATATTTACTTAAATTATTTTTCTCTTTTATTGTTGTTCATCATTATAAATTATTTCTTATCGATTTAGCTGTTTCCTTTTGTAACTGATAAAATGGTGTTAGTATCCGTGATTTTATTGGTTATCTTCTTTGTAAACATTCAATTTTTTCAGTTTTTTTTTAATTTTTTCGTACTGATTAATGGTTAAACTTGTTATATTCTAATATTTGTTAAGTATCATTTCTATTTATTTATTTTTGCTGAACATAAACTATGATCGATCAGAGTTGTAATTCAGCCCGGGTAAATGACCTTGACTAATAAATTGGGTTAAATAACAAATCTGATAACCTCACCACAATCACATAACAGCTCACATTCAAATGATTTCAATTATTTTTTCATAACGTATTATTTTATAACAATAAAAAAATTTTATATTTTTCTAAACTGATTAAATTTTTTATAAGTGTGCTAAAAGAATATTGCATACATTTGTATTAATCCAGTATTATTTAATTTTAGTATTAATATAAAATATACTTTGAAAAAGTAAAAATATATGAAATTTTATAAATACAGTTTAGTTTTTAAGTTTATTTTTAGTTTTATTTACTTGTAGATATAATTAGTGTATAAAATTATATTTAAGTGACTTTCTTTTAGTTTCATATGTTTACTACAATTTTAAAATGTTTTAAATTGTATCAATTTTAATTTAACACCTTTTTAATCCTAAGTGTATATTTGCATACATCACATATCTTTCTTGTGGTGAATAAAAAAAATTTATAATTTTATTGAATTATATTTTTTGTTATTGTTGTATTTTTTATAATAATATTATAATTTTGTTTATTTATATTTTTTTATATTATTTCATATTGTAATAGTTTTAGATTGTATGTTTGTGTGTATGTTAATGTCTTTTGTCTGGTTGCATGACAATAACAATAAATTGAATTATGCAAACAAAAGAATAATTGAATGTGTTATCATTTTTATTACTGCCTTTTTCAATTTTTTTTTGTGGTTACCTATTACTCAAAATAATTAATCACAGTAGGTGCCCACCACGATAGTCTTTTGATGTAATGGACTATATGTTGTCATTGATACAAAAATGTCATATATCGACTTATATCAGGGGCGGTTCCAGGGCTGATTTTCGGGGGGGGGCTATCTTGTTTTTATGTAGCTCTTACTACATAATTTGTAATACATAGTTTGTAATTGAGTTATTGAAAAGTCCTCTTTTATGCTGTATTGCTGTAACCACAATTTTAATTCATAGAGAAATTTTCAAGGCGCTGACTGGATGCGAACGGCTTTTGACTACTGACACTGATTGTTATCTTAATACTATTTAAAAATAGATACTTTCTGTTTGACTCATTTTTATATTAAAATAATTATTGTTAATTGATAGGTACGAGTATTGGGTTTCAGTTTTGTTAGAAATAATAGCTTATAGAAAATATTAAACTAAGTTTTCCTAGTATTTTGGAGGGGCCATGGCCCCCATGGCCCCTTCCCTGAAACCACCCCTGACTTATATGAAGATTTAGATTTATAGCTAGGCCTACATTAGAAACATTTTAAACGGTTAAGAAATTATTATAAAGAAACAAATTGGTCAAGTTTTTTGTGTACGTGCAATTTGTTCAATTCAGAACAATAAGCAGCCCCATGACCCAATGAGAAGAGGATGATTTTCATGACTTAGTATTGTACAGACCCAGGCCAACCATTCCCGAGAGAGTATGGTTAATTGAACCCCAACCATCAAAGTACGCCGGTAACCGCTGTTTAGTATTCAAATTTGTACAAAAGTATACCTACCTTTCCAGAAATCGAACCCAGGACCTCAGTGTTGAAGCCAGTTATGCTAACCACTAAGCAGGGCTGGGGGATAGTTTAATTTTGAAAATGATGGTTTAATTAGGTGTTTTTATCTAAATTATAGGAATATGGTGGGCAATGAGTCATGTATTGCAACTGAAATAACAATTTATCTCTGCTTCAATTTTACAATTCTGTTTGTAAACTATTAAGTTATTAACCCCTCATGAATGGAATTAGTTTCATGTCACAGATGCATTTAATTATTATGAGGTAGAGTAAAAAATGTGTTTTCCTGGATGTAAAACTGTTTCTAAAGACTCAGAATCCAAATGAAAGTTCCCATCATGTATTTCACTTTTATCAATAACAATGGATGTGGATAATACGTCTTTAAGTCCTGAGTAATGCGGGTTATCCAGATATATC
Organism: Catonia carolina; assembly: GCA_035578175.1. Taxonomy (NCBI): domain Eukaryota; kingdom Metazoa; phylum Arthropoda; class Insecta; order Hemiptera; family Achilidae; genus Catonia; species Catonia carolina. Next base: position 25,662,389 of record JAQMRL010000011.1, read on the forward strand.
TGCAAATAGAACTGACCAAAAAAAATTATTTGTGCGTTGAATTGCAGAATAAAAAAAGAAAACAATTTTACAAGTGCAAAAATTGTTTAAAAAAATGTTATGCTTGAATTGGACGAACATAATAAATGTAAATATTAACAAAGAGAAAGCATGACAGGTATGGAACAGTGACCTTGTCGCAGTCAGGAAACATTTGCAAGCAGTGTTATCAACCCAGCTTCTGCAGGTGTAATTTCCTGGAATATTTAGATATTTTGGCATAATTTTGTAGATTATTAAGAAAAATTTTAGTCAAAATCTTTTTTGATTCAATTTAAAAATATGCAAAAATATCCGTAAAATGACTGTGGGAAAGACTTTTTGGCAGATATATCCATTAATAATCCGCGAAGGGTTAATTATGTCTTCTAACAATTAACCCATTTTTCATTAAATTTTACACATTTCCTTTAACGAGAAACAAATAGTCTACTATGTTACGGTCAGAACCTTAAATTTACAGACTCTTTAGGGTTCTCCTTAATGTACCACTGCTTTCCATTGCCTATCTCAACACATCTGTTAAAAAGTTGTTAACTTAGAACCTTTCCTTAATGTTAGGCACCCACTAACGATTTTGTCATATAACAGAAAAATCACAAAAAATGGAATGGGCAATATTAAATTAAAATTTTCCACACATTCAGCCAAGAAATCACGTCAATTTCTATGTTGCATGTGTGTGCATGTTAATTTAAAACTGCAAGTTCCATTTTTTCCGTCATGTGATGAAATCACTAGTGGGTGCCTTGCAAAACACAAACTTTTGCAACCATGCATTGAAACACATATTTTAATACTTTGTACATATTGAGTAGAATGTTTACAATTTTTAACATAATAATGAAAATAATTGCTTAATGATACTATATATTTATCTGAAGTGTACCATCACAATGTGAATGTGTATGTATGTCATAATGACACACAGTACTACAGAAGGGGAACAATTCGGCTATCACACATTTGTATACCAAAAATTATCTATTAAGAAGTATAGTAAATAATTTATTTTATTGTTATTATTATTTAAATATGAAAACAATTATATAGGATGATGTATAAGTATTGAAACAGCTTTATACAACATATCTGAGAGAATCTGAGAAGGATTTATGTGCAGTGTAATTTTAATATGTATTAATATGTGTGTTTTATTATGTAATAATAATGGACAAGGTAAAGATAGGGACCATGTATCTACATCTTTTGCTGTCTTGAAGGGGCTTAAACAGAGGTTCTGTTTGACTCTAACTCTTTTAAAAATATACATCAAGCAGGCCCTATTAGAATGGAAGAGGTAATACATGAGAGTGGGTTCTGAAATAGGCAATGAATTTTTGAGCACACTTCTTGTTTGTGGATGACCAGGTCCTTATCGCAAATAACAAATATGATTCTGGTATCATGATTAGAAAGTTATTAGAGGATTACAACAAATGGGGATTGAGGATGAATATAAAGAAGGCATAATAATATTATGCCTTCTTTATATTCATCTTATATTATATAGGATGTATAATGATAATAACTAATAATTTACATGAAATATATAAATAAATATAATGAAATTTATATTTCATTATATTTATTAGCTCTACGGCTAATAATAATAATAATAATAATAATAATATAATGAAATATAAAATATAATGAATACTAAATATATAATGATATAATAACAATATTAGGTATAGTTACATGAGTCATGAGTTTGCCTTTGTTTGCAACGAGGGGTAAAGGGGGAAAAGCATCAGTGCGCATGTGCCATACAGCATACTGCGGAATCTTTTGTAGGTTAACTGTATGAATATAACTGTTTGTTTCCGTAAACAGAAATATTAGTTTCTGGAAAATGTGGGCAGACTATTCACAGTGTTAAATGAAATATAATATGCAGTGTAATAAAATGCTGTGAAGTTAGAGCTAAACAAAAATACCTTTCCCCTGCCTCTTAACAAAAGCCATGAGCGAGTGGCTAACTACTGTGATGTTTCTCCAAGGTTTTTATAGAGTAACTTAGGTTTTTATGTTTCTCTTTCCACAATTCGAAAAATGAAGAACGAAATTAAAGACGTGCAGAAGCTATTCTTCAACAGTTTTGTTGACACCTGGTAAAAAAAGGAAACGGTTAGGTATATACTAGTGAGACTGATAGTGAAGATGCCAGTGACAGTAATAGTAAAAAAGGCGATTCATTCGTAGAAAATTTTGTTCCAATGGAATAAGGTAGCTGGTAATTACAGCAAATCAAACATTTCTAGTCATTTAATTAAGCTGTAGGTAACATTAGGCCTAAAGGTCACATTTATTTCTTATAACGTTCATGAAGAAAACATTTTCTTGGAATAAACCACAGCTAACAAAATGTATGTAGAAACTGCACTGTAGTGAAATGTACAAGTAGTGTCTCACTGTTAAGGTTGGCAGCACTGTCAAATCTTTACTTCTCTTCCTCACAGCCCATCCATACACAAAACTTCAGTACCTATGCCTTGCAGTAGGAAAAAGAGCGAGGGACATCCAATTGAATTGCGGAGTGATCAAGGTGTGTGACGGATTTAAGTTCCTCACAAGTCTTATTACAGGGGAAGGAATGTAAGAAAGAGACATCCAGTCCAGGGCTGCTATGAATAAAAACAAAAAATAATTCAGTAGGCCTACTGTGGTCATTAAAAATTAAATAATAACGAACAAGATAATCTGCCAAGCAGTGGATGCAAGAATGACCTTTGAGGCAGAATGCTGGCAAATAAGTAGGATGAACAAGAATGGGCTGAATGCAGTGGAGATGAATTATTTGAGAAGAGCTTGTAGAATCTCTCAACTGGAACATGTATGATATGAAGAAGTAAGGTCTTCAGTGGAGGCGCATGATACAATATTGTAGAAATGTATTGTTTTTTTTTACATATATATAAAAAAACTTTTTGTATTTACATTACTTCTTATACTTTGTTTCTTACAAGTACTTTCGCGGTGCGCACTGTTTCTTCAGATAATAACATAAGTTTCTAGAAACTGTTTACGAAGATTACATCTTCCTTTGACAAAGGTTTGAATCAAACTGATTATAAAATGGAAAAATTTACTGCTATTGCTATCTGTGTACAAAATTGGAACAAAATTTTATTTTATACGGTACCTAGGTATAATTTATGATAAATTTTAACCAGTTATCATTATCAAATTGTATCTGTTCATTTATTAAGTTATTAGGCCTACTATTAATATTTTTTTATGCATGTATTTTTTGTAATGTTATTTGTTGTCATTTATTTCTGTAAATTATGTTATAGCCTATAAAAAAAATTTAGTTCCAATTTCTGACACAGATAGCAATAGCAGTAGATTTTTCCATTTTATAGTCAGATTCAAACCTTTAACAAACGAAGATGCAATCTTCATAAACAGTTTCTAGAAGCTTATGTCATTACCTGAAGAAGCGGTGCGCACAACAAAAGTACTTGTTAAGAAGAAATTACTTGAAAGAAACTAAGTTAAGAAGCATTATAAGGTACGGGTACCTAAATACAAAAAGCTTTTTTTATATAACTATACATAAACAACCAATACATTAATACGGGTTCTGCTGCTATGATGCTAACTAGTAACTTAAATAATTATAATTATTGTAGAAATGATAGAAAAAAGACAATTGGTTAGGTATGGTCATATGTGTCAAATGGAAGAGGAAATGTGGCCGAAAAGGAACTTGAACTACCAGCCAGCCGCTCAGAGGAAGAGAGGCAGACTCTGTGGAACTTGGACTTGGAAGAAGGGGTGAAGAGGCTATGAGGCAGATAGGGTTGGAAGAGGAAGATTGCTGGTGGAACAGGCTGAGGTGGAGGTTGAGGTGCAGGATGCAGCAGCAGCAGCTATAGGATCCCCATTTAAAGAAGAAAGAAAGAAGAGATTTGAAAGGTACTTAGAGGCAGATAGAAATGTGGAAAATATCTATAAATGTCTGAAAATATTAATATAAAAAATGTTAGACGATGTTCGTAAATTTAAACGTTCAACTTGGAGTTGTCTGTGTTACAACACGTCAGCGACGCGGTCAAAATAGTATTTCTTTTAACGTATGGAGCACCTTCAACATTATGTAACTAACATAAAAGTGTGAAGATTACATGGATTTGGCAAAAATTATCAGGAACTACTATATTTTATCAGATATTAATTAACATTTCAATAATATTATAATAGTTATATTAGTGAATAAGCAATAATTTTAGTACAGTATAGTTATTATAAACCTCAAAACTCAGTTAAAAAGTAAAGAATATAATTTTGTTTTACAATCTCTATGGATTTTATTTGTTATCAGTAGTCACCGGTAACTTCTTTGTTTTCACAATATGATATCAAAGTCACATTGAAAATGGAGGGTTTTCAGTTTGTAACTTTTGTGATAAATATGCTAATGTTGTAATTTATTATATTTTGTAGTATTAATTAAAGTTTACTGACAGAAGTTTTAAACATGCTTTCATCGTATTGTTTAACTAACAAGTTATTGAACAACCGTGAACTATCTTTTGTGATAAAACCTGTAATTAGGACGTTGTGTTTGAGGTTAGTTTTACCCGAAATGTTTGTTTTGTGTGTTTTTGTTTGTTTCTAATAATTTTGTATTTACGTTAGTCCGTTTCCTGTATTTCGTGGTACTAAGTGTTTTTGATAAAAATTTTGGTACGATATTTAACATATTTTTCTAAATTTATTGATTGGTATTTGATTTTGTTATGGCATGTCTTAGGGAGTTTTTAAACACATGTAGTGCTTCTTTTATAATAAGTTGGCCTACTTTAATTTATAATGTAGTAATAAGGACAAACAGGTTATTTTTGGCATTTCTGGTTAATTGATTAATTATTAAATTATTTGTTTTCATAATATGTAAATATTATGTTTTCATAATTCTGTAAATTGAAATCTTAGTATTTAAATTCAGAATAAATATGGTCAGTCAGTCTACTTTGTATCTTATCTAATATGAGAAAGATTAACAAGGAAAAAATTGATTCCCTGCCAATTTTAAGTTTGTTTACCAATCATGTTTGTCAATATTTATGTATAATATATTGTTTACAAAGACCCAAGGTTATTTATTTAATGTATTGTAAAAACAAGACCTGGGAGTAGCTTTTCTTGTTATGAATTCAAACAGATTTAATTCAACTACAAATTGAACTAGTTTTGTGGTATAATTTTTATTATATTTGCTTGTATTACCTTTGCACATTCATCCACTTTGGTAGAGGAAGTGGTACAAAGTTAATGATATTAAATTATTCAGGGTAACAAAAGGTTAGGTGTATAGTGAAGAATAAAAAATTGTATTACTACTTATTATAGATTTATCATTTTTATGTTTCATTTATTAACTTTGTTTGTAGATGATTATATAGGTATAGCACACATTTTTGTAAAGCACTTACAAAAATATTAATTTCAGGTTTAATTTTGCAGCCGATTGCACTATGCGAAACGTAAAAATGAATCCAACTTTAGTCATTATTTCCTGTCTAAGTACATACAGTTTATGGAACGTTTCACAGCAGTACTTGACCAACGTTTTCCAACTACAATGCGGGTATATAGACAGTTCACGTGGGGAACAAAGGTGATTTTTATAGTTTTAAAATTATTTCTACAATTTGTGTAACATTTTTATTTGCATGTGTTTTCGTTGTTATACCTTGGACAATTTGAATTGGCACAAGCAGCTTTGGTGTTTATCTTCTCCACTCTTCGCCCCTCACAATACAACGATGGTACAGTCACAAAACTATACAATCGCTACTGTAATGTGCGACTCACGCATGGTCACTATGCTTTGTTTTCATTGTTGTTATTATTATAATCTGTCAGACATAATGATGTGACTAATTTGTTTTCAAATGATTTTCTGTTTCTTATATACAGTATTCAGACCAATTTGTTCAGTTAGTTGCGTAGTAGAGTATAGTTTAGTGAGTTTTTGCAGTTTAGTTCTAATACCCAGTAATAATTTATAATTTAAATTTTTACTGGGACAAATTAAATATTTCAAAATAAATTAATTATTTGTATGTTTGTACATTAAAATAAGGTTGTAGGCATGAGCATACATTAAAATCTGTAGACCTTGTTGAAAGAATAGGTTATGGATATACTTTATGCAGAACCGTGTGTACACGTAGAGCAAGAGTTGTGCCAGTTTGAATTGTCCACAGTATAAGACAATTAAGGCTGTATAATTCAATAAAATAGTAAATTAATCTTCAGGCAGTGCTTGCCCACTGTAGCATGTTCGGCACTTGCTCCAACATTCTCCTCGTTTCATTTTCCAATGGCATCTGCATTATCAGCTGTTGCTTTCAAAGGAACTATTTTTCTACGGGGGTACTGCCACAACATCAAGTTTGTGAAAAAGTTCTTGATATGAATTTTTACCTGATGGACATGGTTGGGCATTAGTTCCTAAGATCTACCTTATTGTTGCTGGTAAATTCAAGTTAGGTTGTAGGCTATTAACTCAACCTTAACCCTTTCAGTGCCGAAACAATATTTAAAAGTTTGATCTTCAGTCCCATTTATTTTAAATAAGGGTGTACAAAAAGTGCCAGCCCTTATTTCGAAAACTTGCAGCTGTAAGCCTGCCATTGTCGACCAAAATTTCAACGTTACAGAAAAATAAAATTTCCTGTAAAAAATTAATTTTAATTGTGTTAAAAAAACAGAAAATGTTCTAACACTAAAAATATTCAAAATAGTTTTTTTTAGTTTATTTAAAGTCGCATTGACAGCTTGGTCATTAGCAATTACTGTGGGTTTTGGTACCGTAACGGTGGTTTTAACGTGTTACAATTTCCAGACCCTAGCTGGGAATCGAACCTGGGACCTTTCGCTTTGTAGGCTAGCGCACTAGTCACTACGCCACATAAGTGGTTTAAAAATACATGTTTTCATTAATTTTTGTTTAAAAGTTTTTTTAGAAACATTCGGTTAACCGAACGTTGGTAATTTACGGACGCCCGGTAAACCAGATGTCATAACTATGTACAAGATATCGACGTCCGGTTTTCCGGACATTGGCACTGAAAGGGTTAACCTTGCTGGTAGATTCAAGTTTGGTTACAGACTAACTAACTGTAACTCAATTGACCCTAAAATTGGCGCTCATTGAATGGAAGAGTGTAGGCTGCACAATTTTTTCAAACAAAAGCCAAGATACACATCGAGATCTAAAAATAGGAAAAATAAAGATCACGCTCGTGACTGACCAGTCGATCACGTGACCAATCAGTCACGTGAACATTTGAAAATAGTCACGTTTCAACATTTATGTATTATAATAAATAATTTTTTCAAGGTTCACTCATTTTATTTCAGGAATTTTTATTTTAAAATTTGGTAGATAATTTGATTAGTTTATATTTCTGTACTACAGTGGCAAAATGTCACTAAAAATAAGAAATTGTTAAAAACTAAATTTTTAAACATTTTTACTGTGCCATTTTCTTGATATTTATTTTGGTATCGTTGTTTGATATTTATCTTGAACATTAATATTTAATGAGTAGCACGTTTTTGTTAATAAAGTAAATTATGTAATTCAAGATAACTTATGTAATAAATGTTATTAAGTTAAAAAATACACTTCAATGATTTTTAAATAATCATTTACTACATTTTTTATGCTCTTCGAGATAGGGTATTCACTGTGTCTGCTGAAATTCTTGGGGGGGCCTGTGCTCTCTGAGAAAAACATAGAATTTTTAGGTTGAGGCCTTAATATACATTTTAGAGCAGAAGTGTTTGTAATCAAAGTGATGGGTTTAACACACAACGTTAAACTCAAATATTCTTTGTACAACGCTTAGTTTAACGGCAATTAGTGATTTTTTGTTTTCTTTTCCATCAAAATCTGTAAAAGAAAGTGGGATGTCTGTAAGATTGCTGCCTTATTATGTATTTGACGACATAAAAGTGTATATAATCAAAGTTATAGAAAAATATGAAACCTACAACGTATAATTCAAGCATGTTTCTTTACAGAGTCTAGTTTAGCAGCAATTACTGATTTTCCGTATTTTTAAGTTCAACAGAGGTTAATTTTCATTTTGCGTCATTCACTCATGATTAAGATTAGGTTCTAATTTTAGTTTTTTATTTTACATTATTTACTCATGCTTAAACATATGTTATATGTTTATAAGTTATATGTTTTATTATTTACATTGGCAAGAGAAAGTCATGTGAGTGTTGTACGCCAGATTTTTTTTTTTTTTTTTTCATTAATTTAATAAAAAATTCTATTGATACTATGATACCTAACACAAATGAACTTAATTATTTGTTTATATATTTTTTTAGGATTTCTTCAAAGACGTGAAACAGTTTGTTCATATAGTAAAAAAGAAAAATGCGGCTTACCCAGATGGATTTAGGAAATTACAACGACATGAAATAGAATTGTATTATCAAGTACCAAAGGATATTGCCAAAGTTACACCGACTCTAGTACTGTCAACAGTACCATTTGCTTTCTATGTCCTACTACCGCTAGTGTAAGTAAAATACCAGTTCTATAAAAATAATTCCAGAGTCGGATGCACTCTAGGTAGATGAGAGAATATTGAAAAGTAATGCCTCCATTGCTATAACTATTATAATGATAGGTCAGACAGTCTCAAAAGTGGTTGGTCATGTACAGGAATTTTTTGTAAACATGTCACCCTAACGGCGATTCACAGTTGCAACCGAAAAATTGAAAACAATGCCATCTGGCGGGAAAGTCATGTTACTGTTTTCTGGGATTGTGATGTCGTGTTCAGATGGAGTTTTTGGAACGTGGCTATACTGTCAACTCCGAACAATATGTTGCTACCCTATCAAATCTGAAGTGACGGCTGCATAGGGTTCATCCAGAGCCAGTTCTGCATCATGACAATGCCTACAGCATTAGAGAATCTTGGGTTTCAAGATATTTTTCCTAATCCACCTTATAGCCCATATCTTGCTCTTTGTGACTGTTTCTCTCTCTGAAGCTTAAGGAACATCTCAAAGGCATGCGTTTCTCTTCGGATGCAGAAGTGATAGCGGAGGTGAGGAAATGGTGCCGTACGAAAACTTCGTGATAGATTTTGCCAAAGCGTAGTACGTTGGTGTCTTAATGTGTTGCTGTTAACGCGATTATGTGGAAAAGTGATTACATTGGTGAGTAGGGGACAGTTCAGTCTATCATTTCACGCTGCTATGTAAACAATATATCTATTACTAATGAAATTGTAGCGATTGAGGCATTTTCAATACTTATTTCCTTTGTAAACATTTTGCCCTATTTTGAGTTTCTCTTGCCCTACATTAAACATAGGTAAGGAAAGTAATGTTTTCAGATTGAGTTTTCACAGGAGATACATATTTTCAGGTCCACTGAACTCAAAAGTCATAATTTTACTGATTGGTTTGCGAGTGCTCGCTTGTGTAAAAAAATATTTCAAAAACAGAAAATCATACAAAGTTGAAACTTGGAACGTAAAAAAGGTATTGCAATAGGACCCGACTTAAATATTTTCACAAAATTGGTCAACCAGAAGTAGTAGTTTATTCGTACACTTTTCTCAAAAACAGTTCCTTCTTGTTCCTACCTTAAAATTGCCTTATTTCCTACAATTTTCTGTGTTGTACAAGATAGCAATATATCTGCTGAAATTCATGGGGGAGGGGGCTGTGCTGTAGTGGTAATTTCTTTTCAAGATTTCATCCTTAATATTGTGACAATATCAAAGAAGAGCATGGTTCGTGAAATTTCTAGTACTTAATTCATAAAATCGTAAAGAGTAGATAATATTTTTTATTTTTTTTTATTTTGTTTAACGTCCGACTGTTCTGCAATTACTGCTAATGCAGACGGTGAATGATGAAATGATTTTTGTAACGTATGAAAAAATGCCGTGCCTGGATAATAATAGAGTGAATAATAATAATAATAATAGATAATAGAGTGAAAAAGTAACAATAGGGTTAGTTATAAAAGGATACCTATTTGTAAAGGGATTTTAAAAGGGTCTTTGTTGTACTACTATTTGTGAAAGAGTCGTCTGATTACCTGTAACACCTTTTATTCTATTGTGACTTGTTTACAATAGTTAAGATTTTTCGAGTAGCTTATCTCTTTAACCAAGTGCACTTTGTTTAACTCTAGTTGTTAAGCATCACTTTGTCTTGTTAGTGTTGAACACGCCTCATGTGTTGGTAAGAAAGTATCTGTTGTATTCTAAAGTTATGAATTTTATATGTTTTATTCAGGTATTTATTTCCTCGCCAGTTATTGACGGTACATTTTTGGACGTTACAACAGCGTAGTGAATTTCTCGTTTTAAATCAAAGAAAAAAAGTATGCGCTTATAAACCAGCATTGCGTTGTTTACAAGCTCAGCTAGATTCGATCAAAGCACAGCCGTGTTATGAAGATTGGGAATATATTATTAGGTTACTTGGAAGTGGTCTACATCCAGATCCTCGCGTTATTATTGAATGTATACCTCTTTTTGTGGGTCCACCATATCATACAAGAAAAATATACGCTTCACATGTGGTAAGTATATCTAATTATACAATATTTGATTCTTCTTCTTCAGGTGCCTTCTCCATTACGGAGGTTGGCTATCATCATGGTTAGTTGTACTTTGTCTACTGCTGCTCTGAAAAGGTCATGCGACAAGCAGTTAAACGCTTCTCTCAGGTTTCTTAACCAGGATATTCTTCTGCGTCCCACTGAGTGTTTACCAATGATTTTTCCTTGAATTATGAGATGCAGAATCTCGTATTTAGGCCCCCTAATGATGTGTCCAAGGTATGTCAGTTTCCTTATCTTTATGCTTTGCAGGATTTCCAGCTCTTTCCCCATTCTTCTGAGGACTTCTACATTTGTGACCCTCCACGGTATTCAAAGTATTCTCCGGTAGGTCTATATTTCAAACGCTTGTAGTCGGGTCTCACATTCCTTGGTGAGTGTTCACGCCTCTACCCCATACAAGAGGATGGGAAAGACATAGCACTTCAAGAGGTGGGTTCTGGTTGTGAGGCTCAGGTCGTGGGCCTATAGAAGAGGACTCATTTTTAGAAATGCTACCCTGGCTTTTTCAATTCTGATCTTTATTTCTGGCAGGTGGCTTGCACTGCTGTTGACTTGGGTTACCAGATGTTATAGGCTTCCACTTGTTCGATTCTGTCTTGCCCAGCAAACCAGCACATTTGATTGTAAGGTCTTAAAACTAATGTTGTATTTTCAAAATGTTATTTTAGTGCCTTCTCCTATCGGAGAGTGGCGATCTTGGTGGAGATTCTTACTTTTGACATTGTTGCCTTAAGTAGTTCCTCAGAAGAGCAGTGTTACCAAGATACCAGAAATCCAGTGATACTGGATTTTTGACCCAAGTTACCCTATGTCTTCCTATACTTTCCCCTGTTATTTCTCCCTGTATAATATGCGTAATATCACTGGAGGATTATAGAGTGGGTGTTTCAATGATTAAAAAATATTTTATTTTTTTGTACATCATTTCTTTTCAATCTTTGTACATCTTATCCATAAACTATATAATACACTAGCGGTACCCAGCGTGCGTTGCTACGCCGCCGGCAAATATTAAACCGGCAATATTAAAAATGTCACAGATGTACAGATGAGCAAGTAAGTGGTCGGGATTGGTGCGATAATAAGCCTACATGTCGCCATTTCAGTAGTCATGGAGATGTGGTCGGGTGAACACCGTGTGTTTATTATCCAGGCATTTTTTAAAAGTGGTCAATCTTGCGCCGTTACTCAGCGATAGTTCCAACAGCGCTTTAATATGGGTCGAAGAGGACACATTCCATCTCATAACACAATTTTGTTATGGGTGAGTAACTTCAGAGCTACAGGTTCAGCCATAAAATTTAATTTGACAAACCATCCAAGGTCAGCCTGGACACCAGAGAATGTTTAAAGCGAGGAGACAAACTGTGGAAGCCAGTTCACGCCTGTGTGGTAACCACATATCTTGTGGCACTAGGAACAGAATATTTTCTGTTCGTTTTTTGAAAGTTCCTTTGTTTTTGGCTCAGAGGTTTGGTTCTGCAAAATATTTGCAGGCCATTGCTAATTTTGATTATATTTGTAATGTGATAGCTTAGTCAGTATTTTCTTTTTTATTAAATATTTTTATGTCTTTTCTTGACAGCGGTCACTACTGAGAGTTCATGGTTTACATCCTGGTTGGAGAGGACGTACACGACTTGAATATAGAGCGAAAATTCTTTTCCATTTGGATCGAGCTATTATTAGAGAAGGTGGTGTTTCTGCTTTAACATTAGAAGAATTAAGACGGGTAAGTTTCTTGTTTAAGAAATGTGTATGGTCTGATAAAGAATTCAGGGTGATTATATTGAATGAATAAATAATTGTACACTTTTGATAGCTTATAAAAAATTAAAAGTTGAAATTATTGCTTACATAACTGTATTTAAAAGATTTCTTTTAGTTTTTATTTATAAATGTTCAATGTGCACACCATTTGTAACCCAACAGATTTCAACACGGTTGTCAAATTTGTCCCAAACACATGCTAGTATATCCCAGTCAACCGTAGAAACAGCACTTGTAAAGCGTAGTTTTAAATCCTCGACATCAACAGAAAGGGGCAGTACAAAAACTATGTCTTTTACATAACCCCATGAAAAGTAGTCGTAATGCATTAAATCTGGATTCCATGGTGACCAATGTATAAACACCATATTTTCCTCACAAGCGTGGCCAATCCATAAACTTTGTAGTAACAGTAATGTATAAGGCATCATTTGTAACTGTGTTAAGTTCTGTTTCTGCAGAATTTTGCACACAGTTGGCTGAGGAATTTACTATTGTAAACTTGCAGTTCTAGTCGATTTGCTGGGGCTACATTAATTCACCTCACACACATAATTAATTTGTTCTTGTAAAATGGGAGGTCTTCCATCACATTTGACACAGGTACCCTGTGTTTTGAAACACTATTTTCCAGTCATAGTTTGATTTCTTGTTGGTGATGTACAAAATTTTGTTCAGAAATTTCACTTGATGGAGATAGGATGTTAGCATGCCCCGCGTATCTTTATACGTGAAACACGTGTAATCAATTTCTTTATTTAATAAATATGTAACAGTAATTTTGTGGCTGTTACAGATTGACTGTATACTCCCATATACACACACACAAAACTTTTGATAAATTCCCTCACGTACATCCCTCATTAGTCTTTATACGTATGTTTACTGTCTTACACAGTCTTTATACTGTCTTCAACAATAGTACACACCCACACACACAAGATGACGTTATGATAATTTCCCCGCATACGTTTCTCACCCTCATCAAACCCCTTGTCTTGGGTTCAAATCCCATTCAGGCATGGCATATTTTCATACGTTACAAAAAATCCTTCACCGTCTGCATTAACAGTAATTGCAGAAGAGTCAAACGTTAAACCAAAAAAAAAAAATCAAACCCCTTCATTTACTTCAACAGCAATACGTACTCACATGTATACACATACAGACACACACACACATATTTATGAAAATCTTCATTAGGGCCCTTAGGGTTGTTATCATTCTTGAAAATTTTTAAATAAAAGTTGCTGTAACTATAAATACGAATATGCTGTAGAAATTTCTTAAAAATCCGTTCAGTAGTTTTGGAAATTAGCCTGCATAAAAAAAACATGCTTTGTCTTTATAATATTAGTATAGATAACATCCCAAACACTGCTAGTTAAAAATTAATGGTCATATTTTTTAAAAAATTTTGTGTACAGTGGAACTTGGATTGTTCGACACTTTGTGGACTTTGAGGATGTCAAAGTATCGAAATGTCAAACTATCTTGAGCATATGACGTGTTGTAAATAGGAAACATTAAAAATATGATTTTAGTATGAAAATTGCACAATTTTAACGAATACAATCAAACTAACGTGCCCTTCAGTACAATACTGTACTTAAGGACAACAGAAGGGTTGGGGCATGAGGAGAAACTGGAAGGGGCTGACCTGCTTGCCGGATCGCTACTTATATTACATCATATCGCTTTTCCATGAGTCGTGTCGAAGAATTGAAGGTTTACTGTATTGTGTTTTAATACAAACAGCTGTATGAAAATAGTTTGGGAAAGGTGTATTTCCATGATACTAGTATTAGCTACTAGTTGACTAGCATATTGCGTAATGGGAACGAAGAACTAGTAGCTATTTGAGTTAAAGCGCTAGTGACTTAAGACATGTTTGATTTTACTAGCAGCTTGTAGGGAAGAAAAGGTCATGTGATTGACTAGCGTGAGTAAACTAACTCTGTGTGAACGTTTGGAGATGTTGCTAGTTGCTAGTAAGCTGTACACAACACAACTCATGTATGTCTTCAGAGCACTGGCATTTATTAACTAGCTCCGTGGAAACTTTCACCTGTGAGCTAACTTTGAACAAGATGCTCCCACCATCTCCCTTGGGATGCCCTGATGAAGCACACAGAAAAAGTTCGGCTTATAATTGATTTACCCTCATGTGTTAGCAAATTTTCAAGTTGTAACTTTATTGGGAAAAAATATCTAAATAATTTTTACATGAACGAATACTACATTTATTTGGCTTTACGCTGGTTAAGTTGAATTTGGCGGATTAGTGTTTGTAATACATTTTTTTAAGTTCTCTAAAACATCCAGGATTCTGGACTCGTATCATTGTTAATAAATACCCAGGTCTCAAAGGGTTAATGATGCCATTATTCAAATTAACGGGTTTTTGTCTTTTGTAATTACAGGCTTGTGCATTTCGAGGTCTAAATCCGACTAATTTGGATTCAGAAGAAATGATTAACTGGTTGGATAATTGGATTTTTGTCTCATCAAAAGTGGATAAAGATAGTTGGTCGTTACTGTTGCACTGTCCTATCTTACTTTCTTACAATCATCCAAATAATTGGATTCTTATACACTGATGAAAAAGAGTTGTCTGGTAATTATTTGTTTTACTAATATTATAACGAGAAAGAAATTGCGTTTTTCCTTCGTTGATGTGATATTCCTTGTACCATGTGATCTAATCCATCGTTAAATGTAATTGTTATGCAAGTTTTAAAGGTATTAGGTCGATCCTTAATCGTAAAGTACTGTGTTATTTGTAAATAAAATGATCAGATTGTTTACAATTCAAAAGTAGTCATAATCAAAGTTTTGTATCTTCTAAAAATCCTAGTGTTTTGTTATAACCAATTGGAGATTATATTTACCAAATTATAACAACTGTTTTGTATTTAGCTGTACCAATTTTTGTCTGTTTTCATATTATGGTGCAGCTTTTTGAGGTGACAATTTAAAATAAATTTAAATGGTGGTAGTTGCGTATGTTTTTTTTTTTTTTTTTTTTTTAATTTACGCCCCAATTGGAGCACTCAAGTCACTCATGGACATGCGTTCCTTGAGGAGTTAGTTGTGGCACCACACTGTTGTTTTCTTCGTTCCCACATCAATTTCATATTCCTTGACCTGGTGGCTCTCAATCTCTCTGCTACAGCTGCATTCGGCTGTCTTCTCTCTCTGAAAGGCAGTTGGGTTATCCTCTTTTCCTTTAGGATGGTCTTCTCTTCTCGTCTCTGGATCATTTCTTCATTTATATTCAAGTTCCTCATGTCTGACATGACTTCCTGTATCCATTTGTTTTGGATCTTATTCTTCATTTGGTAGTCCAGGAGCTGTTTAATGAGTCTTGAGTCAGGCAGTCTACTAAGGTGGCCAAAGAAAGCGACTCTCCTCTTCCTCATTGTGTCCAATATCGGCTCATTTTCCTTATAAACTATATTGTTGGGGACTATCCACCATTTTCCTTGGACTTGATGCTTGAAATTAATGGCTGTTCGTAATATTCTTCTGTCTATCTTTTGAAGTTTGTCCGTGGTTGATCGAGTGTTCAAGTTGAAAAGGGTCTCACAAGCATATGTAGCCTCTGGCTTGATTACAGAGTTATAATGCCTGATTTTGGAGTTAATTGATAGGGACTTCTTCTTATATATGGGCCAGGTGCATATGTTTTAAAAGAACAAAAGAATTTTTTGCGTAAGTACAATGGTTTGTTTAAAAGTGTAGCACAGCTGGTTTATTTAAATGTAGGGGCCTTAGAAAACTGCTGTTGTTTTCTGAAATTCAAAACTCTAAATTTTGTGCACCTGCCAACCTACATCTTCTAATTTACTAACTTCTAATTTAATTTTTACAAATTATTATGTTTTTAGTAGTTCTTTAGTTCAAAAATAAATTCTTTTAATGCATCCTGCAGCTTGAAATAATTTTATTTTATATAATAAATTTCACTAACCTTTTTAAGCTGTCTTGATTTCAACTATCTGCTACTTACGTGTGTTTCGATGGATCCACCATCATCAGAGTACACAGTATTATTTGAAACTAATATTTTTTTTTAAATCTGTAGAATAATTTACATCTTCAGTCATCTATATTGTTTCATCAGCCAAAAGGGTGGTTTGAATCTGTAGAGGTCTTATTAAGTAAATCGAGGAGTGAGGTGGTTTACTATTGCCTTCCTCTCTGAGTGGAAAAGTAAGCTTATCAGCATACCGGGCCCTCTGAAAAGCACAAATTTTCCACTCTGTAAATGACACCTTCACGTTATTCATCACAGGGTCTGGCTATATAATGAAATTCATTACTTTCAGAAGAGATAACTCTGATTAGTGTCTTTTACACCTCTACCTCTTCAGTTCTTAAATGATTCAGTTATTTAATTGGCTGACCATGTGATAAGAAACAGAACTATTTATTTTAGCCCTGCAATGAACAGATTGAGTGTAAACAATTTGACACTCCACCTGTCTGTAATGAGCAGAGTCATCTATATAAAACTGAATTAAAATTGAGTTATTCTAATAACAATATGTAACAATTCTATTAATTCCCTTCTCATATTTATTACAGATATACAGAATAACTCAATTTTAGTTTAGTTTTGTATGGATGACTGAATATGTAATATCATCTACAGTTTGAAAATAAAATTTTTAGTTTTAAATGATATATTGTACTCTGATAATGGTGGATCCAACGAAATATGTGTAAGTAGCAGATAGATATCAAGGCAGCTTAAAAAGGTTAGTGAAATTTATTATATAAAATAGAGTTCTTTAATTATTTTAATATTCTAAGCAGTTCAAGCAATTTATATCAGTTATCAAAGGGTTAACTCATTCATTTCTGAACAATTGACAGAAAGTACAAGGGCCGTTTTTTTCCAACTTCCAATAGGACATTAATAAAAGATAGTAATGAATGTAGAAAAAATTATGCTTTATTACCAAAAGTTACTTAAATTTATGGCTACTTTTCTACAATATTACAATGATGATTGAGGCATTTGTTGCACCTGTGGACAAACTTTCCAATATCCTCTTCATAAACTGTTCCCGTCTATGAATTTAAATGAGTCTTGGCGTTTTCTTGAAGGTCTTCATTATTTTGGAAGTTTCAGTTCTAGGAAATAATAAAAGTCACTCAGTGCTAGTTTGATACTGTATGGCGGATAATTGAAAATTTCCCATTGAAATTTCTCTAGCAGTTGAGTTGCAATAGTACTGTGAGAATGGGCGTTATCATGGATCAGATCAATTCTAGAAGTCAACATGCCTCTTTTTTTGTTTTGAATGGCTATCCGCAAACTTCGTAAAGTTCCACAATAAACTGCTGAATTAATCATGGTCACCATTTGCATGAACTCTGTAAGACACTCAACAGCGCCAAGACTTATTTAAATTCATTGGCGGGATTATTTTGGGAACCTTGTCCACAGGTATAAGTGCGTGAATTATTGTGGTGATAATGTCTAAAAGTATCAATAACTGTACGTAACTTTCAGTAATAAAACAATTTTCCTATATTCACTTGTTTTTTGTTTATGAACTATCTGAGGATAAAAAACAACCCTCATATAAATCCTGTGCTATACTATTTTTCAAAGTTGATGAGTTGTGAGGCATTGTCCCCTCTAGACAATAGTAATGTGATGTTCATGAGCGAGTCGTACAAAAGAGCTAGCTCTTTTAACTGAGCGGTGAGCTGCCACCTCTTTTATTTTGAACAACTAGCACTTGGAGCGTTTCTCCCCACGCAGCACAATCTCCGCACAGAGCTAAGTTGTACATCCCCCCTACAACTAAACCACTTTTCTCTAGTCGCATCATAGCAAGGAAGCAAGGGCTACCTAAACGTTGCATGGAAAGTATTCATATCATATCAAACTCTGCCTCTGTTTGTGATGGTGTGGAGAGGGGGGGTCATTATTCTTTCGTACTATACTACAACAACCCTGAGACAAGTGGTTGTAAAATACCATTGTACTGTACTGTAACAATTTTACCTCATGCATACGAAACAAAGATAGACACATGACAAAAATTTGTTTGCGGTAAGGGATGCATGAACATTCAGGTTGACGCACGCACAAACACAACGTGCTGTGTGCGAAGGAGTGAGCGAAAGTCACCCTCTGCTCGACTCACTGTCTGTTTATTCACATAGCTCTGCTCAGTTCTGTACATATTAGAATCTACTAGCTCACTCCCACAGTACACCCCGTCTCATCGTTTAACTGTACGGCACGCTTTGTGCCGTTCACTCAAGTGTGCGGAGCGAAGTGCTAGCTCACCTATTTTACTGTGCCGTCCCATGACTACTAGACAATGACTTGCCAGCAATGTTGCCAATACTTGCTCTCGTAGCTCTGTTATATATGTCAGCAGCCATTTTTTTTTGGTCTTTCAATAACCTATGAACATACAACCAGCTGATTATATTATAAAGTATTGCATGTCAACGCGGTCTATAATCAATGTGTTCAGTACGAGATACAAGACACGAGTGAACTACTGTGGCTCTTATACTCAGGCGCGCATAATGTTTGTCATGCTGATACATTAGTACAATGTAACAACACTGGCAAACATTCTAACTAAACGCGTGGAACAGCAGAGCTCATCAACAGTGAAAAACATTATAGGCTAAGTGTTTTCTTTAATAAAGGCAGAAATGTACCACCAAACAATAGGTGTGTGGTCAGCAGTGAAAGTGTTAACTGAATCAATTAAAAGATTTTTTTAACCTGTAGAAAATGACAAAACATTTATTTTTAATCAAAATAATAGTGACCTTTTAGCGATAAGATTTCATAGTCGTTCCTTTTTTGTTAATTATTTAATTTTGTTTTAGAAATATATGTATTGTATCTCAGAGATGATTCTGTTGAATATTGTAATTATTTAAGAAGATATAGAAGAACAATTATTTTGATAAAGTTTTTGTGGTACTTCTCAATCATACCACTTGATTTTGATGATATTTTGATCGAATGGAGTTGTTGTTTTGTTTTTGATTACAGTGTTTTAATAACAATTTAAGTTAACAGTGGAACTAAAATAATTTGTTTTTCATATTTTTTAATCATTTTCATAACATAAACCTTTTATCCATTTATTTATTTTTGTTTACATTCAGTAGTTCAAGAAAAAGTGTGTGTGGTACAACCAGTTTCCTAATTTAATATGACTTGGATAGTTTGTTATCATCAGGCATAGACGTGTTTGTTAAATAAACAACATATCCTTTTAAATATCCTTTCTTGACTGATAATCGATGACTTTTTTGGTATGATTAAATCAATTCTAATAGTCCGGTTGAAAGCAAAGTATTTGTTTGTCAATGAATTATTGAATCCAGAGAAGTCCTCCTCAATCAACCAAGGATGTTCAATATCTTAATGTTTATTTCCTCAAGTGTGGAAAATAACATGAGACTGACTATTGAGGTTATATTGTAGTATATTGTATTTTATTAATGTGAAAAACAAACCTAGTGGTTTTGATGGTTGTAGAATTCAACAGTATTACAAATTTTAATAATAATTATGGTACATCCTTATTTATACAAGAATTGATCAACTTGCATCAAATTTATTTTAATTTAATTCAGGTTGTATTGTTTTTTGGATTATAAACAATTGGGCACTGAAAAAAGTACGCTGTAAAAGTATTTTTAACAATTGTTTTGAAAGATTATTGAAACAAAATGTGTTAACAGTATCTTGTTTTGAAGAAAATATTTTAGTCTTCATTCTGATTTATTAATTGTACAGGGCGGATAAAGTGGTTTGTTTAGTCCCTTAAAACTGAAGCTCTAAAGAGCCTTTTCTATTATCCTATCCTGCCTTATTCTCTCAGCAAACTGACCCTCCCTAGCGTAATTTCTAGGTGGTTGTTTATCAAGGTTTTCTATGGAAACTTTCCAGGTTTATTAGCCTGAAGATTGAATACCTCTTATTGGTTAATGTTTTGCATTTGAAGATAATGTGGGAGGCAGGTTCTTCTTGTTCTCCACATAGAGATATATCACTAAAGGTCCTCCATGTTATATAGATATTCTTGAAGGTGACAGTGCTTCTTTAATTGGTCTACAGCCACCCTAAGTTTCTTCCTATGTAGATCAAGTACTTGAGCAAGAGTATGAGGTATGACGTACATATGTTCTTATTGTACCATTTAGTTCGAGTACTTCTGGTATTCAGAACTGATCCATCCAAAGATGGCCTCATGTATCAATGATTTGCTGACTCCCGAACATGATTCCAATCCAGCAAACCATTGTACCAATCCTAGCAGGGCTAGAGTAACCGCCCTTTGCCTACAACCCTTGTGTGACCTGACACTCATACCAAGGTAAATTTGTTGTGTTCACCCAGTTGCATAAGATTCTGCAGGTACTTCCACTACCTTGAACCTACATGGCTGTGATCTAAGTGTAATCAGAGCTGTTTTACTGGCTAAAAGAACTATAATGTGACTGCCCTTGTATCTCCTCTTCAAATTTTCAGACACTGATGTCAATGACCAATACTTCCACAAGGAACTTAGTGATATAACTACTTAGAGAAACAGAAATATCCTTCCTCAGGTGAATACCTGTATTCCAGCACCTGTACCATCATCCATCTTAGACTTATTCGTTGACCAGATGAAGTGCCCCCCAACACCACTTATCCTACTCTAGTTGTATCTGTACAAGGTATTTGATAGGCGTAACATGAAACATATCCAAGTCAGGGTCTACTAACGTCTCAACTATTATGGAATATTTGATCGCTACATCCGATAAGTTTGTTAGTCTCATCTTTTCCCTCATTATTGTCTCATTTCTGATTACAAAACTTAGGAAATGTAAACCAAAGCTTGCAGAACAGTAACAACACCTTTCTTGATACTAATAATAATTTTTAAAGATTAGAAAGTCGTGCAATCCCCTAAACTAAAATATCTTAGGCTACGTCACCAAATCCTCATACTTTTGTGTGGTTGTAAGCACCACTTCATATACCCACAACAGTACAAAAGTCTGTATGGTACAGTGGGGGAACACTAAATTGCCATAAATTATTAAGTGGAAAGTCATGGATTTCAGTTCTTGATGGGGATATTGAAATTTTAAAAAATAAATTAAATTTTTTTTAAAAGTGGATTGTACCATAATTATTTTTAAAAAATTTCCAAAAATGACTCCCTTGCTGGTTTCGGTGATTTTTGTACCCTTGTACATAATTTATTTTGTTACCTGTATTATAATAACATTTTATTTAGTATATATCGCCATAATTTTTTTTTGCCAAATCACTTTTTACATCCTAGTCATAGATTTAATGTAATCCTAACAATGTTACTACTTTGTTTATATTATTAGTTGTTGGATTTTTCTAACTTGTAAGTAATTCTGATTGTAAAATCTTGTGATCTATTAAATAAATGTATATTTTTTATTGTAAATTTAATATAAATTATTAAAGTTATTATTACACATATATCAACAAGTTTAATGGTTTATTACAATAAATATTGTAATTGTTTATTGTATTACATTGAGCCCTTGTAAGCCATAGTCACATTTTAATTTTTAAGAAAAATCTGGTGTGAAATATTAACACGACTTTCTTTTATTAATGTAAGTAATAAAATTTATAAGTAAACAGTGTAAAATGTAAAACATAATCCAGTTTTAATCATAAGTACGAGTGATACTAAATGAAAATCAACCTCTTTTGGACTTCTAAAAATACAGAAAATCATTCATTTACGCTAAATTAAGCTTTGTAGAAAATTCAAATGAGATGCGTAAGGTATTATATTATAGTTAATGTAATAAATATTTTAATTATTTAAAATCCAATGAACAGAATTAAAATAACATTTTCTATTACATTTTTATAAAACAGATTTATTAACCTGTAATAAATAATACATTTTACAAAAATAAACAAATACATATAGTAAATTATTTATGGATATAATTCTTAAACTACACCAAATTTTATTTTGGTATTCAAACCAACATGCAAGTTATAATCATTAATACTTAACTATCACACTTTAATATTGTTTTGAAGTCACGACAAGAATCGTCCATTCAAGTCGATTGGCACAGTCACTAATTTAAAAATCACTGAATGATGAATAATCATGATCGCATTGTCACGTACGAATAGTATTTACCAGGAGATGGTGTGACACCATCAATCCCGATGGTTGAAGGTGGCTCTTCACCAGGTGGAACTCTGAATTCAAAATTTTGTAAAAGTGATGCAGTGAATAAGAAAACATTTGATTTTGCAAGTGTTTCACCCATACATCGATGTTTACCTGTAAATATTTAGTTTATAATTATTAATTTGTAAGTTTAAAGGAAAATTAACTGCATGAGACATTGCTAAACATTCATCTAAGTTAAAGAAATTTCATTACTTTCTCTTGCCTATATGAGTATTTAGGAAGGAAAGTATTTTTCCATGTCGATTTTTCGATATAGAGTTTTCACCGGATCTACACATTTTCAGACCCTCTGAACCCAAACAATATGTTTTTACCGATTGGGGTGTGTGTGTGTGTGTGTGAACAGAATATCTCAAGAACGGAACATTGTATGAACTTGAAACTTAAGTTAGATACCACTACCGGACCCGACACTAACATTTTCATCAAAATCGGTCTACCGAAAGTAGTAGTTTATTCGCGTAATTTTTCACTTTTTGTGATTTTCTCTAAAACAGCTACTACGATTTTTTTAAAAATCACCTCATATACTTAATTTTTTATGCTTTACAAGATAGGCTAGGCGCCATATCTGCTGAAATTCTTGGGGAGGTTGTTTTCTCATAAAAAATGTTTTTTTTAAGATTGCGACTTTAATATGTATTTCAGCGCAAAAACATATAATAAAAGTTGTAGAGAATTTAAAATCCTACAACTTTCATTTCAAACATTTTTTTGTATAATGCTTAGTTTAGCGTAATTAGCAATTTTCTGGTTTTCCTCACGAAAACGTGTAACAAAAAATTGATTTTTGTAAAGATTTCAGCCTTACTATGCATTTTACGACAAAAGTGTATACAATCAAATTTATAGGAAATTAAAAGATCTACAACTTTTATTTAGAGCATTTTTCTCTACAGAGCTAGTTTGGTGTGAAAGAGTGATTTTCCATATTTTTAAGTCAAACTGAAGTTGATTTTCATTTTGCGTCTTTCACTCATGATTAAAATTAGGTTATGTTTATTGGGGTTAGTATTTTGTTCATTTCTAATGGTTTATTACTAATGTTAGTTTATTTTGTTAATTATTTTCATTGGCAAGAGAAAGTTGTGTAAGTGTTTCACACCAGATTTTTGTTGTTATTATTGTTGGACGAAAGATAAAGTAAAAGCTTGTTTAGCTGAAACAATGCAGACAGACTATCTTAGCAAATTAATTAGAGTACCTCCTTTCATCATAGAACCTCCCTTTATAAAGTTATTAAATACCGTGCGTTCGGAAAGTCACTGTGCACTGGAATTGTGACTATGGATTTATGAAAATATGTATAAAGAAATGACTAAGCATTTTGGAAAAAAATTTTTACGTTATTGTTCTGATATTTTAGAGAACTTTACGCATCAAATAACACAAGTGGAAATGAATAATGGTTGGTTCCAACAAGACGGGGCAACAGCACATACATCTAACATCTCAATGGCTTTCCTGCGCAACGTGTTTGGTGAACGAATAATTTCAAAGAATTTGTGGCCTGCAAGATCTCCTGATCTGACTCCCCCCGATTTCTTTTTATGGGGTGCGGCGAAACAAACTGTGTATCGGAACAGACCACACACGATTGACGAACTTAAAGCCGCAATAACGGCATACATTCAAGGAATCACTGTTCTTCAGTTGCGAAAGGTGTTTGCAAACAAAATGAAACGAGTGCAATGCTGTATTGATGCCAATGGAGGTCATTTCGAACACCTTCTATAAACAATGTAATCACGGTTTAACAATGTAATTAAGGTATTGAATAAATTTTTTTCCAAAATGCTTAGTCATTTCTTTATACATATTTTCATAAATCCATAGTCACAATTCTAGTGCACAGCGACTTTCCGAACGCACGGTATAATAACTGACACGAGCTATGAGGTACAACCCTGACTACATTTTTAAGGTGATAATGTATGTTAGGAAAAATTTCAATGTTCACTATCATAACAAAAGAAACAGAAATGAATATTACGTGGCTAACCACCGCACTAAATTGTTTGAACAAAAACTGACTTATGTCGGGGGAAAATTATATCAATAAATTACCCCAATTTTTAAAATGCGATAAGTTGCATTCGTTTAAAAAAAACTGAAAAATTACTTGATTGGTGAAACTACAAGAATTTCTGTCTACTGTCACCAACCAGGGCTGACGACACGTGGCAAAACCTTGTTTGGAAAATTGGTAGCCCGGAAAAGGGCCATTGTTGGCGGTCGGAAGCGGCGAGCCGGCGTGATGGAAGCGGAGCCCGAAGAGTGACGGCTCGGCTACCGGGTTCAGGCCTAGCCTTCCCTCAGCAGCAGTTGGGTCCCCACTGCAGTGTGACAGTGGTGGTCCCCAGAGCCCCACAGTATCAGGTCGGCGTAGACCTTCTGCCAATAGCACAGCCGAGGCAGTTTTCTCGGGGTTGGTGAAGGCTGACTGGTGCTCCGCTTCAGATATTGGTGATCATCGTGGCTAATTTAAACTCTATTGGCTGCTATACGGAACAAATCTGCAGAGCTCTTCCCAAACCAGGCCCTCAAATTGGTAAGCCAGGAACGTCTTCTTCGGCCAGGAGGTTTCTTTCCTTCTATCTCTCCTTACAGAATGGACTGCAGTATTTCATATCTTTCTTGATTTCTCCAAGAAATCATTGAAGCTTACGACATACAACACTTGACAATGTTAATCAACTCAGGGCCGTTATTCATCCTCTGTAGGACGTCCACGTTGGTTACCCTCTGCGCCCACAGTATCCCCAAGACCCATATATATAGCCAGAGCTCAAGAGCTTCGAGTCTGCTCCAGCAGACTCGAATTCTAATTACTGATCTAGAAATGATCTTAGTAACTTATAGTTAACAGAAAAATGTCGGATATCTTACCAAAACCAAAAGGAAGAAATCGATCTGGAACAACAAGTTTTCCATCTTGCATAAATCTCTCTGGACGAAATTCTAATGGGTCACCCCAAAATTCTGGGTCAAATAATATTGATGAGATATTTGCAACTACCATTGTATCCTACAAAAGATGAACATAATATTAGTAAGTAGGTATGCAAAAAACGTTTTCAATACTTCAAATGCCATTTCTGGAATAATGTATCAAAACTGTCCACAAATTTACTAAATTTTTGATCATGATTGGTTTTAATTTTTACTCTTGTGACAATTTTGTTAGCTGTATGTAATATTGAAAATTCATGAGGTCATTATACATTTATACATTTGTTAGCCTTAGTACCTTAAAACATTTTTGTTATCTTGGTCAAGAGCTGAAAAGCTAGTTTGAACGCCTAGAGTAGACATGAGCAAACCTTTGTGGCAGACAGTCAAATAAAATAGAAAATACGTAAAGTGGGCCAACAAAATAAAAAAACATTAATTTCTCATTGATTCATTGACACAAAACTTATAATATAATAAATGGTAGAAAACTTGTGATGAAAATTTAGAAAGGCAGTCACGAAACAGACCCGAGTACAGAAGGAATACGATACAATACGGACATGATATTTAACATAAAATGCATGAACACAGAACACACAGAAAGGAAAGTTCTCTCCTAGGTACATAAAAAAGAGTTAAGAGGTGGTGATTCAGAACCATGTAACAGGTCAGATTAGATTAGCCGGGGGGGCTGCATTTGGCCCACTGGTCGTACTTTCTCCATGATTGCCCTAGAGGTTATTATGTATTTCTGACGGTGTCAGTTACTAGTCATGAGATGAATTAATAGTTTTCATAATCGAATAATTTTTATTTAAATAAAGTCCCAGCTGCTGCAGGTGTTAGCATTGTTAAGTCTTCTTTTCCCTCTCACCCATTTGATTTGTTCCATCCCCTTCTGTGTTTATCTGTGATGTGGTATTTAAGTTTGTTAAAAAAAGCTAAAAAAAAAATATATACTTAATTGATGAAACATTTTACAGCGTACACTTAATTCCTTTCTTTCTTTTTCTTGATCTCCCAATTTTATTGCTGCTTTTTGATGATTATTTGACGTGGATTAGGTGTGAGTTTGAACAGGGAACCCCTAGTAGAGTTTGCTCATGGATGGCTGTCACAGCTGGTCACCATACAAAGTTGCTTGCCCATCCAGTCTTAATTAATAAATAATAGCGACTTTAATGGTACTGAAGTCACGAGATTACCTTTTGCGTATGTATTGGCTGTGAGGAAGGGAAGTGAAATACTTGCAGTGCTGTCAACCTCAACAGGAGACACTACTCGTACATTTCACTACCGTGCGCAGTTTCTATATACATTTTGTAAGCTGCGGTATATTCCGAGAAAATGTTTTCTTCATAAACCTTATAAGAAATAAATATGACCTGTGATATTGCCTATAGCTTAATTACATGGCTAAAAAATGTTTGATTTACTGTAATTACGAATGAATCGCCTTCTTTATTATTGCTATCATCGACGTTTTCATTATCAGTCTCTCTAGTATCTACCTAACCATTTTCTTTTTTTACCAGGTGTCAACAAAGCTGTTAAAGAATAGCTTTTTCACGTCCTTAATTTCCTTCGTTATTTTTTGAATTGTGGAAAGAGAAACATCACAGTAGTTAGCCGCTCGCTCACGGCTTTTGTTAAGAGGCACAGATATGCATTTTTGTTTAGCTTCAACTTCACAACATTTTATTACATTGTATTCAGCACTGTGAATAGTTCGACCACATTTTCGAAAACCGGCATTTGTGTTTACGGTAACAAACAGTTATATTTGTACAGTTAACCTACAAAAGGTTCCGCGATATACTGTATATGCTCTGGGTATAGTATAAGTTGTTATGTTTGTCGCACTGAAATTAAAGCAGTCGGGCATGCGCACTGATGCTTTTCCCCTTCACCCCTCGTTGCAAACAAGGGCAAACTCGTGACTCAAGTAACTATATATATTCTGCAATAATGCGGTGGATGCATCATAATAATTCTAGGATAATGATGTCACATTTGGATTCATTGTGAAAATTTATTTGCATGAGATATCTAGTTGTAAGTTATTATAAATTAGAGAAATTGTAATTACTTTTGGTATATTGTATCCCATAAGAGTTGTATCTCTTAATGAACGATGTGGAATGGCTACAGCTCTTCCCATAAACATTCTTAATGATTCCAACACTATTGCTTCAACATAAGGCATACTGTAAAATAATCACAAATAAAAACAAATATAATTATTACTCAATAATAGTACAGTTCAGAGTGAAACAAACTTTTTTTTGTTTGTTTTACGTCTGTTTTACTATTTCTGCTAATGCAGATGGTAGATAATGATGATATTGGAATAAGTGATCAAAAAATGCCAAACCTGACCGGGAATCAAACCCGGGACCCTGGCGTAGAAGCCAGTTGCGCAAACACCTGAAGCAAATTAGCACGTTAAGAAGAAGAAAATAGATTGTGTTGCCAAACTGATCTTCAGGTAAATTAAAATTATCTTGTGCTTATGAATCAAGAGTTGCATAGTTATTTTCATCACTTATGTCCTCCACAAGTCACACAGTGTAAAAGTCAGTTGATTAATTTGTCTTGTAGTGCAAATTTACTTCCTTTCCATTTGCCAACTCTTATTTAGCATGTATCTCACATTCTACGAGCTGTGACTATTAAATGAGACTGACATTGTAAAATATTTTTTTTTATCTTATACGTAATCACTTTAAGTCACCTTCAATATACACTCCTTCTCTATCCCTACAATGCTCCATGCGAATTTTCCATTATTGGAAACAGTGCTGGAAGTCATCATCTGTCAGCTCCTTCAGGACACATGCTGCTCTCTCTTATACAGCTTCCACAGACTCAAATCTTGTCCCTTTTAATGCAGATTTCACCATAGGGAACAGGTAGAACATAATAACATGTGATGAAACGTGGTTTTTTACTTATGATCCAAAAACAAAGCGCCAATCCATGCACTGGAAGAGCCAAACTTCACCGAGAGCCAAATAAGCTCGAATGAGCAAGTCAAATTTTAAAGCAATGATGATTGTTTCTTTTTATATCCATGGGATTGTGTACCCTCACTGGGTTCCTGAAGGTCATACAATTAATCAATACTATCTTGAGGTACTTTCTAAACTATGTCAAAGAGTAAGTAAAAAACATTCCAAAATGTAGAAGAACAAATCATGGATTCTCCACCAAGACAATGTACCAGCTCATTCCGCGTTATCTGTCAAGTGGTTCCTAGCCAAGTACAGCATCTCAGTGTTAGAACATCCACCTTATTCACCAGATCTTGCACCATGTGACTTCTACCTGTTCCTTAAGGTGAAATCTGCATTAAAAGGAACAAGATTTGAGTCTGTGAAAGCTGCAAAAGAGAAAGCGGCACGTGTCCTGAAGGAGCTGATAGAAGATGACTTTCAGCACTGTTTCCATTAATGGGAAATTCGCATGGAGCGTTGTAGGGATAGAGAAGGAGTGTATATTGAAGGTGACAATAATAGGTTATGTATAAAATTAAAATAAAAAATTTTTTACTATGTCAGTCTCGTTATTTAATAGCCACACCTCAAGTACTGCAGAATTACAAGAAAGTAAAGATAAAGCCCTCTCCTCTCTATCTGACAGTTCTCAAATAAATCGGACAATGTTTTTTCTGATAAGCTAGTAGTACAAGTACAATTGAAGGGATTGGGAGAAGACAGTGCTAACCCACATCAACATAATTTAACACAATGTCATTTTAAAAGTTTATTGAAATCGACAAATCATGTTTTTGAATGTTTTGTTAAACATTTATTTTTTTCTATTAATCTAGGTTCATAATATTGTAACTATAGCATCCTGTTTAAAACGTACTAAACATTTTATTTTTACAAAATATTTAAGAAAATTAATGCTGTAAATTTTGTGGGTTAGCACATTCTTCTGCCGACCCCTTCAATTTATTTTACTCTTTACTTTTCCAATTATTGAAAAACTATTATAATAATTTTATTGAACAACTATTATTGAAAATTATTGAATGTGTCCATCGTACTCAGTAGATTATATAGATTTTAAAAAAAATTTTCATTTGACTCACTTTGGCCTGTCACTCATTAATGGAAGTCTATCTCTCCCAACAACTCTGTCGATTTCTTCACGTGCTTTTGCTTGAATTTCTGGATGTAACATCAAATACAGAAATCCAAATCCCAGTGTTTTACTTGTTGTCTCAGATCCTGCCATAAAAAGATCCATACAGACTGCAAGCAGCTGTGGCTCTGAAAATATAAAATTACATTTAATATATCTTAATTTTACCCTGAATATGGCTTTTCAGTACTATAATAACTGCGTGCCCAGCTAGTAGTTAGTGAGATGATTGAGAGAAACCACAAGAAGAATACCTAATGCGAAGGAGATGATCTCAACCTTGGTATAACAGTAAATAACAGTATACGAGGTGTGGCTATTAAATAATGAGGCTGACATAAAAAAATTTATTTTAATTTTATACATCATCACTTATTGTCACTTCAATACACACTCCATCTCTATACCTACAACGCTCCATGCAAAATTTCCATTGTTGGAAACAGTGCTGCAAGTCATCTTCTATCAGCTCCTTCAGGACATGTGCCGCTTTCTCTTTTGTACAGCTACCACAGACTCAAATCTTGTCCCTTTTAATGCAGATTTCACCTTAGGGAACAGGAAGAAGTCACATGGTGCAAGATCTGGTGAATAAGGTGGATGTTCTAACACTGAGATGCTGTACTTGGCTAGGAACCTCTTGACAAATAACGTGGAATGAGCTGGCGCATTGTCTTGGTGGAGAACCCATGATTAGTCCTTCCAAATTTCAGGGCTTACTCTTTGACACAGTTTAGAAAGTACCTCAAGGTAGTAATATTGATTAATTGTTTGACCTTCAGGAACCCAGTGAAGGTACTTAATCCCATGGATATAAAAAAACAATCATCAATGCTTTAAATTTTGTCTTGCTCATTTGAGCTTTTTTGGCTCTCGGTGAAGTTCGGCTCTTCCAGTGTATGGATTGGCGGTTCGTTTCCGGATCATAAGTAAAAAACCACGTTTCATCACATGTTATTATCGTTTCCAAAAAATTTGGGTCATTTTCAATCACGTACAGAGTATCAGTTCAAACAATTTGCGAGCTTTATTTCAAACATTTTTGAGTGGGACGTGTCCTGAAGGAGCTGACAGAAGATCACTTCCAGCACTGTCTCCAACATTGGAAAATTCGTATGAAGCATTGTAGGGATAGAGAAAGAGTGTATATTGAAGGTGACAATAAGTGATTATGTATAAAATTAAAATAAAATTTTTTACAACATCAGTCTCGTTATTTAATAGCCACACCTCGTATACTAGAAAATACAGTATACTTGGTATAACAATAAATACAGAATACTTTGTGCAACAGCAAATACCTTGGTATAACTGGTATAACCTTGGGATGATGGTCTTACATGAGTGCCTATATAAATACTCTATGCAACCACCTCAGTACAGTGCTGTAAGTAATACTGAGCATTAAGAATAAAAGTGATTTAAGACAACGACCAAAACTGTCTACTTTGCAATGTTTGAGTCATACCTCTATTATGAAATTGCAGTGTGTAGGGAGGCTTTACTTCAGCTAGAACTTACCGTGAGTTTTGATTCTTGAAAAGCGAGCCATTAGAATCTCCTTCAGAGAAAGGGATAGGGAACTAAAAATTCTCACAGTAATAAAATAATTTGTACATTCTGTAGGTCATAAACTACACCCATATCAAGGACCCAAAAAGACTTAGGACAGACTTGGAGGTTCGTAAGTAATCATAATACACAGCAAGCGACCAACTATTGCCTTCCTGCACATAATCACAGTGCAACTGTAAAGAGATCATTCTACATTGGAGCCAAAATGTGGAACAACCTGCCAGAGGACCTCAAAAGAACTGATATTTTTCTCAGCGACTGAAAATATGGCTACAAGATTGATCATTCTATACGCTGGCAGAATTTTTCCTCTGGAAGGGACCTCAACCATAGAAGAGGATGGAGTAATATGTATTCAACAGATACACATACACTATATTGATAATCTAATATATAAAATTCTCGTGTCACAATGTTAGTTGCCATACTCTTCTGAAATACTGATTTTGATGAAATTTTATATGTACACTTGGTAGGTCTGAGAATAGGTTTTTATCTATTTTTTATACCCCTATGTGATAAGGATGGTCCACCCCAAAACATTTTTTTTTATTTTTTATTTTTTTATTATGTGGCATTAAAAAATACATACACTCCTAAATTTTCACCCTTCTACCACCAACCCCTATTTTTTTATAGCAATATTAGTTGTACGTCGATCATTTACAATTATCATTTTATGCCCCTGGTATTAGTTTGTTTTTGTTTTACATCTGACTGTTCTGCAATTTTTGCTAATGCAACCGGTGGATAATGATGGTAATGAAAATGAGTGATGAAGAAATGCCAGACCTGACCGGGACTCAAACCCGGTACCCCGGCGTAGAAACCACTTGCGCGCTAAACACTACGCTAACGGGCCTTAGATAAAATAAAATAAATTTCATATTTTCCATACAAACATGTTTTCTGTTCTTGGGCGTAGCAACGCGCGCCGGGTACCGCAAGTAATTAATATTGATCAAACTATATTAATTTTGGGACAGACAACACTGCAAATTTTAACTATAGCAATAGTATATTTATGTAGTTGTTTAGATCAGCAGCCAAAAGGTTGGTTTAAACCTCTAGTGGCATTAGTAAGTATAACGAGGAGTGAGGTGGTTTACCATTGCTTTTCTCACTGAGTGGAAAAGTATGTTTTTGAGCCTGTCAGGCCCTCTGAAAAACATCTACTTCCCACCCTGCAAATGACACTTTTATTTCATTCACCACAGGGTCTGGCTGTATAATGCGATTCATTACTCTCAGAGGAGCTAACTCCGACTAGTGTCTTTTACACCTCTTCTATTCTAAAATGCTCCAGTCATATGATTGGCTGACCATGTGATAAAATTTATGTAGTTATATTAGTTTAAATTACTGTTATCATGATTACTATTTACACAAATTTATAATTACTTTGTTAGGAAAATCAAACTACCCAACTATGATGAAACCTTGTCCTTGAGAAGGGTATTTATTACATACCTGAAAAACTTGATTTTCTTTCAGGTGAATTAAGCATTTGTAAGTAAACATCCATTAGGTCCCTTGGATCATCATTATTAAATGTCTTTTTATGATTTTGTAACTCATTCTATAAAACAAAAAAAAAACAAACGTATGAATAAAATTAATAAATTCAAAGGATTTTAGTTAATGTAAGATTAATATTTAATAATTAGGATTTTACTTAATTAAATCAATATTATAATATATTTTAATGCTGAAATCTTTTTCTAGATATTTTTGTTATTTAAATACGTCAACAGCTTGGTCATTAGCAACTAGTACAAAGAGTTATAAAACTTTAAACGATGGGTTTTTCAAAAAAAAAGGTCTTTTACAAATTTCCAAAACCTAGCCAGGAACTGAACCCAGAACCTTCTTCTTCGTAGGTTAGTGCGCTAACCATTAAACAGTAATTTAATTAGTAGAACATGTTTTCATTGGCTTTCAAAATTTATTTTTGCTTAGAATTTATACTGTAATATAATAAAATATATAAAATACAATTTTTCTCGCTTAATCTCTCATTACCTTGTTCACTAATATTTACTTTCTCTTATATAAATGTGTAGGGAAGGAAATTATTGTTTTTGTGTGGATTTTTCACCTGAAAAACATGTTTTCAGGCCCCTTGAACCAATAAAACATATTTTTACCGATTGGTCTGTAAAATGTCTCAAGACTACAGCATTTATTTATTAAATTATTATTTATTTTATTTATTAAAACCCCTCAAATTTTATAACCCTTTTTCAAAACTCACATTCTCTACCCTATCTAACATCTTCATCTCCTTATCTTTTTAAATTCATTCTGTGTTCTGTAATTTTTCAAAAAAATGTTTTGTAATTAATTTTTTGTTAGGTATTCCAAAACAACATACAAGTTTTTTGTAAGAGTATTGAACACAGTGGGAGGGCCCAAAGGGCTTAGCCACCTGGCTAGATGGTTTCAATTTTCATAGCTAATACTGAAGTACATGTCTAATTAATTTTGAAATAAATAATTAATTAATTACTATATTTTTACTTACATTTAAAAACACCCAAATTTTTTGATGAATGCTTACAAATTTTTTGTAACCAGAAATTTCTGGAGCTATTGTCATTAACACAGGAAATTGACTAAACAGTGCTCCAACCATTGTAATACTTTTAAACAAATCATCTAGAAGACTTTGTAAATTTTTCATCTCTTTATCTTCTGGATCGTACCGTAAACCGGCAAGCATTTTCCATAATGTATTCAATACAAATACACCAAATGCTTCATTCATTTCCATAACTACACCATTTTTGTGATCGCCTTGTAATTTTTCTTTAAATAAAGCCACCATATGGACTGCTTCTTGTTCAACAATATCTGTCATGGTTCTGCGTCCATAACCAAACTCACGTAAATGTCTAAGAACAAACCTTCGTTGTTCAACCCATAAATCTTCATCTGTTACTAATAGACCTGGAAAAATTTTAAATATTAGAAAAGTGACTAAAATTTTTGAGAAAAATAATTTAAAGATCTGTCACTAGATGACAACAGTAACATAGGAGGTAGCGTTCCAGTTCCATAACTTTAATAATTCGGTGGCCCAGAAAAGGGCTGTTTTGATGTTGTTGTGCGAGGGAAAGTACAACAACATCAAAACAGCCTTGGGTTCGAATCCCATTCACGCACAACATATTTTCATACGTTACAAAAAATCATCTCATCCTTCACCACTTCTGCATTAGCAGTAATTGCAGAACAGTCGGACGCCAAACCAAAAAAAAAAAAGAAAAAAGAGACCATTGGTCTTACTCCTGCATGGTGTATGGTGGTACTGAAATAAAAGGGGCATTGGTGACAGATCCTTTATCATTTTTTTGTAGTTTTACAGTATACAAAAACACTCTTAGGGTAAGCGCACGGTGAACGCTGGTCGCAGGTCACTGGTCGCTGGTCGCTTACAAGCAGGAGCCTGCTAGTAGGAATAGGCCATTATATTTTAATCGGACGTCTCATAGTAAATGCTGGTGGGAAAACCTGCGCACTGGTCATCTGCGCATATCAGCTCACGGGTTTGTTCTGTATAAATCTGCCTGCTGCTTGCTGGCAGGTTGGTAAGTGTACTTGGTGTCGTATAATACGTATTCATTAATAATAACTTGTTAATTAATTATAACATAGGTTTATAAAAGTAACTTTAAAAGATTATTACTGGCCAAACAATGCTTTATAATATTAAATATCGGTACGTAGTCAAAATGTTTAAAATACGTATTTCAAAGTAATCACAAGTCTTTCTTCCGGTAATATTGGTTGCTTGTGCAAGTTGCACAATTGTTTTTGTAAACAAAGTTCTACTTTTGACAATATAAAATTAAACGTTTCCAGTCATTCTCTATTTTAAAAAACCTGTCTCTATCTTTTTTTAATTGCGGTAAAAGATGATGATGCCGAACAATTTTCTGTTCTTATTAATGTCACTAACGGTATCGCCTTTAAATGATAACAATTTTATATAAGCGTTTTCCATTAGAAATTATTCATCATCACTGCGGCTACTGTTACTTATGTTGAGTACCGACAATTGAATTAAATTAATTAATTAATTGAATTGAATTAAATTAGGGGTAAGCGCGTAATTACATGTTCCCGCTCTGCGCATTCGCCAGCGTGAATCAGCACCTGCAACCAGCGAACAGCGTTCACTGTGCGCTCACCCTTCGATTTTTATCAAAATCCTGCGTTATGGTTACTTCAGTTTTAAATTTGCTTACTTCGTTGCCACGTGTTTTCAATTCTGTTATGCAGTATTGAGGGTTGGACTTTTAACAGTAATGTCATGAAACGATCGAGGGTTTTCAGATGTAGTGCTACAGATAAATGTTCAAAGTTTCTTGGATGTATTGGTCACTGGGATATCACTCGTGACTGTACAGATGTGGGATGTGGCAGAGAAAGTCAGACAGGAAGTATACAAACGTTCCAGAAAATATAGTGAGAATCATGGTTAATGCTTACTGATATTTTAGGAATCTTCTTATTCTTCTTCATATATCTTGTTATTTCAAAACATTGGTAACCATTACAGTGATTTCCACTCTATTGGCAATCTAAAAAGTGCACTCGTACGTAGACTACACCATATCAGTCGTGTAGGTCCTTCAGCAAGGATGTTTTTCTTTAACCTGGACCATTTATTTACCTATTATATTTCCTTGCATGATATTCTTCAATATTCAATACGTTTGACCTGTCATCACATGTTCAAAGTATTCCATTTTCCTTCTTTTTAATGGTGTCTATAATTTCAATGCTTTTATCCAAATAATAGAGTAACTTGGAGATGCAGACTTTTTCCATCCTAGAAACTAACAACATCCTTTTGTAGCAACACATCTCGAACGCTTCAAGTCATATCATGTCTAAAAAGCTGCCTGCCCAGCTTCACCCAATATAATTTTGCCTTATTTTAACAATTTTTAAATTACAGTTTATAAATAAATCAAAATAATATTTTTCCTGATTTGGAAAAATTTGATATACCTTTGGACACCTCCACTGAATTTCAGCCATGTACCTCATCTAGAACTTAATAAACAAAAAATATTGGTTTAAGGGTTAAACACCATTTTTAACCACTTATGGCATATATTTGAAATTATTGAGGTGTAATTTTTTTAGTGTCACTTTACATCTTTACTGAGTTTCAGCCATTTGGCTGGTTCAGAACGTAGTAAACGGGGTTGAACACACTTTTCAACATCTTAATGGTGGAATGTCAAAATTGTTTGTGTTTAACCTTTCTACGTACCCTGAAGGGAATTTATTTCCTTCAAATATCAGCTTTTTAGCAATTTTGAAAGTAGGAGAATTAGTAATGAGTGAGTGAGTGAGTCAGTCAGTGAAGACTTTCATATTTATATAATTACAGATTACTGTTTAAAGTTCAAACCTCAATACCATGCAACTGAAAACTCATACCAGAAAAGTAAGCAAACTTGTAAGGAAAGGTTGAGGTCTTTGAAACCTCTGCCCATTTTCCTGAATGCTATAAGAGCTTATTTTATCCTTGAGCTTATTTTCATTCAACTGCCAACATATTTATGTAATAGACAACCACAATGTGTAACTTGATGAACTTATTCCAGTTTCAAGCCCTTCACAGTAATTTGAGCCCTCACATTCTGCTGCCTACCAATTACAAGGACCTTGATCTTTTTGCCGTTCAAATCTAATGAAATGGCAGTATTTTGGACATGTTATGTGTGAAGTGAAATACTAGGTAATAGTTGATTGTACAGGGGAAAATATGAAAGAGGAGCAAAGGAAGATGAAAAACATCTTGGTTAAAAACTCTATGTGAGGGATATAATTTTTCCTTTTTGGAACTATTTAGGGTAGGGGGACCAAAAGTAAGTGCAGGTATACAAAAATGGTAGCAATAACGTAAGTAGAAAATCTACTAATGAAAAGTTTCATTCAAAAAAAAACTGTTCATAATCATTCCATTGGGAGCCGAGACCAAACTGGGCAACAAAATTCTCTATTCTTTTTATATATACATTTACTAAAGTAGTTTATACTAAATTAAAAACTAAGACTGATAAACAACCTCTTCGACTTCCCCAAGTTCTTACTTCCCAGAAAGGACCTTGTGGGCGGCCATCTATATCTTCATTCGTTAGCATTTCTTTTACGGCTTGATAACCACATGCTACCACTTGACGATCTCTTCCAAGTCGCATTCCAACAAGTGGGCCGTATTGTTTAGCTAACGTTGTGGTAGCATGGCTTAAAAAACCACCAGTGTCTTTTAAATGTTTTCGCATTTTATTTAACGTTAATGCACTTCCAATTATTGGTATCCATGGAGGACCTGTAAAACAAAAATTTGTGAATCATTGATTATTATTTCCTGTAATAACATTTTATTTTTACTAATCTTATGAGTATAAAGAAGTAACACCTGTTTGTTTTATGAGGTAATCTCAAAAACTAACCAAACCAATTTCAAGAATTATTTTACTATTGGAATTTCACAGATTCCTGAAAAATGTGGTCTATAATGATAATATGTATTTTTTAAATTTAGAAAAAATTTGTGATTGGTAAAATTAAGTCATCCTTTATTTTGTTAGTTTGGTGTTGTAGTGTTACAACATTTATGTGTTACATAAATGTAAAGGTTGAACTATTTAATTTTAAATAAATGGTATTCTAACCAATCAACATTATAGTAATTAGAAATTTGTTCGTTAATTGTTTTTATATGGCCAGTGCATTGGCTAGTGGTTAGCGCAACTGGCTTCTATGCTGGGGTCTCGGGTTCGATTCCCAGTCAGGCCTGACATTTTTTCATCATTCATTTGCATATGTCATCATTCTCCACTGTCTGCATTAGCAGAAACTGCTAAACAGTCAAGACATAAAAACAAAAATAAAATTAATTTTATAATTTATAATGATGTTTTCTTTAATAATCATTTGATTTACATTATTTTAAATGTGGATTTATTAAAAAGAATAACTTTTTTAACTTGACTTTAGTCCCAGAGCTTCAAGAGTAAACTTGTATATTTTGTTATATGAATGGCCAAAGACCTAAAAATAATCAGTTACTATTACTCAACATATTAATACAATTACTTGAATTTATTAATTAATCAAGATCGATTCATTATAAATATTCATCTGGAATTAAATAAAAGTTAAGGAACATAAAGCTGACTTACTTATAATCAAGTAGGTACTATCTTTCATAAATTTCAGAACGGATAATATTATTAAGTAGGCCTATATGTGATTTAAATAACCACCCAAGATGGAATATTACAGTGTAAGGTTGTTTAAGGACATTAGTTATTTTATCTATCAGTATTACACCATAGTAGGCCTATAATTATAATGTAGCCCTACCTGATAGAAGGTTGCATAATACAAGTATTATGCACCCTTGTATCAGGTACGGTACAGTACCGCATCACACTATGACATCATTCTTTATCTTTCCTTTTTTCAAAATTTTTGAAAATTATTTACTGGACAGATATCCAAAAAAATCTACCAAAGATATCTAGGTGTAAACATAAATATTTCACATCACTTTTTTGAGACGATACTTCAACCAATCGAACTGGAGGACAAACTTTCAGGTTCATGCTGAATGTGACGTGACTAGACTTTGCTGTATTCACCTTTATCCGCCACTTCTGAAGCCACAACAAAATAGGCCTATAGTTAAATTGGTTTTGAAGTTTTTCGAAGCCGTATGTGGGTCTTCACAACAAGCCAGAAGCGCTGTATCATCTGCAAAAGTACCTGTAATTACGTCGTCAGATTCGGGTATATCTGCAGTAAACAAAGAGTATAGTACTGGTCCAAGAACCGAACCCTGAGGCACACTGTATTACTTTTTTTTTTTTCCTAATTTGTGTACGTTGCAATCTGTTCAATTTAGAACAATAAGCAACCCCATGACCCAATGAGATGAGGATGATGTGTATGACGTGTAAATGAGGTGTAGTCTTGTACAGACCCAGGCCGACCATTCCTGAGAGAGTATGGTTAATTAAACCCCAACCATCAAAGTACACCGGTAACCACTGTCTAGTATTCAAATCCGTATAAAAGTAACTACCTTTACTAGGATTTGAACCAGGAACCTTCGACTCCGAAAATCAGCTGTTAAACAGCTGATTTTGGCGACGACTTTACCTCTAGACCAACCCGGTGGGTCAACCCGGTGGGTCACTGTATTACTAACAATTAAATACTTAACTTGGTACAATAACATCGGACAAAAGCTTAGTGTATTTTATGCTTTAAGTAAATGGGATAGGATCACAAAATGAAAGAAATTACGATTCTGAATAGATATTCACAAGTAATTAAAAATATATTAAAAAGAAATTAGAACAGCATACAGAAAAGATTGAATTTTTAAATATGATGGAAGAACAAAAAGATTTACGAAGACGGAAATTAAGAATAAGAAAAAACTTACAAAACCAGATACAACAATGACTCTACTCCCCGTTAAATTATATATTGAGCTCAAAAATACAATATATTAAATTAATTTTATATTTCAAAGAATTGTATCTCATATTTCAAAGAATTTACTATAACCTAATTTACTTAGTAATTTAAATAGAATGTATAAATGTGTCATCACTAAATCAATAAATCAATGAATCAAATCAATAAATTTTGTAAAAATTTCAATTTGTTAAATTTATTCTATTTTTCATTGAACATTTTCATTTTTTTTTTTGGTTTAGAAATTTTGTTTTATGTATTCAGTGCATTAATTAGAAATTTATTAAAGGTAGGCCTAACTTCTTAGTTACAGATAATTTTATGTAACCAATCCAACGTGTTACATAAATTTTGGCTTGCCCAACGTGCGGCAGCCTGTTTAGGTAACTAAGTTACAACTTTGTTGATGTTTCTTATATGTATTTGTTTGGTTTTCAATTTTTCAATATTACCACTTTCATAGTTTCTATGAATCAAATACCTTGGTTTTCATTGTCTTGTAAGATATTTTTTTTTCATAACAAAACTTTCGCATTACGAATATTTATTCCAATCTTCTTTTTTTTAATTTTTAATTATACGAGGATCACCTCTAAAGTAAAGACCGTTGGTAAATTTCTCGCCTTGCGGTCTGCTAACCTGTGTGGTGGAGTCTCGTAATATACACACTGAATTGTTGTTTGTCAGGTGTCGCGTTGTTGTATGCATCTTTCTTTACGTTTGAAGTTATTGGGTTTGAAATGAATCAGATAATTGATGTTGCCGCCGATTTTGAAATATGTGGAGTGATATTTTTTTAAACCATCAAAACGTTAAACCGGTCGAAATTCATAGGCAGTTGGTTGCTGTGTACGGTGATATAATGAATGAAAGAAACGTTCGAAAATGGTGTGAAAGGTTTAGAAATACAAGAGTTAATGTGCATGATGAAGAAAGAACGTTCGGAGAGGCCTTCAATAATCAATGAGAACTTGTTGAAAAAGTTCGATGAAGAAATCAAAAACAATCGTCGCGTGACAATTTCTGAATTGACCCTTAGTTTCCGTGATGTTTCAAAAGCTGTTATTGATCGCATTGTGCGTGAACATTTAGGCTTCAGAAAGGTTTGTGCACGTTGGGTGCCGTACGTGTTATCGGAACGTCACAAACAAATCCTAATGGGTTCTGCGTTGGAATTTCTGATGCGCTACAGAGAAAATGGTGATGAATTCCTTAATTCAATAGTTACCGGCGATGAAACGTGGATTTCTTATTACACGCCTGAAAGAAAACGGCAGTCATGTGATTGGCGGCATCTCAGTCACCAACGAAACCGACAAAGATCAAGCCACGTCGTTTGGAAGAATTGTTGACTACGCCACGCGAGACGTCTGTAAATGCAGAATATTACTACGAAACTATGCAAGTTACGACGTGCCGAGGACGGCTTTCCGACAGCATGGTACTCTTCCACGATAATGCACGTCCACATGTGGCAGGTAAGACGCTCGATTTACTGAGAAGATTTTGATGGGAAATTTTCTGTCACCCACCGTACAGTCCAGATTTAGCACCTTCAGATTACTATTTGTTTGGCAAATTGAAAGAATTTTTGGGTGGTAAGCAATTCGCAGGTGACGATAAACGTAAAGATGCTGTGAATCAGTGGCTAAATGAACTGGCGGCAGAAGAATATGACGAGGGTAGGCTATATTGAAGCCTATGAATCGCTATAACCCATGTCTTAATTCATATGGTGACTATGTAGAGCATTAATGTAAGTTACGTATTTTATTCTGTATCACTTTGTTTTTACATATTTTTCTGAATTAATGTTTTACAACAAAACGGTCTTTACTAGAGATGAGCCTCGTATTTAAATTTAACAATATTTACTTATACAGTAATAAATATTTTAATAAAATACCTGGTGGAAAATTAGGAGGCTTCTTTGTGTCTAGATAAGCGAGCATCCCAAGTATGAACAAGAATAGAATCGCTGCCAGCCACATCCTAGAACAAAAGTAAAATATACTAATTTAAAACAATCAGTAAACTTTTATTTTTGTATTTAAATATAAAATATATAAATCTTTTATTTCATACCCTGTTTGTACAACACTTAGTGAAACACCAGTTAGTGATTTTGTGTTATCTTCATCAAAATCAAATCTGTAAAAAATAGGATTTTTTAAGATTGCGGCCTTAATTTATGTATTTTACGAGAAATGTGTATTATAATTAACGTTGTACATTTAAAAACCTACACTTTTTAATTCAAACATTAAACTCTTAGTTCAGCGGCCATTAGTGAAATTTTCTGGTGTTTTTCATCAAAACCTGTAAAAAATGGTATTTTTTGAAGATTGTGGCCTTAGTACGCATTTTATGGCAAAAGAGTAGTCTATATTATAATCAAAGTAATAGGAAATTTAAAAAACCTTCTTATTTTATTATTAGCATTTTTCTCTACAGAGCCCAGTTTGGATGCAACTACTGATTTTCCGTATTTCGCTTCTACGAATGTAACTCTATCATGCACCGGGATCTC
The DNA here is from genome assembly GCA_035578175.1 of Catonia carolina. Taxonomy (NCBI): domain Eukaryota; kingdom Metazoa; phylum Arthropoda; class Insecta; order Hemiptera; family Achilidae; genus Catonia; species Catonia carolina. Next base: position 25,704,807 of record JAQMRL010000011.1, read on the forward strand.
AACGTAGACACATTATATCCAACCATTAACAAATTAAACACTCGTTTTCATTCAAAATTAATAAAATCACATGAAATCAGAGATACAAACATTGTCTCACCCACACATATCACAAAATTCACAAAGGAGATTAAGAAGATTCTGGAATAGAGCTCTTGTAGAAAAAAACAGGAGGATTTGCCACCAGGTGATTTCCTTAAACAAGACGGAAGAAAACAGCACTTGACATACATACATCATAAATACTGCTGGTTATATAAATATAGAGTTGTAGCTTTTGCTTAAGTCAAAAAATTAACAGTAATTTTATTTACTTAAAAATTTAGTTTACTATTTCAAATTTAGTTGAACTAAAATTAAAACTAGCTCTGTTTACGCTATAACTAACATTTAACCTTTACTATCTAGGGAGAAAAATAACAAAGGATGGTAGAAGCACAAAGTGATATCAAAAATATAATTGCTCAACATATTTGCTCAACATATTGCTTATTAAGCTAGAAAAACCTTTTAAATGAAAAATAGCTCACTGACTACTAACAATGACTTACAGATTAGGAAAATGTATTAAAACACTATGTTTGGAGTGTAGCATTATACGGGAGTAAAATGTGGCTTTTGAAATGAGCTGTTATAGAAAAATTTTAAAAATTAGATGGGTGGACAAAATAAGTAATTTAGAGATTCTTAGGCATGTGGATGGAAACTAGAAGTATATGGAAGCATCTTACTAGAAAACGGGATAGGCTAGTGGGGCGTATCTTAAGACATCCAGGTATTGGTCTATCAATAATGAAGGGTAATATTGAGGGAGTGAATTGAAGGGGAAGTTAAGATTAGAATATATAAAGCAAATTGCAAAAGATTTAGGGTGTTACAGGTATGTATCTATGTATGTATGTATGAAACGACTTGCGCAAGATAGATCAGCTTGGAGTACGGCATCAAACCAATCGAGATACTGATGACAAAAAAACTTTTACTGTCATACAAATAGTCTGCTTACTACTCATAGATATATGATAAAAGAGGGGAAGAGAAGTCCTGGAAGAAGAACAATATCCTGGCTCACCAATTTAAGGACCTGGTTAGGTAAGAACTCCACGGTATATTTCTGGATTGCGACTAATAAAATCAAAATAGCCATGATGATCGCCAACACCCGAACCGGATAGACACGACAAGAAGAAGAAGAAGAAAAAGAAGAAGATGAGGCATGAAGAAATTATAGTGGAAAACAGAAAACAATTTGAAGACAAACTTGGTGTAATGGTCCTTCCTAAGAGATGGCAATCTTATAAAGATAACAAAACAAGAAATGAAAACACAAGATCATTTTTGGTACAAATAAGATTTCTATTGAAATTTCATCGATATAAACAATGAAAATCCGATAACTAGGTCAATTGTCTTTGTAGGAGACAATACAATTGGTTTAATCAACCGTGGTTTAAATTTCATGAAATCATTATTGACTAGACGGTTAAAATCCGTGACGCGACGGCGGTACATGAATAAAAAAACCAGTGTTTTCAAGTGTAGATATTTGAAGAGAGAAACAGGAAGGATTGGTTTGATACCGGTGTATTGGTGTACAACTACTACTATTTCTTCTTCTTCTTCATCATCATCATCTTCTACTTCTTTTTCGTCTTCTTCTCTGGCCTCTATACCTTAATTCTTTTTAAATTACTAGGGCCTAATACGACAACTGTCGAGACCTGCCACTGCCACTGTAATAGAAAGAAGTAGACAACATCCGGATTTACTTCCGATGGTTTTTAAATATCCTTAAACATAAATTCTAGACAGCCGGTTTAATCTATATGTTACACAATGTTATTATTATGTAATACTGTCTTACCTATTATACGTATACCTATTACTTCTAGTAGTGTATAGTTTCTAAATTATATTTAACTTTAAAATTTTCATATCATTCTAAATTCCCAAATTTCGTACTATCGCTGATAAACTGTAAAATAATTTTGTAAAAATTCTAAAAAAATATATAATATATTTTTTCTTTCTATCATTTTTATTACACGGTACTGTACATTGGCTGCACAATTTCCGTATATGATATTTAAATGGCGGTGGGAAATTTCACTTTAAGGAGAAGAGGTACCCAGTGGTATATCAGGGCCGTTGAATAAGAGATTTCTATTTAATGGACCTGGTGGTATATAGCCTGATTTTCGTAAGGAGAGTGCTGGGCAAAATGTGCGTCTGCATTAGCATAGTCTTGTATGTGCTGCAATAGTGCAGCGTGTATTATCAACAATGGAACAGCATGCCTGCAAAATACAATGAGTGTTGTCAATTTTCAACAACACTCTGACTGTACATCTTACTGTAGCTCGGAGGATGCGAGGTCGAAGTTATGTATGCGCATGCGTAGACCAGCACTCACAGCAATTGGCTTGGCCTTTACATTTTTTGTTTATAACTACAGCTACTGTTCATTATTCAGACCAAGAGGCTCTATTCCATTTTCGCTTTAGACGTTGTTCAGTTGGGAAGTTCCTTGTAGCTAGATCACGGGCTAGTTGGTTTGGATGGTCATTTAGTCGTTCGTAAAATTTACTATAATACAAAGACGCGGTTAGACCTTTTACTGTCGGAATTTTGAAATCATCGTGGTGGGTTTTATTGTTTACATAAAAAGGAGCGCCAGAAGCAAGTCTTAAGAATTTTGATTAAAAGGCCTGGATCGACTTTAAAGTAGGCCTACTCTCTGCTGATACTCCAAAGAGCTGGACATCATAAGTCCAGATTGATCTCAAAAGATTTATATACATTAAAATTTTGGAACGGATTTCAACCAAAAAGATGTAATACCCGGCAAAAACAGTTTTTCTTCCTAACTTAATTAATTAATTTTTCTTTACTATTTTTTAAATAATTTCTTTTTAAGAGGACTAAAACTTATTTCTTAGATTTACTGGCATTTTCCAGAATACTGCACTCCGTTTTCAATGTAAAACATTTGTCAGCTATCTTTTTTATTCGAAATATGAGCCTTGATCTCAATCTAGTAAAGAAGACAAAGGTGAAACATATCTCATTTAAAATGAGACACAACTCATTTTACTTATTAAAATGATAAGTGTTTTACCCAGGGGTTAAAACCAGCCTTTTTAAGGAGAGACTGTACTTTTTACCGCGCCAATGTTAAATTTGCTATTTTTACTTTCTCTTGCCTATATGAATATATAGGAAGGAAAGTATTGTTTTCATGTCGATTTTTCGAAATCGAGTTTTCACCGGATCTATACGTTTTCAGACCCCCTGAACCCAAAAAACTTGTTTTTAGCGATTGGTCTGTGTGTGTGTCTCTGTGTGTGTGTGTGTGTGTGTATGTGAACAGAATATCTCAAGAACGGAACATTGTACGAACTTGAAACTTGAAACTTAAGTTACATATCACTACCGGACCCGACACGAACATTTTCATCAAAATCGGTCAACCGGAAGTAGTAGTTTATTCGTATAATTTTTCACTTTTTTGCGATTTTCTCAAAAACTAGTCCTACGATTTTTTTAAAATCAACTGGTTTACTACATTTTTTATGCTCTACAATATAGGGTAGGCGCCATGTTTGCTGAAATTCTGCTTGAGGCTGTTTTTACGTAAAAACATTTTCTTTTTAAGATTGCGGCTTTAATATAAATTTTAGCGCAAAACGTTATATAATAAAAGTTGTAGAGAATGTAAAATTCTACAACTTTTATTTCAAAATTTTTTTTGTATAACGCTTAGTTTAGCGGTAATTTGCGATTTTCTGTTTTTTTTTCTCACGAAAACGTGAGAAAAATCTATTTTTTTAACATTTCGGTCTTAGTATGCATTTTACGACAAAAGTGTATATAATTAAATTTATAGAAAATTAAAAGATCTACAACTTTTGTTTAGAGAATTTTTCTCTACAGAGCCTAGTTTAGCGTGAAAGCGTGATTTTCCGTATTTTTAAGCCAAACTGAGTTCGATTGTCATTTTGCGTCATTCACTCATGATTAAAATAAGGTTATGTTTTTGAGGTTAGTTTTTGTTTATTTCTAATATTTTATTAATAATGTTAGGTTTATTATAATTTATTTGCATTGGCAAGAGAAAGTTGTGTGAGTGTTTCACACCAGATTTTTTGGTACATTTTTCATAGAATTAGTAGAAGATGGGGAAATTAAACTTTACACACCATAGGAGTCGGGTTTCTTCTCGAGCTACTGACATTTTTTAAATTTAATCTTTGGATTATACCATTTTTTTTTTAAATTACGAAAAACATAAAAGTTTTACAACCAAATTTATTTCTAGGTTTTTTCCGTATAGGCCTAACTAATGTTTGGAACACCTGAGGAAGTCATAAAAATGTCGGTATGTGTGGCTATACAAGATAATTAACTATTAAACATTTCAGCCTGGTAGGTTTATCGGTTTCTGAGAAAAATGTACCTAGTGTTAAAAATCTAAATTTACGGGAAAATACAATAAACAAGAAGGCACAAATCAAAAACAAAATTTACACAAACAGGTAAATTTCGCATCAACAGTTGTTTAGAAAGCTGAACCAACAGCTGAGAATACAAAAATCAGTAATGCAGATATTTTAAAAGCTAAAATCTTTCACTAAAACGAGCAGTATAAAATTGTGAAAATTATTCGTTCTTGAGAACATGATAATTCTTCTGTGTAAACTTGATAAAAACTTAATTCTTTCATAAAAAAAAAAAAATTTTAGACGCAATTTAATGTTTTTTCTGGTAGATCTAGGCCTAAACTATTGAAAAACATAAAAACCAAAAATCGAAATTTTGAGTTAAAACCATCGTGCCATCTCCCCTTAATGTAAACCAGATCAACAACCACTTGGAGGAAATCGGTTATTTTTTTCATTTTGGAGCCGTATTAGTAGATTTACTTTTGGCAAAATAATTTAAGATTTTTCTGGAGGCTCTTCTTGTAGCCTACACTTTAAATATTCTTTCGCTGTAGGGTTTTCTTCTTTCTTCCGTCCATCAATCTGGTGTTTTAATTATGTTTTTCTTGGAAGCCTTTAAAGTCACTAATTAGTAATTTAATTTTGAATCAGTCCATTATGCTTTCTAGGATTTTTTTCCAATTTTCTGAATAGCTTTCTGATTTCTTTCCTTTACGCTTAATTGTATTGTATCCCCAAGGTACTTGAATCTATCAAATTTTTCGTATTTTCTTTTCAACTTACACGGGACTGTTTTGATGTTTGTTATGCATTAGACTATAATTGAGCCTGTTTCGGCGTCATCTCTTTCTCGGTCTCCCCACTCCTCTTGTACCACTCAGTAGACTACTTTTATTCACTGAATAAGCACCCGCGAAACAACTGAGGCACTCTGAATAGCTTTCCCATTTTGATTGAAAGGCCTGGATCGACTTTAAATTACTCTCTGCTGATACTCCAAAAGCTGGACATCATAAGTCCAGATTGATCTCAAAAGGGTTTTGTTTATTAAAATTTTGGAACGGATTCCCACCAAAAAAATTTAATATCCTGCAAAAACCGTTTTTCCTCCTAACTTAATTAATTTTTCCTTGCCCGCGGAAACAACTGAGGCAAAAAAGAAAACGGTCAGCGGCTCTAAAGGCAGATGAGGAGGAAATTCCCAACAGCAGAAGAACGTGGGGAAGTAAACCCTGAGAGAAAATTCTATTGGTTTGGAAACAGTGAGGTGGTGGTTCCATCACCAAATTAGCTCAGCGCAGCGTTCGTACCGCGGCCGAGGACTTAAATAGCCTCGGATCAGGGGAGGAATAAATAGGCAATGTTCGTTATGTACTAAGTTTTTTAAATAAGAAATCAGGAGCGCATTTTTTCTACTTGTTCTTTTAACATGTCAGTTTATTCATCGTTTTTAAATGTTCCTTTTGGAAATTTGGTAAAATTATTTTAAAAACAATTTAAATTTTACTTAAAATATAACTAGAAATTTTATTAAGATTTAAACAAAACTATTTATGTATTAAACGATAAAAAATTAAATAAATAGTATATTATGTGTTAATAGGAAAGGAAATACATAATTAAATAAAACCAAATAAATAAACGAATAAGAAGAAAGAAATATTTGAAGTACAGGGTCATTTCCGGTTACCGTTCTTGGTTAACTAAACTACAACTGCTTTCTCCAATTCCCACTACCAACCTTCATCATTCCATCTCTTTCTACAATTATTTTCCTTTCCTTTTTCTTCCCGACGTTCTTCCGATACTTATAAACTTTCTTTTACACAGAAACGCATCGTTTTTATCCTTTATTAATTCTTGCATAATAATGAGTAACGCAAAGCAGTTATAGTTATGTAACACATTCTGTAATAATTTTCTCTCTTTACTTTTTTTATGTATATGTATTTTTATGTTGTACAATAATAGTGTTTTTAGGTCGGTCTTTACATCTATTATGTACACATTATTCATGTTCAATTTTTTTGGTTATAGTAATAAAACATATTTTATGTATACACTACTGTACAATAATAATGTATAACATATTTTTTGTAGTCATTTTCTTAGTTTACGTGACTTTATTCACGCATGTTAATATGTATTATGTAATATTTATATCCGTTATTTTTACTAAAATTTACTACTTGAATCAATCGGATAGCAAGTTCATTGTTGGAGAGATAAACTTTGATGAAGTTGCATAATTTAAGGGGAGACTGTACTTTTTATTCCGCCAATGTTAAATTTCCTATTTTTAGGTACATTTTTCATACGATTGGTAAAAGATAGAGAAATTAAACTTTACACACTTTTAGTCATCTTATAGATTTCTCTAATTACTGACATTTTTTTATTTTAATCTTTTGGACCGTAAAATTGAAAAAGAACAATATTTGTACAAATTTCTGCTGCTATTTTTGCATATTACTACTAATTTTTGCAGTCCGTGAGGAAGTCATAAAAATGTCAGTATAGATGAGAATGATACGTATGATGTGTAAATAGGTGTAGTCTGTACAGACTCAGGCTGACCATTCCTGAGAGAGTATAGTTAATTGAAACCCGTCCATCAAAGTACACCGGTAAGCACTGTCTAGTACTATTAAAATCCGAATAAAAGTGTTGTGCGGTTCCAAGCTCCGTGTATTTGCGGGTTGAAGGGTGCGGGTGAGGTATAATGAATGAGTGGCGCATGCTGGGAGAACGATTATTGTAGTACTCTGATACAAAACATTCGTTTTCAAACTTTCCTTATTTAACATATTTGTTTGTATTTATTACATTTATTTATTTACATATTTTGATATAAATTGGTAAGTTAAATATTGTGAATCCGACCAAGTTAATAACCCGGTAGGTATTTGTTAAATTAATGCCCCGGATGATAAGAATATTTGTTTAGTCTAGTTAGTACACGCTACCACTACAAATGCATCAGTTGTAAAACACAACTAACTCATTCATTCTCCCACTACTATAACAACGCACTGCATTCCTTCCAACTACACGGAGCTGGCACTCGAGCAATAATTACGTTTTCTTAGGATTTGAACCACTAAATCTTTGTACGTACAGCTGTCAAACACCTAACTGAGTGGAAAAGTATATTTTTCAGCATGCCCGGCACTCTAAAACATATCCATTTTCCACTCCGCAAATTACATCTTTACTTCATTCACCACAGGGTTTTCATTACTCTCAGAGTATAGTATAGTATAGTGTTTTGACAGACCCGACGCTTTTGTGTGAGAGTAATTTTCATATTTTGATACTAATTAATTACCTAGCTTACCCCACTAGTCTCTTGTTATTTTTCTAATATAGAGTGAAATGTTCTATGATATCTTCTTATGTAATAATAAGTCAGACGGGATTGGCTGGCCCGTGGTGTAGTGGTCAGCGCAATTGGTTTCTACGCCGGTGTCCCGGGCTCGATTCCCGGTCAGGTCTGGCATTTTTTCATCATTCATCTTCATCATTCTCATCGTCTGCATTAGCAGTTATTGCAAAACAGTCGTACCGTAAAACAAAACAAAAAGAAAATGACGGGAATGAATCGGTTTTATTAAGTCTTAATATTCATTGTCCAAATTACGGTCAATCCATTAATTTCATTATTTAGCGTTTCGTTTCCTTGTTGTAAATAATATTTGTTTCATTTTGAATTTTTTTCTACATTTTTAATCGTCCAGTTAAATGAATAATGAAATTATAAGTTCAACCCTCCATTATGAGTTATAACCCACCGGGTTGGTCTAGAAGTAAATTCTTTACCGCGAGTCAGCTGTTTAACAGCTGATTTTTAGAGTCGAAAGTTACTGGTTCAAATCCCTGTAAAGGTAGTTGTTACTTTTATACGGATTTGAATAGACTACAGTGGTTACCGGTGTACTTTGATGGTTGGGGTTTAATTAACAATACTCCTTGAGGAATATCAGCCTGGGTCTATACAAGACTACACCTCATTTACATGTCATACACGTAATCCTCATCTCATTGGATCATGGGGTTACTTATAGTTCTGAATTGAACAGTTTGCAACGTACACACATTGGAATAAAAACAATTTAATTAACCAGCAGACATGCCCAGCTGGCAGAAGTTCGCTTAATATTGTTAAGTAACACAGATCAGGTGAGTAACTCCATATGTGACCAGCTGATAGTCATACATAAAGAAATATTATTGAATGTCGTGGTTCAATCCCACAGCTGTTAATGTCTATAATAGTCATCTTAACGTAGTAATCTAATCGGGTTGCAAATGAACTCAGATAAGTTAATTTTATTGGGTTGAAAATATAGCAAGATAAACAAATGTTTAAAAACGGAATAAAATGTTTTATGGACATGGCAATCAGACCATGCGTTAAGTGGGGTCGTCCCAAAATCTATTAGAAAAACATAATATAACTAATTTTTAGTCATACAAATTCATTGTAAACCTATATTTTCTATCGGATTAATTATTATAAAATATTACAAATGAAAGAGCGGTTTGTCATTCTATTCTATTAAGGATTAAGTACACTTAACCTAAATAGTAAATTATAAACTCCCCATTTAAAGACAAAACTATATAATTGATAAATATTAGGCTACTGTTTTTAACCCCCGACTGAAAAAGAGGGTGCGATAAGTTTATCTTGTGTATCTGTCTGTGGCATCGTAGATCCTAAACGGATGAACCGATTTTGATGTAGTACTTTTTTTGTATGAAAGTTTACTTGATCAAGAGTGTCTTTAGCTATGATTGAATATAAAAACCAAAAAAAGAACCGCGTAGTCCTATATATTTAAAAAGCATGAAATAAAATTGAAATTTAAAAAAGCCCCCAACACAAAAAATATATAAATATTAAAAAAACCTTATTTTTGGCCTTATAAGTGAAACGTGTCTATGTGTGTTTGTCTGTGGCACCGTAGCTCCCGAACGGATGAACTGATTTAAATTTTTTTGTTTTTGTTTGAAAGGTGACTTGATAGAGAGTGTTCTTATCTACGATTCAATTAAAAAAAGAGTAGTAATCAAATACTATAACTTAAACCTAGAAATATTACACTGTCTTTAGGTCATCAGCCGAAAGGCTGGTTTGAATCTCTAGAGGCTTCTCTAAGTAAAACGAGGGGAGAGGCGGCTGACAATTCCTGAGAGAGTATAGTTATTTGAACCCCGTCCATCAAAGTACACCGGTAAGCACTGTCTAGTACTATTAGAATCCGAACAAAAGTAATTAAGTTTACTTAGGCTTTGAACCACTAAATCTTCGTCTCCGTACATCAGCTGTCAAACACCTGACTGAGTGGAAAAAAATATGTTTTTCAGCATGCTCGGCACTCTGAAACACATCCATTTTTCACCCTGCAAATTATCTTCACTTGATTCACCACAGAGTCTGGCTGTACGAGCCGAGGGTAAGTCAAATATTATCTGCAATTTAGTTATATTTTTGTTTATATTGGCAGTACTGTCGTTTTGCGTTGGTGACGCATGCTTTGTTTATTTGTGGTTATATGTATGCAAGTTCAAGCAGCTAGGTTAGTTTCGTTATCGCTGTCGTGCTGTTAATATTTGCACCAAAGAAGAGCAACGTTTAGTGATCCGTTTTTGTGCTCGGAAGGTGTATCAGGGCAGAAATTCATAGAAGACTCTCGGTACAGTACGGAAACAGTGTTTTGCCACAACTGAGTGTCTACGAATGGATTGAAAAATTCAAAAATGGTCGCACAAATGTTACGCACGATGAAGGAGCCGGACGACCGTTTACCGCCGTAAATGAAGAAAACATCGAGCGTTCACGTGAAATGATTCTCTTAGACAGACGAGTAACTATTGACGAAGTGGCACATCGTCTGCAAATTAGCCACGATTCTGCCTACGAAATCATTCACAACACACTTGGTTTCATAAAGTTTGTGCAAGATGGGTCTCAAAACAACTGACACTGTTGCATAAACAAACGCGCTTGGACATTTGCAAAAAACAATTGGATCGCTATGGTAAAAAACGGGACAACTTCTTAGACAGAATCATTACTGGTGACGAAACATGGATCCATCATTACGAGCCGGAGAGTAAACGGCAGAGTATGGAATGGAAACATCCAAATTCGCCGTGCAAGAAAAAATTCAAGACCCAACCGTCCGCAGGATAACTGATGCTTACGGTTTTTTGGGACTCATAAGGTCCAGTACTGAAACATTATCAGGAAAGGGGCACAACAATAAACAGTGTACGTTACAGTGAGATGCTTACTGCCTAGCTAAAGCCTGCAATTCGAAGCAAACGCCGAGGACTGCTGTCAAAAGGTGTTGTGTTGTTGCACGACAACGCCCGTCCACTGTTGCCGACATTGCTGAAACGCTCCAGAAACTCAATTTTGTAGTACTAGCTCATCCTCCACATAGTTCTGATCTTCCTCCTTCTGATTATCACTTGTTTGGTCCACTCAAAGATGTATTAAAGGGCCATCGATTTACCTCGGACGAAGCATTGAAAGAAGCAGTGCATTCCTGGCTCGCATCTCAACCAAAAACCGTCTTTTATGAGGGCATCAGGAAACTTGAACAACGAATGACCGAGTGCGTTGAAAAGCAAGGGGACTATGTCGAAAATTTATGTACTTGTAAGTTTCCTATTTCATTACAATAAAATTTTATAACTACATTGCGGATAATAATTGACTTAACCTCGTATAATAAAATTCATTACTTTCACAGGAGATAACTCTAAATAGTATCTTTTACACCTCTATCTCTTCTGTTCTTAAATGCTTCGGTCATATAAATGGCTGACTATGGGTGATAAGAAACAGACTATTCTTGTAGCCCTGGAACTAGCAGATTGAGTGCAAATAATTTAACACTCCACCTGTCTGTTATGGGGAAAATATTACAGTCTAAAGTGTAAAAAGCGTGAAATAAAAATTAAATTAAAAATTTAAAAAACCCCGACATAAAAAACCTTTAAAACGTAAAAAATAATATCTTTTGGCCGTTTAGGTTTAGGTTTGACGCTCGGGGTACCGCTAAGTAATACAACTAAGTTCTATTCATTTACTTAGCGGTACCCCGACGCGACGACGTCAAACCTAAACGGCTAATACATACAATTATTTTTTTACCTTTTAAATTTTCTTTTATTGAGGGTATTTTAAATTTAATTTTTATATACAGAAGTATAGAATAACTCAACAAGTCATTTATTTAATCCAACCATATTATATGTTATTTTTGTTTTGTTTATTTTAAGTCTTATCAACATCTTGAGTTATTAGGTACTACTTTGGGGTATGAAAAAATGAGGTTTGACTTGAAATAATTTCCAGATATTAGCCGGTAATAGAACCCGGGACCTTGCGCTTGGTGCACTAGAGCGATAACTACAACCAACCATATTTAATTTGATTTCAAAACTAAATTAATATAAATCTAGGCTACTAAATTACCAATATTCTCTGTAGCGGACCTCTTATTTCATACCTGCACATAATCACTTACTTCAACCATACTGTTTAGGGCTAAACTGATATTAATAAGAAGTAACGTTTGTTTGTTTGTTTGTTTGTTTGTTTGTTTGTTTGTTTGTATGAGGTAATATCAGAAACTAGATGACCGATTTCAAAAAGTTTTCACTATTGGAAAACTTAAAGCTTTCTTATTAACATAGACTGGCATTAAGTACTGTCTGTCTATAACTTAAATCGCTCCTAAACTTAAATTGCTCCTTAAATTGCTCCTGTAACTTAATTTCTCCTCCTGCAAAGAGGAGCAATATTATGCGGATTGTAAAACCATTTCACAAAACACTTCTAATTTTTTTTAAGTGACTGAAACTTGTCGGAAATGACATATTTTTATAAAATAAAGTATTTCACATGTTATTCGTTCTATAATATTATTTTGAAAAACACATTCTTTATGAAAAAATGTAAAATTTAATAAAAGTTTTGTTTTTGGAGAAAAACGTGTATTTTTCGAATACATCGTCATTGTTCAACTATATTAAATAAATCTTTCACTAAACATAAATTGCAAATCTTCTCTTTATTTATTTTCCTAAATGTGTACAGTTATCTTTAAAGAGCGAAACGTTTCTCGCATGCTGACAATTTTTATGTCGTGTGTTACGATTTTACAAAATTATGAAAATACCTCGGAACTTAACAAGTAATAATTTTCTGTAATTTGATTTCATCATCGTTTTCCATAATTATTACAGAACAAACCTGCCAAATATTATGTTAATCCGTAAAATAGTTGTTGAACAATGACTATGTATTTGAAAGGTAGCCTATGCTTTTTTCTTCAAAAACAAAACTTTTACCAAATTATATATTTTTTCATTAAGCATGATTTTTCGAAATAACTTTCTAGAACATAAACATGCAAAATACTTTGTTTTATAAAATACGTAATTTCCGATAAATTTCAGTTACTTTAAAAAAATTAGATGTGTGTTTTCTGAAATGGTTTTACAATCCAGATATTTCTCCTCTCTTCCGGAGGCCATCAAGTTATAGACAGACAGTAACTTTTCATTTTGGAAAACAAATTATGATTGGTAAAATAAAGTCATCTTTTTAACCCCCGACAAAAACACAGGGGTATTATAAGTGTATCTGTGTATCTGTGACATCGTAGCTCCCAAATGGATGAACCGATTTTAATTCAGTTTTTTTGTTTAAAAAGTAACTTGATCGAGAGTGTTTTCAGCCATAATAAGGTATGGTGGGGTAAACAAACGGATGAACCGATTTTGATTTTTTTTTTTTTGAATGAAAAGTGAATATGAATTTTTACTTTGTGACAAGTAAATCAACGACTGAGTAACATGAGTAATATTGCAGCCAACCCGATATCGGGAGTAATGAAACATAGAATAATTACGACAACATCGATTACCTTGATCGACTACATAACAGAAAGCGCCATTTAAAAAAAGCAGCTAACTATCGTGTAACATGTCTATTGGTAATACAGGGCATACAGCCTAAAGTTTAAAAAGCAATAAATAAAAATTAAATTTTAAAAAACCCCGAAACAAAAACCTACAAAAAGTAAAACAATAATATGTATTGGTCCTTTAGATTTCATTCTACTGTAATTTTGTTAAATATTTTTCTGTTTATTGTTTACAATTATATAATATAGAAAAAAGCCATCAAATTCACAAAAGATGACTTATTTGATTAAAAAAGTCAGTAGGTCCTTTCCGATATTAGGTATCCATTACCAGTTGTAAATGTACGAACACTTTCATCAGCTTGTCATAACAATCTAAGGTGTATAAGTGATTTTTTCTATATAATTTTTTAAAATTTTTTAGAATATAATTTCTATATAAATTTTTTTAGTAATTATATTCTATGAAACATCCAAACTTCTGTCAAGAGCTGTACAAGACTAGACAAGATCAGAAATGAAATTATACCAGACCCAATGGGTCAAACATTTAAATAAAATACTAGAAAGCCGCTTACCTAGTTTAGCAAGAAGATTCAAACCAACAGGAAGGAGATATATGGGCAGGCCGAAGAAAAGATTGGTACCGGAAAAGGTAAAAATGCCTAACCCGTGAAAGAATAAGAATATTATTCTATTGTATACGATGGATTGTATTACGCAGAGATCAGGTACGTTACACTACCGCTCTACCGCACATCCTATTAGCTACTCTTATACCTTTTGGAAAATTATTTACGGGGCGATATCAAAAAATTACTTTAAATCCGATCTCTGCATTTATTGTTAATAAACCTTCCAAAAATTTAAGAGCTCGTACTATTTTGTTTTAGCTTTTTTGTTTGTTATCGGGAACTGTACATTTTTGACAATTACCCAATTTGATCGCTGCTTTCTGCTGTATTATTTGACGTGAATAAGGCATGAGTTTGAACAGGGACCCCCAGTAGAGTTTGTTCATGGATGGCTGTCAGCTGGTCACCGTACAAAGTCGCTTGCCCAACCGGTGTTACTTAACAAATAATAGTGACTTACTACCAGCTGACTGACTGGGTTGGCCCGAAGGCCGAAGGGCTCGTACTATTTAAAAAAAAGATAGATTTCGCCTACTTTTTCTTATGAGCAATATATATTATTCAGTTACATGCAATACGACCAAAAAAGATTACGCAGCTACATACAATTATAAAAAAATAACACTAAAGTAACGAAATAGCCCACCGGGTTGTTCTAGAGGTAGAGTCGTAGTTAAAATCAGCTGTTTAACGGCTGATTTTCAGAGCTGAATTTTAAGTGGTTTAAATCCTAGTAAAGATATAACTATACCGATTTCAATACTAGACAGTGACTACCAGTGTACTTTGATGGTTGGGGTTCAATTAACCACACTCTCTCAGGAATGGTCGGCTTGAGTCTGTATAAGAGTAGACCTCATTTACATGTGATATACATCCTCATCCTCATCTCGTTAAATCCATACAATGTCATCTCATTCTAATCACATTGACATTAATGTCAATCTCATCTCGTTGAATCATGGGGGTTGCTTATTGCAACCCTTAAAATTAACCCTTAAATTGAACAGATTCCAACGTACACTCATTAGGGATATAAAAGTAACAAAATAATAGTAATAAAACAATACGAAACCTATGATGTTTGTATTCTAAATTACTATTTTTGTTTGCCAATTCCGACTTTGTTTCTTGACTTCCGGTTTTGGGCCACTTCATTCAAAACCGGAACTTCAAACCAAATTCAGGCTCACTAACTTCTGTGTAGATTACGAATCCCGAAATAGTTTTTTGCTCTCTTGTAGTTTCTGACTTGATTTTTTGACTTCCAGTTTTATACCACTTCCGATAAAAACCGGAACTTGAATCCAAGTTAAGGTCCACTTTCTTTTTATGTAGATTAGGAATCCAAAAACCGTTTGTTGCTATCTCTTGCAGTTTTTGACAAAGGACGGACGGATGGGCGGACAAAACAAAATAATAGATAAAACTATTTTTAAAATTGCCACCAGCTAGTAAATATAAGTATAACATTTCATAGTAATTTATTACAGTATTTAGTAAATAAATTTTGTTACAGTATAGCTTTAACAAGTTCTTATAATAACCAGATCCCGAAAGTACTTGATTAAATATTACAATATGATCATTACAATTCAATTACTTTTTTAATAAATAAATATAAATGAATGAATGAATGAATGAATGAATGAATTAATTCAATTAATAACTTTCTATCTAGGTAGTTTATTTTTTGTATAACGGCTACAAAAAGACTTATTACAAACATTATAGTTGGAAAATAAAGATAAAAAACCTTCTTTTGTTTGGTATCATTATTGTTTAATGAACAATATAGTAAATGGTTTTAATGCCATTTTAAATAGACTGAAAAACTAAAAGTTCAAATAAATATATTATTACAAGACAAATAATAATCATAAAATATAATTAGGCTATATTATTTACAGTTTAAATTAAATAGAAATTATGTACTATAACAATGTAATTAAAGCACAAAAGTTTCACTTATTCGTATTTACTAATCACTTATTTTCCGGTTACCTAGAGAGCTCAATTTACACAGGGCTTAATTAATATAGGTGTAAGACAACGGTATGGTTTTATCAACTACGTTATTCAACACTTATATGAAATTAACTTTTAGAATTTTCAATCGCAGAATTAGCCCAGGTATTCAATTAAACGAGAAAAATTGTTTTAATGCTTTATTATTTACGGATAATTTGTCAATTGAATGGGTCAACGGAAAAACGTTGCAAGTAACAAAAACAAATTTTTACAGAAAGTGAAAGATACCATCTGATTCTTAGCTGTATAACGATTTTTCACTGTATGATGATTTTGTTTCAAGAATTTAAAAGATTTTAGTCACAATTCTACCCTTTAGAATTCACTATTATAATCAAATAGAGGGTTTATAGAGCGTTTTCCACTGAAACCTCACTTTTGTAAATTTTGTCAGTTGCAACGTTTTTCTATTGAGCCATTCAATTATACTACAAGAAACAGACCTTTAGCGAGCTTTCCATGAGTGCTATAAAATATATAATGATTTTAACTTGAAAATTTTCATTTTTAAAACAAAGATAATGGCATTTTGGGGGTAAATACTCGATTTAGCCAAAGATATTGGTAGATTTATTATCAACAACCTGGAAGGAGTTTTCACTTTCATTAATCGGGATGTAATATTTCTTTTACTCTGATTTAATTGCAGAGCAAAAGATGAACAAGTTTCGAAGGGCATTTGTGGTCACAAGCAGAATTTTAGGAAATAGAGCTAGGAAAGAAACAAAACTAAATTTCTATAAAGTTATGGCAATCCCAGTTATTATGAATAGAAGTGAAGCATGGACAACTACAAAGTCACATGAATGAAAGTTCATGCAGCTGTAATGAGGGTTTTGCAACTAACGAAAGAGTGTTTGTTGGATAGACAAAGAAATGAAGATAAAATGTTGAAATTGGGAATTGTTGAAATTCTTTAACTTTAATGATATATTGAAAGAATATCATGAAGGTTGGAGACAGCACTTGTAAAGGATGTTAGCTCAAAGGATACAACTACAAGACCCATCGGACTGGTATGCTCCGAAGAGAAAAAGAGACGTTGACAGACCCAACAATGGATGGATGGAATATACTACATGTGAGTTCGGAACTATCCTAGCCATGTTTGAAGGAAAAGGAAGAAGACCTAGACAACTGAAATTTGGCTCATTTTTTCTTTTTAACAAAAAAAAACTAGTGCGTTTTAATTTCGATTACTTGCTCCTAATGTTTTCAGACGAGATACAAAACTGTTCTAATATTTTTCATTGCCTTTTGAGCAACAGTCATAACATTGATGTCTGAAAATTTCTTATTAATGCAGAATCAATTGACATATCGTGTCAATGTAATGTAATGTTTTTAATAAAACAGTTATACTTTTTTCTTTGAGTTTTATATTTTTATGTTTATGTTTTGATGTTTGTGTAGTAATATCAGTCATTAAGTTTAGTATACGTATATTTTTGTATATTAAGTATTATTGATTATCCACTCTTAGCACCATTTTTTGGCTGATTGTAAATGAATAAATGAATTTAAAAAACTTGCTTCTAAGGGACAAACAAAAGACGATAACACTGAAGCAACAGTCCTGCATACTTTCTTTACTGTAATTCTCTATCCAGAACTGTAATATACAATACTATCGCTGGGTTGTTAACTTGTGAAAAACCCTTGAAAATATGTAAAAAGGAAAAGTTCAATAAAAAAATTTAAGTAGAATATAAATATTTAATTGAAAAGTGAATTTGTAAACCTATTTTTTGAAAAAAAAACTAATATATTAGTTTAATTGTAAAGAAATACTAAAACAAAATATGAAAATATCTTGAATTTTATACAATTAATAATGTTAAAAAATTTAAATTAAAAAATAATTATGATTTACTACCAGAAACGAAATTTATCCAATGAAATTTTAATTGAGGTTGTTGGTTTTTCAATTTAGTCCAGTGGATGTCTGCTACGTCGTCTTCGAAGTCATCGTTCAAAATTGTTTTATGGGTTATGAATGAACGAGTGGATTGATGTGATGTTTGAAGCCTTTTGTGAAAAATGTTATTTCGTAATTTAGCGGTGCTGTGTACAAAATCAATTCTAAGATCATTGCGTATGATTAAAGTACAGCGGTGCACTTGTGATTAAGTGTAACAATTCAATTGTAAATTGAATTGTAAATTGTAAATTTCTTCAATTGTAAATTTCAATTGTAAATTTTGAAGTCGGCGAATGTTATGTTTTTTGCGCAGCCAAAGATTTTTAATCCGTACGTCCATATTGGCATAATTAACATTTTGTATAAGTGGAATCGGTGATTTTATTACGAAAAAAATCTATTTAGAATCTTTTAACAAGGCTTTAGTAAAGTGGATTTTGCTTAATGTGTGGTCCTCATAATAAACATTGATCAAAGATTTAACCTAGATAGTGTGGGATTTACACGGGTGACTGTAGCAGCACGATTTTCGCCGCACGGCGAAAATCGATTGTGTAAATGGCAATTCGGCTAGGCCGCAGTTAACTAAAATCACAAGTTCAAAAGTAGAGTAGGTTTGGACTTTTGTCGTGCGGCGAACAGATCGCATGCGGCGGGTGACTAAAATCAACTGTGAAGTACTCGATCGTCCACCGCACGAAGCTGTGTTGTTTGTTTTATTGGTTTGTTTGTTTTATGTTGTTTGTAATCAGCTACCGATCTAGTATACAAATTATTTGGTTGCACGAGTAACTTTACTGTAGTTAAATCATGAATAAAAATAATACCTTACAATTTTTGGAATGTTACGAAAAACACCCATGTCTATGAAATCGACGCGACACAACTACAGGAATAATTATATTCGTTTAGTGGCGCTTAAATCGTGGCTTAAATCATCAGGTCTTCTGTAGACAATTCCAGAAATAAATTAACCGAAGCGCTTTGTGTTTATCGACGAGAAATCCATTGGCGTACCCAGACTTTCCTCTTCTTCCTTCCCTTTTTCTTTAATTTACACTTTTCAAGTAATTCTTGAATAATGGCTTGTCGAACAATTTCAATGCCCGAAGGCAGTGGGACTGTTCTGATTGACATTTTTATGCAAACTGAACTTGTCACCTGCGATTTTCATCGATCCAAGTAAATGAGGTGGCGATCGGCTTGTTGAGGCGAATTGGTGAGAACCAGCCGCACGGCGAATATCAACTTAGTCACGGTGGGCCTAGTGTAAATCCCGCATAACGGACTATTTTATTTTGAGGAATCGGTGTATTTTTTAGGTCTGCAAACTATTTCTATAACAATTAGCTAGAAGAGCTGTAGTTATAAAAATCCGTGTGCTTTTTCTCTAAGTGATGCTTAGGTGATAGGTACAATAAATTTTGATCGCTTGTTCCTAGGGAGTAAATCTAGGGTAACTACCCTAAATGAATAAATAGTACTTCATTCTCATTCCTAAGACTGATAATAAAATATATTTATCTATTATAGAAAGTTTTATAATTTCATTAACTTTTATTTTGATAAACATACTGATTTCCCAAAATTTTTTAAAGTACACGGAACATAATAAAGTTTCAAGTTGAATCACGAAAATGGTTCTACAGAATCGGTAGGCAGATATGACGATCAAAGTAAATAATTTTAGTCATAATTTTCAGAGCTCATAAGCTGATATGTTTTTCTTCGTGACCTAATTTTTGAAAATAAGGGGAACCAAATTTCCCTATCCTAAGACATGAAAAGTTATAATTAGATTGGTTAACTGTCAATATCATGCGTAGATATACAAGTATAAAAAATTTTATTCAAAAAATAATTTAGTATAAGTTATATAAAGTCTATTAATAACTTTTAAAATTTTATTTCCCAAATTTTGGTACTTGTATAAATTTTTAAACGTTAACTATTGGAAAAAAATTACTTTTTAGAATATATTTTTTGAAAAAAATTATTCTAAACAATATGGTATGTATATTTTATTAACAACATTTTATTTCGCATAAATAAATAAATAAAATGAAAGAAATGTCACAGAATACTCATCGAACTATTATTTTATTATTATTATTAGACAATTATTTTTATTATTAGACTATTATTATACAATGAAATAATATTTTAGAATTAAATGAATAATAAAAATTACAAAGAAAATTACGCTACATTTTTATTATACAATATTTATATAAATAAATATCTAAATAATAAATAAATATAATAATTTTTTTTCATTATCGATGTCAAGTCCAAAAAATCAATTCACATCAACCTTGAATTTAAATTTCCACTATTGTTTAATAAATTATTAGCTAAAACGTTTTTATCTTCGTAAAGTCTGTTTTTATTATTTGTTGTTGTTTAGGTCATCAGCCAAATGGCTGGTTTGAGCCTGTAGAGGTTTTACTAAGTAAAACGAGGAGTGAGGTGGTTTACCATTGCCTTCCTCACTGAATGGAAAAGTACGCTTATCAGCATGCCGGGCCCTCTGAAAAGCACATATTTTCCACTCTGCAAATGACACCTTCACTTCATTTATCACAGGGTCTGGCTGTAAAATGAAATTCATTACTTTCAGAGAATATAACTCTGATTAGTGTCACAGTACACCTCTACCTCTTCTGTTCTTAAATGATTCCGTCATTTAATTGGCTGACCACGTGATAAGAAACAGAACTATTTATTTTAGCCCTGCAACAAACAGATTGAGTGTAAAAAATTTGACACTCCACCTGTCTGTTATGGGCAGTTTTATTATTTAAAAAACATATTTATAAACATCATAGAGATCAAACATCGGTATTTACGATTTCTTTTCTATCATATTAGCTATTTATTGTTAAACGAAAATTAATGGAATATAAAGTAAAAAAGTATATATACAAAAAATGGAATTAAAGAAAAATATTTCTAGTTCTCATAGGAACGTGATTTTTGTACCATTGGAAAAACACCACATTTCAATTTGTGCACAAGTGTTAAAAATGAAAAACAATT
Organism: Catonia carolina; assembly: GCA_035578175.1. Lineage (NCBI taxonomy): Eukaryota > Metazoa > Arthropoda > Insecta > Hemiptera > Achilidae > Catonia > Catonia carolina. The sequence continues at coordinate 25,725,823 of JAQMRL010000011.1, forward strand.
TTTTCAAATTAAAATCTCGTTAAGAATAAGGGTACCTAAGAACATTTCAGGCACAAAATATTTTTACTAATGTTTACTGCACAAAAAAGTTTCTTGAAAGTGTTTTTTAAATTTTAATGAAATTATTATAAGTGTTAAGTTTATTTAAAATTCATTTTAGAGTATGGTACAGTTTCAGATTCTAAATTTCAATCTTGCATATAGCAGGCTGGTGGAGTGATTTAATTATTTGCACTCAATTTGCTAGTGCCAGGGCTACAAAAAAATAGTTTACTTCCTTACCACATGATCAGCCAATTATGACAAACATTTAAAAACAGAAGAGGTAAATGTGTAAAAGACTAATCAAAGTTAACTCTTCTAAAAGTAATGAATTTCATTATACAGTCTAAGTCTGTGGTGAATAAAATGGGAGTCATTTGCAGGGTGGAAAGTAGATTTTTTTTCAGAGGGCCTGACATACTGATACGCATATTTTTCCACTCAGTAAGGAAGGCAATGGTAAACAATCTCACCCCTCGTTTTACTTAGTAAAGTCTCTAGAAGTTCAAACCAGCCTTTCAGCTGATGACCTAAAGAATAAATTGCAATCGAACCTAGTATCTTCAGCTTAAAGTACAATACCAACTAACCCACCAAGATGATAAAGAAAATATTTAAAAACTATAAAAAAAATTCATTGATTAATAATTTTTTTTAAGGACAATTGATAACTATTATCTCATTTTATGTGATATAAACAAGTGATTATAAAGTGGTACATACCTGAAGGATGTTTCCTTAATCTCGTCGTTCACAGAATGATGTTAAAACACACACTTTTACTTTCACTATGAGGAAGCCGGTCTCCTTGCATGCCTTTTTATACCTTTCTATTACATCTTTTTCATTTATAATAAAAAAAGAAGGCAACACAATTTATAATAGTAATACTGTAGTATTATTAGTGGTATCCATACAGTAAGTAACATAGTACTTTCCCAACCATAACCAGTTTAGTGCAATTTATATACATATATATTTATTAATATTCACTTGTGTTTGTTTTATCAGGTACATATCGGTTAATATCTTCATAAGTAAATATTATTTATTCATGAATTTATTATTTTAATTTTTGAAATTTAATATTAATTTTTGCCCACAACAGGCAGATGAAGTGTTAAATTATTTACACTCGATCTGATAGTTCCATGGCTACAAAAAATAGTTCTGTTTCTTATCACATAGTCAGTCAATTATATGACTGAAACATTTAAGAACAAGAGGTGTTGTTGTTGTTGTTGTTGTTGTTTAGGTCAACAGCCAAAAGGCTGGTTTGAACCTCTAGACTAGAGGTTTTACTAAGTAAAAATGAGGAGTGAAGTGGTTTACTATTGCCTTCCTCAGTGAGTTGAAAGAGTATGCTTATCAGCTCCCCCGAAAGCATCCACTTTCCGCCCTGCAAATGACACCTTCCTTTCATTCATCACAGGGTCTGGCTGTATAGTGAAATTCATTGATCTCAGAGGAAATAACTCTGACAAGTGTCTTTTACACCTCTACCTCTTCTATTCTTAAAAAGTTCAGTCATGTAATTGGCTGACTATGTGATAAGAAACAGAACTATTTTTTGTAGCCCTGGAACCAACAGATCGAGTGAAAGTAATTTAACACTCCACCTGCCCGTTATAGGCAAACAGAAGAGGTAGAGGTGTAAAAGAGACTAGTCACAGTTATCTCCTCTGAGAGTAATGAATTTACTTATAAAGCCAGACCCTGTGATGAATGAAGTGAAGGTGTTATTTGCAGGGTTGAAAGTAGATGATTTTCAGTGAGCCTAGTTGCTGATAAGTATACATTTTCCACCCTTTTGTTGATATCTTTACTATTACATCAACTGGAAAAATATATTAATTTTTTTTATTCTTAAGTAATATTTATCGTTTAAAAATTAAGTACGGGGGCTTCTAATGCCAGTTACTAACAACCTCAATCTTGTTAGCTAATGTGTATCGATTCTAAAGCGAGCTGAAATTTTAGCAATAAACATGGACTGCGTATGCAGTCGATGCATCGTTTAGAAGCTTTTGAGATGTGGTTGTTTAGAAGAATGTTCTGGATTTCATTTACTGATTATGTTACCGACGTCGATTTTTTGAGACTTATGGATCTGGACTATGAGTTGATAGGCATAATCAAAAGAAGAAAGATTGGCTACTTTAATCATTTACTACACGGGTGATAAGTAAGAGTTTCTCAGAATAATTCTTGAGGATAAAGTTGAGGATCTGGGCAAAGGAAATATTCATGGTTGAAGAACATTAAAGACTAGACAAACTGGAGTATACACACACTAAAGAGGTTGGCTCATGATAGTAGCGTCCAATCTTCAGTTACGTAGACGGCATTATAAAAAGAATTTTTGAACGCCTCTCGAAGTATGACTATTAAGAACGAAATATCAGTCTTCTACAAGCCCCATTACTAAATTGGTGGGAATTTTTTGCCAACTATCATTTTCCGATATCCGTCCGTCCGTTATATCCAGATATCACAAACTACAAGAAATAGCAACAAATGGTTTTCTGATTCGTAATCTACACAAAAAGTATGGGGCTGGATTTGTTTTGAAGTTTCGGTTTTGATCGAAAGTGACCCAAAACCGGATATCAAGAAATCAAAGTCGGCATTTGGAAACAAAAAGTGTCATTCGATTCCTCTTAAAGAGTAAATACAGAAATCATTAGGTTTGAAGTTCCGGTTTTGACCGGAAGTCAAGAAATTAAAGTCGGAATTTGGAAACAAAAAGTGTCATTTGATTCCTCTTAAAGACTGCATTCCTACTTAATTTTTTAGTAGCTTTCTTACGTGATCCCATTATGAGGAAGTATAACCTCGAGTTCCGTAAACACGCAGTGTGACTTCTATGGCCGACTCCTTTTCTTTAGGAAAATTTTCCACCAGCCATGAGACGTGTCGTCTCATGAAAGAATTTTTTTTTCTCCATTTCATGAAGAAGGATAAAGGAAAAGAAGTGTTTAACATTTCAAAAAATTAAATAATTAAATTTATTTAAATATTATAAACAGATATAAATACATTAAATTTTTAATATAACAGAATATAATAATAATTTAAAATAATAATTATATGAAAAACAGCTATCAGAAACGAGGTGATAAAATAGCACTAAAAGGTAGAGGAGTTAATGTAGCTCCATCAAGATAAACCAGTGGTGGTATTTTATGATCCGGTGGTAATGAAATTTTAAAGTTATGTAACATGGTACTAAGGAATAAAAATATACTGCCTTTTGCTAAAGATTCACCTATACAACGCCTTTTTCCTAGAAAAAAACAATTATTAAAAAATAAAAATTATTGTATACTGTAATTATCGTAAAATTTTATCTCGTCATGCAAATGTTTATAATTTTGCATTAATAATTATCTCACGTATAGATCACATTTAAATTCCAAAATTCACAACTTAATTATTTACCTATTGCAGAGTTTGAGCTAGATTATACTAATTGCATAGTCTTTTCGAGTGTCAACGCCTCCATCCCATCATAACAGAGAAGACATCCATCGTAGCATTCGCATTCTGAGCTCAATGCCAAGATCCCAACTACACAGCAATTTTTTTTTTATCCGAGGCGGCAAGAAAAACTCATGTTCACTCCCTCTCGATGGGGGAAGTAGTGTTGGACTCATTTGAGGCGTCCTCGTCTAGCCCCAAGGAGGCCGCAACCGCCTTACCAACCAAAAACCCGCCGCCTGTCCACTTGATCCGACATCAGCAAACAAACAAACGTCTACCTCCCTCGGAACTGCTTATATACTACAAGGGAAATGTCGGGTTAAAAAAAATACATACTGTCAGCAGGGCGTGTAAGGGAACCGTAGCCTAAATCCCCTCTCGCTGTCACCGACCAACACTCACTCTCTCACTTTCATTCATCCTTTCATCACCAGCTCAGGAAATTAGTGTGCCTACCTTACCTACTGAGATCGGGACAGGATTGATTCACTATGAGAGAGGGCGATCCCGCTGATCTACATATGTCTTCTCCCTCTGCAGTCTCCCGACCACCTTCTCCGCAAACTGAGCGACCAACTTCCAGCTCTCCTCATCCTGCAGCATTGCTGCCCCTACTCTCTCTGGGATCTACTGTGCAACGCCTATCTTCTTAGATGTAAACACAATTACGATACATCAAATTAAAGCTTGCTTTGTTATTGATTACAGGATATACATTAACATTTTCGGAAATACTGTATTATATAACGAATTACGCATAAAAAGTATCCTGTTTTTTACCACTTTTCCAGTGTATCCAACTTCAAGGTACTATTACTTTGTTCACGCGTAGCCTACTTTAGAATGTATTGGGTTACAAAGTATTGTGTTAATGTAATCTTGTAACCAACAATAAAACGACCTTTAATTTGATGTATCGTAATTGTTTTTACATAAAACGGTTCAAAAAATATTGCTGTTTAAAGACAGGTGTTTTCTTTCGTGAATCGGACTTTAGTCAAAGTTACCTCCTTTCAGAGTAATGAATTTCATCATTACACAGCCAGATCCTGTGGTAAATGAAGTGAAGTCATTTTCAGAGTGGAAAGTAGATGCTTTTTGGAGGGCCTGGCATGGTGATAAGCATACTTTTCCACTTAGTGAGGAAGGGAAAGGTAAACAATCTCACTTCTCGTTTTACTTAGTAAAGCCTCTAGAGTTTCAAACGAGCCTTTCGGCTGATGACCTAAATAACAATTAAGAATTGAATAAATTATATTTACCAGAACCAAATGGCATAAGATAATCATCTTGTATAAGTTTCCCATTGTCATCAATAAATCGCTCTGGACGAAAATTTTCAGGATCTCCCCAATGATTTTTATCCATATGCACACTGTACAGACTTACCAATACTATTGAATCCTGTGAATAAAAGTTAAAATCTGGTGAGAAACACTCACACGACTTTCTCTTGCCAATGCAAATAATTAACAATATTACCTTAGTAATAAACCATTAAACATAAACAAAAAAAAAATAACCCCAATAAATATGGTAACGTAATTTTAATCATGAGTGAAAAACGCAAAACAAAAATCAACTTCAGTTTGGCTTAAAAATACGGAAAATCACTCTTTCACGCTAAACTAGACTCTGTAGAGAAAAATGCTCACAATAAAAGTTATAGATCTTTTAATTTCCTATAAATTTGATAAAAACACTTTTGTCGTAAATGCATACTGAGGCCGAAATCTTAAAAAAATTGATTTTTCACACGTTTTCGTGAGAAAAAAAAATCGCTAAATACCGCTTAACTAAGCGTTATACAAAAAAATGTTTGAAATAAAAGTTGTAGAATTTTAAATTTTATACAACTTTTATTATATACATTTTTGTGCTAAAATGCATAATTAGGTCGTAATCTTTAAAAAACAATTTTTTTACGAGAAAACAGTTTTACCAAGAATTTCAGCAGACACGGGGCCTACCCTATCTTGTAAAGTATAAAAAATTTAGTAAACCAGGCGATTTTTAAAACAATCGTAGGATCAGTTTTTGAGGAAATCGCAAAAAATTTAAAAATTACGGAATAAACTACTACTTCCGGTTGACCGATTTTGATAAAAATGTTCGTGTCGGGTTCGGTAGTGGTGTGTAACTTAAGTTTCAAGTTTCAAGTTCGTACAATGTTCCGTTCTTGATATATTCTGTTCACACACACGCGCGCGCGCGCGCGCACACACACACACACACTGACCAATCGCTAAAAACATGTTTTTTAGGTTCAGGGGGTCAGAAAACGTGTAGATCTGGTGAAAACTCGATTTCGAAAAATCGACATGAAAACAATACTTTCCTTTCTATATATTCATACAGGCAAGAGGAAGTAAATATAATGTAGCCTACATTAATGTATTTTTATTGACCGTGCTTTCCAACAAATCTGACGTAGAGGGAAATTAACATTGGACAATGTACTGTCAACATTTATCTTATTACAAGAATGTAATCTTGCTTTTATTACTCCAGTCGTTAGGAAACAATAAAAATGATGTTACAAGAGATTTTAATAATTATTAATTCAATTATTAGTAAATAAAGACAAAAATGTTATTCAATTTCGATATAGCGCGGTACTTACATAAGAAATAACTTTGCTTCCATTGTTGTCTGAACATTAGCCGAGCTTGTAAAGTGGTCAGGTAACGTTAATTTTTGATATTACAGAATACATATATACAGATTTGATTTTACAGATATTACAGACAGGCCGTGAGTTTGAATACCACACACTATTTACATTTTTTTTTTTTGTTAAGGTAGCTAAATAATTGTGTAAAAATTATTAGTCTATTAAATAATTTAACTAAAAAATTTGTTAACTTATATCAAAAAAACGTTACTAGTTAGTTATATTCTGTTGAATTAAAAATTAAAATTATAATTTTAAACGTTTTTAATTATTTAATTAATAATCAATGATCAAATTAACAAAAAAAAAACAAGTTTTTTGTAGGACTCGAACTTGCGGCCTCTCGTACGGTAATATCAAAAATAAATATGTACTGACCACTTTACGTACCCGGCTAATGTTTAAACAACAGAACACGAAATTTTTACCTAAGTAAGTACCGCGCTATGTCGAAATTGAATAACATTTTTTCCTTTATTTATTAATAATTACATTATTAGCTATTAAAATCTTTTGTAGACTCATTTTTATTCTGTTTTCTATTTTTGTTTAGCTTCGACTTCACAGCATTTTATTACATTCCATATTATATTTTGTTCCGCACCGTGAAGAGTTCGACCGCATTTTCGAGAAATAGACAGTTCCGTTTACGGTAACAAACAGTTATATTCGTACAGTTAACTTATAAAAGGTTCCGCGATATGCTGTATATTCTCTAGTATAGTTTACGTTGTTGTGGTGGTAAACTGACACCAAAGCAGTCGCGCATGCGCACTGATGCTTTCCCCTTTACCCCTCGTTAAAAATAAAAGGCAAACTTGTGTAATTCGAGTAACTATACTGAAATTTGTTGGTGGCAGTTTGTTCGCTTGCACCATGTAATTTTTAAAAACTATTCATAATGGTTTAAAAAATTATTTCACTGTTAGAAAAGTTAGAACTGCCTAAGTAACATAAACTAAGTGGCATTACATAATTTTTCAATTTTGATTGGTAATGGTAAATCATCTTTTATTTTATTTGTTTGTCAAGATCGTTTGGAAAGGTCTCTTCTGTTATCTATCAGTAAAATACAAATGAGAACAAAGGAGTTAGTGGCTACATTTGTATTGGAGTCCATAAGTATATAAATGGTACCAATTGCTGAAAAATAAGCTCCGGGAATAAAAGAAGGCTGGAGGCTTTAGAGATGAACCGGTTGCGAAGGTTGTGTAAGATCTTCAGAGTGATTTATGTGGGAAATGAAGGTATATAATATAAAAAATTAAGAGACACCTAATCAGTTTTAATTTTTTTTAAAGTCCACATAAGGGATATTTGAATTGACTTTTAACGGTTTGTAAGTTTTCTTGAACATGGGAAACCATAGTTGGGTGGATTAATTTTCCCACCACGAATTATAATAAATAGTTTTTAGATTATCAAAGTATCATTAAGGAAATTAACATTTATTTTTAATTGATATTTTTTGTAAGCTATGGGAAATAAATAAATAAGTTAATGGACTGATTTCTGGATGCCACAGTAGACAATGGAGAGAAGACAGCCCGTTTTGTAAAAGGCATGTCCATAAAATGGTAACGGATTGATGAACTCAAAAATAATTTATTTTCCATCCAGAAAATAGAGATAGGAGAAGAGGTCACCCTAAAGAAAAATAAATACAGGAAATCCTAGACGCTCCAAAAATCTGAGGGATTGAAAAGACAGGAAGCTATAGGGTATATGAAGCGCAGTAATTCTAAGGACCCTCGTGAAAAAATAAAAGTAAACAATATTGAATTATTAATGAAATATGAAGAATTCTTACCTTGGGTATCCTGTACCCCGACACATAAGCATCAGTCATTGCACGATGAGCCGCGGTCATGGGAGCAACACTACAGAATCGTTGAACCTCCATTGCTATTGCTTCCATATAAATTAAACTATAAACAATATCATATTTATTAGTAAATTCAAACAAAATTGTATTAAATAACTAACAGGTAATGGAATCAGAAAATAGTAAAAGGTAAGTTACGTATTTTCAAGCCATTATTTTCTTATTTTCAAGAAGTTGTTTGTTATCATACGTACCTTAACAAATTGACTCCCAAGAGACACTTAATAGCTTACGTCTCTCACCAGATCTGTAAAATTTACTTTTGAGAGACTGATCCGTCTCTCACTTAATAGTGTTTTTAATAGAATCGTGAGACGGATTTGATGCTCGTTTGCATTGAATCATATACTGAGCTGTTAAGCTATGTTGTCCTCGGAGCGATTTTTGATACGCGGCATAAGCGTAGTCAGCTGCGCCAACGTATGTCGTTTGCATCGCCGAGTTGTAGTCATGTCAGGTGTTGTCCCAGCAGCGATTTTACGCATAAAACGCTCTCAGTTTGGCCCGAACTGCTCACCATGTCGGACTATATCTCGATAAAGATATAAGCTGCGATAAAAATAAACAGCTGCGTTACTGGTTGCTCATTTAGATTTAGATTTTGGAGTAGACTGTTTAATTGGTGATGTAATTCGTACTAGGAATTCGTGCAGCCAAATGTTCGGAAATAGAGATGAGGAGGGGGCTTTTAATATTCTTGTTAAAAGGCATTTACTGAAAGATGATGTGAATTTTAAAGAATATTTCCGAATAACAAGAGATCAATTTTCGAATATCGCTGACCTAATACGTGAAGACGTAAAATTGGTAAAATTTTAAAATTGGCGTCACTTAACTTTCACAACAGCTCTCGTCCTGACACTTCGAAAATAAGTTTTTCGTCGTCCTCATCTGAAAACCTCGGAAACGAAAGAGTTTTCTTGGATGCACCACTTGAGCTGTCCATTGTCTCGACGTCTATCACGCGGCGTAGTACGCACACCACTGCTCCAGAAGCAGTCTGGAAATTACGCCCTGCGCATGTCGCCGGCGCATCACGCCATATCGTTCTGAGGACAACACTCCCGTTTATCGCCATGCAACTAGTGCCTGGCGTAACAACGCTGCGTAATACGCTTTACGCCGCGTGCTACAAATCGCTCCGAGGACAACGTAGCTTTAGAAATTAGTTCAAATAACATTTCTCCTGTTATGGTTTGTGATTTACTTGATCCGATCGAGTCAAAAATGAGTCGGTGAAACTTGACAGATTATTATTACCATTACATAATATTGACTATTATTATAGTTTATTATTGCATTATTAATCATGTTTTAATAATATTATAAAATGAAAAGTCATTTTATCTTTTATTTTGGTATAGTTTTCGTATTACAATAATATTTTTCATTGTATAAGTTGACTCTGGTCGGTGCCTCTATGTAGGCAACTGGTACTCAAGTTTACCACTCACCGAACTACTGCTTAATAGATAGACGCACCTTCGATATTTATGTAGTTTTATTGAAAAAATAGCCCTAAGTAAATTATTTATAAAATTCATATATAATATTTTTAGAAATACTAGTAAAATTCAGGAAGATACATATCAGTCTTTCACAGTAAATTTATTTTTTTTTTTACTCTTGAGTTCCTGATCAATCTCTCACCTAAAAGTCAACGCTCAAAAAAATGTAAGCCTTACAATACTCTAGACTTGAAAGAAAATTAATTAAAAAAAGCAAAAAAACCATAGAAAATATATGGGTTTTTAAGCAAAATTCCAAAAATTACCTTGGGAGTCAACCTGTTAATTTATGATTATGCTTACCATAATTTTTGGACTCCAATCCCAGACATTTGTTTTTGAAAGGGTCTTTTTATTAAATAACTTACATCATATTCTTTGTTTATTTAATAATTATTTTTTTCACTGAAATACATTGGTTTACAATATTAATTTCTAAGTAATTATTTTTAGAATAATAATTTTAACAAAAGGAAAGCACATAAACATTTACTTGGAACTGGGTCCTGCGATTAGAACATCTGTACCATCGGGTTCTTTTTAATGCCTTGGAGTTGAACGGATGTGATACTTTTCTCAGTTGATATTACTTTTCTAAGGAACACCTAATCAGTTTTTAAGTTTTTTTTAAGTCTGCTCAAGGGATATTTGATTGACTTTTAACGGTCTAGCATCGCTGCATACAATGTTATCAACTTTTAAATATAAAAAAAAACGATATTTCCCGGCTATCGTTTCTTCACAAAGATATCTAAAAAATCCGGACATTTGTTAATCCCGGATACTTCCCTGAACACATACCTCACTCCTGGACTAATCAAGGACGTATGTTAAACCTATCTATGACTGAAGTAGATTGCAGGTAGACGTTCACGATCCAAAAATCGATCAAGATCCCAAAATATTTATTAACGAAGAAGTTAAAGTTTCCTATATTTTTGAACTGACCATATTGCCCCGAGTTACCTCACAAGCATAAAATAAAAAGAAACATCCCATTACAGTTTTGGAAAATAATTAAAATGCTTGACATTTTTATAAGTTTGCATTCCAACATAACCAATTTTTTATTTTTTATTATTTTGTTTGAGTCTATTTTAAGAACCCAACACAATATGTAAGTAAGTTTTAGTCTACGCATGAGTTGATTGATCTTGTTAAGGTCTTTTTTGGTTTTACGTTCGATGTTTTTCAATTACTGCTAATGCAGGCGATGAGAAGGGTGATAGATGAAGATGAGTGATGAAAAGAAATGCCAGACCTGACCAGAAATCGAACCCGGCACCCCGGGGTAGAAGCCACCACGCTATTGGGTGGTTTAAGGTTGATATGTAGATATTAAGATTAAGGTTGATCTCTACATCTAAATATTAAATATCTTTCAGGTATACAAACTTTCCAGTACAAGGAAAATTAAAGGTTATGAAAACGATTAGAAAAAGAAGACTAAAATTCTACATGCATAAAATGGAAGACAACCGGTTGCCAAAACAAACTTTAAAGACATTAAACAATAGACTTAAGGTGTCAGATAAATGGTTAAAAAGAATTCAGAAAGGATATTGAGAAAATCGGAATATACTGAGAAAATTTAATGAACCGAACCAAATTGAGAAAACAACTTATGGACTTAAAGGGCTTCCATGAAGAGCACAAATAGAACACCGGGTGGACAGAAGAAAGGAGAAAAGCCTACAGTGACTGAATCCTGAAAATATGAGCTGCAAAAAGAGCTACCAGAAACGTCTAAAATCACCTCACGAGCTCTAAAATTGGCCCTATACGAGGGGAACATACAAACTTCAGAATTTAAATAGGTAAGTACCTGGATCGATGTTGCATTGTTGGCTGATTCCCTTTTCCGACGATTAAATCCAGCTCCAAATGGGCACGTTCTTGTACCTGTGGATTACGTAGTAGATAAAGCATGGCAAATGATAATGTTCTGCTCGTTGTTTCTGAACCAGCGATAAAGAAATCCAGTAACAATACCACCAACTGATCTTCTGTAATTATTAAACGAAACATTCGTAATACAATTTTCATAATAAATTGTTTAACACGTTGACTGTCCGTTCTTGCCATTTTTTACAGATACAATTGAATTCAGTATATTACAATCTTTCTAATCCAATCCATTCAGAGAACAAACTATTTTTTTGTTTTTGCTATGATTTTAACAAAAAATGGCCTTTCGGGAATGGCCTTTCAGCAGTTTTATATTAAACATTTTGTCTGAATGAGATCACAGTTTGGAAGTTTGTTTTATTTTTGATATTTTAAATAAATCTTCAGATAAGTCTGAATTATTTATAGTGCTTATCATTAATAGCTCTTGATTAACTCTCCATTTTAATATCATAATATTTGATTCACTTTTCATAGAAACTCACTCGAACCTTTTCAGTTTTTTCAATACAAATGTTTTAGGATTTAGTTGTATTTCTGTTCAATGTATTCACTAGATGATTTTTTCGTTTAAGTTGTGTGCCAACACTCATCACCATTAATTAAATCAATTGTTAGCAGTAAGACTAGAAGAGTGACATAAAATTTTTCGTGACTTTTACAACTTTTAACCTTTTAAAATATTAAAGATATCAAGAGTAGAAAGCTCGATATTTTCTAAACAAAACAATAAGCTAAATTGTGATCCCACGTTGAATTATCCAAATAATAACTACTCTGCTAAGTCATACAGTACGTATTCAATTAGGGATTTCAAAAAAGTTTCTGGCAAGTACTGGATGACTTCATACGGGAGCTCATGGCAGTCAACGTGTCAAAGTTAACGTGTATTAGAAACGATATTTTCAGAAGTAATACCCCTACAGAAATTTTACTAAGGGGAAATTGAACAATGAAAGTTTTAATTTTTTCAATTTTTTGATTTTGTCTCATATTATTACTCAAAAATAATAATAATAATAATAATAATAATAATAATATGAGACGAAAAAGCCACTAGTCAGAATTTTATCTCCTCTGAGAGTAATGTATTTCATTAGGCTATATAACCAGATTTGTGGTGAATGAAGTGACGGTGTTTTTTGCAGGGTGAAAAGTAGAGGCTTTTCAGAGCTTCTGGCATGCTGATAACCACACTTTTCCACTAAGTGAGGAAGGCTAGGTAAACCAACTAACTCCTTGTTTTACTTAGTAAAGCGTCTAGAGATTAGGTCTAAGTTCAAACCAGCTTTTTGCCTAATGACCTAAACAACAACAGCAACAGAATGGTACAGCTGCCCCCTCTATAAATCTATTCTGAGCAGCTGTGTGTAAGATCGAAATTGCCATTAACCAACCCACTCACCCATTTAGTAGTTAAGAATAGGGGCAAAGGGTGATCTCATGAACTATACTTTGGTTAAAACTTTTGAAACTTTGAGTTCTTAATTTTTATTTTACAACTTTTCCTTAAAAAATGAACACCATTAGAAGAAAGGAAAAATGTTTGTATACATAAAGTATGACTCACCTAATATCCTTATCAATCTGTAATAGAACTTCATTATCCTTAAAATATGTCTGCCATTAACTAATTTATTTAACTAATAATACTCTTTGAATTTTACCCATAACGGGCAGATGGAGTGTTAAATTAACTGTACTTGATCTGTTGGTTACAGGGCTACAAAAATTAGTACTGCTTCTTATCACATAGTCAGCCAATTATATGGCTGAACTATTTAAGAACAGAAGAGGTAGAGGTGTAAAAGATACTACTATCTGTTTCATAATCATAGACACCCGAGTTTGAACCCTTGCATTTCCAAAACTATGAGTCGGATTTTAACAAACTTTACATCAAAATTTAGCTCATTTTATTCTGCTTTGACTCATAATAAACGTATATTTTTAATGTTGTTTAAAAATTGCTATATCAAGGTTGGTAGACAAAAGACCTTTTTTTTTGCTACCGCAACAAATTTCATGCGTTTAGAGACGTGTAACTCGATAATTATTTGACCGAAAAGTTTGAAATTTTAACACAACACAGACAATTATATTCTTACAGCGTGGACGAAAGTTCAACTTCCTACGTAATTTAAATTTAAATTTATTAACAATATTCTGAACCCTTGCTATCTCGGTAACCGCTCGATCGTTCGGCGCGAGCAAACTATCGTTTTATTTAGCAAAAAAACTTAGTACAAATATGTTAATAACATGAAATATTGATTGGCCAATGCTGTGGTAGAATTTTTAAAATATTGAAAAATAGTCTGGGTAATGCAGGGGGTGGGCGATACTATCCATGTTGCCAGGTTGTGTACGTGAAATCCTGTCGGACTGTCTACCTGAATTGACAGACTGCATTGTCAATTCAAGTAGACAGTCAGATTCAGGCAACATGGGTAGTAGCGCCCACCCAAGCATTATACAGTCAATTTTCAAAATTTAATAATTCTACCTCAACATTGGCCAATCAATATTTAATGTTGATAACATATTTGTACTACGTTTTTTTAGCTGAATAAAACGATAGTTTGCCCGCGCTTAACGATCGGGCGGTTACCGAGATAGCAAGGGTTCAGAATATTGTTAATAAATCAAAATTTAAATAACGTACGAATTTGAAATATCGTACACATTGTAAGAATATGATTGTGTATGTTGTGTTAAAATTTCAAACTTTTAGGTCTAACAATTATTGATTGATACCCCTCTAAATGCATGAAATTTGTTGCGGTATAAAAAACCGGGTCTTTTCGTCTTCCAACTTTGATATGGTAATGTTTAAACAACATTAAAAATATACGATTATTATGGGCCAACGCAGAACAAAATGAACTAAATTTTGATGTAAAGTGTGTTAAAATCCGACTCATAGTTTTGAAAATGTAAGGGTTCAAACTCGGGTGTCTATTATTATGAAACCGATAGTAGTCAGAGTTATCTCCTCTGAGAGTAATGAATTTCACTATGCAGCCAGACCCTGTGGTGAATGAAGTAAAGGTGTCATTTGCAGGATAGAAAGTGGGTGCTTTTCGGAGGTCCTTGCATATTGATTTGACCATATTTTTCCACTTAGTGAGGTGAAGGTAATAGTAAACCACCTCACTCCTTGTTTTTACTTAGTAAAACCTCTAGAGGTTCAAACCAGCCTATCAGCTGTTGACCTAAACAACATCAACTCTTTAAATACCTTATAGTAACATTAACTGTTGAACTAAATCTAAAAGCAAGCTTATGCTTTAATAATAAATTTGTTCAATTAATTTTACCTGTATATATTGAATCTGCAATACCTTTCCTTTTTTCAATTTCATGAATAAAAGCATCAACCACATCTCTAGTTTTATCTGGTTCGTATGTTAATTTATGTTCTTCAATAGTATCCTTAAAAAACAAAACAAGTTAAAGTATACTTCTTTTAATAACTCTACACCAAGTAAATTAGTAGGTTAAAAGCAAGTCTATAGCAGTCACATGACGAGTTGGAGATCAGGACTGCCACTTTTCCTATTCTACATTAATCCAAAAATAAATCCTTATAATGCATCCTGCAGCTTGAAATTAATTCTATTTTATATAATAAATTACACTAACCTTTTTAAGCTGCTTTGATTTCTACTATCTGTTACTTAAATGTGTTTTGGTGGATCCACCATCATCAGATTACACAATGTCATTTTGAAACTAAACATTTTTATTTAAAATCCATAGAACATATTACATCTTCAGTCATCTATATAAAATATACAGATTTTATATATAAAATCTCTGATGATGGTTCATTCTAAGACTCGCTCGGCAGATCCAACGCAAATCTGAGCTGTCATAGTAATGTACTATCTCTACCTGGCAAAATACTAGTACAAAAACCTATTATTTTTGTATCATCAAAATGCTGTAGAACAATTTTTAGTCAACCATATGTTTTTTGTCTTGATTTGCGGATTTTTTTGAACTAATTTTAGTAATTTTAGTAATTTATAATACTATCTGCCACGGAATAAATAATTTATTATTCCTCCATACCATTTTTTGTGATAAATTATAATAAATAAATTGTCCTTTATGTATTTTTTTTTATTTATGTATATTACACAAGTTTATCTTATTCACAAAAGTTTTGTAAATGTAGAACATTTCATTTGATTTCTACATAATTTTTTCAGTAGGCTTATAATAGGTTAATAATGTAAATAATGTTTGAAGGGTATTAAAACATATATTTCTATTTCTTCTAAAATCATGGCGAATTATTTTTGTTTTGGTGTGCGTATAACAGTGTTGTTGAATTGAATTTATTATTTAAAAGATTTTATGATTTTAATTTTATCATCTGGAAGAAAATCAATAATGTAACTTAATGAGAAGGTTGTACAGGCGTATGCTAGCAGTACCCTGAACACATAAAGTACCCAACGAGACAGTCTTGTGGAGAATGGAAACAGAAAAGGAGCTTGTTTACACCATCCAAAAAAATAAAATGGAAGATCTGGGTCATATTATGCGTGGACCAATATGAAATGCTTCGCTTGATAATACAAGGCAAGATTCATGGGATGAGAGATGTGGGAGGAAGAAGAATTTTTTGGTTAAAGAATTTTCGCGACTGGTTTCATTGTACCTCAGTAGAGCTGTTCAGAGCTGCGGTGTCCAAAGCCCGAATAGCCATCATGATTGCCAACCTCCGGTCGGAGGAGGGCATGTTAAGAAGAAGAAGAAGAACGAGAAGAAAGACTTCAAGACTGTGCGAAACATCAAACAGAATTTATTAATTCAAATAACGCTAATAGATTAATCAATTTTATCAGTTCTAAAAAAATCAGTTTTCAACTTGTTTATTGATATAGTACAGACATAAAATTCGTTCAAAAAAATTATAATTACCCTGAGAAAACTCGTCATTTTATCGTGAAGAAAAACCATTTTATTGTACGAAGATTTTTCTGGGGCTATATAACGGAGAAATGGCATTTGATTCAAAAGTCCACCAGACATATCAACCAAACGGAATATTTCATAAATGCAATTTAGTATTTCATGAAGTCGATCATCATCCAGGTTAAAACGTTTTCCCGCCAACATTGCCCACAATGTATTTATGATTGATATGTCAAAAACACATTCCATTCTTAGTGGACCATCCTGAAACATGAAAATACATTTATTAAAAATTTAATCATATATTTATTTTGCCCGTAACAGGCAAGTGGAGTGTTGAATTATTTGTACTCGATCTACTACTTCCAGGGATACAAAGAATAGTTTCATTTCCTATCAAACGGTCAACCAAATATATGACTACTATAAAGTATTTAAGAACAGAGAGGTAGAGGTGTAAAATACACCAGTCACTCTGAGTAACACTAGTTACTCTGAGAGTAATGAAATTAATTATACAACCAGACACATTATACCCTATGTGTAGCACAATCCATTAAATAGTTATCATTTTCAAATAAAATTTTATACGTCAAAGACAAATTGATATAGTTTAACAAAACAAATAAGTAGAAAAATGGCTTGGAAATAAACGCACACGTTAGGCACTTAACATATTACTAGATCCAGTGTGGTTAAAGAAAAACAACTAGGCCTACAACAGAAAAATATAGTAAAATATTTCCAATGCGCTTGGAAATAAACGCACACGTTAGGCACTTAACATATTACTAGATCCAGTGTGGTTAAAGAAAAACAACTAGGCCTACAACAGAAAAATATAGTAAAATATTTCCAATGCGCATGCGCCAACTGAAGACTGGTGAAGAGTTCCCCTCTCTAACTGCCTCTTTATGGTTTTTGGAGCAGCGTCAGTAATGATTAACAGCTGTATCGATAGTAGGGGAACAGTATTGATACACAGGAGTGGGAGAGGCGAAAACAGTACAAGCAGAGCAAGGAAACACCTTTCAAGTTTTTTAAATTCTAAAATAATCATATTCACGTTCAATAGTACTGTAATGATTTATTTGAAATTTCTATTCGATTTCGTAAGATCTTGAATTTAACAACCTATAGTAAAAATACAACTTGTAAAAGGGTCTTTATTTCTTTAACTTTAATCTTCTCAATAAGAATACTATACATAAAGTAACACATACCTTGGAACTTTTCTTCAACCAAGAAACGAGTTCAGTTGCTTCTAATAAAATTCTTTGCTCCATGACGCTTTTTCCAAACCCAAATTCTTTAAGATTTTGTAAACAAAATCGGCGTTGATCATGTGCGACTGGTCCATCCACAAAAGCAACCCCTAAACAAGTGTTTATTAATTTAGATTAATCCTATATAAATATTATTGTTCCATAAAGATGTTAAAACTGTCTGCTTTACTATTCATTCTCGTAGGTCTTAGTTTTTAAGTCAAGGTTATTATTTATTAAAACAATAAGACAAGTTTTAACCTAAAAAGGGTAAGCACCATGTCTATTAAAATTCTTGAGGATGCTAGTTATCGTGGTAAAAAATTTCGTGGTATTTATTATAAAAATGTATGCATTTTAAAGAAAACGTGTATATAATTAAAGTTACAGGAAACTAAAAACCTACAACTATTACTCCAAACGTTTTTGTTCCACAGAGCTTAGTTTAGCGTCAATTTATGATTTTCCGTATTTTTAAGTCCTACAAATTGATTTCATTTTACATCATTCACTCATACTTAAAATTAGGTTATATTTTTTATATTACATTGTTTACTCATGATTAAACATAGATTATGTCGTTCATTTTCTAATATTGTCAAGAGAAAGTCATGCGATTATTTTACACCAGATTATTGAACGTTATTTCAACCATTAAATACCAGTTTCATTTATCGTTTCTTAAGTGAAACATTTTAAGGAAGTTAATTTATTAATATAGGTATTTTCGCGTCCCAAGTTTTTATAACCGTTCAAAAACTATGTTTTATCACAAATCTTCCTCCACTAAATTGTGCAGCTTATTCGCCGGTTAACTGCATGATAGTTAATTTAAAATAATCATGGACAAAATTGCGACAATAGATCCATTTTGTCAGAGTCGAGCATCGTATAGGTCAGCCATTTTTAAGTCTTTCAAGACGTAAGTTTTCAAGCAATTCCACATTTTGTGTGTGTTAATTATTTTTTTGTTTTGTTTTTTTGTTTTGTTTTGGACCTCTATCATGATTATTGATCAGTAAATTATTTGTAAAATCTATGTGTATAATACGGTTTTAGGCATATTTAATTCTATTTGCATTATTGACTATTTTTGTTTGTATTTTTCGCTCATTTTTTTACTTTTGTATTGTCTTTTGCTCTGTAAGAAATATTGTTTCTGTAACTGGGTTGTAGTCGGCCAGTTGCAAACATTTAAATAAAATAAATAAATAAAGAAATATACTTATGTAATTTAATAGTAATAATTTAACTTATATTTTTAATAGACAAACAGAAAATGAACATTTAGCTCGGAATAATTGTGGAGTGGGAGAAGAATATAGGAGAATAGGAGAATGTGTTTGTCATGTAACAATATAGATTTAATTTTAACATTCTCAGTTACTCGTTGCAGAGTTGTATTTGTTTCCTAAATTTTAAAATGCTGCTGTTGTTTAGGTCACCATCTGAAAGGCTGTTATGAACCTCAATAGGGGAATGAGGTGGTTTGCCTTTGCCTTTCTCACTGAGTTAAAACGTATGCTTATCAACATACCAAACTCTTTTAAAAGCACATATTTTCCACTCTGTAAATGACACCTTTATTTTTTTCACCACAGAGTCTGGCTGTGTACAGAAATTCATTACTTTCAGAGGAGATAACTCTGACTACTGTATTTTACACGTCTACCTTCATTTCTTAAATACTTCAGTTATTTAATTGGCTGATTTAATTGGTTATTTAATTGATATGATAAGAAACAGAACTACTTTTTGTATCTCTGGAACTAACAGATTGAGTAAATATAATTTAACACTCCACCTGTCTGTCATGGACATTATTTTAAAAGAAAAGAAAAATTGTATTTACAAAATATTACCAAGTCTTCTTCCTAAAGCTCTAAGTCTGAAAAATAATCCATCAGGTCTTCCTTCAAATTCTTCTCTGTTGAGCACTTCATAAGCCATCTTATAACCGGATACAATAATCAGTTTATCTAATCCCATGCGTACACCAACTATTGATCCATACTTCTGTGCCAGTTTCTCCCATACTAAGTGAGTCAGTTTTGTTGTCTTATAAATTTCACGAAAATGAAGATAGCTACCTACTAATGGTAACCATTTTGGTCCTAAACATACAAAAATGTTAATATAGTTTAATTTTTGAGTTTAATAATAATTACATTCTGTTGTTGTTAAGGTCATCAGCCGAAAGGGTGGTTTGAACCTGTAGAGGTTTTACTAAGTAAAACGAGGAGTGAGGTGGTTTACTATTGCCTTCCTCACTGAGTGGAAAAGTACGCTTATCAGCATGCCGGGCCCTCTGAAATGCACATAATTATTTTCCACTCTGCAAATGACACCTTCACTTCATTCACCACAGGGTCTGGCTGTATAATGAAATTCATTACTTTCAGAGGATATAACTCTTATTAGTGTCTTTTACACCTCTACCTTTTTTGTTCTTAGATGATTGTCATTTAATTGGCTGAACACGTGATAAGAAACAGAACTATTTTTAGCCCTGCAACAAACAGATTGAGTGTAAATAATTTTATACTCCACCTGTCTGTTATGGGCAAAATTACATTCTAAATTACTATTTTTTTTTCAGTAAATGCAAGGTCTATTGATTTCAGCATTTATACGTAGCTACGTTGGTACAATGGAGCTCTAAATGAGGACCTCCACCAATGCCTGGGTTCCTTTTTTGTTAACTACATTCAGGATACTGCAACACATGATACTCCAATAAGGGAGTGCAGGAGAAGTCACGTAAAAAACTAAAAGTGTAAGTATTAACAGCCTATGTTAAATTTATTTCTTACCAAGTCTTTTATTACCTTTTTATTACTACTCCTTGCTTATTTGCTTCAATATGCGTATAATATAATATTAAATTTTAGTAAATTATACATTTACATATTTTTTAGTTTACATATTGTTTAGAAAATATTCTCATACACACATGTAGGCTATATTTTCTAAACATTATGGCCAACAAAACAAAAACATCGAAATCTCGCATACTGTTTTGTATTTATGGACATATTTTCTCTTTAAATGATCTATTGGTTTATTAGTTATGTTATTTTAGAATTGTTAATTGGTCGACAAGAAACAGTTCAGATAAAGATGACTCTTGTAAGAGTGAACATCCCGTGAAGAAAATAAGATTTTTTTTTATATTGAATTAGTAATAGATATGGCTGTTTAGTCAAGGTTTCTGCGCAAGTTCCATTGACTACTCCAAATGCATGCTTGGTCGGCCACTTTCTTGAGCTCTGTGCAGTACCATAACCATCCCAATCCTTATCCCACAAATTTGACAATTTGAAATTTTTTATGAATGATAATTCATAATGTATATTATTTAACGTTACAATAAAAGTTTATTAATTCGTTTATTTTTGTCAAATAATAAACTATTTACGTTAGGGTTTACCAACATTTATTTTTAAACAAACAAAATATTTAGAAAGGCATTCTTATATACTGAAAAGTGTTTCCTCAATCTAGTATTTTAACTTTTTGTTTAAACAAATTAAATTGATTGCCCCAAGTTTTTAAATCTTTGGTAATTTATTGATGTATTTTCTACCTGTATAAATACCTAGGTTTTTGTACCAACAATTTAGTGCTGTAATTAGCAGCATTGTAATCAATTCTGTTTCTTGTGTTTGTACGTAATTAAATTTGGTTAAAAGGTAATTAGCTTTCCAAACACTATCACTTTACAAAAATATTTAAAAAAGAATCTGATCAATAAATATTTTGAAGGTATTCCTTAGTAAAAAATTTTTGAAACAAATAACATATAAACCGAATATTTAATAATTAAGGTAATTTTTTATAATTGCTCCAATTATATGTGAAAAATTATATTGAAAAAAAAGTACTCTTCCATTATGTGGACACCAATCTGAATTCCGCTGATTTTTTACACTTGTACCCTACACAAACGAACGGAACAATTAGATTATATAATTTGGTTACGAACGAAATTTTTATTAACGTGTTTGTCGTTGACTAATTATCGAATGTAATAAAGTCACCCGCATAATGGATCTGATACCCATTATACACTCTTCCATTATGTGGACGCTATTCCGATTTCCGCTGATTTCTTCTACGTTTATTACTTTCAGATCTTAGTGTCGATTTAGTTTCAGGTAATTAGCCTAAACCTAACTTAAATTCACCAGCAAGTTTAAGATAGATCTTAAGAACTAATGCCCAATCTTGTTTGTCAGATAAAAAGTTATTTCGTGAGCTTTCTCATTGACTTATTGTGTCAGTAAGCCCTGTCATGGAAATTTCACTGCTGCTACTGGAACTCACGTTGAATAGCGACAACTGAATGAAGGTTAAGCGCGTAGTTACATGCTCCCACTATGCGCATTCGCGTTCACCACCGTGAACCAGTACCAGCGACCAGCGACCTGCCACCAGCGTACTCTGTGCGCTTACCCTTACTTTACAATGTTCAAAGCCTGTACGGCGTACAGACTGGAGTCATCTAGATTGGCTACTCACACGTTAACCCTTATAACGCCAAAAAGCCGATTTGAATTTTTACGAAAGACTGCCCAGATCCAATGACATCTGCTCTTCATACATCGCACTAGTTTGAATATTTCCTATAGATTGAGTTCATATTTAAAAGGATAGTATATGCGTCTATCTAACGATGTACTGTGTATTAGCCAAACATATCGATTGTTTCAATTCATCCAAACATCAATAGTTTTGAGTACACCAACAGCGATGTTTGTTTTGGTTATAGCTGTTCTCAGTGTGACTTCAGTATGATTTTGTTACGGTGTGTTTGTACGGTACGGATAATTATTGTCATTTTGTAGTTTAAAAAGAAAAGAAAGCACTTTATTTTGATACAAATGAAAAAAATAAAAAATAAAAATCTTCTCCCAACACTTGTAAAAATTTGTTATTAACAGTTCAAACATTTTTCAACTTCAAATTTATTGAAACTATTTAAACTCTTTTCTATTACTACTTATATGAGTAGGAAGAGCAGAATTTAAGGCATAAAGTGATACTAAAAGTTTTCTTCTGCATCCGTTCTGAAATTTTTAACAATTTTTCAAAATTACCTGGTAAAATATTAAGATTTTAGCTTGCCATTCTTCGGATTAGTTGGTACAGCCGGTCTGGCAGCATAAGGGTTAATAACTGACTCTATTGTGTCTATTTCCCACCCAAACGCAGCAGGTAAAAATTGCATTACCTGTCAACGAAAACCCTAGTTAAATAAATATTTATTTCCTTTCTTTGAAAAACTTCGAATTAACTAAATAACATATTTTTAAACTTCTATTTAGGCATACCATTTTTAATAAGATTTTAATATGCTTTTCAAGGGGAATACCAGTTTATTAGAATTATCCAAGTTCAAAATAACCAAGCTGTACTGTCCATGAATGGGACAACCACCATGATCTGCATTATTCAGAAAGCTCTACGATTTTCAACAGTAAATAAATTTTAAATTGGTTAGGTTGGAGTTAGTATCTGAAATAATCTTTTACAAATAAAAACAATTTTACTTATTACTTATAAACTAAAAATCTTTTGACAAAATGACATACCTGGAGGAAAAGAATTGGGTTTCTTCATATCAAAAATCAATAATAGAACGAATAAAATAAACAGAACATAAAACACCCACATATTTCAATTATAAATTGAAAACCTCAATTACTGTTTAACAACAAATTTATATTGTTAAAGAAATACAGAACAACATTAACTTATTCAAGTTTTATACTCAACTAATACATGAATAGTTTGAGATTGTACATCGGACACTAAAAAAAGGATATAGAGAGGAAAAAACTAAAATAGTAAGAGAATAGTTCTGCATAATTATTTTATTTTTAAATACAGTTTATTTAACAATTATTATTTTTAACGTATTCATATTAAAGGGTTCTTTAGGTCATTTTAATTGCATAGTAATGAAGTTAAAAAAGTACCTTAGTTTTATAAACTCTTACGTATTCATTATTCATTTGTATTTTTAAACTCAAGATTTAAGATAATAGAGTAAACGTTAAACTCTTTAAATAAATTCAAAATATTATATAGCTTACATTAGAAATAATGTTTGAAAATGTAAATACATTCACATTGTGTATATTCATTGATATTGCGTAGTGTTTTAATAATTTTGGTATTTTAAATATAACTTCTTATTGTAAAGATATTAAGGGGAGACTGTACTTTGTATCCCGCCAAAGTTAAATTTGCTATTTTTAGGTACTTTTTTCATTTGATTGGTAAAACATAGGGAAATTAAACTTTACATACTACAGGTGTCGGGTTTCTTCTCGAACTACTGATATTTTTTCAATTTAATCTGTGGACCATACCGATTTTTTTTAAAATTACGAATAACATAAAACTTTTACAAATTGATTTCTACGTTTTTTGCGTATTACTAATGTTTGGAGCACCTGAGGAAGTAATCAAAATGTCGGTATATGTGGCTGTACAAGATAATTAACGGGTAAAAATTCCAGTCTGTAGGTTTATTGGTTTCTGAGAAAAATGTACCTATTGTTAAAAATCTAAATTTACGGGAAAATACAAGAAACAAGAAGGTACAAATCAAAAACAAAATTTACACAAACGGATAAATTTCCCATCGACAGTTGTTTAGAAAGCTGAACCAACAGCTTGAGAATACAAAAAATCGCGATGAAGATATTTTAAAAACTTAAATTCACTTTGCACTAAAAGAAGCAGCAGTATAAAATTGTGAAAAATATTGTTTCTTGGTAACATGATAATTTTTCTGTGTAAACTTGATAAAAACTTAAATTTTTCGTTAAAAAATTATTACTTTTGGCGTAATTTAATGGTTTTTTGGTAGATCTAGGCCTAAACTAATGAAAAATATAAAAAAACCAAAATTCGAAATTTTGAGTTAAAACCGTCGTTCCATCTCCCCTTAAACGGAAAACTTAAGACGACAGACGAAAACGGTTTTTTTCCTTTCTGTTGTTTAGGTCATCAGCCTGTAGGCTGGTTTGAACCGTAGAGGTTTTACTAAGTTAAACGAGGAGTGAGGTGGTTTACCTTTGCCTTCCTCACTGAGTGGAAAAGTAAACTTATCAGCATGCCGAGCCCTCTGAAAAGCACATATTTTCCACTCTGCAAATGACACCTTCACTTTACTCACCACAGGATCGGGCTGTATAATGAAATTCATTACTTTCAGAGGAGATAACTCTGATTAGTGTCTTTTATACTTCTACCTCTTCTGTTCTTAAATGATTCAGTCATTTAATTGGCCGACTATTTTATAAGAAGAAACAGAACTATTTATTTTAACCCTGCAACGAACAGACTGAGTGTAAATAACTTGACATTCCACCTCTCTGTTATGGGTAGACGTATGTTTGGATGTATGCCTGCCAAATCTATGGAACTGCTAAAAGTTGTGAATGCGTATTGAAATAAGTTTTAGATATGAAAGGATATTTTTTCAAAATGTAAATCATAATTTTTTATACACATTTTATTGTAGATAAAATTATAGAAAATTTTAAATAAATTATCTTCTTCTTGGTGTAAGTATAATCGGAAATTTGGTTGGAAATAAAATAGCTCCATCATGCGGCTCAATTTTAAAATCGGTTCCTTTTGGTGAGGTAATATTAAAATTAAGAAATATTCCAGATACATATTTAAAGACACTTGCTTTTGCTAACAATTCTCCAAGACACCTCCGTCGACCTGAAATCAAAACAAATTTTTACATTATCATGTGATTTTTTAATTTCTTTGTATGAATTTTTATATATTTAGTACAACCTCAGCATCAGTATTGTATACTGAACCCATTTCAGGAATGCAGCCTTACTTTGCATTTTAGCAAAATTG
Source organism: Catonia carolina (assembly GCA_035578175.1). Taxonomy (NCBI): domain Eukaryota; kingdom Metazoa; phylum Arthropoda; class Insecta; order Hemiptera; family Achilidae; genus Catonia; species Catonia carolina. The sequence goes on from JAQMRL010000011.1 coordinate 25,751,410, forward strand.
CATATAATCAAAGTATAGGAAATTTTATTGATAAACCCACAACTTTCCTTTTGATAATTTTTTTGTATGGTTTTAGCGTCAATTAGTGATGTTCCAAAGAGGTTTGGACGGAACCTTCTTTTCAAGTTCAAAGAGGATTGGTTTTCATTTAAGGTGAGATTGTACGATGGTTTTGACTGAAAATTTCGATTTTTGGGTTTTTATGTTTTTCAGTAGCTACTTCAGATCTAGATTTATATCTTAAATGGAGTGGATGAGATCATGAGAAAGGATTACTTCATGAAATTAATAAGAACAAAACGAAAGTGTTGTGCAGCAGCAAGAGTGGTTTAAAAGAGATGGGAAATTCAAAGGTAGGCAACGAAAACATACAAGAAGCTGGGAATTCTGCTATTTAGGGAGTAAAATAACATAGGATGGTAGAAGCGCAAGTGATATCAAAAGTAGGATTGCTCAAGCTAGAAAAGCCTTTGAATTGAAAAACAGCTTACTGATTACAAACAGATTAGGAGAAATGTCTTAAAACACTATGTTTAATATTATATTATTGTTTACTATGTTTAATATGTACAACTTCTTACCCAAACCAAAAATCAATAAACTATCATCTTGTTTTACTACTCCATCGGAATCCAAAAATCGTTCTGGACGGAATACTTCTGGATCTCCCCAATGTTCTTTATTCATACGAATACTGTAAAGATTTATTAATATAGTCGTATCCTGTAAGAACAAAAAAACAAATTTTTTTCAATACATATTAGGACATGTTAAAAACTGTTAAGCAAAAATATTAACATTTTATTGAGTTCAATACTTACCAATTCGTTTATTACCTTGTTATTTCTTAATTACAACCTTCTGACTTTCAGTGAAAACTCCCTTATTCGGATATGAGAAAATCCGGTTATGGAAAATACAAAAAGGGTGTTTGAATTTATAAAATACAGTACAGTGTATTCTGTATGTTTCTGTATGTAGTACAATGGATGTACACAACTGAAAAACGCCAAGTTGTCAATTAAAATTTACATATGTAGGCTACATTTGTTTACAAAACGTACTACAGTATATAGTAATAAAAAAAAAATTATGTACTGTACATATTAGGTTTTACAGCACACGCACAGAAGATATGTACAGTTGTATGCATAATGCGATCGTGCACTTCTACAAACTTTGTTCTGACGTTAGTCACAAAAAACGTAATATTTATTTCGTGCTAACACCATTTCTATACAGAAGCAGACTTCTATACTTAGTAATGCTTAAAAAATTCTGCTTGATTTCTGTTTAAAGGTAAACAGAATCATATACATTTAACATTTAAAGTTTGAAAATAATATGGTTATTGCAACCTGTAAAAATTCAAATAAGGCAGATGGAAGTAAACACTGTATACCATTAGGCATAGATAGAGCTTTTTATGCTGATTTAATAGGTAACTGTTAAATCAATTGGAAAAATTTGCTAAATTGGAGTTAATATCCTTTGTCTCTATGGCACAGAACTGTTTTACCTTTTCTTAACTATGTTGCCCTAACCTGCTCTTAGGAAGAGTCAAAACTCTCGCCCTTGAAGCGTGGCAGCGCGAGTGGGACACCTCACATAAGGGAAGGTCTCTGTCTAAATTTATACAGGACTTGGGGGGATGGTACGCCTCTAGTGTTTCATTAAGGGGAGACTGTACTTTGTATCTCGCCAATGTTAAATTTGCTATTTTTAGGAACATTTTTCATAGGATTGGTGAAAGTTACGAAAATGAAACTTTACACACTCATAGTTGTAGGGTGGTTTAAGCTACTGACATTTTTCAATTTAATCTGTTGGACCATAAAGTTTTTAAAAGAATAATGAGCAACATAAAAGTTTTACAATTTTGTTCTACTTTTTTGCATATTACTATTTTTTTGAGCACCTGAGGAAGTAAAAACATTGTCGGTAAATGAGCATGTACATGATAATTAACTAGTAAAAATTTCAGCCTGGTAGGTTAAATGGTTTCTGAGAAAAACGTACCTAAGTGTTAAAAATCTAAATTTACGGGAAAAGGCATAAATGAGAAACAAAATGTACACAAGCAAGTTTAATTTCCCATCAACAGTTGGTTAGAAAGCTGCACCAACAGCGGAGAATATTAAAAATAGTGAAGCAGATATTTTTTAAAAAAAAACTAAAATTCTTTTTGCACCAAAACATACAATATAAAAATATGAAAAATATTATTTGTTCTTGGCGACACGTAAATTTTTTAGGATAAACCTGATAAAAACTTAAATTTTTTTCATTAAAATAATTTTTTGTTTTATTGTAATGTTTTTGTGGTAGGTCTAGGTCTAAACTATTGAAAAACATAAAAAACCGAAAATCAAAATTATCAGTCAAAACCATGATCAGTCTCCCCTTAAGTACAACGGGTATCCGAGTCCTCATTGGTCACGGTGAGTTTGGGCATATCTAAAGCGGTTCTTCCTACTGGCTGATGATTCTTGTGTCTGTGGGTAGGTCTAATCGAATACGCACTTGTTGTACGATTGCCCCGCTCTTGGAGAGTCCAGACGCCGGCTGACCCTGGAGCTTCAAGGCCAAGGGGAAAATTGGCCTCTTACGGAACATTTGAGCCTTTACCGCGAGGTGCAAGCCCGGGTGGTGTGGGGGTTCCTTGACGAGGTAGCTTCATTCTACCGTCATCAAGTAGTTTAACTTACGGAGTTGTCTTGGCTGAAGTCGACGGCACGGTTGTCAAAATTTATAATGGTGTGCAAACACTTGCTGGACATAACGTCAAGGCGACTTTAGGACCTAACTAATATTTTATTCATTATTAGTTAGTATTTATTTCTTGCTGTAATTTTTGACTGTTAGGACCCTTCTATTAATTTCTGACGGGGGCCTTGAGCCCCAAGAGGCATCCGTGACAAGAGGGCGAGCAGTTCACACTCCCCAGGTCGGCCGACCTGGCTCCAACTCGCCCTCGAACTTATTTTATATTTTAACTTAATTAGTTTTTATACAAGGTGACTATCGCCGTCACATTGAAAAATAAGAGTTCTACGGAACGGCCTCCGGGTATATGCCTTCTGGCAACCAATCGGAGGGGAGGTGGTGGGAGAAATGTCAGCAAACCATTACCATTACCTTTTCTTAATCTACACGTGTTTATTCGCCCGTTTTGTGATATCAAAATAATGTGTAGACTACTGCGTTGCTAAGACGAGTTTTTCCGTTACCTACTGCCGATGACTGTAACCGTGGTCCGTAAAAAATATTTTAATATATTTACTTTAATGATTACTTTATATTGGTTACAAAACATTTAAACCGGCTACGATTTTGACTATTCTAAAAATTAACAGCTAAAACAAAAACTGCTGCTATGTCTGACAGTATTTCGAAATAACGGACTGTGGTCTCCACCATTTAGTCCATTATAACGAGAACCTATTGTAAAAATTAAAGTAATGAAATATAAAAAATACTGTGCAATCATACCTTTGGAACAATACAATTATTCAACAGTGCGTTTTCCTTTGCTCTATGTGGTACTGACACTGGAGTTGGAGTACAGAATCGGTGCACTTCCATTATAACTGCTTGTAAATAATTTAAACTACAAAAGTATCACAAAATAGAGAAAGTTAAAATTTTGTATATTGATATAAATGACAGAAAAACATTGAATGGTTTTTGTTGATGAAGTTCATAATCTGTTAATATTGTTAATGAAGTTGATAATGTGTTCAGCTGCAATATCGATGGTCCCATGTTTGATTCCCAACTAAGGCGTGGAAGATTTACTCAACGTTTCCTTCTCTTGTCTTGTTCTTTCCAGATGGTTTCAGATCAGCAAGGTTTTCAGGTACCGTACCTAACCAACAATCTTACCAATATTCTCAAATTTTGCAATCAGGAATTTCTTTTTCTAATTCAACTCTTTCTCCCACCAACAATTAGTTGTAACATAGTAATATTAGTATTGGGTCGAAAGAGAATAACTACTCCTGATTCAATTCAAAATGTGCACTGATTCAAAGTACCTGATAACATCCATTTCTGATACTCTAATATCAACTGAGCTATTATTATTATTATTATTATTATTATTATATTATTATTATTATTATTATTATTATTATTATTATTATTATTATTATTATTATTATTATTATTATTATTATTATTATTATTATTATTATTATTATTATTATTATCGCATTATTATATATTATTATCACTATTGTTGGGTCTATTAAAATGTTTGATAAGAAAAGTGGAAGGAATGTAGAATACTCTATACTCGACACTAGCGAGTAAAGCTTGTCTGCTGGCTTATGGTGGAAAGAATTGAATAGGTGTGCCGATCTTACAATAGATCAGCTGTTCTGTGACGTCACATTCGGAGGATCATTTCTCAATTCACTCAAGCTGCAGGCCACATTCAATGTCTCTTTAGTCGTTAGTTTTCTGTGGTGTTAAACTGAAGACGTGTTCGTGAATAATATCCAGTGCTTTTTTAAATATTTTTCTGTAATTTCAAGTTCAGGTGAGAGCACCTCCGTAGTGTAGTGCTTAGTGCGTTAGCCTACCACGCAGAGGCCCCGGGTTAGATTTCCGGCCAGGATCTGGAAATTGTCATAAGTCAAATCCCACAGTTACAGTCACATATTTCACCGTAGTCACTAATAACCAAGCAGTTGATGTGACTTTAAACGAATAAAGTAAAAAACAGTTCAGGTGAAATAATATTAAATTAGTTGTAATTCCAACAAAAAACTTTTCTTAGAAATAAACCTACAGAGTACGAAGCTGTCATCAAATCAATTAGATTAGAACTAGATGTGGTTGTATAGAAGAATCCTGAGAATCTCTTGGGTGGATCATGTAAAAACGGAGAGTTGCTGGAACCGATGGAGAAGGAGACGAAGGTTGTGGATAGAGTGAAAAAAAGGAAGCCTGAATAACTGGGACATTTAATGAGAAACGGGAATAAGTACCGGCTTCTTCAGTCCATTCTTTAGAGTAAAATTAGGGGGGAGACGTGGACCGGGCAAAAGACGAATTTCCTGACTCAAGAATCTTAGAGTGTAGTCTCCAAAAGTACTCCCGTGCTATTCAGAGAAGCTGTCAGTAAGTTTGTCATAGCCAAAATGACTGCCAAAGTTCGGATTGAACAGGTACCATAAGAAGAAGGAGGAGGAGGAGAAGGAGGAGGAGGAGCAGGAGGAGAGGAGGAGGAGCAGGAGGAGGAGGAGGAGTAGGAGGAGGAGGAGGAGGAGAAGGAGAAGAAGAAGATTAGAAAAACAAAATAGAAAACTCCTACTGATTCAATAAATACCTAAAACTAATAGCAATGAAAATATTGCTCACAGTGAATCGTTTAAAAGCACGAACAATGATTCTCCTGCAGGACGAGTTCCTGACTCCAAAGGAGACAATCTAAAAATGGAATTGCAACAAATGGAGAAAAGCGTTCATAAATTGGAGGTAGACAATTGGGAAAAATATGAAAGATATTATAAAGAAAATTATGCAATTGTAGCATAAAAAGCAACATTATTCTGTTAAAATTGCTTCAGTCTAAAAAAAGTACCAAAAGTCATCAAAGTTTAATCAAACATTTTTTCACCAGGCCAAAATTAAAATGTTATTCTGACAACTGTCTGTTTGAAAGACATTATAAACAAACAAGTAGAAAATTTAAACGTTGCTTTCAAAATCAGGAAAAACCAAGTGTGTGTTTGAAAAACGAAACATAAAAAATTGTAGTAACTTAATAAAACTTAAGTAAAAATATTTAAGAAGATTAAGTAAGAAGACTTTACAGCAGCATTTAGAAGAGTACAAGTTAAAGAAGCTATTACTGTGTTCATTCAGATTGACTAGAAACTGCTGGATGCATTTTAGACACTTAACTGTATTGATATTTTTATTTATGTTTATAGAATTGATACACACTTTTTCACATCAACAGAACAATTTAGTATAACATAATATGAATCAATGCTACATCATTGGCAACCAGCAGAGGCGAGGCTTGGACTCCAGATCCCGAGTTCATTTAGCTATTACACGTCATAACCATTATTTTGTACTAATAATAATAATATGAAACCAAATCAAACGAAAGGCAAAAGATGAAACGAGACCAAGAAATAATGGTTGACTTTAATGATGATTTTTATTTTTTTTTAACGATGAAGGTTTATTATTTACTTTAAGAACGTCGTTCCAGAAAATTTAAATCAAAATATACATTTTCTGGTAAATAATGTTTTAATAATTTTAACAGAACAAGATTGTCATCGTCATCAACTATCAAGGATTAGGCTCAAAGGCCTGTTCCGGCATCCACCTCTTTTTAGGTCTTCCCAAGCCTCGCTTTCTTCTAGGTTTATATTTACATGCTCACAGAGGAAGTCTGTGAGCTGGCATGCGAAGTAAATGGTTGGACCAGTTTCTCTTATATATTCTTAGCGTTTCCCACAGTGACTGAACATTTAACTCGTACTTTTACGTTTTTACGTAATTTTCGTACTCTATCTAACCGGGTACAACCTTTAACTCCCCAAAAAAATCTCTTTTCAGCATCCTGGGTACAAGATTCATTCCTCTGTAATGACACCCATGTTTCACTCCCATATATTATGAGTGGTACAGCCATTGCTCTACAAAATTTCATTTGCGTGTCCTTTCTCTTTTTCTTTCCTATTGTCCTGAGAATAGAACCGCATACAGAGCTGAATTTTGCCAGAATTTAGCAAGATCGTTTCTTTAATTTGAGAAAATTTTGTTTCAGTGGTTGTAAAAATAAATTTTGATTTAACTGAAGATTTTCAAAACAAAATTTCACAAAATATGAATAAGTACCTGCTTCTGTCCTTCAGTGTTGCTTGAGCATTATCTCCAACAACCGTATCAAGTTCTTGTTGTACTTTTTTCTGAACATCTGGATGTTTTATTAGCATTAATATTGTAAAAGTTATGGTGTTAATTGTAGAGTCTGAACCAGCCGTAAATAAGTCCGCCAATGCCATCACTAGTTGTTCCTCTGAAAATAGGAATAATAACTCTTTTAAAATGAATAATAATCCAAAAAATATTATGTAAACGCTCACTCGACTTTCTCTTGTCAATGTAAGGAATGAAAAGCATAACCTAATTTTAATCATAAATGAATGACGTTAAAGAAAAATCAACCTCAATTGGTCTGATAAGCGAAGCACGGAAAATCACTAATTGACATTAAATTAAGCTCTAGAAAGAATGGTTGACGTAAAAATTGTAGGATTTTTAATTTCCTGCACCTATAATGAATATCCACAGCTCCGTGGAACCTGCATCATAAACCGATTCTTACACACACACACACACACACGCGCGCGCGCGTGCACCCATGTACCTGCCTTAGCGATGTTCTGCATTCTACAGTAGTGAATCTCCTACTAGGCACTTGACTCCAACACAATCAATTGGTTGTAATTATCTTTATCAAAATTTATTATATAATAATTTTAAAAATCTACATACTATTGCTTGAAAAATGATTTCATTCTGACTACTGATGTTCCATAATATTAATAAATTTAACAATTATTATTATAAATGTAAAAATTGATATTATTTGTTATAGGGCTACATGTAACAATTATTACATCTTATTCCGTTAATCTTATTAAAACATAATATTTGATTAACACTCGTTTTTATAAAATTAAATAACACAATAAATGCTTAGGATTGTCACAATAACAATGTGTTCGGACTTATTTTTCAAGCGTACGTACACTTTGAAAATTATTTACAATTTTGATAAAGATAATTACAATCAAAATGGTAGTATAACACTCAAGTGCCTACTAGGTGACTCACTACTGAAGATTCTAGTCAAGATCAGTACAGCTTCTAGACTGGTTTTATTCGATTTTTTTCAGGTGATTTTCCATAAAAATTTACCATATTTGTCGCAAAAAGTAACCCTTAAAAATTCGGTATCACTGTATTTCACCAGGGGAACTGAAATCGGGCCGAAATGTTTCGCTAGCTGTAACTCGCTAATGAAGCGTGTCTAGACATATGTTTTTATGACCTTTTTTCATATATTTAGCTCTAAAATCATGTACAAAATTATTTTACCATAATTTAGAATCACTCTGTATATTTAAATGAAATTACCACTGAAACTACTTTCAGGTGACTTATTTCCTTTCTCAAGTTCTTGGAGATATGCATCAATTAAATCTCGTGTGCGATTTGGTGAAATAGTTCTTTTGTGTTCTTCCACAGTTTCCTAAAATATAAAATATTTTAAATTTTAACTTAGGCAATTCATAGCAAATATTAAAAATTTACAGTAACATTGTTTAAAGATGTTTACTTGTATTGATAATGCTAGGGGCTGTAGAAAAGAAGAAGATAAAAGCTTTTGAAATGTGGTGTTATAGGAAATTGTTAAAGATTAGGTAGGTGGACAAAAAAAGTAATTGAGAGGTTTTTAGGCGAGTGGATGAAAAAAGAAGTATATGGAAGCATCTTACCAGAAAAAGGGATAGGCTAGCGGGACATATCTTAAGACATCCAGATATTGGGTTATCAATAATGGAGGGTAATATTGAGGGAGTAAATTGTAGGGCAGTGGTCTTCAACCTTTTATTATTTAAGGGCCAAATTATTTTCATGGAGGACTTGGAGGGCCGCATTGATTAATCTCATATATATAGGCCCGTATACATGTCTATATACATATATTTACATTATATACATATGTGTGTGTGAATTTTGTCTCAGGTTAAAATAATTGACATGACTTTGTTATAACATTTTATTTGTTGATAACTACATTGAACATCAATATTCAATACAATATAGGCCTACTTGACTTATATTTAAACATGTTATAAAACTCAAAATAAAGCTGAAAACATCAAATTTGTGACTTTTGTAGTTCAGTGAGAAACTTGACATTGTTTCTCTTTTACTAATCTGTCAACATTGGCTTTTATGTCAGATGTGGAAATTCGAAGGGAATTCTCTAAATGAGTGTCAGAAATACGGTTTCTCAGTTTCGATTTCACGTTCTTCATTCTTGAAAATAGCTGCTCACAGATGTAAGTGCTGCCAAAAAGAGATGCTGTGGCCAGAGCATGAGATCTGATTGCTGGATATCGATCACCTTCAACATACAATGAGTAAAACTCCAGAAGTCCAAAGTTTTTAAATTTCTCCTGTAAATCGCTATTGCACTGAAAGTCAATAAGTTCCATTTGTATATTTCCGGAGTAGTCTTCCACATTAACACTGAAAGGAGCAAAAAAAAGCTTCATCATATTTTTATTTTGCTCGAAGTCTAAAAACCTGTTGCTAAACTCTTGTTGTAACATGGAGAGTGCTTCACTGAACTTTTCTTTGTTTTGAACTTCACATTGTGACAGTGTTGGAAAATGTGTGAAGTCGTCCTGTAGTACTTGATTCTTCCACAAAATAAGTTTCCTCTCAAACGCCTCAACTTGATCAAAGAGGTTGTGTATCATAGCATTCTTCCTTTGTAGCCTAATATTCAAGTCATTGAGATGCATGGAAATATCCGTTAGGTACCCAAAATCAGCCATCCAACTGGGATCTTTGAAGTAGTGAACTGCCTTTCCTTTACTCTCCATGAACATGTAGATTTCTTCTTTCAAATCAAAAACCCTTTTTAAAACCTTTCCTCGACTGAGCCAACGAATCTCTGTGTAATAAATTACATCACCATACTCTGCATTCATCTCCCTAAGGAAGGTTTGGAATTCTCTGTGGTTCAGTCCTTGTGATCTAATAAAATTCACAATTTTAGCCACATCTTTAATGACATCTTTGAAACAAACACTTTTTGCACACAAATTTTCTTGATGGATAATGCAATGGTATTGTATGAACTCTTTATTTTCATTCGCATCTTTTCTAATCAGAGCTACAACACCTTCATTCTTTCCCGTCATTGCTGGGGCCCCATCAGTTACAACGCCGCTCAAGTTATCCAGATTTAGGCCAAACCGGTTTAAAGTTGAAGTCAAAGCCTTGTAAATATCAGTGCCTTTAGTAGTGCCTTTCATTGGAAATAGTGCTGCCATTTCCTCGGTAATAGAGAAATTTTGATCGATTCCTCTAATAAAAATGGCTAACTGAGCTGTATCTGTAACATCAGTGCTTTCATCAAGCGCTACTGAATAAAAAACGAACTTTGAAGCACGGTCTTTAAGTGAGATTTCAATATCCTGAGATAGCTCCTCAATTCTTCTGGCAACTGTGACCTCAGATAAACTAACCTTTGAAAACAAATGTTTTTGTGTCGGGCATAGGATTTCAGCTGCCGACTCCATACACTGCTTTACAAACTCGCCATCTGTGAATGGCTTTGATTGCTTAGCAATTTGTTCAGAAATGATGTAGCTAACTTTAACACTTAATTCACTTTCGGCGTTTTGCCGAGCAAACGTAAATTGTTGATTCTCGAGTTTTTTCCTTAAATCTCGCACCTTATCCAATCTAAACTGACCTTGTACTGCGTCCATCTTGGAAGAGTGCTTTGTGTCATAATGCCGCTTTAAATTGAACTCTTTCATTACGGAGACAGACTCATTACAAACTAAACAAACTGGTTTGTTTTTTATATTTACAAAGAAGTATAGATCAGTCCACTTTTCTTGAAACACTCGGCACTCATCGGTAATCTTCCGTTTCTTACACGACGCCATTATTCACTAAACGACTAAACATAAACAAACATTCACTTGCGAGCAGACAACAGACTGAGACAGTGTCACTGGCGCGGGTTGCGATGCTACAAGTGACCTTGAGCGTCAGGGTTGCCACACGTGCTCTGCCACTTAACGAATTCCCTACTACGGCCGAAGCGATTGGCCAACTTCAGTGCTGCAATGTCCTCCTATTTGTTTGGAAACAAAATCATTCGGCGGGCCACAAAAATATAGACGGCGGGCCGCAAGCGGCCCGCGGGCCGCGTGTTGAAGACCACGGTTGTAGGGGGAGGTAAAGATTAGAGAATATATAAAGCAAATTACAAAAGATGATACAAAAGAATGTAGGGTGTTACAGGTATGTAGATATGAAACGACTTGCACAAGATAGAAAACTTGGAGAACTGCAACAAACCAGTCGAGAGACTGATGACAAAAAAAATTGATAATGCAGGGAAAGATAAATAAGAAGGAGGAAGTTAAAACAAATAGCAAATGTAAGAGAAAACAGAGCAGTAGGTGTCTTTATTCACAATAATATTGGAATATACAGACGGCTATTGTTAACGGGTATTGTAATAGGCTACAGGCTATTGTATTGTCGTGTTTTGTATGACAAGTTTGGTTTTGTAAGAAGAATATCCTGGCTGGCAAACATTAAGACTTGGTTTGACAAGAGTTCTGTAGAACTGTTCAGTTGCAACGAATAAGGTGCAGATAACAATGATGATCGCCAACATTCAAAATCGGATTGCCACCTAAATAAGAATATGTATACGAGGGGAGAGGCAAAAGAAACCGGACTGAGAGTGCCTCCCTTTCGTAGACGTAGTAAAGAGTTCTCCCGCTAGATGGAGGTAGTAGAGACCTTCAACAAATAACTAACCAGACGGTGTCAGTTTGTAGGTTAACGTTTGATCTTAGTATTGTGTTTGTCTTACTGTTTTGTTCCGTCTGTGACGTCGTTAAGGCAGATTTAAGAAAACATAGAGTTTGTTTGAAATTTTGTTTTCTGCTTGAGAAATCGACAACGGAAGCTTACCAAACACTTCAACAGGTTTTCAAGGAATATACTATCAGCCGCACAGAAGTTTTCAAGTGGTTTGGGCGCTTTACACGTGATGAGATGAGTGTTGAAGGTCATGTTCGTTCTGGACGCCCTTCAACATCTCGAAACTATGAAAACTTTAAAAAAATCCACCAAAAAATCAACTAGGATCGTCGTTTCATGATCGTCAAAATTTCAGAAGAGGCAGGCATGAGTTGGAGCTCGTGCCAGCGGATTTTGACTGGGAATTTGCAAATGATACGCTTTGCCGCTAAGTTTGTTCCTCGCCTTCTCAAATAGGATCAACAAAACATTCGATTGAATTTGAGTTAGGACTTGAAAAACGAGATTGAAAGTGATGCAAACTTTTTGACTAAAGTCTTTGGAGGTGATGAGAGTTGGTGTTACGGGTATGACTCAGAAACCAAGCCAGTGAAAGACTTGGCTTGTCACTTAATGACTTCGGAGGCGGAACAAGGCAACAGTAAAAGAAACACAACACAACGATCAAATTACGTTAACCTCTTGGAACCTCAGGTATTTTTTTGGGTGCATATACTGAAATCCAACGGTATAGCACACTTTACTTGAAGGTTGGTTTGGTTGGGTCCTGACATATCAGTAGTGATGTGCATTGGTAGAGACCCGTAGGTATAGTATACTATATCTGTAAGGTGCAAGGGTTGAGGCCTGAGAAATGTTTTCCACTTGTAGATTGAGTAAAAGCGTTGTCCGCCAGTTTGATAGGGATAAACAGAATACAAAGAAAACATCATTTTGTAGTACAACAAAGATCCAATACATGGAGTACACTGTTAGAAAGTCAAATTTAATAGATAAAACGTATGTGAAATGCCAGTGCAATCAAGGTATAATATACGAGTATATTACTCGTACTATACCATCGGTTTCAACCGAAGCACCATAATGTAACCAAGGTATCCATCGGAACAGCTTTTTCAAGAATTCAACGTACTTGACATCCGCCAAATATTTACAAGAGAAGCTCACATTTTGGCGTATAAAAATATAAACCATTTTACTACAAGAGCACACCATTATAATACCAAGAATAAGGTTCTGTTACTTTTACACAAGGCCTCAGAAACTTTATACCAAAGGCATTTCTGCCATTTAGCGCCCAAACTGCTCAATCTGCTCCCCCTACAAATTAAAAATAAGCCGGACATCATAAGGTATAAAAAAGCAGTAACCATTTGGCTATTAGGAGTAAGGAGAGACGCTATAGAAAACATGATTACTCCAGGAAACATATAGTTTTGTGAGCTCGTCTACCGGTTTCAATAATTTTTAGTTTGCTATTATTAAATAAATTCTTTTGTCTTGCATATTATATTGTTTTGTTTTGTTTTTTATTTATACAAGTAATTATATAACAGCATATTTTTTTTTAATAAAAATTTTTTAGTAGTTTAATAATTAGTATTTAATAAGTAACATGTAGTTGTAATTACTAACACACTAATAGATTACCGTAGTACAGTTGTTGCAGTAGTATAATGGACAAAGAAGCAGTGAATTAATCTACCCTTGAACATGGGAAACCATAGATGGGTGGATTAATTTTTCCACCGCGAATTAAAATAAATAGTTTTTATATTATCAAAGTAGAATTAAGGAAATTAACATTTATTTTGTATTGATATTTATTTTTTGTAAGCAATGGGAAATAAATAAATGTTTCTCGTCAGGACTCAAAAAGTGCAATATGTCTGGTATAGTATACTCACGGACTTAGTATGATATCATACTAAGTCCGTGAGTATACTATAACATAGGTCTCAAACCAGGCACTTCAGGTATAAAACTCCTGGATCTCAATCAGTACATGGTATAGTATGCTATATCGTCGGGCCTCAGGAGGTTAACCTACAAACTGACGCCGTCTGGGCAGTTGTTTTTTGAAGGTCTCTTCTAACCCCATGTACCGGGAAATATCTCTCTTTATCTCTCTACTTCGTCTACAAATGGCAGCGTGCTCTCAGTTCGATAATTTTTGGGCCCCCTCGTATACTTACCCCAGATTCTTTTTATTTGGTGATTTAACAGTGGATATGCAATAACATGTCATAAGCGATTAATAAAATATTTGCCTACCTTCATAAAATTAACTAAATCAGTTGAAACTTCAACAGTACGCTCATAAATTTTTTTTCCTGGTCCTATAAATCGAATGAAGGGTAGTTGATTAAGAATCCCACCAGTCATGTCTTGTAAACGTAAAACTGTATGGATCAATTCAAGTAATGACATCATTTTTTCATTTCGATGAGAGAATCGGGTACCAGCAAGCAATCTCCACAACGTATTCATCACGTGAACATTTAATAAAGCGTACACTTCCATAGGCCCCTCCTGAAATAATGAAAATATTTTTAATATGTAACTTCATTTATTCAACAAGCTAATGGAATGGCTAAATCTGAATAAAGAAATAGCTTAAACGTCGTGAAGACGAAAGCCACTTACAGGCAGGAAGTAGTAGAACTTCAGGTGATTAAATTTATGCTGATTTTTCAAGAAAAAGAACATTTGTATTGTCTTATCAAAATTTGTTTGCTACTTTATAAAAACTGATTTTAATTACCTATATTTTTCTTTAAAAATACTGTTGTCTACTAATGAAATTTCAGGAAGCCCATAAGTCAAAAAATGAATTTTCGGAAAAATTAAGAAACTGATAATTTATAACGTTTTAAAACAGTACAATTTAAAAAGAAATATATAATTTGTTCTGAGAGTTGTCCCCTTTAATACAAAATATATACTTTTTCTTTTAAATATAAGCCACTTGTTATATTGAAAATTTAGACTAAAGGTGTTTTTGAAATAAATTGTAGTAAAATGCTAACTTACGTTGTTTTCTGCAGAATAAGTCGTGAGACAAGAAATTGTGTTATACGTTAGTTAGTACTTATTTATTTATTTATTTCACTATAAATAAATATATATAGTAACATAGTTATAGTTTACATTAGTAACTTAATACACTAAGTAACTTTTTTATTAATAACTTTTTGCAATAATACAAATTGAAACTGAACGTTGGTTTTCAGGACTATTCACTTTCTTCGTCGTCGTCACTAACAATAGTTATCTCCCTTAAAAAGATTTTTGGATAGAAATTTTGTGTAGTCTTTTCCACTAGAAAGTAGAGGTCAAGCTTCAAAAGATCAACCACTTTCATTTTTTAATTAGAAAGAAACACTTTATATCCTTAAGGATATAAAGGATAAGCCTTTTCTTAGCGTTGTTTTACTTAAGGAAAGCAAAGTTATGTGATTGTTGTAGGGATGCTGTGTTTACATTCAGTTAGTCCTAAAATATCCTAATCCTAAAATAAAAAAATGTAAAATTTTGACTTACGAGCTTTCTGAATGACTGATTCAAATGGTGCTGTTTCATACAGTCGGTGAAATTTACAAAAATAATCAGAGACAAAGGAATAGAGGCTCTCGTATCCAATTGCTGTACCACTACCCTGCCTCGCAAAATGGAATCACATCAGTTTAGTTGTTGAATTCGCACCTCTCCTTTACACACACGTATGAAAAGTATACATGGTTGCACGCGTATGAGTACGCATGCAACCATACGTTGATATATAATATAACACTAGTGGACCCGTGCGAATAAATTCGCACAATAAGATGCAGATAAGGGAGACGGCAATAGTAAACCACCTCACTCCTCGTTTTTACTTAGTTAAACCTCTATAGGTTCCAACTACCTTTCGGCTGTTGATCTAAACAACAACACAAATTTTCATAAATATTTTATTATCAAAGGCCTTATATGAAACACTTACCATTGAATTTCAATGAAATTAACCATGACTTTCCTTATGATATTATTGTATTGTGTTCATATATTAATTAGTGTTCATTATGTGGGAGACCGCTGTACGGTATTACTAAGCTATACGTTGTAAACAATATATTTTGTTCTTTTTCATTTCGTAAAATGAAGCTCGAATTTAGCATGAATTTCAAGTTTAGAACTTTTTACCAAATCAGGAAAGAATACTCTTTAAAACCATTTAAAAATTATAAAAATCCGTTCGGTAGAACTCTGTATTTAAGAATTTAAAGAATTCCCATTTAAAATACATTGGAAGTGATTTTGCGTTTTAAATATATAAATTGTACATGATATTCTAGAAATGTCTAATGGAATAAATTGTTCATTGTAACAAATTGTTTATTCTATGAAGTGTTCTGTAACGAACAAAGATAATGGATTGCGATGAATGGAACGTTTCAATAGGAATTTTCAAAAATGGAAACTAGTAGAAACGTTTGTTAATATTTCAATTCCATGTACTATGTTACAGTATAGCATAAAATTGTTAGAAGGATCTCGATTGTTTAAAAAATTATCAGACTGCAGGTATAAAAACAGTTAGCGACTTCGTTGTGAGTCAATCAGTAATTGAAATTGTAAATGGAAAGATTGTCTGGCCGTTCGAAATAGCGTCGTTATGAGACCGGTTCTAAATTATGTTAATAGTGTGTGTACGTACGAGCCTGTTTAAAGCTGATTTCGGAGACGAAGGTTCCGTGGTTCAAATCCTAGTAAAGGTAGTTATTTTTATACTGATTTGAATACTAGACAGAGGTTACCGATGTTCTTTAATGGTTAGGGTTCAATTCTAGGGTCTACTTTCTTAGGAATGGCCGGTCTGAGTCTGCACAACACTACACGTCACACACATCATCCTCATCTCACTGGATCAAGGGGTGGCTTATTGTTCCTAAATTGAATTAATTGCAACGTAGGCCTGCACACATAAGGGATAAAAAATACATTATTATGTATATTACATTATTACACGTAGGCCTAATACGAACTATTCTAGTAAAGAACACAAAGTACCTGACATTTTTCATGAATAAATTGAACAAATTCAGAAACCTCTTCACTCATTTTCTCTTCCATTAAATTCCGTCCAAATCCAACTTCCTTCAATTTTCTTAAACAAAATGTTCTTTGTTCCTGTCCAAAATCACCATCAGTGAATACGAGACCTGACAGAAAAAGTAAGTGTTAAGATACAAAAACCAGGTTTCAGAGGCTAAAACAATATTCATTTTTGGAGTTTATATTCCCTTTACCTGTATACCACATGAGATAAAGACTTTTCAGGGTTTTCTTTCCAGAATTAAATTCTGAATAGCTAAACATTTTAAGATTTATGTATTTATTGAATTAGTGTATGGTAAGCAGTAATTTTTGACCATGGTTAAAGAACTTTTCAACCGAGTATGTTTCTGTGGTGCTGAGTTTTAGGTATGTTCGTGAATATTTGTTAGCGTTCTTTAAAATACATTTTTGCTATTACAGTTCAGTAATTAGCGAAGCTACGGTTCCCTTCCACGCCCCGCTGACGGTATGTAATTATATTTTTTAACCCAACATTTCCCTTGTAGTATTATATAAATAGTTCCGAGGAAGGTAGAGGGTTCTTTGTTGATGCCGGATCAAGTGGCCAGGCGGCGCGTTTTTGGTTGGTAGGCGGTTGCGGCCTCCTTCGGGCTGGACGACGATGCCTCAGTTGAGTCCAACACTACTTCCCCAATCGCGAGGGAGTGAACATGAGTTTTTCTCGCCGCCTCGGATAAAGAAAAAGTTCATGATCAGTTCAATTCAGTATCAGTTACTGATACAAAAAAATGCTTGAAAAGTTGTACATTTTTTATATTTCTATAACTTTTATTGTACACTTTGTTTACACTTTTTCACTTTCATTATGGACATTTTGGTCGTAAAATTAATACGAGGGCCGCAATATTAAAAATACCGTTTTTACCGATTTTGATGAGAAAAATACAGAAAATCTAATTGACGTTAAAATAAGCGCTATAGAAAAATATTTGAAATAAACATTCTAGGTTTTTAATTTTCTACAACTTTAAATATACACTTTTGCCTTAAAATACATATTAAGGTCACAATCTTTAATAAACATAATCTTTCATCATGAAAGCGTAGCGTTCCCAAGAACTTCAGCAAACATGGCGCTTACCCGATCTTGTAGAGCACAAAAAATTTAGTAGGCCTAAATGAGAGGATTTTTAAAAAAGCAAAAGAACTGTTCTTCGCAAAAACTTACAAATTGTACGAATAAACTACTACTTCCGAAAAACCGATTTTGATTAAAACGCTCGTATCGGGTCCTCTATTGGAAGCCTACCTGATTTAATTTTAAGTTTAAACTTCGTACAATATTCCGTTCTTGAGATATTTTGTCCAAATCTGCATCGGGACGAGCGCAACTGTGTAGAAATTTCCGTCATGGAAGTTTACATACTGGACATAGTGCTGAAAAAATGTTCAAAAAATTAACTTTCAAAAAATTAAATAATGATGAATATTTTATACATACCTAATCTCTTTCCAAATGCTCTTAATCTGAATACAAATCCATCAGGTCGGCCTTCAAATTCATCACGCAAAAGGACTTCTCGAACAGTATTATAATCAGTAGCGATTGCTATTTTATCAAGTCCAAGACGAATTCCTGCAAGAGGGCCATACTTTTTCCCCCAGTAATCCCACACTAAATGCGTGTACTTCAATTTTTTACGCAGTTTTAAAAATTCTATTACATTTCCAAACAAAGGTAACCAGTTAGGACCTGAAAAGTATAAATATTATAGGATTAAACTGTTCTTTAATAAAACTTTCAACCAGAATGAATTCTGTTATCAAAATATAGTAACTGGAGTCACGAGTTTGCCCTTGTTTGCAATGAGGGGAAAAGGGGGAAAGCATCAGTGCGCATGCGCGACTGCTATAATTTCACTACAACAAACACAACAACTTATATTATACCTAAAGCATATACGTTCACGGATCCTTTTGTACGTTAACAGTACGAATATAACTGTTTTTTTTTTACCGTAAACAAACATGTTAGTTTCTCGAAAACGTGGGAAGACTATTCACAGTGCTGAACGAAATCTAATATGCAGTGTAATAATACTGTTTAGTTGAAGCTTTAGTTATGCTGAAGTAAGCTGTTTAGTTGATGTTGTCTAGTTGAAAAGCCATGAGCGAGTGGCTAACTACTGTGATTTTTCTCTTTCCACAATTTGAAAAATAAAGAAGGAAATTAAAGACGTGAAGAAGCTATTCTTCAACAGTATTGTTGACACCTAGTACAAAAAACGAACGTTAGGTAGATACTAGTGAGACTGATAGTGAAGACGCCGGTGACAGCGATAGTAAAAAAGGCGATTCATTCGTAGAAACTTTTTTTCCAATGGAACAAGGTAGCTGGTAATTGCAGTAAATCAAACATTTCTAGTCATGTAATTAAGCTATAGGCAATATTACAGGTCACATTTATTTCTTATAAGGTTTATGAAGAAAACATTTTCTCTGAATAAACAACAGCTTACAAAACGTACAAGTAATGGCTCACTATTGAGGTTGGCAGCACTGTCAAATTTTCACTTCCCTTCTTCCCAGCCCATCCATACGCAAAAGGCAATCTCGTGACTTCAGTAGCTATACCATTTGAGTTATAGAGTTTGGTGACTTTCTGTCGTCCAGAGGTGACCTCTATACTAAGATACCAGAGCGGTTCTCGGAATCCTGGTCTGCACAGTACGCGTAATAGAGCCAAGATAATTGGTATGGTATGGGCAAATCCAAAGAATGGCAACGTACAGATGCCACCCCCCTCCAAAGAGCATTCCTTTTACGTCCAGAAAACAAAAGAAGAAACGGTTACCCTTTGAAAACAATGATACAGGGAACCAAGAAGCCATGACAACAAGGGTTATCAGGAATAGCAACTGGGAAGACAGGAAATGACGAGCTGCAGGATATGGTAAACAGAGGAAATCCTTAGGACCCCCAAAAATGAAAGTAAATAATTACGTCTAGATTGCTGTTGTTGTTTAGGTCATCAGCCGAAAGGCTGGTTTGAACCTGTAGAGGTTTTCCTAAGTAAAACGAAGAGTGAGGTGATTTACCAATGCCTTCCTCACTGAGTGGAAAAAGTACGCTTATCAGCATGCCGGGCCCTCTGAAAAGCACATATTTTCTACTCTGCAAATGACACCTTCACTTTATTCACCACAGGGTCTGGCTGTATAATGAAATTCATTACTTTCAGAGGAGATAACTCTGATTAGTGTCCTTTACACCTCTACCTCTTCTGTTCTTAAATGATTCAGTCATTTAATTGGCTGACCATGTGATAAGAAACAGAACTATTTATTTTAGCCCTGCAACCAACAGATTGAGTGTAAATAATTTGACACTCCACCTGTCTCATTATGGGCAGACGTCTAGATTAGTAAATGATAAAATAAAATCATTAAATCTTGAAAACTTTTAGTACAGAAGGCATCGGCGTAAAGCGGCACGTGTCCTGAAGGAGCTGACAGAAGATGACTTCCAGAACTGTTTCCAACAATGGAAAATTCGCATGGAGCGTTGTAGGAATAGAGCAGTGTATATTGAAG
This sequence comes from Catonia carolina, assembly GCA_035578175.1. Taxonomy (NCBI): domain Eukaryota; kingdom Metazoa; phylum Arthropoda; class Insecta; order Hemiptera; family Achilidae; genus Catonia; species Catonia carolina. The sequence goes on from JAQMRL010000011.1 coordinate 25,771,689, forward strand.
GTGACAATAAGTGATTATGTATAAAATTAAAATTAAATTTTTTTACAACGACAGTCACGTTATTTTATAGCCACACCTCGTATACACTTTTGTCGTTAAATGCATATACTAAAGTTGAAATCTAAAAAATGTATTTTTACAGATTTTTATAAAAACAATACTTTTCTTCCTAAACATTCATATAGGCAAGAGGAAATAAAAATAATTACAAAACAGACAAACCTGGTGGATATCCCTGCGGTTTCTTCATATCAAGAATCAAATACAAAAACACCAAAAATAACAAGCAACCAGGAATAAACCACATTTTAAACAAAATTAACAAATAAAAATAAACAAAATTTAAATGTAAATTACAATATTATAGTTATATGTATGTACTGTTATAAACGAATAATTATGTACCACCAACATTTAAGAAATATATAGTCAAGTTGAAAGAATATTATGGAACTATTATAATTATGTTGATTTATGCTACATTAAAATAGTACACAGTTTATTTTTATTTAACATAATTGTTTAAAAACCTTAAAAACCTCTTTTTATATTTTTTTTATTACCCTAACATTTTACTAGTATTAAATGACTGATCATAAAAATTAAAATCTAATAAAACTTACTAAGACATAATGTTCTCTTTTGAATTAGAACAATAATTGAACAAAAAAAAACAATTTAAATGTGAGTTAGTCCATTATTGCTTATACTATACAGGGTGATTCATGAAGTTCTCCCCCCACTTCTACAGCACATTGTACTAGTAAAAATAATGAAAAAATGTTATATAAACATAGGTCCGAAAACGCTTCGTTAGCGAGTTACAGCTAGCGAAAGTTTCGCCTGGATTTCAGTTCACCAGGTGAAATGAGGTCTTCCTGGAATTGTGGTAAGGTAGATTAAGGGGCAAATTCAATCATTTCTTATGGTTTTTGATCTGATAAATTGAATAAAACAGGTCCCAGATCTGTAAGTTAAATAGTTTTTAAGAAAACCAGTGTCAAATGCAAAAAATGGAGTGAAAATCACATTTTTTCATCTTTGGGCAAGAATAACTGTGTTATTTCACCAAGAAACAGTTAAAATTTTTCAATAAAACATGTAGAAAATTTTATTCTGAACAAACCGGTGTAAATTAAGTACACAGAAAGCGAATAGATGTTTGATTAAATGAGTTTTTATTCATAAGAGTACAAAGTAAAATTAACCGGAAAAACTAAAATGAAAAAATGTGTTTTTTTCACTCCATTTTTTTGCATTTGACACTGGTTTTCTCAAAAACTATTCGCTTTCTGTGTACTTTATTTACACCGGTTTGTTCAGAATAAAATTTTCTACATTTTTTATTGAAAATTTTTAACTGTTTCTTGGTGAAATAACAAAGTTATTCTTGCCCAAAGATGAAAAAATGTGATTTTCACTCCATTTTTTGCATTTGACACTGGTTTTCTCAAAAACTATTTAACTTACAGTTCTGGGACCTGTTTTATTCAATTTATCAGATCAAAAACCATAAGAAATGATTGAATTCGCCCCTTAATCTACCTTACCACAATTCCAGGAAGACCTCATTTCACCTGGTGAACTGAAATCCAGGCGAAACTTTCGCTAGCTGTAACTCGCTAACGAAGCGTTTTCGGACCTATGTTTATATAACATTTTTTCATTATTTTTACTAGTACAATGTGCTGTAGAAGTGGGGGGAGAACTTCATGAATCACCCTGTATACTACGTATACTCTACGGCAGCTAAGCTGAGACCTATTCAAAACAGTTTTTATAGGAAAATATTACGTAGCGTGATCCATCCGAAAAAGTTTAGGTTCATTACACAGCAAATTTAGAATCGTTAATTTTGTAATAATTAATTTACATTCTTATTACTATAATTTTTTTTTTAACGTCCGACTGTTTTACAATTACTGCTAATGCAGACGGTGAGAAGGGTGATAGATGAAAATGACTGATGAAAAATACCAGACCTGACCAAGAATTGAACCCGGGATCCCGGTGTAGAAGCAAGTTGCGCTAACCACTACGCCAACGGGCCGGCCTTTGGCGTAGTGGTTACTATAGCGATTTATTATTACTATAATAAATCTTATTATTATAAAAATTTATTTTGTAACTAGCCTTAAGGTTGTTTTTTTTTATCCGAGGCGGCGAGAAAATCTCATGTTCACTCCCTCACGATGGGGGAAGTAGTGTTGGACTCAACTGAGGCGTCCTCGTCCAGCCCCAAGGAGGTCGCAACCGCCTTACCAACCAAAAACCCGCCGGCCGCATTGGCGAAGTTGGTAACGTGCTCGCCTCTCATCATGCGGTCTTGGGTTCGAATCCCATTCAGGCACGGCATTTTTTCATACGTTACAAAATATCATTTCATCATTCACCGTCTGCATTAGCAGTAATTGCAGAACAGTCGGACGTTAAACCAAAAAAAAAAAACCAAAAACCCGCCGCCTGGCCACTTGATCTGACATCAGCAAACAAACCTTTACCTCCCTTGGAACTATTTATATAATACTACAAGGGAAATGTCGGGTTAAAAAAAAATTACATACTGTCAGCGGGGCGTGTAAGGGAACCGTAGCCTAAAGCTCCTCTCGCTGTCACCGACCAACACTCACTCTCTCACTTTCTCACCATCTCTTTCATCACCAGCTCAGGAAATTAATGTGCCTACCTTACCTACTGAGATCGGGACAGGATTGATTTCACTGTGGGAGAGAGCGATCCCGCTGATCTCCATATGTCTCCTCCCTCCGCAGTCTCCCAACCACCCTTTCCGCAAACTGAGCGACCAACTTCCAGTTCTTCTCATCCTGCAGCATCGCTGCCCCTACCCTCTCTGGGATCCACTGTGCAACGCCTATCTTCTCAGATGTCTCCATTCTGTCGAGGCCAAAATAGGGACATCTTTCAAAAATATGCGAAATGGACTCCTCCTCTTCACTAGCCTTAAGGTTGTTAATTGTAAACAAAGTAGTATAATAGGTTACCTCATTGCAATTCTTCTATACCCGATAAAACTTCATCAGACGACACATCATCCTCGTTGTCACTACTTAAATCATGTTTCAAATTTATATCAAGTTTTTCTACATTAACTTTACTTAAATAATTTAAATCCCACATGCGTTTTTCCTCATTTTCCACGTGAGGTATTCAGTTTTTACACTTACTCACCGATACTTTGTTGTTGTTAAGGTCAACAGCCGAAAGACTGGTTTGAACCTCTAGAGGTTTTACAAAGCAAAAACAAGGAGTGAGGTGGTTTACTATTGCCTTCCTCGCTGAGTTGAAAGAGTATCTGCTATCTTGAAGAGTATCAGCATGCTAGGCCCTCTGAAAAGCACCCACTTTCCACCCTGGAAATGATACCTTTAATTCATTCACCACAGGCTGTATAGTGAAATTCATTACTCTCAGTGGAGATAACTCTGACTAGTGTCTTTTACACTTCTACCTCTTCTGTTGTTAAATAGTTCAGTCGTATAAATGGCTGACTATGTGATAAGAAACAGAACTATTTTTTGTAGCCCTGGAACCAACAGATCGAAAACAATTAATTTAACACTCCACCTGCCTGTTACTGGCATACCGATACTTTAGAAACCCAAATTTCCAAAAGTTTCCTTACTTCTTAGAGCTTTAATGTCTTATTATTTGTCGCTACGTAATCCTTCAACTTAACCCCACGCTCAATAGAATTCAGGTTACTGTGTTACGGCGGTAATCGTAGAACCGTATCGTACAGTTGCTTGCCTTTGCCATGTAGCGAGATAAAAATATATGGCTGTATTTAAAGTAATAAATTAATTTATAATGTCAAAAAATAAAAAATAATGAAACGGATGTAATTAGTATTTGTCAAGTCGGGCGTTTGTCGGGAATAAACCGACATCGTAACCATCAGTTCTCAAGTAAATTTATTGATTATTGAAAGTAAACTTTTAAAATAATTGAACACGTGCAGAAACAGTGACTGTATCAAAGTACTTGTGCCGAGGAAACGGTTGAAATAACAGATGAATATGATTGGTCAAGAAATTTGAATTCTGAAAGATGATTGGATATTGTAAATTTAAAAATAGTTTCAAGGTGAAGTTTAAAACGACGCTTCTTTAAAAATGAAAAGCGAGAGACAGTCCCACTTCAGCACTCCTGTAAGTAAGATGTATATGTGCTTAGGACAGATAAGTTTAACAATGTGCTAAATAGTATAATACAGTAATTAAATGACTCTCAGTTAATTAATCAGTGAAACTAGAACGTCTTGTGTTAAAAGATACTTACAAATACAACGAATAATTAAATATTAACAGCCAACAAATGATTTAACTACATATTACCAACTTTCATGGGATCTACGCAATTTCAAAGCTATGGCCAGGTATTTCAACATAAGTAATATTCTGTACAGAATTTAACTAAAAAACTGAATTCAATTTAAAGCGCTATTTATTTTTTTTCATTTTGTAAAAAACATAATTTTAAATGATTATTGTAAATCCTGTGTTTGTGTAAAAATCATTATTATTTTAGAGATAATTAAACTTGTATTTCATGTATAAATGTGTTTTGTTTTACTAGTCAACATCTTTCTATACAATGAAAATAGTCGGGGTAACGGTCCTACACCTATAACAAATCTATTATTAAAATAATTGTACTTCAAATTTGGCATCCGCTTGTGGTGACTAGTAATTGTATAGAAAGGGTTGAATAAATATAAATTTAAATTGTAAAAATAACTAAAAAAATTAGAAATGCCGCGAATGTTAAGATCGAATAGAAATAAAATGGGTCATGTTGGAGAATTAGAAACTGGGTTAGTTGGAGGTAGTGATAACACTTTAACCGTAGATGCAAGTAATAGTAGTGAAATAAATGTAAACCAGGAAAATGAATTTTTGAATATTAGTAGTGTGGATGAAGAATTGATACCTACAGAAAACATTGATAATAATAATGATAATATAGAAAATATAAGGGGAATATTTGATTCAGATAGTGAAGTAGATGAGGTTAATGATGTATATAGAGAAAATAGGGGGTTAGGTGGTAGTAATGTTAGTATTAATAACAATATAAATAATCCAAATGTAGTAGGGGTAGAAGTAATGCAACAACTTATTTTAAATTTAACTAATGTAATCCAAGAAACACAGAAAGAAAGTAAAGATTTCAGAAATGATTTTGGTAAAAAATTTGATAAATTAGATAGCAAAATGTTAGAACAGTCGAAGGAAATAAAAGAACAGAATAAAAATTTAAAGAAAGAATTAGTTAGCAGTTTAGAAAATAAAATGGACGAGCAAGCAAAAAGTTTAAGAAAAGAGATTAGGGCGATTAGGGAAGAGGTGAAACATGATACTTTAAAATTAATTGAGAAATTTAAATCAGAAATGATAAAAGATGTTGATTGTAAAATTAAAGGTAACGAAAATGAGGTTGATTTATTAAAAGGTGTTGTTGAAAGTCAGAATGTTAGAATAGACGAAGGTTTTAAAACAAATGAAGTTAAAGTTAATAAAGTTAATTTGAAAGTAGATAAAGTAATTTGTGATGTAAATACAAACAAGAAAGGATTGTCCGATGTAAAAAATAGGTTGTTAGAACAGAATAAGCTTATTGGAGAGGTGAATGACAATGTTGAAAAGTTAAAATCAGATTTTAGCGAGTATGTAGAGCACGGAGTTTATGATGGTCAGAATAATAATAATAATAATAACTGTAATATAAAAATAAAATTTTCTAACAGAAACCCAATGGAATTCATTAGTTCACTAAAGTACGAGATTAAAAATAACGAAATAAAGAAATGGAAAACAATTAAAAGTGTAATAAATGAGAGTTTGATGTGTGATTTATGGGGTTCGACTTGGTGGATGTATGTTAGGGATACAATTGATAACTTGGAGGAATTTATTGGTAAATTTAAGGAGAAATTTTGGAGTGACAGTGTGCAGGCAGAAGTAAGGCAGAATTTGCAATTTGGGAAATTTAATCCTAATAAAAACATTAAAATGTCAATTTACTTAATGAATAAAATTAACAAAGCCAAATATTTAGAACCTAAATTGTCGGAAGGTGAATTAATCAAACTAGTGTGTAGACATTTTAATAATAGTGTTGTTAGGGCAAAAACCATTGGATGTATTTCAGATGTAGAAAATTTTGTTAAATTATTGGACGAAATGGAAGGTTCTGGGATTGGGAGAGAACAGGAGAATGAAGTAGGTGGAAATAATCGTTTTAGAGATAGTGAACAGGGAAATTTCAGTAGAAAACAAGAATTTGGTATGGGTAATTATAACAATAGAAATAATAATAATAATTTTAGAAATGTGAACAATAATAACTACAGAGGTACCAACAATAATTACAGAAGTAGATTTCAAAACCAGGGTAGAGATAATTTTAATGATTATAACAGTAATCGGGATAATTTCAGCAGGGGACAGGAAAATAATAGATTTAATTATAATAGGGAGAATACTAGAAATGAAAGCGATAATTTCAGAGGTAGATTTGATAATGACAGAAAATTTGATAAAAAACCAGAGAATAAAGTAAATTCTATATTAGTTGAAGCAGAGGTACATAATGAACAAGGGAATTTAAACTAAGTAAGGGTGTGCGAAAAATGGAGGCTGTAGTTGAGAATTTATCCTGTACATCTAAAAAAAGTGAAGGGTTTAATGGAAATAAAAATAATATTATTGAATTTGAGAATAAAAGTATAAACAAAAAACGTAATATTGAATTTGAAAGTGTAAATTTAAGTGAAAATGAAATAATGGTGATAGAAAGTGAGGGAGAAGATGATAAACTTGTTAATTTTATATTTAATAACAACTTGGCTGAAGAATTATTGGAGGAAGAAAAACTGGTTAGTGAAAGGGAAGAAGAAGGTAGAAAAAGTATTCAATTAGTTGAAATTAAGGTAGAAATAAAGGGTGAAATTGCTAATGTATTATGTGACACAGGAAGTCAAATCAGTGCAGTAAACCAAGAATTTTTAGTAGAGTTAGAAAATAAAGTTAATGAAAAATTTTCTAAATTGCCAGTTAAAGATATTACGATAATCACAGCCGCGGGTAGAAGGAAGTCAGGTATAAATAAACAAGTTATTATTACATTTAAGATTGGGGATACTGAATTTTATCACACATTTTTCATTATTAAAAATCTTAATACTTTTATTTTGTTAGGTTGCGATTTTTTGTGTAAAAACCAGGTCAAATTAGATTTTAAAAATAACCTATTTTCAATAAAAAATATAAGCGTAAAATTTTCTGAAAATAAGAACACTATTTTAAAAAGTTGTAGTTTACAGACAATAGATGAAGGTCAGATAAGGGATAACTTATGGAGTAAACAAATACAATGTGTCAAAAACATTTTAAGGAAAGGCATGGATAGTGGCGAGGGTGAAAATGAAATGATAAAAGTGTTTACTAAAAACCAGGATATTTTTTCTGATAAACCTGGCCTTATAAAAAATTATTATTGTAAGTTAAATATTGATCAAAAGATTATAGTAAATAAAAAATCATATCCAGTTCCGTTTGCATATCGGAATGCAGCTCAAATTGAAATAAATAAATTAATGTCAGAAGACATCTTAGAATATAGTGATTCTGAGTTCACTAACCCACTTGTTATTGTTAAAAAACCATCTGGTGAATTAAGAATTTGTTTGGATGCAAGGAATTTAAATAAATCTATAATATCAGACTGTACCCAGCCTGAACCAATGGAAAACATATTAATGCGTTTATATGGTGTTAAGTACATAAGTTCGTTTGATCTGACGAGTGGTTTTCTGCAGGTTTTGTTGCATCCCGAGAGTAGAAAGCATGTTTCTTTTTTGTTTAATGGTCGAAATTACTGTTACAAACGACTACCATTTGGATTAAAGTGTTCTGTGGGTGAATTTATTAAAGCACTCAATTTTGTTTTAGGACCTGAAGTATTAGATTTTGTTCTGATTTACATCGATGATGTTATAATTTGTTCAAATGATTTAAAAACACATATTAAAAGGTTAAGTTTATTTTTTGAAAGGTTGCGTAAATTTAATGTATCATTAAAATTAAAAAAGAGCGAATTTTTGGCTGAAAAAATCAAGTATTTAGGGTATGTAGTTAGCACAGAAGGGATTAGTATAGATCCAGAACGTATCAAAACCATTCAGGAATACAAGGCACCGAGAAGTTTAAAAGAATTGCAAGCATTTTTGGGGTGTGTGAATTTTTTCCGTAAATTCCACCACAATTATTCTGAATTAACAAGTGTGTTTGCAGATATTTTAAGTAAGAAGAATAAGTTTATTTGGAGTGAAAAACATGAGAAGGCTTTTAATGAGATTAAATGTAGATTTTTAAACTGTGTAATGCTTAAACATCCTGATTTCAGTAAAAAATTCTATTTAGGTTGTGATGCTAATAAATTCAGTTTGGGGGCTGTGTTGTACCAGGTGACGAGTTTGGAGATCAGCGAGTCATATGTTTTGTTAGCCGTAAACTTAATTCCCATGAATTAAGATATTCTACTACTGAAAAAGAGCTCCTGGGTATTTTATTTGCTTGTAGTAAATTGAGAACGTATTTGTTGGGAAATTCAGTTGTTGTTAGAACTGACCATGAAGCTTTAATTTTTATGTCATCGTGTAAGATAAATAATGGAAGGATTTTAAGGTGGATATTATATCTGCAAGAGTATAATTTAAAATGGGAGTTTGTTAAAGGAAAAGAAAACATTGTACCAGATTTTTTATCACGAATTAATGAGAAGGAGTTTATTGAAAATGAGAATGTAGGATATAAAATATTTTTATTTAAAGTAGAAAGTAAACCGCTTAGTAAAGTTTTTAATAATTTGAAAAAAGAACAAGACAATTGTGAATATTGTAATAAAATAATAAACAGCTTAGAGTCAGGTAGAGTCGAATTTGTAAAAAATTATGTAGTTTATAATAAAATCTTATTTCATCGCAAAGCATGTGATCAAAAATTCAAAATTGTAGTGCCAATTAGTAAGCGTATAGAAATAATTAAATTGTACCATGAAGAAATGGGACATACTGGAGTATTGAAAACTATTTATAATATTTCAGAAAATTGTAGTGTTAAAAGTTTAAGAAAATTAGTCAAACAAATAATTAAAAAATGTGATCTATGTCAGCGTGTAAAGATAAATAATTGTAATATGAGAGGGTTATGCGTAACCGATGTACCGAATAAAAAACTACAAAAAGTATACTGTGATTTGTTCGGTCCAATGCCAAGGAGTTACTTGGGATTGGAATATGTTTTTATAATGGTGTGTGGGTTTACTAAATTTGTTAAATTATACCCTATCAAGAAGGGAAATGCACGTACTGTGTTAAATAAAGCTAAATGTTTTATCAAGGAAGTTGGAAAACCAGAGTGTATTATCAGTGATCATGGTAAACAGTTTGCAGGTGCAGTTTGGCAAAAAGGATTATCAGATTTAGGGGTTAAGTGTGGAATGGTATCAATTTTTCACCCACGAGGTAACATTTCGGAGAGGTATCTTCAACAGCTTGGAACTTTGCTTATAATCTTTTTAACTGGTAAACGCCACGGTGAGTGGTACAAGTATGTTAAGTTTATTGAAAATCTAATTAATTATAATGTAAACATTACCATTAATCAGAGACCAGTTGAGGTAATGTTTGGTAAAAAAGTAATTGATGTAGCATGTCAGAAAATACATTTTCCTGGTATAATAAATAAAAATGTAAATTTAGATTTGGACCTAATAAATAAAAATGTTTTACAGAAATTAGAAGAAGTGGCGATTAAAAGACAAAAATATAGCGAAAATAAAGTAGGAAAAATAAAATTTAATGTAGGTGACCAAGTTTTACTTAAAAATTTTGAATTATCCAATAAAAGTAAGAAATATAGTAGAAAATGTACCCACAGGTTCAGAGGTCCATTTGATGTTGTAAAAGTAGTGGAAAATAAAATTATTCTATTGTTAAAAAACAATAAAAATAATTTGTTCTATGTGAATCGTTTAATGTGTAAAAAATATTATAAGTAAAATCATGTAGTATAAACTGTATTTAGAAATTAGATTAATTTAGTAAAAATAAAATAATAAATAAAACAAATAGTTTAGTAGGAAATAGTTATAATTGTATCGAGAATAGAACTGCTAAGTAATTGATATATCAAAATAGTATTGTTTAAAAAAAATTAAGAGTGAATTGTCAAAATGTAACAAACGAACGATTGGGTCAATAACATTTGAAAAGAAATAAAATCATATGGTAAAATTGAATTGTATAAAAGCTAAAAATAAAGTCAAGGTTTTCTTAGAAAAAAAGGTTATGGTAGAAGGATAGAAATATTAATTTTGTTTTGACCGTGAGACGACGAAATGACACATTTAAAAATAAATTTATAGGTTTTACATGTCAAGTTTATTACATTATACTTTAGACGCATTGGATTGTAGAGATTTATGATGGTTTAAAAATATTTTAAATTTTCTTAGAAATTGTTTTCATTTGTATTTTAAATCTTATTTAGAAAGAAAAAAAAAAAAAAAAAAAAAGAATAAATTAAGTATTAGTAAATTAGAAGTATGTATTATTAATTTGGATATCATTACCAATAATTAACAATAAAAATACAATCATTCTTTATTTTGTAGTGCGTAATAAAATATGTAATTTTGTTTGTAATTAGATATATATATATGTAAATGAAGTATAGGGTGCTCATAAGGCTAAAACCACAGGGTGTACATTAAATTGTTAACGATTTTAATTTTTCTGTATAAAAATATTCAAAAATTTTTTCAAATTTAGATTTAAATTTTAAAAAAAAAGTTTTTTTATATTTTTATAGGGGGTAATTTGTAGCGAGATAAAAATATATGGCTGTATTTAAAGTAATAAATTAATTTATAATGTCAAAAAATAAAAAATAATGAAACGGATGTAATTAGTATTTGTCAAGTCGGGCGTTTGTCGGGAATAAACCGACATCGTAACCATCAGTTCTCAAGTAAATTTATTGATTATTGAAAGTAAACTTTTAAAATAATTGAACACGTGCAGAAACAGTGACTGTATCAAAGTACTTGTGCCGAGGAAACGGTTGAAATAACAGATGAATATGATTGGTCAAGAAATTTGAATTCTGAAAGATGATTGGATATTGTAAATTTAAAAATAGTTTCAAGGTGAAGTTTAAAACGACGCTTCTTTAAAAATGAAAAGCGAGAGACAGTCCCACTTCAGCACTCCTGTAAGTAAGATGTATATGTGCTTAGGACAGATAAGTTTAACAATGTGCTAAATAGTATAATACAGTAATTAAATGACTCTCAGTTAATTAATCAGTGAAACTAGAACGTCTTGTGTTAAAAGATACTTACAAATACAACGAATAATTAAATATTAACAGCCAACAAATGATTTAACTACATATTACCAACTTTCATGGGATCTACGCAATTTCAAAGCTATGGCCAGGTATTTCAACATAAGTAATATTCTGTACAGAATTTAACTAAAAAACTGAATTCAATTTAAAGCGCTATTTATTTTTTTTCATTTTGTAAAAAACATAATTTTAAATGATTATTGTAAATCCTGTGTTTGTGTAAAAATCATTATTATTTTAGAGATAATTAAACTTGTATTTCATGTATAAATGTGTTTTGTTTTACTAGTCAACATCTTTCTATACAATGAAAATAGTCGGGGTAACGGTCCTACACCTATAACAAATCTATTATTAAAATAATTGTACTTCAGCCAGTTCAATATACTTTATAATGTATATTGTAAAGACATATTTACAACACAAATTTATATTTTATTTGAAAGTTTTAAAAATTATCAAACAAAAAGTAATTAATATAAGCGAATGCATATTTGATTTGGTGGGCTGTTGACCGGGGCAATTTGAAGAGAAATGTTGTATTTGTGTGCGGTTTGATTTATGGAATGTGTTAAGTAAATATAAAGTACAGGTAATTGTTAGTATATAATTCACAGTATAAAGTCACAGACAGACCTACGAAACGAAATTGAGTGAAAGAATTTAATTGAATTACGGCAAGAAATATATTAAATACTAACGGAATATTGAACGAAAGTCTTAAGGCGAGCGATGGACTTCAGAAACGGTAAGTATAGAACATTAACCGGTTAACTATTAAATATTAATTCAATAACAGCTGAGATAGACTTTATAAATGTATTTTAATAATAATAATAACTAAATAATATCTAAATATTCTAAATTTCATTTTTTTTATAAAAAAACCAGTCAGATTCAATTAAAATTTTATTTAAAACCGATTTTCTTTTGTTTTATTTTGATTGTCATTTGTTTTTATGTGTCAAATAAGATATAAATAAATAATAAATGTTACAAGTCGTAATATTCGAAATTTTAACTTTTTTTACGTTTAAAACTACTATAAATAAGCAAACACGTACTACCATAAATTGTATTAAGTAGGTCTATAATTATTATTAACAATAATGTTAAATTCATTACTTACCAATCATTTCATTTATTACATTTTTATTGCTACTGCTTTACACGAGCATATCCACAAATAATTTGTTCTAAAATGATAGTTAACAATGAAGCTTTAGAACGGGCGTACTTACTGGTAAAATTTGATAATTTATTCAAAAATCAGGGTGTGAGCCAATAATGATACTGAAAACAATCGACAAATTATGGTGTTTATTTCTTTCTTTTACCCTACATGAAATATTTGCCCATAACCGGCAGGTGGAGTGTTAAATTATTTACACTTGATCTGCTAGTTCCAGGGCTACAAAAAATACTTCTGTTTCTTATCACACGGTTAGCCAATTATATGGCTGAAGCATTTAAGTACTGAAAAATAGAAGAGGTAGAGGTGTAGAAGATACTATTTATTATCAACGTGATCTCCTCTGAGAGCAATGAATTTCATTATACAGCTAGACCCGGTGGTGAATGAAGTGAAGGTGTAATTTGTAGGGTGGAAAGTAGATGATTGTCACAGGGCCCGGCATGCTGATAAGTATACTTTTTCACTCAGTGCTTAAGGCAATGGTAAACCATCTCACTCCTCGTTTTACTTAGTAAAGCCTCTAGAGATTCATACCTGCCTTTCAGTTGATGACCTAAACAACAACATATGAAATATAGAAAAGGAAATTATTGTTTTTATGTAAATTTTTCTCATGCAAGTTTTTGCCGTTAATACACATTTTCCCCTGTACCCCAAAAATATGATATGCCGATTTGATCTGTTTGTGTGTGTGTGCGTGTGTGTGTGTTTAAATGCGTTTGTAAACAAAATAACTCAAGAACGGAAAATCGTACGAAGTTGAAACTTGTAATTTAAGTTAAATATAGACACTGAAGTCACGAGATCGCGTTTTGCGTACGTATGGGCTGAGGAAGGGAAGTGAAATATTTGCAGTGCTGCCAACCTCAACAGTGACGCCTACTCGTACATTTCACTACTGTGCAGTTTCTCGATACATTTTGTAAGCTGTGGTTTGTTCCGAGAAAATTGTTTGAGAAAACAATTTACCCTATAAGAAATAACCCTATAGAAATTTAACCTTATAAGAAATAAATGTGACCTGTATATTGCCTATAACTTAATTACATGACTAGAAATGTTTGATTTACTGCAATTACGAATTAATCGCCTTCTTTACTATTGCTGTCATCGGCGTTTTCATTATCAGTCTCTCTAGTATCTACCTAACCGTTTTCTTTTTTTACCAGGTGTCAACAAAACTGTTGAAGAATAGCTTCTTCACGTCCTTAATTTCCTTCTTTATTTTTCGAATTGTGCAAAGAGAAACATCACAGTAGTTATCCGCTCGCTCACGCCTTTTGTTAAGAGCACGGATAAGCATTTTTGTTTAGCTTCAACTTTACAACATTTAGTTACATTGCGTTCAGCACTGTGAATAGTTCGACCACATTTTCGAGAAACCGACATTTGTGTTTACGGTAACAAACAGTTATATTCGTACAGTTAACCTACAAAAGGTTCCGCGATATATTGTATATGTTCTGGGTGTAGTATAAGTTGTTATGTTTGTCGTACTGAAATTAAAAGCTGTTGCGCATGCGCACTGATGCTTTTCCCCTTTACCTCTCGTTGCAAACAAGGGTAAACTCGTGACTCAAGTGACTATACCACGAGGGGATCCGATTCGAACTTTTTCTTCTAAATCAGTTAACCAGAAGTAGTACCTAGTTTATTCATGCAATTTTTCGCAATTTTCTCAAAAACGGCTACTGGTTTTGTCTAAAATCTACGTATTTAGTGCATTTTTTGAGTTCTACAATAAGCGCTATATTCGCTGAAATTCTTGGGAGGCTGCGCTTTCGTGATAAAACTTTTTTTTATGATTGCCTTAATTACCTTAATATGCATTTTAGGGCAAAAGCGTATTATTATCAAAGTTGTAGAAAATCTGAAAAACTTACAACTTTCATTTCAAACATTTTTCTACAACACTCAATTTATAAACTAGTAATTTTCTGTATTTTTCTCTTGAAAATTGGTAAAAAATGAGATTTTTCAAGATTATGTCCTATAAAAGTAGATATAATAAAAGGTAAAGGAAGTTAAAAAATTTACAACTTTTATTTCAAGCATGTGTTTTTCTACAAAGCCTAATTTAGCGTCAATTAGTAATTTTCCACATTTTTAAGTCGGACAGAGATTAATTTTCATTTAGCGTCATTCACTCCAGATTAAAATTAGATCATATTTTTTATTTTGCATCGTTCACTCATTATTAAACACAGGTTATATTTTTCATTTCTTTTATATTGGCCAGAAAAGGTCGAGTGAGTGTCCCACACCAGATTTTTTTCTTTATCGTGCCGTAATTATATGAAATACAAAGAAGAAAAACACCGGTTTTTTTCATGTATTAAAAATTGGAATATGTAGGCCCTACTTCATATTTATAAAGACTAGGAATCATGGGATAAAAAAATATTACAGACAACATTAACAGATAAATTGTAAAAGAATTTTGAAATACCGAATAAAAAAATTAATATATGATAAAACAAAACATCTCTCATGACAATATAAGAAATTGTAGAACATGCAATGATTTTTTTTAATGTAAATTTATCTCATGTAAACAATTGCTTAAATTTTAAATTAAAAGTACAATCATCATACTGAAATAATTTAATAATAATAATAATAATAATAATACTTAAGGCACATTACAAATTGTCAAAGTAAGTTTACGTGCAAACTCTACATGCAATCAACCCATTTAACAAGCCGGCCGCATTTTAATTTTACAATTAAGCCGGCCGTATTGGCGTAATTGGTAACGTGCTCGCCTCTCATCATGTGGTCTTGGGTTCGAATCCCATTCAGGCACGGTATATTTTCATACGTTACAAAAAAAAATCATTCATCCTTCACAGTCTGCAAAAAATCGCAAACTAAGGATGCAACAACTAAGGATGCCAATGTAACTTTTCGTAGCTCTGAAAACAGTAGTTAATGTTAGCCCAGCTTGCGATGATAATCTTCTAAGCGATTTTTTAGATGATTGAGTCAAACGATTTTTCAAATCTTCGAGAACTTCCGTGGTTAACTTTGTTGGCTGGCGAGGTTGTTTCTCATCGAGTACACTCCCAGTTCTACGGAATTTATTTATCAAACGCAATATTGACGATTTATTCGGAACGGCAGAACGGGGAAATTTCAACTGAAACTTATCTTGCACACATTTGTAAGATTTACTCGCTATGTAAGTCTCTACAATAAACACAAGTTCTTCCTTGGAAAAAACCATGGCTGACACAATATAACGAAACGACTGCTGTCACCACACTAATGCTTGACTGGAACATTTTAACTGTCTTAGTTGTTGGCTTTGAGTACACTGTTGCCAACATACTGATTGGGGGACAGAAAATTTACCAATGTATTACTTCTATCTTCTTATAATCAGGGTTGCGTCCTTAATAAAACACCCGTTATGTTAACACGGTATGGAACAATGGCATATCTTAGGAACGCTCTTTGAGAGGTTTAGATTATGAAATAGCTGGAAAGGACATCTTTATTATCTTTTTTCAAAAATGTACAGTCCATTCGAAATAGCAAGATAGTATTACTTAAATGGAATAAAAAACAGAGAAAATTTTGTAATGTGCTCATGCGTCTGTGCTACAACTTAAAATAATAAGAATACCACTAAGAATAATTAAAAGGGAAATTTTACTTTTGAAAAGGGACTTTTTATTAAGAAAAGTTACCAACATTCAGAGACTTACTACTATGCTATTTCGAATGGACTGTAGTTTGTAATTTTTTTAGATTATATTTTATTGTAAAAAAAGAAACCCGTGCAGATTTTAATTTTTTCTTGGTGTAAGTATAATGGGAAATTTTTGAGGAAACAAAATAGCTCCATCGTGCGGTTCAATTTCAAAATCAGTTCCTTTTGGTGAAGTAATATTAAAATTAATTAATAATGCAGAAGAGTATTTAAAGACACTTGCTCTTGCTAATATTTCTCCGAGACATCTACGGCGACCTGAAATCAATAACAAGTTTTTAAATATTTTGTAATTTTCATGATGATTTGTGTGAATAAATTTAGTCTTGGTTCGGTAGTACATAAGGCTGAATGGTAACGAGCTAAAAAAGTTAGAGTTCATAACCATAAGAAACTGTTTCCTCATCACTGTTGAAAATAATAAAAAGAGTTCAGTAAAAGAGTGCAGCAAGCAAATGGTTTCTTCCAAAGTGTGAGAGACTTAGTCGGGGTAAAAAAGTTTCTATTCAATGTAAATAAGTTACATACAGAGAAACCACGAAGAAATCGACGTACTTTACAGACAGCTGTAGGTTCCTCTTATCAAAAAATTAAATAAGTTCATACAAACATAGGTCAGGAAACACTTTGTTTGCGAGTTACGGTTGACGTAAGATTTCGCCTTTGGTTCAGAGCCTACTCCTAGAAAAAAAAAACCATCCTGGAGGTCTAGGAACCTAATTTTATGAGTAAATTTAATGGTTTTATATAGAATTCGATCCGAAAAATTGAATAAAATATGTGTTAAAACTGTATCTTCAATAGTTTTCACGATTTTGTAAATAAAATTGAAAAATCTGTCGTCTGAAAACAGATTTTTAGTTTGCTGTATAATTACTTCGTTAAAAGACCAATAAATGTGTAAAATATTAACACATAATATATGTAAAATGTTTTTACATAACATGTTGTTTAGGTCAACAGCCAAAGGCTGGTTTGAACCTCTAAAGGTTTTACTTAGTAAAAACGAGGAGTGAGGTGGTTTACTACTGTCTTCCTTACTGAGTCAAAATATTATGCTTATCAGCATGCCAGGCCCTTCGAAAAGCACCCAATTTCCACCCTGCAAATGACACCTTCACTTCATTCACAACAAGGTCTGGATGCATAGTGAAATTCATTACTCTCAGATGAGATAACTCTGACTAATGTCTTTTACACCTCTACCTTTTCTGTTCTTAAATAGTTCTATCGTATAATTGGCTTACTATGTGACAAGAAACAGAACTATTTCTCGTAGCCCTGGAACAAATAGATCAAGTACAATTAATTTAACACTCCACCTGCTCGTTATGGGCATAACACATAAAATGTTTACCCTATAATGCATACTTATGCCAATTTTGTCTTATTCATACATGGAACAATGAAAAGAAAGTAAAGAGTAGAATTCAGGTTCAGTTATAAGTTCAAAAGAGTATGCAAGAAGAGATAGAATAAAAAATTATGTAACAAGAGGACAACTGGAAATGGACAGCCTGTTAAGTAGGGTTGAACTGAAAAAGCTGAGATTGTATGATCACGTTATTAGGATGTAGGAGGATAGACTGCCGAAAAGGATTCTGTTCTTGGAGAAGACGGGAAAAAAATCGAGGGGTAGACCAAGAGTGAAGTGGATATTTTCAGTTATGGATGAATTGGGAAAAAGATGCAATGCTAAAAAAGCAACGCAGGAGCGATGGTTCAGTGATAGAGAGAGGTATAGAGAGGAGTTGTATTGGGCCTTAACTAAGAAAATTTGTAAGTGGGATAAACAAAATTATGATGATTTGTACCAATTATTAATTGTAAATAAATATTTAGATATTCTTACCCAAACCAAAAGGCATTAACCATTCATCATGTTTTACTACTCCGTCTGAATCCAAAAATCTTTCTGGACGGAATACTTGTGGATCTCCCCAATGTTCTTTATTCATGTGAATACTATACAAATTTACTACTAAAGATGTGTCCTATAAAAACACAAACACACTTCTTTTATAATGTACATCTTAAAAAATCTTAATTGCAAAATATTTTTCTCCGGTTAACACAAATTCGTTTATTATTGCCTTATTAATGCTACTTTTTATTTTCTCATCTACATACCTCCTCCTCCTTACGTCAATAAAACTGTCATCTAATAAATTGGACTCAATAATACACAATGTAGCCTACGTAATTATCAATAAAAGTATCCATATAAAGTGATTTAATGATTTGATTTGATTTATTTTCTTTATTCCTTGTGTAGGTAATTCTAGGATAGATGGCCACTTGGCGGTATTTCTGTGATCTGCTGCCGAACAGCGCTGCAATCAAGTGAGCGTTTGTATTGTGCAGTAGTAACGTACCGTAAACGTTACGTTTTAACGTGTAATAAGTCCAGATTCTAGCTAAACATCCAACTCAGGACCTTTTGCTTTGCAGTTTACAGAGTAGTTTAGATATCTGACCACTATACTTCTGAGGCGGCTGGAAACTTATTTATATTTAAAACAATAATAATTAGAAACGATTTCTTGTATACTATAAAATTCAAAATTCCACAAGTGGTAACAAAATCTTTGAACATTCATCCAATTTACTTATTGATTGACTAAAAGATAGAACAATCCCCCATAGAAGCTGATATTACTGAAACATTAGCCCTAACTAATGAAACATAAGAAGTAGGTATAATCATACCTTTGGAATAATACAGTCATTCAACTTAACGCATTTCTTTGCTCTGTGTGGTATTGACGTTGGAGTTGCATTACAAAATCGTTGCACCTCCATTATAACTGCTTCTAGATAATTTAACCTGTAAAAATATCACAAAACACACACCTTTTTTACTCAAAATTGACAAAAAAAGGAGTCCAAACTGTTAAACTGACTCCAAACAGTAAACTCATGTATGTCACACTTTTCAGCCAGAATTAACCACTCTTATACAATCTTAACTTTTCCTTCTGTTCACTTAGCTGGGTTATTTGGTAAACAAAAAATGGGTAGATTAAAAACTCTTTTCAAATATGTTTTACATGGAACCCTGGGACTGTTTTTACAGTTTTTACCCTGTTTTACTGTTTTTAAGACGAGAATTGAATCTAGTGACACACATTGGCTTTTACAGACTTTAAAAAAGCGTTTCATAAAGTTGATCGAAACATCCTTTAACAGATTTTAGAGGAAAGAGATTTAGAGAGATTTATATTATATATTAGGAATTTTAAAAAATAGTTGATTTTACATTGAAACCATTTTATTTTAAATTGTTTTCTCTTGCTCTATGTGAAATATAAGGAAGAAAAGTATTGTTTTCATATAGATTTTTTTATATCGAGTTTTCACTTGAATACACGTTTTTTAGGTCCTCTGAATCCGAAAAATGTTTTTACCAATTGGTGTATGTGTAAACAAAATGCCTCAAAAACGGAACATCGTACATAATTGAAATTTGGAAGTTAAGTACTATTAGGGTAACCGACAACATTTTCATTAAAATCGGTCAACTGGAAGTATCAATTTATCAGTACAACTTTTCATTTTCTTACGGTTTTCTCAAAAACGGGTTTCCTATTTTATTTTTTAAATCGCATTATTTACTACATTTTTTTGTATAAGGTAGTGTAACCCATCTGGATGATCTAGGGGTAAAATTGTTGCCATGAATGTGCTGTTTAATACCTGATTTTCAGAGACAAAATTTTCATGGTTTAGTTCTTAGTAAAGGTATTTTCTGACACTCCAAAACAATAAATAACCGGTTGAAGAGCATGATTGAAGCACTGCTCCATGAAGAGCAGAATGGATTTAGATTGGTGCTCTGATAACATCTTTTCAGTGAAGTGAATAATAGAAAAAAGACGAGAATTGAATCTAGTGACACACATAGCTTTTACAGACTTTGAAAAAGCGTTTCATAAAGTTGATCGAAACATCCTTTGACAGATTTTAGAAGAAAGAGATTTAGAGAGATTTATTTATATATTCGGGATTAAAAATAAATAGTTGATAATATAAAATTACAATAGCTGCAATAAGAAACCAATATCCAATTCATCTGTTAAATGCAATTAAAAATTTATACACTAATACGAAAACAGTTTAATACGAAAACAGTTATCCACTTTATTAAACGTGTATATGGATCACATTTTCCACCAATAGAAAAACAAGGTTAGTTCGGGAATTAGGCTGAACAATGACGTTTACCTGAATGCTTTACTGTTTGCGAATGATTTGTGGATTGTGCAAGAGAGTGAGGATGAGCTTCAGAGACCGATATATGTTTTAAATAAATTATGCAAAAAATATAATTTTAATGTAAAAACTTCACTGGTAATGGTATTTACTGGTAAATATCCCACCAAGTCTAAAATTTTGGTAGATGATATACGTAGATAATATCTACGTATATCATCTACAAAAATTATTAGAGGAATATATTATATTCCTCGTAGTGCTCGAGGAAGTATCACAATGCAATTATTTATGTTATGTCATCGGGTTTAATCAAGATTTGGTCATAGAAAAGAAAGTTAGCAAATTCCAAGCAGTGTGCGGCATTATTAGCAGAATCCTAGACAGGAAAACAAGAAAAGAAACCCGGATAAAGTTTTACAAGGTGATGGCTACCCGAGTCCTACTCTATGGAAGTGAGTCGTGGATTAGTACCAGACCACAAAAGAGTAGAGTACAGGCAGCAGAGATGTGATTCCTGTGATGAACAAAGGGTTGCACTCATAGGGAGAAACTAAAAAATGAGGACATAAGATTAGAACTGGATGTTTACGACCTGAATGGGAAGATTGCAGAATATTGTAATAGAAAGAGGGAGCACATAGAGAGAATGGCTGAGGGTAGGATCCCTCTCAGTGTTTTACAATACGGACTGGGGGGGAAAAAATGTTGGAAGGCCACGCAAAAGATGGCAATAATTCAATAGTTTGTCGCTGTTGTGAGTCGGAACAGGCGAAAGCCTAATCCTTGATTGTGAGAAGAAGAAGGTAGTTACTTTTATATGGACTTGAATACTATAAAATGATTACCGGTGTTTTTTGATAGTTGGGGTTCAATTAACCATACTCTCTCAGGAATTGTCGGCCTGGGTCTGTACAAGACTACACCTCATTTACACGTCATACACATCATCCTCATCTCATTGAGTCATGGGGTTGCGGGTTGCTTATTGTTCTGAATTGAATAGATTGCAACGTACACAAATTAGGAGTAAAAAAAAAATATATAGTATATATATTATAAAGTATTGCATGTTAATGCGCTCTAAAATATGTGTTCAGTACGATATGCAAGACGAGAGTGAACTATTGTGGCTTTTATACGCATGCGCACATAATATTTGTCTGGTATTATCTGACAACGCTGGCAAACATTCTGTTTGGTCTAAATGTGTGGAACAGCAGAGCTCATCAACCGTGAAAAGCATATTAGTCTTATTCGTATCTAATATGGGGAAAAGGGTAGTATTTAAATTTTAATTAAGGATTTACAAGAGATGTGGCCATTTCCTATGTCAGTTTTCCACAAAATATGAAAAAATATCCATACCTGTTTCTGTCTTTCAATGTTGCTTGTGTATTATCTTCAACCACTAAATCAAGCTCTTGTTGTACTTTCTTCTGAACATCTGGATGTTTAATTAGCATTTGTACAATGAATGTTATAGTGTTAATTGTAGTATCAGCACCGGCCATAAATAAGTCTAACAATACTGTTAGTAGTTGTTCCTCTGGAAAAATGAATTATAACATTTAGATTCGAACTTTCATGTTTAATTTTCTACACTGCAATATCCTATAAGATGTTTCAAAATGGTCGTTTTTTGGCGACATGAATGAAGTACAGACATATTTAATTAATGATATATTCTATTTATTATAATTGTATGCAACAATATTCAAATTACAATTAAACTTAGGCTACAATTAATAACTTTATAATAGATGTTGAATATAAGTTGCTAATATAGCAGAAAAGGTGCGAGAGTCCAGGATGAGATGGTTTGGTCATGTGCTCAGGAGAACGGATGATCATGTCGTGAAGAGGTGCCTTTCCATGGCTGCAGGGAGGAGAGGAAGGGGTAGACCCCTTACCACGTGGATGACGAATGTCCAAAGAGACATGAAAATGTTGGGCTTATCCGAGGAAGACGCACAGGAGCGTAACAAATGGAGCTCTCTGATTGGGAAAGCCGACCCCGCGTAACGGGAAGAGGCGAGGCCAAAGAAGAAGAAGAAGAAGATGTTGAATATGATTCCCTGTTAGCGGAGATCAGGTTCGAACATATTTCGTATCATTTGTAGCCACTTTTCGTAATGTTTACTAATTAGTGTTAGAAATCTCACGTTCAATGTTCGCCTTCAATTTGTCATGTGTATGAGAATTGTTTTCTAAAACCATACTTTTCAAATACTGCCACAAGAGGAATTCTGCTGGTGTAAAAGACAAACATACATTCATCTTTGGAAAACAACATAAGAATCTAATATCAAACGTTGTTCCGTAGACATTAGGGCCAGTTTGTAAACAATTTGCAATTAATTTTTAATTGCAAAAATTATGATTAGCCTATATATTTCAAAAAAATTACCGCTGAAATTATTTTCAGTTGACTTATTTCCTTTTTCAATTTCTTGAAGAAATGCATCAACCAAATCTCTCGTGTAATTTGGTGAAAAAGTTTTTTTGTGTTCTTCCACAGTTTCCTAAAACAGAAAATGTTTCAAATTCTAACTTACGTAATTTAAAAGCAAATTAATAAACTGTAGTGATAATTTTGAAAATGCTTCTATTGGTGATGCAAGGAGAGGTCAGTAGAGGAAGATAAAAACATAATGAAAAGGAATAAAGAAGTAAACATCTTTATTCATAGTAACACCCTAGCACATGTTCAAACAGTAAAATTTCTAGGAGTGTCATTAAAAATATATATCTGTGTTTTAGAATTTCTATACTGTTAAAATTTATAGTAAAATATCATCTAGAGTGTTAAATTAAAATAAATTCCCAGATTAAATTAAAAAAATTGCTGATAGCATTGTAAAATGGCTAAATTGATCTCATATCCAGTATGTCATATTAGTTCAATTTTTTAAATGGTTGTAGAACATTTTTCTTTTTCGCAAGATGGCATTTCACAAATCTCTTTTTTCTACTCATTTGTTATTTTAGGGCCCTTCTTCAAGGGCTCATTTTGCGTTTAAGTCCAAGTGCTTTAAGCCTAAATATCTTTTTTTATATCTTGTTATCACCATTAGGCTTGTTTTTAAATAATTACATTTACTTTTTATATAAGTTTTTCAGTTATTTTTACAATTACGTTTATCTAGTTAATATAAGGTAATTAATTAGGTCAAATTTTAAAGATACATTTGATTTAGTTTAAACCCCAGAATTTCATTATTTCTAGATCATTTTTCTTAATACTTTACTTTCTCTTCCCTACATAAATAAACTTATAGGGAAGGGAATATTTTCCCTGAAAAGTATTCATGTCCATTTTTTTAAATGCAGTTTTTTCCAGAACCAACCGACACGTTTTTAGCAATTGGTGTGTGTCTGTGAGTGAAAAAAATCCCAAAAATAAAATATAGCTAAGTATCACATTAATAGATTTGCACTAGTGAAGCCATGATGAGTCTTGTTTGAGAGCTTTTGGTGTAAGGCTGACTAAAATTTTATGTTGTTCAGAATTTGATATCTTATTAGTTGTAATACAAATCTTACTGCTGTGACGTTAACCCGTATGTAACCTATATATTTACACTCAGATAGTTTTCATTTTATGATTTAACAGTATATTAACTATAACATAACATCAACGTCTAACGAAATATTTACCTACCTTCATGAAACCAGTTAAATTATTTGCAATTTCAAGATTGTGCTCGTAAATCCTTTTGCCAGGTCCTATAAATCGAATGATGGGCAGCTGATTCAGAATCCCACCAGTCATATCTTGCATACGAAAACTGGTATGAATGTATTCCAATAATGTCAACATCTTTTCATCTTGATGAGAGAATCGTGTACCAGCAATCATTGTCCATAATGTGTTCATCACGTTAATATTTAATAAGGAGTACACATCCACAGGTCCTTCCTGAAATTAATAAAATTTATTTTTTAGTCATACAACCAGCATGAGGTCATAAAATCTTAATTATAAAATTGAATGAACTATGTGATGAGGCAGGCCACCTGCAGCCAAAAAGTAATAGGACTTCAGATTATGATTAGTATGTTGACTTTTTGGAAGAAGGAAAATTTACATTGACTTAAATTTGTATGGTCAGACATACGTCATGCTATATGGTGCAATTTCATTACCATTTCATCAAAAGTTTTCTTTTTATTGAGTGACGATGTCTACATAAGCCTCAGCTTGTCTATAGAAAATGGTATGAGATAAGATGAAAGAATGCCAGAACTGGTACAGTACGTTTGACGAAACGGTAGCTATGGCTGTGCGCGCACAGCCTGGAAACTAATGGGTGACTAAGAGAGAGTTACTGTACTTATTTGACAATACAGTACTACCGACAATACATCTACAGTCCAGCCTCTCTTAGTTTGCTCCTAAAGTAAACAAATAATGACGTCACTGAGCATGCGCATTATATCAAAATGCGTACACGCTGATTAAAAAGTAACAACAAAATACTTTCAAAAGTATTTAAATACAAAATACTTTTAAAAGTATTTTTATAAATGAAATTGTTAAGCCTACATCATATCGTGACTGATGTTTTTAGTACTTTAAGTACTTATAATTTAAAAAATAGTTATCTTAATAGGAATACGACATCCATAAAGTCACGGACTCTAGCATGCACCCTGTAGTAGCTGGTTTTGGTTTGTTGACAGTAGGAGCAAACTTAGAGCGGCTGAACTATAGGTATACATTTATTATTGCCCATATCATATTATTATACTACCTACATATAAACTGCCTTCTTTTATGATTAATATTTTAAATAGTGCCAATCTAAAGTAGTTATATACAATTAATTTTAAATTTCAAAATCAACGTCTTTTTTTAATGTTGCTTTTATTGTAGCCAAAGTAGGCAACATTTTTTCACTTTGGTAAAATTTATACTACCCGCCTAACAAAATCTGGAGTTCGAAATGATGCCTCTCCTTTACCAGAAATAATTTCTTGATTTCTTTGCGGATGTTTTAAACTGTAGCCAAAGACAATCCACAAGCTGCCGCTGTTCTGTTATCATACTGATGAACAGACATAAAAAATTCACCCGCTTGTTTGTAAAGTTCCGATTCTTTTTCATAATGCCATTTACATTTGAAATAATTTCTCGCGCTGACTATGTAGTTTTTTACCAAGTTTGAACCTAACAGCTTGTGTTTCCATATTTTTTTATTACTACAGCACTCACTTACAACAACAAAAAGTATAACAGAAAACAAAATGAAACTCAAAACATTTAGTATAAATGCAAAAAAAAGGAAGTGAAATAATGGTTTGCATGTTTCCTTTACCGAATTCAAACAGACTAATTATATATCAGAACGAAGTTCAATGGACGCATTAAGAAGTTACATAACAGAACGTGTGTCACTGTAAACAAGAGATTAATCGGTGACTAAGTGTTTTGACTACACCCGGTGGACAACTTTATCCCCCTCGAGCGTCCTCTCTGTCGAAGGTCATAGCTAGCATCCAACAGCAACAAAAGATCTTTTTGTAGGAAATCGTAGATGCCAGTTGTACTAACCAATACCTACACTAAGGACTGACCAATTTGTATCCTCCATAATTTGAAACATAAGAATAGAGCCTTTCTAGAGTAGACTGTCTTACTCATCTCACCACATCAGTAATTTGTACTAGTTGACTTCGTAGCCTACCTCTCCGTAATACGCACGCTTGAAAAGTAAAAATACCTATTCGCCCGCGCGCAACAATGCATTGATGCATGGAATGGTCTTTTGCCAAAGTGAATCGCGTGACAATTCCTGTTTTTGAGAAATCAGCTGTTACTACAGAAAAAGGAAGGGCCGTTCTAGAAAGAGGGAGACAGAAAATGCCACAATTTTTTTTTATTCCTAATTTGTATACGTTCAATCTGTTCAATTCAGAACAATAAGCACCCCATGACCCAATCAAACTTTTTATAGCATACAAGAATTTCTTTCTTGATAGTAGTGATACATTGTGTGATTCTTATATGTATTTCAGGTGTTATAACTGACATGTCCTATACTCCTCCTGGAGTCTCTTGAACGCAAAAAAATGAGATCAGGATGATGTTTATGACGTGTAAATGAGGTGGTCTTGTACAGACCCAGGCCGACCATTTCTGAGAGGTATGGTTAATTGAACCCAACCATCAAAGTACACCGGTAACCTCAGTCTAGTATTCAAATCCTATAAAAGTAACTACCTTTACTAGGATTTGAACCAGGAACTTTAGTCTCCGAAAATCAGCTGTTGAACAGCTGACTCGCAGCGATGACTTTACCTCTAGACCAACCCGGTGGGTTAATGTCACAAATGATTTGATTTTGTTGGGTGACAGAGGATGGAGGTAGGTGGCAACTTGGTAACTAGCAGAGAGGATTGAAAGAGCGTTGTGGAGGAAGCGAAATCCCACCAAGATATATAAAGCTAAAATACGATAAAAACCTCGATATGTTTGTTACTAATTTCATTAGTATTGTAGAAGAAACTGCCAGAAAAGACGTTAAAATCTTATTTAAAATAATCTTTGTTTCTATGTCTGATATTTACGCACGTTAAGACTAATGAAGACAGATAAAAATATCAAACAGATTAATTTGTTGATAACCAAATTACAACGTATTATGTGTAGGCCTAGGCTAATACAAACCATTCTAGGAAAATACATCAAGTAGGCCTACCTGACATTTTCCATTAAGAGATTGAATCAGTTCAGAAATCTCTTCACTAATTTTCTCCTCCATTAAACTTCGCCCAAATCCAAATTCCTTCAAATTTCTTATACAAAATGCTCTTTGTTCCTGCCCAAAATCGCCATCAGTGAATACGACACCTGGCGGAAAAAGTACCTGTTATAATTTTAAAACTTTCATAGTATAATTTCCACTAGACCAATTGGGTGGTTATAAATAGTAAGGTTATTTATTTATTGCCGCTTATTGAACACTCATGTCATTTAACTATGGGCCTATCTTGCTGATAAGCCTATAGGTACTTACGATGATAAAGAAGTGTATAATGCATGGTGAAAAGAATACATAGTTGTTCCAATGCATATGTTAATGTGACGTCACTACGGAAATCATTCCTCATCAACGTAACAAAAATTAAGACCAGATTCGTTGTCTTCTCATATGTTCATTTGTGCATTTTTCTGCGGTGTTGAGTTGTAGGCACGTTCGTGAATTGTTTTCATTCTTTAAAATATTCTTCTGTGATTGCAATCGCACATGGCATAGTTTTTAGGGAATACTGAAACTAACCTAAAAATGCGTACCAGTGCAAGATTCGGTCGTAACACTTTGTCAAAAGTAGACAAGCTTACGTGAGTGATGTAGTTGTGCGGATTGGACAAAATTGAACAGCGAGACCAACACACCGTCCTATGTGGTCTTTCTTCCATGGGTTTGTACATACGTGAGATAATACTGACTAAATTTACCTTCAATTAAAAGTAACAAAAATAATGAATCAAATTTTCACATACCTAATCTCTTTCCAAATGATCTCATCCTAATTAAAAACCCATCTGGTCGCCCTTCAAATTCATCTCGCAAAAGGACTTCTCGAGCAAATTTATAATCACTAACGATAACTATTTTATCAAAACCAAGACGAATAGCTGCAAGAGGGCCATATATTTTCCCCCAGTAATCCCACACCAAATGTGTATACTTTAATTCCTTATGTACTTTTAAAAATTCTATTACATTTCCTAACAAAGGTAACCAATTAGGACCTGAAAATTAAAAATATTTTTGTTAAAACTGTTCAACAATAAAATTTTTTACCAGAATGAATTCTTTTGTCAAAATACCATTTGAGTTATCTGTAGTTCAGAGGTGACCTTTAGATTGAGATACATGACTACAAACCGGTTCTCAAGATCCTGGTCTGCATAGTACGCAGAATAAAGTCCAGACAAATGGTATGGTATGGGCAAGTCCAAAAAATGGCAACAAACAGATGGCCCCAAAGAGCATTCCTTTTCCATCCAGAAAACAAAAAGTGAAGAGGTAACCTTCTGAAAACATTAATACTGGGAACCAAGACGCTACCATATGACTTATCACTGTAAAGTGTCGTTTGCATTAGCTCTTCTTCTGCTTAGCGTGCCCTCTTTGACGGGAGGTTGGCAATCATGATGGCTATTCGCATCTTGGACACAGCAGCTCTGAACAGCTTCGCTGAGGTACAACAAAACCAGTCGTGAAGATTCTTCAACCAAGAAATTTTTTTATTTTTCCCACATCTCTCTTCCCCTGAATCTTGTCTTGTATTATCAAGTAAAGCATTTTATATTTTTGTCCTTGCATAATGTGACCGAAATATTCCATTTTCCTTTTTTGGATGGTGTAAACAAGCTCCTTTTCTGTTCCCATTCTCCGCAAGACTGTCTCATTGGGTACTTTATCCATCCAGAGTATTTTTACCATATACCTCTACAACGAAAGCCAAACGTATCTATTCTCCTGATATTATACATAGCTACCTCTACAATTTGGGTTATTATTTGTAGTGGATGACAACATTGATTTACAATAATTTCATTTGTATACTTATTTTTATGTATTTTTTTTTATATAACCACCGTTTACTTGATTTGGTGGTTATCTATTCCTAGTAAATAAGATAAAATTTTGTATTGGTATAAAGTGGAATAAATAAATAATATTATTATTAATTTATTATTATTATTACTAGTCGTAAAACTCCCAAAATTACGGACATCTAATGAGGTTTAGGGATATGGAAAATGAGACCTACAAGTTGATCAGAAGCCAGGAAGGACTTAAAACCAGAGACAGATGGTTGAAGGAAGTGGAGGAAGACCTCATAACGTTGGACATCTCGGGCAATGACATTATGAACAGAGACATTTTTAGGCACAAGATTAAGACTTTCGGGAATTTTCATTCTGCTGAGTCCAAGACTAGAATCTGGACAGAGGAGGAGAGACAGGTGGTGAGTAGGAGGATGAGGGAGTACCACGCAAGGAGGCGACAGCTCCCAAAACAGCTTAAGGGAAAATGAATTTAATTACATAACTAGTGCGCTCTTAAAAGGGCTATACAATTAAAAAAAAAAAAAAAAAAAAAAAAAAAAAAACTCCCAAAGTGGAAGACGCTAAGTAAAGATGGTTCAGTTTTGGGGTTTCTTGTTGTTCTTTTTATTTGCCCACCAGTTTTTCATTTCTTGCGAGAATTTAGCTTTTCTTTCTTCACTCCATTTTACTCCAGTTCTCGGAGCTTTCGTCTCTGGTTTAACTTCCCATTTCTCAACCTTCCTCCTAAAATTGTTTCTTGTGTCCAAGTCTTCTTTCACAATATTAGCCATTTCCAAGTCTTTTTTAACATTTCGGATCCATTCTCCTCCATTAACGAGGGATGCTACGTATTTTACTATTTTTTTTGCCATATAAGACTTTTGAGAAGATGTAACATCGAACCAAATTTTTGGTTCGATACCAAATTTTTAAATTTTTGGACGTGGGAATGCGTATTGTCAAACTCCAGTTCTGCTTTAAAAATTCCAGTGATTGGATGTGCTATTATCTCAACAGCGATATACCTACGGTAGTGATTCATTTAGTTCTTAATATTTTAAATGTATGCTACATTTTTTTATAGTACCTACTGTATATAGATACGAAAGTTTTCCACTTTTTTTTACTTTTATGTTATATAATTATGCAAATTAAATTTGTATTGTTCTAAATGTCATTATATAATACAAAAAACTTAATAATTTGCGGCAAATACTATAGTTGTAATCTTTAATCTACCCCTCCTGGATAACTCAACAACCTTAAAGTTCACAAATGGTGGAAGTTTTTTTATATATTCATTATTAATTAATTTGTTTTTATCATGATATTTTTTTTATATCACATTAAAAGATTCATATGATTGATCTAATATAACATGGGTTTCAAATTTAATCTTTTCATAATTAGCCATACTTATTATCCATATCTAATTATTGAATAAATAATACAACGTTTCAGTGAAGAAAAAATTATTACTGAATAGGGCCTACCTGGTGGATATCCTTGCGGTTTCTTTATATCAAGAATTAAATAAACAAATACCAAAAGTAACAAGCAACCAGCAATAAACCACATATTAAACAAAATTTATATGTAAAGTACAATATTGTAGATCTATCTATTGTTATAAACGAATAATTATATACCACCAACATTCAAAAATTATATAATGAAGTTGTCAAATTATTTTAGAAGCATTATCATTATACTGATTTTTATGCTACATTAAAATAATACACAGTTTACTTTTATTTAACGTAGTTATTGTTTAAAAACCTTAAAGAAATCTTTGTATATTTTTTATTACCCTAACATTTTTCTGGCATAAAAATGTGATTGATCATAAAAATTAAAATCTAATAAAACTTATTAAGTCATAATGTTCTCTTTAGAATTAGTACAAATGAATAAAAAGAGCAATTAAAGATGAGTTAGTCCATTATTACATCTTATACTAATAAAGTGAACTTCATTTCTTTGACACTCTATATACTTCGACACAGCTTTTTTTGCATCCAGGAGACCCCAAAAGGGAGTATAGGACATGTCAAGATAAAACTGATAAACAAAAGTTTATCACAATGATAAATTCATCACTTACCACCAATAATTTTTTCCTGCTACTGCTTAACTCTGTAGGCTTGTCAAAACCCCTTTGTTTCAAATAGTACACAGTATTTGTTTAATTAGAAGTTAAATACTTTTCAACCAAAAACTGTTTAGAAAGGAATTCATGCACACTGTAAAATGTTTCATCAATCAAATATTGTTTTAGCTTTTTTTTAAAATGGCTTAAATTCTCACAACTTTTTAAACCTTGTGGCAATTTATTGATGTATTTTCTGTATATACAAGAGACAGAATCTGCAGTCTGCAGCATGTTTTATACTAAAAGTCCAATTTCTGATTGAATTTATGTTAACAGTAAATGACAAAATGTGTCAGTACTTACAGTACAAAAACAAACATAATATAAGGTAAAACATAAAAATGGATGTCTTCATTCAAAATAATATCCTAGAACATGTGCAAACAGTGAAGTTCGAAGGAATTTAACTAGATAGAACTTTATCGTACTATTATTATACTGATCAAATCTGCGGTAAAATATCATCTGGAGTTTTTGAATTAAAACAAATTGCAAGGTTAAATGGTAATTGCTAATAGCAGCTTACCTTGGTTATATTTTATCTTATATCTGGTATGCTATATTAGTTTGCCGTTATTCATTCCAGAGTAACATGAAAGAGTTTGTGTAATTCAGTAAAACGCTGTTAGGTGTGTAGTAGGAGTCAACTACGTAACCTCATGGAGATCCATATTCATCTTTTTTGAAAACAAGTTTTTACAGGAAATACAAATTTTCAGGTCCTCTAGAAACCCATGAAATAATTTTACCAATTTGGTGTTTGTAAACAAAATAACTCAACAATAGAAAATCATACAAAGTTTAAACTTTGAACTTAAGTTAGAAATCATAAGGGGACACACAAACATTTTTTATGAAACTTGGTCAACCGGAAGTAGTAGTTTATTCATGCAATTTTCTCAAAAACAGCTACTGTGATTTTGTTGAAAATCAACTCATTTAGTAGGCCTACTTGTTTTGTGCTCTAGAAGATACAGTAAGTCACATGTCTGCTGAAATTGTGGAGGGCTGAGTTCTCGTGGTAAAAAATGATTTTTTTAAGAATGCTGCCTTAATATGCATTTTGGAGCATAAGTGTATTATAATCAAAGTTGCAGAAAATTTAACTTTTGTTTCAAAAATTTATTTCTTCAGAGCTTAGGTAGCGCCAATTAGTGATTTTCAGGATTTTTAAGTCGAACACAGGTTGATTTTCATTTATGATTAGCCCTAAACACAATATGTTACATTTTTCATTATTTACATTGGCAAGAGAACGACAAATGAGTGTTTCACAACAGATTACGTTACTTTCTCTTGCCCTATTTGAAATACAGGGAAGGAAAAAGACAGTTTTGTTTTCATGTCTTAAAATTTGAATATTTACTTCATATTAAAAGGATAAGAAAAATTATTACAGACAACACTAATAAATAAATTTATAAACAATTTATTTAGAAATACCAAATGAAAAAATTAATCTAATCAAACAAAACATCTCTAATGACAAATATAAAGAAATATACAATAAGATTATTTTTTAATGAAAATTTATCTTGTATAAATAAACAATTATATTTAAGGTATATTTACCTTAAATTTTTAAATTAAAAGTACAATCAACTCGCTAGAATAATTTAATAATAACATTTAATACATCCCTACTGCCAAAGTAAGGTTATGTATTTAATTCCCCACAAACTTTAGGTAGGCTACAATCAAGCCATTTAATGAGGCAAAACTTATTTAAACAGAGTATGTTCAGATGCAAAGTCAAGGTTTCCTGTTTTTTTGTATTTACAGGTGCATCATGTATCCTCCTACGTTGAAAAACATTTGTTCCAGCTGACAAAATTAAAAACGGAATGAATGTAGGCCTATTATTATTAGGTACTACACTTGTTAACAGTGTAAGATAGAAGTATAGAATCTCTTAGAAACACTCCTTATGAAAGTTTTGAAACATAAAATAGCTGCAAAGAATTTTTTTATAATAGTTTTTTTAAAATGTAATTAGTTCATTTGCCGGCCACATTGGTGTAGTTGGTAACGTGCTTGCCTCTCATCATGCGGTCTTGGGTTCAAATCCCCTTCAGGCAAGGCATATTTTTATACCTTACAAAAAAATCATTGCATCCTTCACCGTCTGCATTAGCAGTAATTGCAGAACAGTCGCGACGTTAAACCAAAAAAACAAACAAAATTTTTAAATTAGTTCATAATTTTTAGATTACATTTTATTGTAGAAGATAATACAAAAAAATCCATGCAGATTTCATTTTTTTCTTGGTGTGAGTGTAATAGGGAATTTTTGAGGAAACAAAATAGCTCCATCATGAGGTTCAGTTTCAAAATCTATTCCTTTTGGTGAAGTAATATTAAAATTAAGTAATAATGCAGACGAATATTTAAAGACACTTGCTCTTGCTAATATTTCTCCGAGACATCTACGACGACCTGAAATATATAACAAATTTTTAAATATTTTGTAATTTTTACAATGATAGTGTGAATAGATTTTAGTCTTGGTTTGGGACAGGATTTTTCTGTTCCTAGTACACTTCAGTACTTATCACTATTTGATACAAAGTACATGATTAATTTTTTATGTAATACTGATTCGTAAACACCAACTTAATAAAGAAAGATTATTATTTTTGCTGTTCTCTGTTATTGTTGCTGTTTAGTTCAATCTGAACTAGCAACAAAGTGAGTCATAGGAGACAAATACATTGAACTTTGTACAAGCCAAAATACTGGTGATAACTACTATTGTTACAGAAGTTCCTAGTTCCTACAGTATTACATGACCCCCCCCCCCCACAATTGCTCAGACTTGATCAATTGCATTATTACTGTCACCCAATGTGTTTTAAATATGTGTTACAAAATAACAAAATTAGTTACATCAAGAACACTGTTTCCACTGTTTTTGTTTTTTTTTAAATTCCTAATATGTGTACGTTGCAATCTGTTCAATTCAGAACAATAAGCAACCCCATGACCCAATGAGATGAGGATGATGTGTATGAAGTGTAAATGAGGTGTAGTCTTGTACAGACCCAGGTCGACCACTCCTGAGAGAGTATGGTTAATTGAACCCCAACCATCAAAGTTCACCGGCAACCACTGTCTAGTATTCAAATCCGTATAAAAGTAACTACCTTTACTAGGATTTGAACCAGGAACCTTCGTCTCTGAAAATCAGCTGTTAAACAGCTGATTTTGGCGATGACTTTACCTCTAGACCAACTCGGTGGGTTCTTAATTATAGTGACCATACGTCCCGAAAAAATCGGGACAGTCCCGATTTTAAGGGCAATGTCCCGGTGTCCCGAATTCAAAACTACTTGTCCCGAATTTTTAGTTGAATAAATGAATTATTAATAATCCTGTAACAATAGTAAAATTTAACAAAAAGTCCTTAGGAAGTATTTATTTGTTCGGAGATATAGGATTTGACCAGTGTAGTAAGTAGTAGCGCTTTATTAGGTAAATGTTAGAGTGTTATGTTGGCAACACCTGCACTGGTGACAGGAAGGCGGATCTTTGTCTACCTCTCTACCCCTCCCTCCCTTGTCCTTTCCACTTCAGTCTGCAAGTAAACATAAGCTAGTGCGCCACGTATATCTCTGTGGTTTGATTTATTTTATGTGTGTTGACTGTTGATGCATTACTTTCAGAGTGGATCTGATTTTATAGTTCAATAATGAGTGGAAAGAAACGCAAGTGTCATTTTAATAATGAATTAAAAAAAGAATATCCTTTCTTGAAAAAACGTGATCATAACCCGCATGTTGCGTTTTGCTCTCAGTGTTCAAGCGAGATTAATATTGCTCATGGTGGCATTTCCGACATCAAGCTTCATTTAAAAACTAAAAAACACTTAGCTGGTGTTAATGCGGTGGCAATGTCAACCTCAATGAGTAAGTTTCTTACTAAGAATGATTCAGATAAACATGAAATTGTAGCTAAAGAGGCAGTTATAGCTTATCACACGGTTAAACATAACCATAGCTTCAGATCCTTGGACTGTACATCTAAGCTTATTTCAACGTTGTTCGAAAAAAGGTTTTCTTCAGCAAGAACAAAAAGTGAAGCTATGGTAAAAAATGTTTTGGCTCCTGACACTCAAAAGGAACTGATGCAGGAGCTGAGTGAAACGTCTTGTTTTACTCTGATGATAGACAGTTCGAACCATGGTGCCCAAAAACTAGTGCCTATTGTTGTGAGGTACTTTCATGAACGTAGTGGCGTTAATGTCAAAGTTTTAGAATTAGATACCTTACCAGGTGAAACAAGCGATCAACTTAATGATTATGTTCTCTCAGTTTTAAACCGCAATGGTCTGGTTGAAAAATTAGTTGGAATGTCAGCAGACAACACAAACACTAATTTCGGAGGGGCAAAAAGAAAAGGAAAAAATAACCTTTTTGGTAAATTATCGGCAAACACTGACAAAACCTTAGTTGGTATAGGCTGCATGGCTCATGTTGTGAATAACTGCATCAACAATGCGGCTGATCTACTTCCTGTTGATGCTGAAGTCATTATAGTTAAACTATTTAAGTTTTTCCACATATACACTGTCCGAGTGGCAGAACTCAAAGAGTTATGCGAGTTTATTGACATGGAGTACAGGAACCTCTTGTCTTATTCAAACACTCGATGGCTGAGACTTCAGCCAGCTTTGGAGCGTGTTCTACAAATGTTTGAGCCTTTAAAAAACTACTTTTCTTCTCAATCAAATCCTCCTGCGGTGTTGAAGTCATTCTTCGAGGATCCTGATGGAGAACTTTGGCTTTGGTTCCTACACAACGTATCATCAATGTTTAATGAAGTTGTAAAGAAGATGGAAGGAGATAAAATTTCAGCAACATATGCGGCTAATGAATACTTGATTTTGCACAAAAACTTAGAGGACAGAAAATCTTCTTGTTTTTTACCCATGAAGGTAAAAGATATTCAAAGAAAAAACACTCTTGCAGGAAATGGTTGTGACCTACAAGACCTGAAGGATACAGTTTGTTCTTTTTATGACCATTGTATAACTTATTTAGAACTCTGGAAATCCAACATAGACAGCTTCAGTCAGCTCTCATGGATAGATTTAAAGAAAACGCTGAAATGGGAAGATTTGGAGGAAAGTTCTGCTACATTTCAAAAGAGTATGCCGCCTATTTCAACTGATGATGTGTTCAACGAGTTAAGTGTTTTGAATTCACTACTCTCTGATGACATATTAGCAGAGTGGGCAAGGCAAAAAATCACCACAGAACAAAGGTGGTTGGCTGTGTTCCGTGACTTGGAAGCAAAAGACATTAAAATTCCTAACCTCAAAGTTGTCGTTGAATTTGTTCTATCACTACCAGGGACTAATGCTTCAGTAGAACGGGCGTTTTCATTGATAAACAATTTTTGGGGCTCAGAAAAATCAGCAATGTCGAAAGAATGTGTAAAAGCAATGCTGATTATACA
This sequence comes from Catonia carolina, assembly GCA_035578175.1. Classification (NCBI taxonomy): domain Eukaryota; kingdom Metazoa; phylum Arthropoda; class Insecta; order Hemiptera; family Achilidae; genus Catonia; species Catonia carolina. The sequence continues at coordinate 25,808,424 of JAQMRL010000011.1, forward strand.
AATGAATTGCCATCTTTCTTGTACAGAAATGTATGATAAAATTAAGAAAAATAAAAGCCTGCTGAAATCGTTGGCTTCGACAGAAAAATATGACTGGAGTAAGAACAGCCAGCCTTCATGTTCCACGAGCGAGGAACAGGGACAGAACGAGGACAGTTCATAAGGACTTAAGATCTTTTAAGATCTTAAAAATAACTAAAACTTAATAGGACTTTTATATTTAATACCTTAATAAGGAATAAGAACATGTGTTATCAATTTTATACATATTTAGCAGAAAATATTACTGTAAGAACACTTTAAAGTGAAAATAAACAACTACGTTATAATTTGCTGGTATTTATATTTTTACTCTCTAACCCCCATGATATTAATTAATTGTTTGTCCCGATTTTCACTGCCGAAAATATGGTCACTATAATTATAGACCACTTTAAGGTTCTTAATTATATTTTCAGGCCCATAACAGGCAGGTGGAGTGTTTTAACCCTAGAAGCGGTAACTGTTGACCTGAGTGACAGCTGTGCTGTTGAATAAGTGTCAATGTCGATTTGGTCAACAGATGCATCCACTCTTATTTTTAACCAGCTGACTGTAATGGAGATGAGTTTGTTGTTGTTTATCTGTCATATTATTTTAGTTCGTGTTTAGGTTTTATAAATAAAACCTACGTAAATATGGTTGTGTTGAATGTTCACATTTATATTTTTTACATATTATAATAACGAAAGCAGATAAACTGATGATTCAAAAAAGAAGGCGCTAAAAATGTACATTTCAGTTTTTACAAATTCATTTAGGTAAATCTGTCAAGTAGCTAGTAAGACAAATTATATTTTTCAAATTTGTTATTATAAGTATTCCATTAGTCCTGGTTATTTGGGAAATATTATTATCAGAAAGCAAAAAAAAACAGTCAGGGAGAGCTATCTTTTCTGTTTAATTTGGTATATAATACATAAGTGATATCTGAAATACAAAAACAATAAAAAATTATGTTTTTAAGTTTTTTCGTCAAAATACCTTGACACTTTAAGTTAAACCTATTACCGCTTCTAGGGTTAATATTTACACTCGATCTGCTACTTCCAGGGCTACAAAAAATAGTTCTTTTTCTAATCTCATGGTTAGCCAAAATTATATGACTGAAGCATTTAAGAACAGAAATGGCAGAGGTGTAAAAGACACTAGTCAGAGTTATCTCCTCTGAGAGTAATGAATTTTATTATACACCCAGACTCTGTGATGAATGAAGTGAAGGTGTCATATGCAGGGTGGAAAATAGGTGCTTTTTAGAGGGCTGGGCATGCTGATAAGCATACTTTTCCACCCAGTGAGGAAGGCACCTATAAACCAACTCACTCCTCATCTTACTTAGTAAAAGTCTCTAGAGGTTCAAACCACCCTTTTGGCTGATGATCTAATTAAACAACTTAAACAACAATAATTATGTGTATATTTTCATGGGCTGGCCCATGGTGTAGTGGTCAGTCATATGGCTTCTACACCAGGGTTCCTGTATTCAATTCCGGTCTAGTCTGGCATGTATTCATAACTCATTTTCATCTACCACCCTTCATTGTCTGTGTCAGCAGTAATGCACAAAACAGTTGAATGTAAAAACAAATATTTTGTATACTATTTCTACCCTTAATTAAATTTGTAAATAGGATAAAAAAGATAATGATGATTTGTAACAAAAATATCAAATGTAGATAAATATTTAGATCTTCTTACCCAAACCAAAAGGCATTAGCCATTCATCATGTTTAACTACTCCATTTGAATCCAAAAATCTTTCTGGACGGAATACTTCTGGATCTCCCCAATGTTCTTTATTCATGTGAATACTATACAAATTTACCACTAGAGATGTGTCCTATAAAAACACAAATACAAATTTTTTACAATATTTATCCTAAGGAATCTTAATAACAAAACATTTTTACTACATTACAAAATTCCCTCTGTTCTTTATTCCGTTTAAGTAATACTATCATGCTATTTCAAATGGACAGCACATCCTTACTTTAATTATGTCATCTAATAACTTGCACTCAATAATAACAATGTACAATGCGCATTCACACACAAATTTATGTACTTTTTTTATTTAATTGACTTAAAGTCGCTTAACAGCTACTAAGGATGATGGTAGAGAATCGGTAGGTTTTAACATGTAATAATTCCAGATACTAGCTGGGAATCGAACCCGGGACTTATTTCTTTTCAGTATTCAGAGCAGACAACATCTCTAACCACTATAGGTACTTTGGAAGCAGCCGGAAACTTATTTATTTTTAAAACAAAAAAAATAATTAGAAAGGAACTCTTGTATAATATAAAAAATTTTATCAATATACCTCCTATGTTTTTATCTTTCTTTTTTAAAAATACAGATTACCACTAGGTAATTACAGATTACCAAATTCCACAAGTGGTAACTGAATCTTTGAACATTCATCCAATTTACTGACTAAAAGATAGAACTATCCCCCATAGATGCTGATAATACTGAAATGTTAGCTCTAACTAATGAAACATAAGAAGTAGGTATAAGCATACCTTTGGAATAATACAGTCATGTAATTTTACGCATTTCTTTGCTCTGTGTGGTATTGATGTTGGAGTTGCATTACAAAATCGTTGCACCTCCATTATAACTGCTTCTAGATAATTTAACCTGTAAAAACATCACAAAACATAAAATTTTGTTACTCAAAATTTACAAAAAGAACAAGTTCAAACTGATTCCAAACAGTTAACTCATGTTTGTCATACTTTTCAGTTAGATTCAACCCTCACTTATACAATATAAAACTTTTCTTTCTCTTACCAACTTAGCTAAATTATTTGGCAATCAAAAAGCGGCCATTTTAAAAACTCTTTTTAAATATCTATACATGGAACCCTGTAATTGCTTTTACATTAAAACCATTTTGTTTTAATTAGTTCATTAATATTACTTTTTCTTGCTCTATATGAAATAAAGGAAAGGAAGGTTTTGTTTTAATGTTGATTTTTTTGAAATAGAATATTTACTGGAATACATGTTTTCAGGTCCCATGAATCCAAAAACATGTTTTTACAAATTGGTGTGTATGTAAACAAAATATCTCTACAACAAAATATGGTACGAAGTTGAAATTTGGGCATTAGGTTCTTTAGGGGGATAACAATTTAATTAGTCAGTCAATCAGAAGTACAAATTAATACACACAATTTTTCACTTTCTTGTGATTCTCTAAAAAAAAAATGGAGCTCTTACGATTTGGTTTGAAATCGCCTTATTTACTACATTTTTTCTGCTGTATAAGATAGGGTAACCAACCCGTTTGGTCTAGCTGCAAGTCAGCTGTTTAATAGCTGATCTTCAAAGACAAAGGATTTGAGGTTCAAATCCAAGTAAAGGTCTTTACTTAAGTAAAGGTACTTTCATACAGATTTGAATACTATAGTCGTTTGCACGTTCAGTTGACACAACGGAGCAATATAGGACAGTGTATATCTTATGGGGCTCTGACTACTACTAGCACATACACAAACATCGGCTTTGTGGATCAATCAATGCCATCGTAACCAATAACATTCCCCTCCTCCACGCCCCTTCGATAACAAACCTTTATAATGTAGAGTAGTCTATATGACTATTATTAACTAATAATTATCACTATCAGATTATACTCAACTTCATATGCGGATTCCAAATGTGAAATATTGTTTTCGATATCTGTACTGAGAAAGATTTTTCAGATATGTAATAACAGATTGCGTCATTTGTTTACATTTATCACGCAGTGTTTAGAAAGTTTGGCGAGGAAATGTGGAGAAGGCATTGGTAGGTCTGAAGTGAAATAGACAAGATATTAATTTTAACCCCCCTAATAGAAGAAAATATTTTTACAATATTTTTTTAATTTTTACAATTCATTAAACATTCTACATAATACATAATTTTTTTTCTGTTAAGCAAAACTTGAATTGTAGTTCTACCTTAAAAAATACGTGTTCAATAGAGGTTTAAAAAATGTATTTATACAGATGCCTGTAATTGATGTTTTTAGTTGCATTAATAGCAGTGAAAGTTCCCATAAGATCCATTGTGTCAACTGAACGTGCAAACAACTTTAGACAGTGATTACCAGTGTACTTTGATGGTTGCGAATTAACCATAAATCTCTCAGGAAAAGTTGCCTGGGTCTGTAAAAGACTAACATTTAATTTACTCATCATACACATCATTCTCATCACATAGGCTCATGAGGTTTCTAGTTGTTCATAAATTAAACCTATGGCAGCGTAGGCTATATATATATACATAAAGATTAAAAAATAATAGTTGACAATATAAAATTACAGTTGTTGTAAAAAGAAACTACGACACAAAGCATTTTTCTGACTTATTCATACAAAAATATGTGAAAAAAGAGTATTATTTCAATTTAATTGAAGATTTACAAAAGAAATGTCCAATTTCTGTGTCAGTTTTGCACAAAATATTAGTACCTGTTTCTGTCTTTCAATGTTGCTTGCGTATTATCTCCAACAACCAAATGAAGTTCTTGTTGTGCTTTTTTCTGAACATCTGGATGTTTAATTAGCATTTGTATTACAAATGTTATAGTATTAATTGTAGTATCTGCTCCAGCCATAAATAAGTCCATCAACGTTATCAGTAGTTGTTCCTCTATAAAAATGAATTACAAGATTTAGATTCGTATTTTCATGTTTAGTTTTCTGGACTGCAATATACTACAGAATGTATCAAAAAGGATGGATTCGTTTTTAAATGACATGAACATAATACAAAAATGTTAAATTGATGAAATATTTATTATGATGTTTCAATATTTAATTACAATGAAACTTGCAATTAATAACTTTATGATTGATGTTGAAAAATGATTTCCTGTGACCTGAATGCAGGTTCGTACACGTATCGTAATATTTGTACCCACTTTTAATAATGTTTGTTCATTGGTGCATGCTTTTCATAAAAGAAGAAATTTACCAACATAGGTAGAATCATGTAAAAAAGTTAGAAGAGCATCACAATCCGTTCACAATTAACTTCCTCGACAACAGCATACATACTCACAGACTGAAATGTTTTAAAACATTGAACTTACCTTTATGATTCTGTTAAATATTTAACTCATTTGATAATTTTTATCTACTTCTACTTCTAATCATTGTCATCTCACAATTAACATCATTATCATCTCCATCATGGTCATCGTCATTTTCCGCTTCAACTGCTTCATATTTCAAGATATCAATACACAGTTCCCTTAAGTTTAGTCTCTTTTTTTAAAACACACTACTGAAAGTGTTTTACATGTTCATTCTAAGAATGTTATTATTCAGATTTTTACAATCATTGCTTAAAGTTTATTACATTTAAAAACTGATTGTAAACAAATTACACTTTGTTAAAAAAAACAGAAGTAAATACATCAATATTACTTAAATTATTGTTTTGTTATATTATGCTTATTTTGTGTTTGTACAGACATGCTTTTATGATTGTTTATCTTTATTACTAATAATTACAAAGTTTTGCGAAATAGATAGGATATTGTTAATAATTGTAACAATCTATGTAAATTTTATCTACTTTAGTAGAGATGAATGTGTAAAATTATTAATTGTTAGTTTGGTCATTGAAAATTAGCGTAAGGATGAAAAAGACAATTTATGGGGCGGTAGTGGAACCAATAATTGTTACATACACTTCGGAATGTTGGCAGATAAGTGGACGGAATGAGGAGTATTTAAAAGCTATGGAGAAGGATTTTTACAAAGAGATTGTGGGGTCTCCAGGTTGGATCATGTATGAAATCAAGTGGTAATGGCGGAGGTGCAGGACACTCTGGTGGGAGAATAGAGTATTTTTTTTTTGGTTTAACGTACGATTGTTCTGCAATTACTGGTAATGTAGACAGTGAAGGATGAAATGATTTTTTTGTAACGTATGAAAATATGCCGTTTCTGAATGGAAATTCTAACCCAAGACCACATGATGAGAGGCGAGCATGTTACCAACTACACCAATGCAACCGCTGAATAGAGAGTAGGCATTTGATTTGCTACGGGCATGTGCAACGGATGAATGAAGATTGGTGGTCTCAAATGGTTTTGAATTATTGTCTGGTGATGAGGAGGAAAAGATGGAGGCCTCGGAAAACATGGCAAGATGGTGTGATGCAGGCAATGGAGAAAAGAAATTTGGAGAAGGGTGACTGGCGAGACAGGCGGTCATGGCACTTGAGATGCGGGATGCAGAGTAACTCTGTAGGACCTCCGCTTTGAAGTAAAGTAGTTATAAGAATAAGAATGTAAAATTTTGAACCAATAAATTGAACAGTTTCTCCATAATTAAAATGATAAGAATATGATTTTCGGGTTTACTTCTTATGTTTTTGAAATGAAATCATCAATATTTTTGGTTGTATTAATTAATATGAAACTCGAAAATAACTCAAATATTAACTCAGAGTTATACAATTTCTTACAACTGAGCTTGCTGACCCTTTGAAGCCCCATTGTTACAAATTTCATTTCCCACTACTAGTAAACTTCAGGACTGTATAGCATAGAGTACTTATACACGATACAGTATATTTCACAATATTAGGATGTGATGAAGCATTCTTAAGTAATTGTACACCAAATTCATACAGGCATCTTCAACCATTAAGGAGATATGATTTTTTGTTAAAAAAAAACACAAACCGGCTGACAGACAGGAAACCAAGTGTTTTCAGACCTACGTTCATTGAAACATTTCACCTTATTTTTACTTAAGGACTTAATATCCAATGTTTTTCCAGAGATAACCGGGATAGCCTGTAAACAATTTGCAAAATTATTAAATTTTTAATTGCAAATATGTTGCTTAACCTGTATATTTAAAATAAATTACCGCTGAAATTATTTTCAGTTGACTTATTTCCTTTTCCAATTTCTTGAAGAAATGCATCAACTAAATCTCTCGTGTAGTTTGGTGAAATAGTTTTTTTGTGATCTTCCACAGTTTCCTATAAAAAAAATTTTCAAATTTTAACTTAAATAATTCATAAGAATTAAAAATTTTCGAATAAGACAATCTTGAAAATGTTTCTTTTTAGAATACAAGACAAAATCAGTGAAGAAAGATAAAACAAACGAAATTAAAGGGAATATAAATATGTAATTTATTCACAGCACATTTACTGTAGTTAAAAGTATATTTATTACTTTATTCACAATAATATCCTAGAGCATGTTCAAACAGTGAAGTTTATAGAAATGTCATCAAATATTTATATGTTGAGGGATATCTGCACCATTAAAATCTGTAGTAAAATATCATCTGGAGTGTGTATATAAAAACTAATTGCCAGATTAAATTTCTGGTAACACGTTATCATGTCATAAATGTCATAACTAGTATGTTATATTAGTTCAATTTTTTAAATGATTTGTTTCAACATAAAAACTTTGTATTGTTCCATCACATGTAAACCCTTTAATAAGCACTTATTAAGGTGACTTGAGAATTTGAACACCAGTTACATTGATTACATAGTAGTCTATGATATAATGAAAAATCAGTTGCAAAATGTAAGGGTATATAGAGAGAGTGACATTCATAGCATCTCCTGGTAGGTAATCCAGTACTTCTGGCAAGATGGAAGAATGGTGTGAGGAGAGATGACAATCAGGGCAATGAAGGGTTCAAAGTCCATCTGTTACAGGAAAATAGTATTTAAAATAATAGGATAGGATAATAGTATCTATTACAGGAAGATAATGTGAAACACAACTACAGGTTAATCTAGCTGGCACACTCACACATGATGACTTAATTACAGAATGGGAGAATCAACAAGAGCTGCATCCAAAAAGCAGGTGTAAAGCCGTTAGGAAAAAGAAAAGGGGCTTTGCGTTTATGGACTTCAAATCTCTAAATTAAAAGTTATGGTATACAGAGGAAAATGGCTTGTTAAAATGAAGCTAGTCGTAGATGATGTAATGCTGGAACTGGTGTCCCACATCAACTACGGCTATGATGTTAACACTACGTTGAAAACAAAGTGAACAGATTTCAAACTTAATGTGGAGGCATCAGCAGAACACTGCAAATAGGTAGAAGAGAGAAATAAATGAAATTTCATCAGGTGATGGCTACTCCCGTTGTCCTTTATGGAAGTGATTCTTAGGTCACTACAAAGTCACAAGAGACCAAGATTCAGACAGCAGAGATGAAGTTACTACAAAGGACAAAAGAGTGCACAAGATTAGACCATAAAAAGATTGAAGAAATAAGAGCTGAATTAGGAATATACAACTTGAATAAAGGAATAAAAGTTAATCGTGGTAAGTAGAGACAGCATCTGGAGAGAATGCCAGAAAAGAGAATACCCTTGAAAGTGAAGAACTATAAACCACACAAATGAAGAATATTGGATGGCCATGGAGAAAATGGCAGTAGTTATAATATGGAAAGTGTGATAAATCTCTAAGAACGGAATTAATCAAAATTGATAGTTAATCGCTAAAAATAGAATAATAAATAACAGTGAGTTTGGGACAGGCACGTGAGTTTGACAGACAGAGCCTAATATTTGATACCAAGAAGAAGAAGAAGAAGACAAAACTACTGCTGTGACGTTAACCTGTGTGTAGCCTATATATTTACACTCTTCACTCTTCAGGTGCCTTCTCCATTTCAAAGGTTGGCTATCATCATGGTTAGTCGTACCTTGTCCACTGCTGCTCTAAAAAGGTCATGCGACGAGCAGTTAAACGCTTCTCTCAGGTTTCTTAACCAGGATATTTGTCTGCGTCCCACCGAGCATTTACAAACGAGTTTCCCTTGAATTATGAGATACAGAATCTCGAATTTAGGCCCCCTCATGATGTGTCCAAGGTATGTCAGTTTTCTTATCTTTATGCTCTGCAGGATTTCCAACTCTTTCCCCATTCTTCTGAGGACCTTAATATTTGTGACCCTGTCCGTCCACGGTACATATTTACACTCAGATATCTTTTATTTGGTGATTTAACAGTGGATTGGCTACAACATAACAAGCAAATAATGAAATATTTACCTACCCTCATGAAATCTATTAAATTATTTGCAATTTCAAGATTGTGCTCGTAAATCCTTTTGCCAGGTCCTATAAATCGAATGATGGGCAGCTGATTCAGAATCCCACCAGTCATATCTTGCATACGAAAACTGGTATGAATGTATTCCAATAATGTCAACATCTTTTCATCTCGATGGGAGAATCGTGTACCAGCAATCATTGTCCATAATGTGTTCATCACGTTAATATTTAATAAGGAGTACACATCCACAGGTCCTTCCTGAAATTAATAAAATTTATTTTTTAGACATACAACCAGCATAAGGTCATAAAATCTTAATTATAAAATTGAATGAACTATGTGATGGGCAGGCCACCTGCAGCCAAAAAGTAATAGGACTTCAGATTATGTTTAGTATGTTGACTTTTTGAAAAAAGGAAAAATAATATTGAATTAAATTTGCATATAATTCATAAAAACTGATTTAATTTATATTCTTCTTTTAAGATTGTACAGCTATATGGCGAAAAGAATTGAATCTAGTCTTTCCGACAGAATAGAACAGTGATTCCCAAACTTTTTTTTACCACGCCCCTTCTGTCTAAAAGAAAACTTCCCATGTCCCATCACACAATTTTATGTGGTAATGACAAAAAAATAAAAATTATATAGGCCTACATAAAAATTATAATTATAAATTAAAATCATAAAAATTATATTTTAGGTCTCATTATTTGTTTGTTCACGCAACTACTGCACTGTATATTTTTATTTTCCCTTTTTATGTATGTTTATGATTTCAATGTGCTTTTACGTAATTTAATTTTGGAAGATCATTTTTCATTTGTTTTGTGAATTCTGGTGTCACTTGAAGTTTTAAAGTGTAGCAACATGTTCAAATCTCAAAAGAAACAACATTGTTTAAGTCTTAAAGAAATACTACTTGACATTTTAGGTCTATACAGTAAATTCCCAACAATGAGCCAAAGAAACGCTGCTTCTCAACCTATAATATGTAAAATTTTGAAGACCAAAGACTCCATCTTGTTATTATCAATGTGTAGGCCTACATATCATGGAGTAAACACTTGTGACCATAATAGAGTGAGTTGAATGCGATTCTTGTGTAGCCTAGATGGTGATTACACGGTCGGTTATTCTTATCAAATCTGCTTCTGACAAATGCCATTACAATAAGCAGCAGCTAAAGTATTTTGCAGCCAATTTATATGAAATATGACGAAAAGAAATCAGTCGTTAGCTGAAAAAATAAATGGAGACACACAGATACTATTTGCCAACAGAATAAAAAGTCACATTGCTCAATAAATCTACAAACAATGCTTTACTAATAGATTAATTAGTTAATTACAATAGCTACCATTTTACACAGTCAGCAATGACCGACTCAAAATGAACCCACCAATTTCAACAGAAAAATTAATACCCCACTAAACTATACTTGTTTCATCGTAAGAAACATATTATGTTGAATGAACAAACAATGTTTACCGAATCAGCTGCTAAAGCGGTGACACAGAAAAAATACAACACTGTTAATGAAAACAACAAAACGATAACTGGTACCTGGTTTTAATCACATGCAAAACTCTCCTAGTTTCTCTCTTCCGCCTTCACCATAGATTATTTGTCTTCCTCCTCTTTTTTTCTGTCTTCCACCTTCACCACGGTTTATTTGTCATCCTCCTCTATTCTATCTTCTGCCTTCATGGCGGTTTTATTTGTCTTTCTCCTCTTTTTTCTGTCTTGCACCTTCACCGTGGTTTATTTGTCTTCCCTTCCTCTTTTCTCTCTCATGCCTTCACCGCAATTAATTTGTCTTCCTCCACCTCTTTTCTGTCTTCGCCTTCACCACGGTTTATTTGTCTTCCTGCTCCTATTCTCTGTCTTCCTCCTTTACCATAGTCTATTTGTCTTCCTCCTCCTCTTTTCTGTCTCCCGCTTCACTGCAGTTTATTTGTCTTTCTCCATCAACACATTTTATTTGTCCTCCTCCTTTTCCTTTCTGTCTCCCTTCTTCACAGCGGTTTATTTGTCAGCCTCCTCCTCTTTTCTGTCTTCCGCCTTCACCGCGGTTTATTTGTCTTTCTCCATCACCGTGGCTTATTTGTCTTCCCCTTTCTCCTTTCTCCTTTCCTCCTTCACTGCAGTTTATTTGTCTTTTTCCTTATCCTTTCTGTCTTCCTCCTTCATCGAGGTTTATTTGTCTTCCTCCTCCTCTTTTCTGTGTTCTGCCTTCACCGCGGTTTATTTGTCTTTCTCCATCACCGTGGTTTATTTGTCTTCCTCCTTCTCCTATTTGTCTTCCCCCTTCACCGTGGTTTATTTGTATTCCTCCTTCTCTTTTTGGTGTTTGTCCTTCATCAAGGTTTATTTGTCTTCTTCCTCCTCTTTTCTGTCTTCCTCCTTCACCGTGGTCTTTCTGTCTTCCTCCTTCACAGTGGTTTATTTGACTTCTCCTTCACCTCTCTGTCATCCTCCTTCACCGCCGTTTATTTGTCTTCTCCCTTCTTCTTTCTGTTTTCCTCCTTCACCGCGGTTTATTTGTCTTCCCTATTTTTCTGCTTCCTCCTTCACCCAACAAAAGCATGCGTACGCTATTATCGGATTACATTGAAACTAACTTTGCCATAGGTCTGCATGCTTACGCCATCTAACGGAATTGTTTGAACTAGCTTAGTGTATGGCTACGCTATCTAGCGGATGTAATTGCAACGAACGTAATTAATAAAAGCATGCTTACGCTATCTATCGGATTTCATTGGAACTAATTTTACAATAAATGTGCACGCTCCCGCTATCTATCGGAACTAAGTGAAAGTAGCTTAGTTGCCACTGTTAGTTTCAATCAATTCCGATAGATAGCGCAAGCATGCAGACCAATGGCAAAGTTAGTTGCAATGAAATCCGATAAATAGCGTAAGCATGATTTTATTAATAAGGTGAATTTTAATTAAACCCGCTAGAGAGCGTAGCATACACTAAGCTAGTTCCAAAGATTTCTGTTAGATGGCGTAAGCATGCAGACCTATGGAAAAGTTATTTCAATGAAATCCGATAGATAGCGTACGCATGGTTTTTTTTATGGTGAAGGAGAAAGACAGATAGGAGAAGGGAAAGACAAATAAACTACGGTGAAGGAGGAAGACAGAGAGGAGAAGGAAGACAAATAAACCACGGTGAAGGAGGGAAACACAAAAAGGAGAAAGGAAGATAAATAAACCACGGTGGAGGCGAAAGACAGAAAGGAGAAGGAGTAAGACAGAATGGAGAAGGAGAAAGACAGAATGGAGAAGGAGAAATACAAATAAACCACAGTGAAGGAGGAAGAAAGAGAGGAGAAGGGGAAGACAAATAAACCGCAGTGAAGGAGGAAGACAGAAAGGAGGAGGAGAGGACAAATAAACCACAGTGAAGGAGGAAGACAGAGATGAGCAGGGGAAAACAAATAAACCCCGGTGGAGGAGAAAGACAGAAAGGAGAAGGAGAACGAGAAATAAACCACGGTGAAAGAGGAAGACAGAGAGAAGGAGGAGGAGGAGGAGGAGGAAGAAAAATAACCACGGTGAAGGAGGAAGACAGAAAGGAGAAGGAGGAAGACAAACAGTCTTCCTCCTTCTCCTTTCCAAATAAACCACAAATAAACACGAATAAACCATGGAGACAAATAAACCACGGTGGATGTGGAAGACAATAAGGAGAAGGAGGAAGACAAAACAACCACAGTGGAGGTGGAAGATAGAAAGGAGAAGGGGAAGACAAATAAACCGCGGTGAAGGAGGAAGACAGTAGGAGAAGGGGAAGACAAACATACTGCGGTGAAGAAGGAAGACAGAAAGGAGAAGGGGAAGACAAATAAACCACGGTGAAGAAGGAAGACAAATAAACCACTGTGGAGGCGGAATACAGAAAGTAGAAGGAATAAGACAAATAAACTATGGTGAAGGAGGAAGACAGAAAGGAGAAGGAGGAAGACAAATAAACTGCGGTGAAAAAGGAACACAAAAAGGAGAAGGGGAGGGTAAATAAACCGCGGTGAAGGAGGAAGACAGAGAGGAGAAGGAGGAAGACCACATAAACACATAGACCACGGTGAAGAAGGAAGACAGAAAAAGGGAGGAGAAGGAAGACAAATAAACCGCGATGAAGGCAGAAGACCGAAAGGAGAAGGAGGAAGAGAAATAAACCGCGGTGAAGGCGGAAGATAGAAAAAAGGAGGAGGAAGACAATTAAACCGCAGTGAAGGAGGAAGACAGAAAAGGGGAGGAGGAAGACAAATAAACCAAACGTACTAAAAAACCAAACGACATCACCTGGGGCCCCAATAAAGAAATGGAAACCAGTTTCGGTGGAGAGGTTTCTCACCTGGTTAGGACTTCTCTTCCATATGGGAACCATTCCTTTACCAAAGCTAAAAGATTACTGAGTACTGACATACTGTACAACATACTAATTTTCACGGCATGCATGAGTAGGGACAGATTTTACACAATTTTACAAAGTTTATATTACAATATAACTTCAAACACAGAAGAACGGAAAGATAGACTTGAAAAAATTCGACCGTTACTTGATACCTTTCACGAGACCGTGGACAGAATTTACAGACCCACAAGACAATTATGTATAGACGAATCTATGATGCTGTGGTGAGGCAGATTATTATTTCGTTTCATACATACCGGGAAATGACACAAATACGGTACTAAACTTTACATGCTTACAGAGCCTTCAAGGTTAGTCCTTCGTGTAATAGTATAAGCTGGGGGTCTCTGATCCAAATGTTAGTGAAAAAAGTCACACTGAGAAAGTAGTCTATAAACTAATGGAGAATAAGCTTGATAGTGGACACTCCTTGTTTATAGACAATTATTATAACTGTGTGAATTTGGTTTACCTGCTTCTGGGAAGGTGGTCTTAGGTTACTGGGACACTGAGGAGTAACCGTAAAGAAAATACACCCGTTGTTACCCAAGCCAAACTTAAAAAAATTAATTATTTGAATTATTTTTTAAAGAAGGTGTTGGCGTTTTTAAGTGGCATGATCGACGGTAGTACTGATGATCAGCTCTGAATTTGGAGCAGTTATGGTCGAAACCCGGAATCGTAGAGAGGTTCCTAGCAATAAGCCGGAGGCTGTTGTCTAAAATTTCTATTGTTATTTGAAAATTTCTTTGTTGTTCAAAATTAATAATTTATATGTATTAATTTTTGTAATAACTAAAAAATTAATTTCAAATATAAATTTCGTAGAAACAAGAAAAACGTATAATACCGTACTATATTTAGCCGGTGAGTAGATGAGCAAATACGTAAGATTGTTTTCGTGGCTGACTGCCGCCATAAGGCGGCAGCAACTACAGAAGAAGAAAGGGCCATTCTAGAAAGAGGGAGATGGATAATGTCACAAATGATTTGATTTTGTTGGGTGACGGAGGATGAAGGTAGGTGGCAACTTGGCAACTAGCATAGAGGATTGAAAGAGGGTTGTGGAGGAAGCGAAATCCCACCAAGATATGTAGAAATAAAACTTGATGAATAAACCTCGATAGGTTTGTTATTAATTTCACTAGAATATTGTAAAAAAAACAACACAAAAATACGTTAAAATCATGTTTAAAATTCTTTGTTTCTATATCTGACTAGCATGCCCCGTCACGGCTTTGCAGGCGAAAAATGGTGTAATCACTTCTTTTTTTAAATATGTAGCATTCTCATTGTTCCTCCGTTTCAGCAGTTCTTGCTTTTTGAAGTTTTTTTGCTTATGAAGGTTTTCTTCCTTGTGATGTTTTTTTCGATGGCATTATTGAAAATGGAAAAAACAACCACAAAAAATAAATTGTCAAAACTAAAAACTTAAATCTACGTTGAATAAAATAAAAGTCAAAATAAAATATCAAAGCAATTGATCACTCGCCATCCGGCCGCATTGACGCAGTTGGTAACGTGCTCGCCTCTCATCATGCGGTCTTGGATTCGAATCCCATTATGGCACGGCATATTTTCATACGTTACAAAAAAATCATTTCATCATCCACCGTCTGCATTAGCAGTGATTGCACAACAGTCGTATCTACATTATAAAATACAATAAAATTATCATGTGATGTTGTCATCAGCTGATCCTTAGCACCACGTCGCCATTTGCTAAATCATATGACTTTATTTATGACAAATCTTTATTTGAATCATATCAGCTGGTTTAAAAGCAGCAGTGATCTACTCTCATAAAAGCCTTAATGTAGGACATAAACATTATTTTCAACCCTTTAGGGCTAACTTTTTAAGGGTTTCAATAGCCTAAAACCTGCTCCAGCATCATAGTTGCAACATAAAAAAACTGCATGAAATTTGGTTCAGTAATTTACGAAATAAAGGGGAACATACACTCACACATACGCGCGCGCGCTCTCACACACACATACATCGAATTTTATATATATAGCCTATTGATGTTCCTTTACGCACTTTAAGAATTAGTCTTAAATTAAGAATTTAAGAAAGATTTAAGAAATTTAAGAAAGAATTTAAGATTCTTAATTTAAGATTCTTAAATAAATTTAAGAATTAGTCTTATTAGCAGACAGAAAAAATATAAAACAATAATTTGGTGATATCAAATCACAACGTATTATGTATTTTAGGCCTAATACAAACCATTCTAGTAAAATACACAAAGTAGGCCCTACCTGACATTTTCCGTTAAGAGATTGAATAAGTTCAGAAATCTCTTCGCTTATTATATCTTCCATTAAACTTCGTCCAAATCCAAATTCTTTCAAATTTCTTATGCAAAATGCTCTTTGTTCCTGTCCGAAATCGCCATCAGTGAATACGACACCTGACGGAAAAAGTACCTAAGTTATAATTTCAAAACTTGCAAAAAAAGTAATTTTCAGAAGCCAGAAATATATTTAACTACGGCATAGATTACTGATTTACGACGATACAAGAGCGCAACATGGTGTAAAGAATACATGGGGTGCCGGCCCATGTTGCTGTGACGTCACTGTGGAAAGCCGTTTCTCATCTTAGGCCTACCGTGAGTTGAAGTCATCTTCGTTAACATATCGTCAAGGTTCTTTGAAATATTTTTCTGTGATTACAGTCACTCGTGTCATAGTATTTAGTATCACTTACTGAAACTAACCTAAAAATTCCTGCTTGTGCCGTAATTGGTTGTAACACCTTTGTCAAAAGCAGACAAGTTAAAGAATTATAAAATTTAACTGAGTGACTTTTGTGAGGTTTGAACAATATTGAGCAGCGGGACGAAGACAACTGTGTAGTCTTTCTTCCATGGGTTTGTATCTACGTGAGATAATGCTGACAAAATGTACCCTACATTTAATTAAATGTGTTGTTGTTTAGGTCATCAGCTGAAAGGCTGGTTTGAACCTGTAAGGGTTTTACTAAGTACAACGAGGAGTGAAGTGGGTTACATTGCCTTCCTCACTGAGTAGAAAAGTACGCTTATCAGCATGCCGGGCCCTCTAAAAAGCACATATTTTCCACTCTGCAAATGACACCTTCACTTCATTCACCACAGGGTCTGGCTGTGTAATGAAATTCATTACTTTCAGAGGAGATAACTCTGATTAGTGTCTTTTACACCTCTGCCCCTTCTGTTCTTAAATGATTCAGTCATTTAATTGGCTGACCATGTGATAAGAAACAGAACATTTATTTTAGCCCTGCAACGAACAGATTGAGTGTAAACTCAATCTCCGGCCGATTGGCCGGCCCGTGGTGTAGTGGTCAGCGCAACTGGCTTCTATGCCGGGTCCCGGGTTCGATTCCCGGTCAGGTCTGGCATTTTTTTCATCTGTAAATCACCACATATCATTACCTACGCACAAGCCCAAGGCTTATGTAGGCATCATCACTCAATAAAAAAAAGAAGAAAAAAAACAATTTGACACTCTCCCTGTCTGTTATGAACATGTAATTGAATGTAACAAAAATAATAAATCTTTTACATACCTAATTTCTTTCCAAATGATCTCATCCTAATTAAAAATCCATCAGGTCGCCCTTCAAATTCATCTCGCAAAAGGACCTCTCTAGCAAATTTATAATCATTAATGATAACTATTTTATCAAGACCAAGACGAATTCCTGCAAGAGGCCCATACCTTTTGCCCCAGTAACTCCACACTAAATGCGTGTATTTCAATTCCTTAAGCAGCTTTAAAAATTCTAGTATATTTCCAACCAAAGGTAACCAGCTAGGACCTGAAAAATTTTAATAATTTAGATGAGGAATGTTCTTCAGTGATAATTCTACCTGAATGATTTTGTTTTCAACGTACTATTTCAACTCTAGGGCAGTGATTCTCAACCTTTTTTGCTCCGTGACCCCGAAATAGAAAAATAAATAAAATTAATATATCGCCCCCTCCCCCGATAATAATAGTAATCCTTACTATTAATATTGAATTTTGACTGAAATTATAAATGAAAGATGTTTTTTACTTTCTCTTGCCTATATGAATATATAGGAAGGAAAGTATTGTTTTCATGTCGATTTTAAGAAATCGAGTTTTCACCGGATCTATACGTTTTCAGACCCCCTGAACCCAAAAAACATGTTTTTAGCGATTGGTCTGTGTGTGAACAGAATATCTCAAGAACGGAACATGATATGAACTTGAAACTTGAAACTTAAGTTACATACCACTACCGGACCCGACACGAACATTTTCATCAAAATCGGTCAACCGGAAGTAGTAGTTTATTCGTGTAATTTTTAACTTTTTTGCGATTTTCTCAAAAACTGGTCCTACGATTTTTTTTAAATCGCCTGGTTTTATTATTATTTAACCAAACTGCATTAATTTTGTGTATTTAAAGAAAATACAGACAGTAAAACAAATAGAATTATTGCTATTATTTTATATTGCTGCGTTTATACTATTATAGTAACGACGTGTATGAACATGTATGTATGACGTGCACATACATTAGCAATTTACAAGTTCCATCTTGATGTGTACGAGCTCTTTGTCATTTAATCTCCTTCTATAATACTCACTGTGAGAGAATGTTTGAACATGCAGCCATCAAACAAATGCAAACCATCAACAAACAAATGCAACTATCACATTAATAATTAATTATTGATTAATTTCTTTTCTTTACAAGTAAGTTTATAATAAATGATTTTTTTCTCATAAAATGATTAAATGATTTCATTATTGTTTCGCGACCACCTCTATAATATCACCATGACCCCCAGGTTGAGAATCACTGCTCTAGATGTTGATAAATTTCTGTAATTATAAGATGGGAATTGCTTGGCTAAAAATGAATGAAATCAGTCAATTGGTTAATTAAGAGTTTTATTGTACTTTTTGCACAGATTACTGTTTTATTTAGCTTAATATTATTGTACCCATCTTACCAATCTTTTTTAATTCCGTAAGCCTAAATTAAGAGTAATCGTTGAATAAATTAATTCAAATTTGAGCAATTTTCTGATAAGTGCCAACTCCTTCAGGTTACCATTCAGGAGAAACTTGAGGGATGACCAGGCCCTGGCAAGAAGAAGATTTCCTAGTTTATGAATATTAGGAAGTGATTCAGCACCAATTTCATAACATGCTGTTTTAAGGGGAGACTGTACTATAGAAAATTTAACATTGGCAAGGTACAAATATCCCGCCAATGTTAAATTTTCTATTTTCAGGTACATTTCTCATAGGATTGGTAAAAGATAGGGAAATTAAACTTTACATACCATAGGTGTCAGGTTTCTTCTCGAGCTACTGACATTTTTTCAATTTAATCTTTGGACCATGCCATTTTTTTTAAATATTACGACTAATATAAAAGTTTTACAAATTGTTTTAATCGTTTTTTGCGTATTTCTAATTTTTGGAGCACCTGAGGAAGTCATAAAAATGTCGGTACATGTGGATATACTAGATAATTAACTGGTGAAAATTTCAGCCTGGTAGGTTTATTGGTTTCTGAGAAAAATGTACCTAGTGTTAAAAATCTAAGTTTACGGGAAAACGCAAGAAACAAAATGGCACAAATCAAAAACAAAATGTACAAAAACAAGTAAATTTTCCATCAACAGTTGTTTAGAAAGCTGAACCAACAGCTGAGAATGCAAAAAACAGTGATGCAGATATTTTAAAAACTAAAATTCTCTTTGCACTAAAACGAGCAGTATAAAATTGTGAAAATTATTCGTTCTTGGTGACATGATAATTTTTCTGTGTAAACTTGGTAAAAACTTAATTTTTTCATAAAAAAATTACTTTTTGACGTAATGTAATGTTTTTTCTGGTAGATCTAGGCCTAAACAATTGAAAAACATAAAAAACCAAAAATCGAAATTTTGAGTCAAAACCGGCCGCATTGGCGAAGTTGGTAACGTGCTCGCCTCTCATCATGCGGTCTTGGGTTCGAATCCCATTCAGGCACGGCATTTTTTCATACGTTACAAAAAAATAATTTCATCATTCACCGTCTGCATTAGCAGTAATTGCAGAACAGCCGGACGTTAAACCAAAAAAAAAAAGAGTCAAAACCATTGTGCCATCTCCCCTAAAGTAGCACCAGAAAAAGTATGCACAACAACAGTTTTGTTTTGGATAACCAGAAAGGTTTCATCTGGTGCAATAACCTGGCTGTCATTGTTGAATTAAATTCTGTAATATTCTCAATATAATTTTTAAAAACCACTACTACTACTACTATTAATGTCGAACCCCTTAATTTCAAAGAAGATGAATTCAATTACTTTTTTACATAATTATGCCTACACTTAATTTAATGGGTAATTTATATTAAACACGCCGATTCATTCTAAGAAATTTAAACATTAAATAATATGTTTAAAGTTTATGTCATAACAAAACAGAAAACGATGGCCCACAAGCACATAGCCTACTCCGTTTGGGCGTATTTGATCATTACTATAAAAAAATCGATCTACTGTAAGAGTAGGCTACTCCGCGCGAAGCAAGCGCCTATAGGTTGTAAACGAAAGTTTACAACCGCTCGATCGTTCGGCACGGGCAAACTATCGTTTTATTCAGCGTAAAAAAACTAAGTACAGATATGTTATACACATGAAATATTGATTGGCCAATGTTGTGGTAGAATTTATAGAATTTTGAAAAATAGATGGGTAATACGGGAGGTGGGTGTTACTATCCATGTTACTAGTTTGCGTACGTGACATCCTGTCGGACTGTTTAACTGAATTGATAGACTGCACTGTCAATTCAGGTAGAAAGTCAGATTCAAGCAAAACGGATAGTAGCGCCCCCCCCCCCCGCATTACCCAGTCTATTTTTCAAAATTCTAAAAATTCTACCACAACACTGGCCAATCGATATTTCATATTATTAACATATCTGTACTTAGTTTTTTACGCCGAATAAAACGATAGTTTGTCCGTGCCGAACGATCGAGCGGTTACCGAGATAGCAAGGGTTCAGAATATTGTTAATAAATCAAAATTTAAATAACTCACGATTTTGAAATTTCGTACACGCTGTAAGAATATCATTGTGTATGTTGTGTTAAAATTTAAAACTTTTCGGTCAAATAATTATCGAGTTACACGCCTCTAAACGCATGAAATTTGTTGCGGTAGCAAAAAACCAGGTATTTTGTCTTCCAACCTCGAGATTACAATTTTTAAACATAAAAAATCTGGTGTGAAACACTCACACAACTTTCTCTCGTCAATGCAAATAATTAACAATATAACTAAGTAATAAAACATTAGAAATAAACAAAAAACTAACCTCACAAAACCTAACCTTTATTTTAATCATGAGTGAAAGACGCGAAATGAAAATCGACCTCAGTTTGGCTTAAAAGTACGGAAATCACTCTTTCACGCTAAACTAGGCTCTGTAGAGAAAAACTCTCGTAATAAAAGTTGTAGATCTTTTAATTTCCTATAAATCTGATTATATACACTTGTCGTAAAATGCATAATAAGGCCGAAATTTAAAAAAAAACGATTTTTTACACGTTTTCATGAGAAAAAAAATATAAAATCGCTAATTACCGCTAAACTAAGCATTACCAAAAATATGTTTGAAATAAAAGTTGTAGGATTTTAAATTTTCTACAACTTTCCTTATAAACCTTTTTGCGCTAATATTCATATTAAAGCCGCAATCTTAAATAAACAATTTTTTTTACGTGAAAACAGCCTCACCCAGAATTTCAGCAAACATGGCGCCTACCCTATCTTGCAGAGCAAAAAAATTTAGTAAATGGGGCGATTTTTAAAACAATCGTAGGACCAGTTTTTGAGAAAATCGCAAAAAAGTTAAAAATTACATGAATAAACTACTACTTCCGGTTGACCGATTTTGATGAAAATGTTCGTGTCGGGTCTGGTAGTGGAATGCAACTTAAGTTTCAAGCTTCAAGTTCGTACGATGTTCCGTTCTTGAGATATTTTGTATACACACACACACTGAACAATCGCTAAAAACATGTTTTTTGAGTTCAGTGGGTCTGAAAACGTGTAGATCCGGTGAAAACTCAATTTCGAAAAATCGACATGAAAACAATACTTTCCTTCCTATATATTCATATAGGCAAGAGAAAGTCAAAATATAGGACTATTATAGGTCAACGCAGAATAAAATGAGCTAAATTTTAATGTAAAGTATGTTGAAATCCGACTCATAGTTTTGGAGATCCAAAGGTTCAAACTCGGGTGTATAAATCGAAACCGATAGTAGTCAGAGTTATCTGCTCTGAGAGTAATGAATTTCATTACACACCCAGACTCTGTGGTGATAGAAGTGAAGGTGTCATTTGCAGGGGGAGAGTAGCTGCTTATCAGAGGGCCTGCCATGATAAGAATGCTTTTCTACTCAATGAGGAAGGCAATGGTAAACTACCTCACACCTTGTTTTACTTAGAGGTTCAAACCACCCTTTCGGCCGATGTACTTAACAAAGAATGTAAAGTATAAAAATGAGCCGGCGGTGCGCCAGTTGGTGATCACGATGGTATGGAGGATGGGCCTAGGGGATGAAGATATGAGTTCAATAGAAATTAATGGCATTCTGGGTTACAGATATAAATGAAAAATCTGGTGTGAAACAATCACACAACTTTCTCTTGCCAATGCAAATAATTAACAATACACCTAATATTATTAATAAAATATTAGAAATAAACAAAAAACTAACCTCAAAAACATAACCTTATTTTAATCATGAGTGAATGACGCAAAATGAAAATCGAACTCAGTTTGGCTTAAGAAAAACGGAAAATCACACTTTCACGCTAAACTACGCTCTGTAGAGAAAAATTCTCAAAATAAAAGTTGTAGATCTCCTAATTTTCTATAAATTTTATTATACACTTTTGTCGTTAAATGCGTACTAAAGCCGAAATATTAAAAAAATCGATTTTTCACACGTTTTCGTGAGAAAAAACAGAAAATCGCTAATTACCGCTAAACTAAGCGTTATACAAAAAAATGTTTGAAATAAAAGTTGTAGGATTTAAAATTGTCTACAATTATTTTTATTATATACATTTTTGCACTGAAATGCATATTAAAGCAATAATCTTAAAAAACAAAGTTTTTCGTTGAAAACACCCTTACCAAGAATTTTAGCCAAGATGGCTCCTACCCTATCTTGTAGAGCATAAAAAATTGAGTAAACCAGGCGATTTTTAAAAAAATCGTAGGACCAGTTTTTGAGAAAATGGCAAAAAACTGAAAAATTATACGAATAAACTACTACTTCCGGTTGACCGATTTTGATGAAAATGTTCGTGTCGGGTCCGGTAGTGGTATGTAACTTAAGTTTCAAGTTCGTACGATGTTTCGTTCTTGAGATATTTTGTATACACACACAGACCAATCGCTAAAAACATGTTTTTTGGGTTCAGGGAGTCTGAAAACGTATAGATCCGGTGAAAACTCGATTTCGAAATATCGATATGAAAACAATACTTCCCTTCCTATACTTTCATATAGGCAAGAGAAAGTAAAAAAGTGATTAAAAATAAAATACATATTGTTAAAAAAACTAAATTTTTTATAATATTTTACATACCTGGAGGAAATCCATAAGGTTTCTTAGCATCATAAATCAGACAAAAAACTACCAAAAATAAAATAATACTAACAATCCACCACATCTTATTTTAATTACTTACTAACTAAAAAAATGTTTTCAGTTATACAATTCCATTAAAGTTTTTCGAAAGAACTCTACTGTTATTAATTAAACCAAGTTACTCTTACACAATTCTATTAAAGACTTGATTGTAAATGATTTAACTATATAAAAATCCTTTTATTCATGTTTTTAAAAAGTTGTCAGTCCCCCACTTATAGACAGGATTCCTTATTAAGATTATTTTAATTTGAATAATAACTTTTTGACCTCTTTCCCATTATGTAACATATTTTTAGTTTTTTCTTACTTTAAACTAATCAAAATATTTAAATACACAAGAATACAATGTATATTATTTTTCCAAGTAATATTTTTGTTGTCCGATTTTATCTGTAACTTTGTAAATTTACATATTAGGCTTTCAAGGTTAAATAATATTTAAAATAAAATATATATATTATATATTTTTAGTATTTTTAAATGTATTTTGTGTAATATTAAGCAAAAATTAAGTGTAAGAATGAAAAGGGATGATTGAAAAAAAATCGTGATTCGTTTATAATGGCTATCAAACAAACTTTTTTCAATTGTGCCGCGGAAAACATAATATATTGATTTTTTTTAGCTTTTATTTGTTACATTATTATGCTGAGAACTGTACATTATTGACAACTACCCAATTTGTTCGCTGTATTTTTTGAAGTGCATTAGGCATGAGTTTGAACAGGAACCTTCAGTAGAGTTTGTTCATGAATGGCTGTCAGCTGGTCACCACACAAAGTTGCTTGCCCAACCGGTGTTACTTAACAAATAATAGCGACTTTCTACCAGTGACTGACTGGGCTGGTCCGGAGGCAATAATGAATTTGAAAAATTAAATGTAATAAAACTGTTAACACCCAAATAACTAACAATGAAATTCAACATAAAATTAAAGTAAAATTCAAATATCTTTGAGCTCGTTTACCATGTTGCACTCTTAATTTATATTCAAACAATTAATAAATTTAATTAAACCAACCACCGGGAGTTATCTTGGCGACCGGTAGTCAATCTTGTCATGCCCCGCCAATACGCGAGTAAGCCGTATGGGCAGTACCAACGCACTAGACATATTTTTACTTACTATTCCCAAAAACAAAATTTAAAAAATTTATCACCTCGAAACATATATCAAAACCATAGAAGTGTATATCATTTTGTTGTTTAGGTCATCAGCCAAAAGGCTGGTTTGAACCTCTAGAGATTTTACTAAGTAAAACGAGGAGTAAGGTGGTTTACTTTGCCCTCCTCACTGAGTGGAAAAGTACGCTTATCAGCATGCCGAGCCCTCAGAAAAGCACATATTTTCCACTCTGCAAATGACACCTTAACTTCATTCACCACAGGGTCTGGCTGTATAATGAAATTCATTACTTTCAGATAAGATAACTCTGATTAGTGTCTTTTACACCTCTACCTCTTCTGTTCTTAAATGATTCAGTCATTTAATTGGCTGACCATGTGATAAGAAACAGAACTATTTATTTTAGCCCTGCAACGAACAGATCGAGTGTAAATAATTTGACACTCCACCTGTCTGTTATGGGCAGATATATCATTTATAGACCTGTATATTTCTTAAGATTGAAACAAGCACTGGGAATTCATCTTGTTGTCAAGCCCCACCGATATGCGAGTACACCGAAGGGGCGGTACCAGCGTACCAGACATATTATTGCTTATTAACTATTCCCAAATACGAAGTTTTTAAAATTTTTTTAAAATTTATCACCTAGTAACATAGATACATCAAGACGCTTTTTATACACCTGTATATTTTTTAACATTAAAACAACCACCGGGAGTTATCTTGGCGTCCAGGATTCTTTTACGCAACACGCTCGCTGTGATTAGTGCATACTAGACATACTAGAGTCTGTCTACGGTCTACGCTAAGAGTACTTCGACGTAGGCAACCAGCAATACATGTGAGCGTGGGTATTAATTAAAAATACGCACAGCATGATCAAAAACAAAATTCCATACAACTCTAATTATTCGCTCTACGCTTAATATATTAAAACCACGTTCAATTCATTTATTAGAAAATATTCTATAAATCGAACATTAGTTTGCCATTAATAACTAAAACTTTTACTAGTGTTTCTCTTATATTGTTATATTTCGTTACATTATTTATTATTATTACATTATTATTTATGATTAGTGGGTAGGTTTTTATTTTAGACTGTTTTATTTTTGGAGACAAGTAATGCAAGACTAATGCGCTTGAATTATAACAGGAGAGTAAACAATTCCAGTGATTCGTTTTTTATCATTTCAGATTGTTTATTTCGTATCATTAAAAATAATGTCTGTGAGTAGTTTAATACAACTGTTTGCCCTTGCCCACGTTTAACTCATTTTTAGTTCATCAGTTATGTTTTGGTATTGTATTGGTTCGTTTCGATTTTCTTCGTAGACTGAAGTT
This sequence comes from Catonia carolina, assembly GCA_035578175.1. Classification (NCBI taxonomy): domain Eukaryota; kingdom Metazoa; phylum Arthropoda; class Insecta; order Hemiptera; family Achilidae; genus Catonia; species Catonia carolina. The sequence goes on from JAQMRL010000011.1 coordinate 25,834,122, forward strand.
GAAAAGTTTTGTAAGCTGTGTTTTGTTAATATGCGTGATAGTGAACGTGTAGAGTTTTTAAAACATAAAAGTGGTAAGCATTAAAAAATAGACAAAAATTGTTTTGTTAATGTAATGGTTAAAATAATTAATTACGGAGTCTCTTTGTGAAATTACAATAGTTAAAAGTAATCTGAACGGTATAATTGAAAACGCTTACAGGATAATGTTTATTTTTGCAGGATGTAGATACTATTTTAATGATGGAACGCAGTGCAAGATAAAATTGTCAGGCGGAGAGGTAGATACGCGCTAACTAGTGTTAAACTTTCGTTTACAACCTATAAGTGCTAGCCTCGCGCGGAGTACTCTTACAGTAGATGGAATATAGAGTCAGTCTACGCTAAGAGTACTCCGACGTAGGCAACCAGCAATACAAGTGAGCATGCGCATTAATTAAAAATTCGCACAGCATGATCAAAAACAAAATTCCATACAACACTGATTCGCTCACAGCATAATATAATAAAACCACGTTAAATTCATTTGTTAGAAAATGTTTTATAAATCGAACATTAGTTTATACCTTTAATAACTAAAAAATGTTACCATTGTTATTTTAGGTTTTTATTATAAACTCAGTTTTATTTTATTTTTGGTCACAAGTAGTATAAGACTAATGCGCTTGAATTGTAACAGCAGAGTAAACAATTCCAAAGATTCCTTATTTATCATTCAGATTGTTAATTTCATATCATTGAAATAATTAATGTCTGTGTCAAATTTAATACAACTGTTTGCCCTTGTCCGTGTTTAACTCATTTTTAGTTTCATCAGTTATCTTTTGGAATTGTATCGGTTCGTTTTAATTTTCTTCATAGACTGAAGTTGAAAAGTTTTGTAAGCTGTGTTTTCTTAACATGCGTGATACCGGTAGTGAATGTGTTGAGTTTTTTAAACATAAAAGCGGTAAACATTAAAAAGTAGAAAAAATTGTTTTGTTAAATATAATGTTTAAATAATAATGTAATAAAATTATGTTATAAATATACAAATAATAAATATAATGTTTAATGTTTTCTCGGCCAGAACTCGATCTTAGGATCAGATAATCAACCATGAAAAGTCTTCTAACTAAGGAATCCACCGGCTTGGACACACAACATCAACGATCCAAGAAAAGGCACCACTCGGATACGGTGGGGTGTCACTTAGAAGATCAAGGCAAGTCGGAGCGCCTGGCAGCCCAACGGATAGCACACAACCAGCTGACGAGTAGGAGGGTTAAATTTAGCAGGGCAAATGAATTTTCACAATTTGCAACAATAAACATAAACTCATTGATGAAACCTGGCAAACTGAAACACCTAACAGAAGTATTGGACCAACACAAGATCTGTATAACAGCTATTCAGGAACTTCGGAACACAGATCAAGACCCATTAGAATCTGGAGGATACCGTCTCTACAAAGGACCCCCAGGAAAAAGGGTAATGAAGAATGTACCACAATTTGTTATCGGATTTCTGGTACATAACAGCATAATAGACTCAATCGAGGATTTTTCATCGAACTCCTCAAGAACTGCAACGCTAACAATTAATGTGGGTAACAAAACCTATACAATGATAAATGTCCATGCCCCAACAAACGACAAAAACTCTAAGGATGTGGAAGTAACCGAAAAGTTTTGGGAAGAACTCGACCAACTAATATCAAACATTCCTGATAACCATGTAAAGATCGTACTTGGGGACTTCAATGCTAAAATAGGACAAGAAAGAAGGTATCGTGCAGTGGTAGGAAAATGGCCAGCCCATAAACAAACAAATAAGAATGGTCAGAGATTGATTGAACTGTATGCAGACCATGGACTCATTTTAAAGACCACTAGGTTTATGAGACAACCACATAAACTAATGACTTGGAAATGCCCGAATGTCAGGTTGGGGGAATTCCAAATTGACCATGTAGCCATGGATAAAAACCACCATAAAGAGATTTATAATGTTAAAGTCCTTCAGGGGGTTGACATAGATTCGGACCACTATATCTCAAAAATAAAAATAAAATTAACGCCAAAAAAGAAACGCAAACCAACACTGTCCAACGATAGCAGAAAATATGACCCCAAATACTTAATAGGCAATACAACATACATATTAAATTCAAAAACAGCCCTAAGTGACAAACTGGAAACAATAATTGATAAATTAAAAACTGTAGCTGAAGAAGTTGCTCCTATTAAAAGAAGAAGGAAACATGCCTGGTGGGACAAAAATTGTGACAATGCAATCCAGGAAAGACACAAGGCATGGCTGAGCGATCAACGAGAGAAAACAGAGGAATCTCGGGAGGAATTGACCAGAGCTAGAAGAGAAACAGCCAAGGAAATCAGGAGAATTAAGAGAAACCACCAAAAGGAAGCACTAAATACCATAGAAGAGGCGTATAATCAGCATAAGACAAGAGATTACTACAGAGCATTCAGACAACATCTTTCAAAGTATATTCCACCAACACTCATGCTGCGAGATAAAAATGGGAAATTGGCACACAGTAATCAAGATAACGCTAAAATTCTAGCTGATTACTTTAAAGGATTACTCAACTGTGAAGAACCCAAAGAATGCCTGACATTTGATCCTAACTCGGAAAATAAAACAACATTGGAAAGAGTCATTCCACCAGATTTCGACGAAGTAGTCAGAGCATTCCGTTCACTCAAAAACTATAAGGCATCAGGAGAAAATCAACTGGTTGCAGAGCTGTGGAAGAACGCTAATGAACAAACACTTCACAATTTACACAGACACATCATAGATATCTGGAATACGGAGAAAATGCCTGACGAATGGGACACAGCAATAATTCACCCATTGTTCAAGAAGGGTGATAGGTCAGACCCAAACAATTATCGAGGGATCTCACTACTCGATGTTACGTATAAGATTCTGTCTAGGATAATATACACAAGAATTCAACAACAACTTGACCAGCAGCTTGGAGAATATCAGGGGGGTTTTCGGCCAGGAAGAAGCTGTCCGGATCAAATCATTAATATCAAATGGATCATGAAGCACCAAAGAACACGAAACAAAAAGTTGGTCATCACCTTTGTCGACTTTAATAGCGATTCTCTATGGATGCAGTCATACGCTTTTTTAAAGGTACTTAAAGAATTTGGCCTACACCAGAAACTCATTAACCTTGTTGGAATCACCCTTAAAAACACAACATCAAGGGTTAAATTCAGAGGGGAACTATCTGAATCATTTGTAATCAAAACAGGACTTCGACAGGGAGATGGACTCTCGCCGTTGCTGTTCAATTGCGCATTAGAGAAGGTCATGCGAGAATGGACTAAAAAATGTCAACCCAACATCCAGATTGGCAGAAAAATAAAACTTAACTGCCTAGCTTTTGCAGACGACCTTGCGCTTCTGGCTAATGACATGGAGGAGGCCAAGCTTCAAATTGAGGAACTCAGGAATATAGCAGAAAAAATCGGACTGCAGATTACATTCGAAAAAACGGAAATAATGCCATCCTTCCAAACGGAAGCTTCGACCATTAAATTGGATGACAGCAGACAAGTGAAAATTGTAAGTAAGTTCAAGTATCTTGGCGAGATCCTTACTTGGAACCTAAGTGAGAAAGCAGCAATAGAAAACAGAACAACTAAGCTGAAACAAGCACAATGGATCACCTGGGCAATCTACAAGAAGAAATCCCTCTCAATAAACACCAAATTCAAACATTATTACACTGTTGTTAAACCAGAATCAACCTATGCCTCCGAAACACTATTCAAATTAAACATCAAGTCAACAACGGATAAACAACAAAAGGCGGACAGGAGAATCATAAGAACAATTTATCAACAAAAAGCACCAAAAGGATGGACAGTGGTGGATTCTACCTAATGAAGTAGTTTATAAAGAGAGCGAATCAATAGTGGATACAATGCGGAAAAGGAGAATAGCCTTCTTCAGCCACATATCAAGATTACCAGAAACTCGATTCACAAAACAATTATACGACTACTTTTGGAACACAAAGACCAAGATCAACTGGTTCAGGAGATCCAGGAGGATTTAGAGGAATTGGGCATAACAATGGAGCAGATTGAGAACAAGGATGAGAAGAGAGTTTTGAGGAATACAGCCACAAGACTTGAATTGAAAACCTTCGTACGAAAACCATACACCTTGAGTGACGAACAAAGGGCGGCCAGAGTGGAGAGAATGAAGAAATTTTGGGAGCGAAAGAGGATGCTACATACAAAATATAGAGCTCATCCTTCAAAGACTAAAATTAATGCAGGCTGATTAAAGTGCTCCAATGTGGGCGTAAACTAAAAAAAAAAAAAATAATGTTTAAAATAATTAAGAAGTCTTTATGGAACTGCAATAATTACTAGTAATCAGAACGGTATAATTGATAAACGCTTAAAGGATAATGTTTATTTTAGCCGGATATAGATATTTTTATGATGTAACGTAGTGCAAGATATTGTCAGGCGGAGAGGTAGATACGCGCCAACTAGTGTAAAATTTTTGTTTACAACCTATAGGAGTTTGCCTCGCGCGGAGTACTCTTACAGTAGATGGACTATAGAGGATTTGTTTTCAAGCGATTGCCTTCTACTGGAAGGCCGTGCGAGAGAGAAAGAATGTGACGGATCTATCGTTTTTGCTCTCTCTGCGCAATAAAGTTCATTTTTAGGAGGTTCTTTTGTTTTGTTCTTTAGTTTGCGCCTAATGTAAACAAATAATGACTTCACTGAGCATGCGCATTATATCAAAATCTGTACACGCTGATTAAAAAGTAACAACAAAATACTTTCAAAAGTATTTTTCTAAATGAAATTGTTAGGCCTACCATGACTGATGTTTTTAGTACTTTAAGTACTTATAATTTAAAAAATAGTTAACTTAATAGAAATACAACATCCGTAAAGTCGCGGACTCTAGCGTGCACCTTGTAGTAGCTGGCTTTTGTTTGTTGACAGTAGGAGCAAACTAAGAACGGCTCACTGTAAATTGTCATGCGCAAACACCCATTAATCGATAATTAATCGGTAAGGCGCGTAAGAGACTGACCAAAATCCCTCCACCTTAAGTAGAATAAAATAGATCTATTCCAGAACAACGAACGGAAACAGACGACTGCGCGCGAATTCAAAATATCTAAGTATTATCCAAAAACACCAGTAGATTGTTTGAACAATAACACACTTTTGCAGTTAGGAAGTACATCCATAAATTGTCACAAACTTTAAAACATTGTGGTAATTTAACTTTGTTTAAAATAAAAGCTAAAAAATTACTTGATTGAAGAACTTTTTACAGTTTACACGAGACTCCTTTCTAAATAGTTGTTACTTGAAAAATATAATATAAACTTCTATTTAAATGTTGAGGCAAATTGTGTATTCTTTTATATAAAGGGTTGGTTGACATTGCTTATTGAAGTAGAAGTTGCAATGCAATAAATTATTTTTAAGTAATGAATTTAACATTAAGTATTGTTCATCTTGATATGTCCTATACCCCCTTTCAGTCTCCTGGAAGGAGTTATAAAAAAAAAGAAAAAAATACTAGCCGACTAAAGTGCACTACCTTTTGTTCTTTTTTTTACATCAGCTGTTTTTTTACCTTGTATTAACTTATCCTCCCTGAATGCATTTCAAAGTAATTTTGCAACCAAATCTGCTCACATTCGCTGAATAAAATTACCAACGGAAAAGATCTTTTTCTTTGAAAACTTTTGATGTTTAACGTCCTGGGTGTTGCTGAAATCTGTGGTACAGCATACTATAATAAAATTGTTATGCTAAGATTCCTGATCTCTACGATTTACTAATCAGCATCATCTTATAATAGATGTCGTTATCATCGTCATCATCTCCAGCTTCATCAGCTTTGTGATTTGGGGCATTGATTCACAGTTCAACAATTTTAGATTTTGTACATATATTTTTTTTTTCTTCACATTTAGTCTTGATGAAACACACTACTGAGTGTGGTTTTTATTCTATTTCAAGGAAATTATTCAGATTTTATCGTCTTTGCTTAAAGTTTTTGTATTTATAAACCGATTGTAAAAGAAATACACTGTTACAAAAATAGATTCCTGAAAAACTACAGCAATACTAGGTCTGAAATTGATGGGTTTCGTATACTATACCTTAAGTCAGCTGTTGCATGAGCTTCATATCACCTCATATCATTACCCATACACATAATGCCAAGATTATGTAAAAATTACCACAAAAAAACGACCGGGTGCTCAACACCATTATAACGTATACAGTCAGGCCCGCCGCATATTAAACCCAGCACACGTGTGGGAGGCTTTGTGTGGCATGGTTTTCTGTACTGCGCCACATATTGGACCCAGCACAAACACAATACACTTAGTCGACCTCCATGCGTGGGAGCATTTGTGCCAGCGATACAGATTTCGTGTGTCGTGGGTTAGTTTTGGTTTCGAAAAATGGATACTGTAAAGTTGATTTGTCTCGCACAAGGATTTCCTGAGTTGTGCAATACAAGCCTCCCAGATTACTTGAGAGCGGAGTTGAAATACGAGCAGAAAACTTAGCTTAACTCTGGAACTTCTTGACATAGCTTAAACTCTCTATGGGTACTCCTTTAAATATTTATTTAGTTTTCTTCAGTTTTTTAGTCAAACATCAGTACTGCACAATTCCCCTCAATGGATTCAGACTCTTTAAGACCAAAAAGCATCATATGGCAGTGTTGTGACAGTGTTCAATATGCAGTCACAGGCCCATCCGTGGGCATGGAGTTTCCATGGGTTGAGCGTGTGCTGGGTTCAATATGCAGTGGGCCTGGGCACACACATCAGGCAGCCACTCTGACCTGACACTTTCCTCGCAAGAATTTTGTATCATCTACTACTGTTATAGATACTGAAGTCACAAGATCGCCTTTTGCGTATGGATGAGAAGTGAAAATTTGACATGCTGCCAACCTCAACTTGATACACTACTCGTACATTTCACTACTGTGCAGTTTTTACATATATTTTTTAAGCTATGGTTTATTCTGGGAAAATGTTTTCTTCATAAACCTTACAAGAAAAAAATGTGACCTGTAATATTGCCTATAGCCTAATTACATAAGTAGAAATGTTTGATTTACTGTAATTACCAGCTACCTTATTCCATAGGGACAAAATTTTCGGTGAATCGCCTTCTTTACTATCGCTGCCACAGGCGTGTCTTCACTAGTATCTACCTAACCATCTCTTTTTTTGTTTACCAGGTATCAAAACTGTTGAAAATAGCTTCATGTCTAATTTTCGAATTGTGGAAAGAGAAACATCACAGTTGTTAGCCACTCGCTCATGGCTTTTGTTAAAAGGCATGGTTAAGGTTTTTTGTTTAGCTTTAACTTCACAGCATTTTATTACACTGCATATTGATTTTGTTCAACAGTATAAATAGTCTGCCCACGTTATTGAGAAATTGTACGACTGCAAACATTTCTGTTTACAGTAACAGTTATATTCGTACAGTTAACCTACAAAAGGTTCCATGATATACTGTATTATGCTCTTGACTATAGAATATAAGTGATGTTTGTAGTACTGAAATTAAAACAGTCACGCATGCGCACTGATGCTTTTCCCCTTTATCCTTAATTGCAAACTCGTGACTAGTAACTACAATATTAAATTCCTAGTTCAGTACTTAGATAATTTTACAGTCCCAAATAAGTTGGGGGAGGGATTCTATTTCAGAGATATACAAATCAGCATCAATGAATCTTATTTCTGTAACTGATTGAACAAGCGAGTCCCAACTGCTTGTGGCGTAGTGTGTGCTGAAAACCCAACCCCACTGATGGCAGCTACAAACAGTGAGACATGCCACTTCCGCAGCGAATGCTGCATGTGCGGCAAGTCCATATCAATTATATAGGAATATAATATATTATTAATATAAATATCCCTAGCTTGTTGCAACAAGTGGCTTGTTGCAACAAGTGCACCTGGCCTAAAATATTTTTTTTTAAATTTGGCTATTACTGTAATGTTACTTTAATATTCCATATAATACAATAACATTATCAACATGTTGAGGTTGACTGTCACCTTATGGTGGGGACACGACCCAGACCATGCCGATAAAACTGCGATTTAGCTACCCTATCCTTGCCTGCTTTTGAGGTAACAGGCGCTGGCCGTAGCACCTGTGTGCTATTTGTAGTACATGGTTGTGCGCAGTACATCTGTGTGTAGTAGAGCCACGTGCAAAGTATTAGCTGCATAATGAGCTCGACGGCTACGCGTCAAACGTTTACAAGAGTACTGAGGGGAGTGGGGCGCCCTGCGGACGTGACCGCACCCACTCATTTGGGTTGTGGGTTCCTAGTTAGCGCTTTGAAGCTACTAAGCTGCTTAGATTCTAGATTCCTTCGGAATGGGTGTGGTCTGCCAAGGTGTGAACAGATAAATACACATATCACCTTAAGGTATCAAGATACCCTACTGTTTCTATAGCTTTTAATTGCTGGCACACTGCCATTTAGTAAATGTTCTTACAGATGCTACAGTGAAGAAGTGAAGTTTGTCTTTTGTTAGATACAGCAGAAATTTTTGAAAGGATTTTAAAAATATTATCGATTCAGACCTCCCAGGGCAGCGCAATTATATAATTTTTCCACAAATTTCTCCTACCCTAGTGACTTCTTTTTACCAAGAAATGTAAGTATACATTTTTACATAAAAATAGTTTAATTACTAAAGAGACCCGTGTTGGAAAATCATACAGCGATTACATTAAATAAGAATTTGATGGTTCATAAATTTTTAAGGACTAACGGAAACATTTTAAACTATAAACAACATTTTTAGTTAGTCCTGTTGGCGCTAAAATGTATTAACTTTTTTATAGCTATCCCTCAAACATGAAACATAAAATTGCCCATAAGCAGGAAGTACTGTAGTACTTTTGAAGTCTTTAAGATAACAAACATTTTACATTTTCTGGGTCGGAAATCAATTATTACAAAACGCCCAAAAGCTCGATATTTACAGTTGTTAAGGGTACAGTTTTTATGACCCCCAGGAGGGTTGCACCTCAGATTTTTCCTGAGAGTTTCAGAGGGCGAGAAACAAAAAGATTATGGTATTTTTCACTGCAATGGCAGATCAACACAGCAAAGCACCCATGATTCTAGCCTCTGGGTTCAACATGTCAAGGACCAGAAATTTTTGGATAGGGAAACAAGACATATATAAAAATGACACTAATAAATAAATTGTAAAAGAATTTATTTGGAAATACCGAATTAAAAAAATTAACATAACCTAAAAAAATAACTTGACAAAATATAAAAAATTTTAGAACATCATGCTATGATTCAACAAAAATCCAATAGAACTTTATCTCGTATAAATAATTGCCTTAAATTTTAAATTACAAGTACAATTATCACACTAGAATAATTTAATAATAATACTTAATACTTCCCAATTGTCATAAAGTAAGTTAATAAACTTACTACAAACTTGTGATGCAATCAAGCCATTTAACGAGACAAAACATATAATATTTTAATTGCTAAAAAAATATTTAAATACTACTTCATGCAAAATCTAAAATTTTTTCCCAAATTCAAAACAAAAAATACTGTTAAATATAACAAATAAAAATTTATACAATTTGTAAATATGTAAGGAATAACCATGAATTTTTAAGCAACAATCATGAATAACAAGTACATATCTTTTGTACTTCCGAATGATGATTAATTAGATTTTATTTAGATGCTTGCTAATATATAATTTATAAACCGTTAATCAGAATATGTGAATGAATGTAACATTTATGAAACTCCAGTAATATATGCTTAAGATTTGCCATTAATACAAATAACATACTTTCAATAAGTAAAAATTTAAAATAATATAACTATATTAATAACTGCATTTTTAATTTTCTTTCTTCGGAAAAAACTTAAAAACAAAAATCTTCATTAAAATTAAAGATATATTTAATTAGAACTACATGGGAAAACCCTCTAATTTGAAACGACGTGCAAAAACGAATATATATATATATTTGTTCTCCGAAAGAAGATTGAATTCATGTTAAACCAATAAAATAAGTCAATGCAGTTACTAACATGCAATCTAAAAAAAAATAAATAAAAAACTTTAAATACAAATAATAATATTTATTATTTTAAAACCTATAAGAATAATAAACGGTACACTTTTTCTTCACGAATAAACTGAATTATAAAAGTTGATATTGTAACATAAAATACAAGAGAATGTACATAAAACTATAAAAACACAGATACACTGATATAACTTGAAATGCATCTGTAATCTCTACTTTCCACGACGTGCTTTACCACGACCACCACGGACTGCTTTGTTGCGGCCACGTGTCGGTGCTTCTTCTTCAACAACTTTCGTTTCTTCTTCTGGCTCATCTGCTGCTGCCTCAGCTTCCTTTTCTTCTTCATTATCATCTTCTGCCTTTTCTGGATCATACTTTTCCTTTTTAACATCCTTATCGGCTGAGGCATCAACTTCCATTTTCTCCTCGTTTGCATTGTCATCATCCATTTTCTCTTCTTTCACTGCTGGTTCTCCATTTTCTTCATTTTTCTTAGCTGCCGCATTCTGGAAAAAACAACACAAAAATTTTATACTTGATACTTAATAAATTCATATACTTCTTTATCTATTACCACTGTGTTTCTAATTAAATTAATAAATAAACCTAAAATGCATTCTGCAGCAAAAATATTGCAATATACATACATTAGGAATTAAAAGAAATTTTTTTTAGTTCTAGTTACAATCATGGCAGCAGGAATCCATATTAATGTATTGTTTTTTATGTATCTATAAAAAACTTTTTGTACCTACCTGCTTTCTTATACTTTTTTCTTACTAGTATTTTCGCAATGCACACAGCTTTTCAACCTTTTCATTAGTATGCCAGTATATATACAGGCATACTGCAGTACCGCGCTGAGAGTACGCTCACATATATACGTTCTCGAATAGCCCACTCTTGCAGCATGCCTGTAGTAATTCGTTTAAGAATATTTTCATTCGTATATGTGCTGCTATCTGGTAGGGATGTTTTAAAATACATAGAGCTTCATTTTCATTAGTTCTCTTTGTAAATACATCCAATCTTATGTCGATGAAATCTAGTTCGACAAGCGTTAGTGCTTGTCAACTTTTTGCGCCATTAGTACAGCCACATTGTTTACGTTTACCAAACATAACCTATCTGTTTTTTCTGTAAAGTTATAGCAACTCCCTAATTTTGTGCGTGTGTATTTAGATATCTTCTTGCGTGTTATTTAGCTATTTAGTTTTTAGGTATTTTAAACCTACCATTCAGGTAGGTTTAGGGTTTTAGGTATTATTTTAGTTATTTAGGTTTTTTTAGTGTTTTATAAAATGTCTGTGCGGTATAGTGATAGAAGTATTGACGAAAAAACGATTATTGAACTTTTCAAGAACGATTTATCTGACTTTTCGGATAGTGAAAGTGAGGATGAGAGCTACGAATTTTCTTCAGATTCAGCTGATGAAGCAGGGCCTCCAAAAAAGCGAAAAACTAACACGCCGATGGCATCGAATCTCAAGTGGGATAAAGACGGTCCATCTTCTTTTAGTGTCTTTGATTTCGATGAAACTTCGGCCGGAATTCAAGGCAAAATAAATGATACCGATGATCCAAATGATCTGGATTACTTTTTGCAGTTATTTGGAGGTAACATTATACAAAAAATTTCAGACGAAACTAACAGTTATTACAAAACCAAATTATTAGCAGTGTAGTTGTGACAGATAAAAGCCATCTAAAAAAATGGGCTGAAACGAATGTTGGAGAAATGTATTGTTTCATAGGCTTGATAATGCTTATGGCACATAAGAAAAACCAGTTTGAAGTTATACTGGTCTACAGACGACCTAATTCTGGCTCCATTCTTTTCAAAAGTAATGTCACAAAACAGTTTCTTCCTTCTTTTGCGGTGCTTACATTTTGCCAATAATGATTTGAATGTAAACAACAATAATAGGCTATTCAAAATTGAAGCTATCATAAATAACTTCAATCAAACAAATTCAGCAATTTTCAGTCAATTTCAAAATTTATGTATAGATGAGGCCTGTAATTGTGGAAAGGAAGGCTAGTTTTCAGACAGTACATCCCTTCCAAAAGGGCTAGATTTGGTATAAAACATTTTGTTATCAGTGATTGCCAAACTGGCTTTACATTATCAATGATTGTGTATACTGGTAAAGATACAAATCTTTTACATTCCGATCATGGTTTGCCCACAAATGTTGTTATGTCACTTATGCAAACATATTTTGATAAAGGTCATACATAGGTTGTATACTGATAATTGGTATACTTGCCCTGAACTTTTCCAGTTGTTATTGGAGAAGAAGGTGAATGCTTGTGGTACTGTTCGAAGCAACAGAAAAGGACTACCGGGAGGAGATAAAAAAATTAAGACTGGAGATATGGAAGTAGCACTCTGATAAATTGACGAATACTCATTGGATGGACAGAAGAGATGTAAGAATCCTCTCGTCAATTCACCAGGATGTGAGTATGAAACCTACTGGTAAAGTTGATAGAAAGACTAGTCTTCCTAAAGAAAAACCTGAGTGTGTATTAGATTATAATAAAAATATGGGAACTGTTGACCAAGGCGATATGCAGATCTCATCTCTTAGGTCAGAGAGAAAATCCATAAAATGGTATAAAAAATTATTTCAATACATCATTTATCTGACTGTAAGGAATGCTGTGCTGCTGAAACAGATGAGAACAGGGAAAAAGGAGCCACTAGAAGAATTCCGACTGTCAGTAATTAGACAAATTTTTAAAAAATTTCATCAACCAAGAGAAAAACCAAAAAGTGGAAGGCCGTCAAAACATGACACACCTCTTCGTTTGACTGAAAGACACTTCCCTACCATTGTACCACCAACACAAAACAAGAAGAATGCTACAAGGGTTTGTCATGTATGTGCTCATACAAATTTACAAGCAAAAAAACGCAAGGAATCTCGTTATATGTGCCGTCAATGTGATTTAGGTCTTTATGTTTATCCATGTTTTGAGAACTATCACACTATGACCAACTATTAGAAAAACAAAATTAGTACCTAGTATTTTAGTGAAAGTAATAATAGATAATAGTAGCTTAGAGAAAAACTGTATTGTGTAAATATTATATCAAGAAATAACCACCTAATAAAAATATTGACAATAAAATGTTAAGTTATGTAAATTGAAGACATTGATACTAAACAATGTTTTTGTATTTTTGTAATTGTATAAAGTTAACTTATCGATGATTAATCAAGCTAAAAACATTAATGATTGATTAAATTTGAATTAATTGATATTATTTGTGCTGTGTCCAACATTAGAACTTTTTGTTATTATTATGTATTTAGTTCATAAAATAAAATTGTGTATTTGTATTTTGTATAAGACAGAAATAAAAAAATTTATTATTATTATTATTTTCGTTAAATTGTGAAATAAAGGATAAATTCAGGTCAGTAAAAAAAATTGTTTTTTAGTGTATTAAGTTCAAATATTTTCATTAATTTTTTAAAATTAAAATAAAATAATGTTAGATAAAAAAAATTTTTGTTAAAAAAACTTGCTCCTGGAGGTGCACACACTGTTCTAAAAACCTGCTAATGAAAAGGTTAAGGTAATAATAACTTCTGGAAATTTTTTACCAATATTGCATCTGCCTTTGTCGATGGTTTAAATCAAACTGATTATAAAATGAAAAAGATAGCAATGAAAATTAAATAAGATAGCTATTGCTATGGAACTATTTTTTTTATTTAAGCATTTTTTCTTATGTTTGAATGTTACATTTTTTGTCATTTATTTCCATAACAGCAAGTCTTCTAATTTAGAAAAATTGTGATTATTAATTTGAACATGTTCTCCACAATTGGATTTCAGTTTTCTATATTTATAAGCTTGCAGATATTCTTGATGTCGTTTTTCAAAAGATCTAGACATTATGCCAACATAAAATTCATTACCATTCCTTGAACAAAACTTATCTTATGTAAACACTTGCTTTTTCATAAATGTCGGATTTACTGCTAGCAATATTTAATTTTGTTTGGTTACCCTAAGTTTGTTATTATTAGTTATATTAGCTTAGTATATTTTTTAGCTCATAGTTTAATAAAATTGTGTTATTCTACGTAAATAGTAAATTTTTTTTTTTTTGATAGGTTGTAATGTGGAGTGATTGGTACTTTATTTTAAAGGAAATTCTATTGATTAGTTTATTTCAGGGTTTCTATTTTGTACCCATTGTTTAAAGCAACAAATTTAATAACATCGAATTTGGTTTCTAAAGTTTTTTGAAGCTATTTTTATCAAATACATAGCGAGAATTAAAAATAATCATGTTTCCTTGAACCTCTGAAACCGTAAAAATGAACTGACTTGTTTAACAAATACAGCAGTTACTGTTATAATATTTTTTTAACAGAATAATTCAGTCACAAAATGGGACTTTTAATTGAGTTAAAAATGGGCCAGGCAACTAGTGCTGCTGAGCTAGTCTACATCGACTGACCCTTACCTGGATACATAATATGACACAGATTGAACGAAACAGATGGTACATACAAAGAGATAAAATTTTAACTAACCATTCCAAAGATTCTATACAAAACAAAAATTATTTACCTTTTTCTCTTCTTCTCTCTTGGCCTTCAACTCCGCTATTTTCTCAGCTGCTTCCTTGTCTTTTTGAGCCTTAGCCTGAACAAAATAACAAAAATAAAATTAAGTACACATTTCAATTAATTTAAATCACTAAACGCATTATATTTACGAACATCAATTTGACTAAATTAACATTATTCACACGATACACTAAAATACAATTTAATACGCTTTTTATAAACTACAGTATTGCTCATAACAGGCAGGTGGAGTGTTAATTATTTGCACTCGATCTGCTAGTTCCAGGACTACAAAAACTAGTTCTGTTTCCTATCCCATGGTCAGCCAATTATTTTACTGAAGCGTTTAAGAACAAAAGATGTAACGGTGTAAAAGAAACTAGTCAGAATTATCTCCTCCGAGTGATTCACTTTAACATTATACTCAGCCAGACCCTATGGCGAATGAAGTGCAGGTGTTATTTACAAGCTGGAAAGTAGATGCTTTTTAGAGGGCCTGGCTTGTTGATAAACAAACTTTTCCACTCAGTGAGGAAGGCATGGATAACCACCTCAATCCTTATTTACTTGGTAAACCCTATAGAGGTTCGAAACAGCCTTTCGGCTAAAGACTCAACACAAACTAGTAATAATCCCAAATTTGGTGTTACATAATATAACATGACATCATGCCATTTGAAATGCAATTATTTGAAAACGCACCTTCACATTAGATAAAAAATGCTTTCATACTGTCACAGACTCCTCAACCAACATAGCGCCTGCAGACTGTCCCACTACCTGCCTGACCCGCAGAGCCTACAGCACCCCCCTCCACCTTGAAGTGGACTCACCGGAGGGGGATTTAAGCGAGATCCGTGGTCAGCGAGACAATCCTTAATCAACTGTTAACCGGAGAAGAAGAAGGGCCCAGCCCAGACCGGATGCACCATCCCTGGTCTACGCTACCGGTGGCGGACGCTACATTCCTGCACCGGTCAGCCTTTGCCATCCCAGAGAAAGCCGCCTCAACCGTGCTATCAGCAGACGACCTATGCCAACCCGACACTGCGGGGCCACCACTGTCATGCTGCAGTCTGGACCCAACTGCTGCTGAGGGAAAGCTAGGCCTGAACTCTGTAGCAGAGCCGCCACTCTTTGGGCTCCGCTTCAATCACGCCGGCTCGCCGCTTCCGACCGCCAACAATGGCCCTTTTCAGGGCCACCAATTTTACAAACAAGGTTTTGCCATGTGTCATCGGTGACAATACGTATTTGATGCATTTCAGAACTGAAGTGAGCAAACATTTTTACAGAACAAAAATAATCAACATTTCTCAATTTAAGATTCGAGTTTAATGATATTACTCTCCACAATACAAAAAAAAAACACTAATATGATCCTTTATGCTCACCTTCATTTTAGAAACGGCAGCGTAATTCTTATAATGGGTCAAAGTGCGAGAATGAACTGAAGCTTCTTCATTGCTACCAATGAATTTGTTGCAAAGTTTGCAAAGATGGCCTTCTACTTGAACAACCAATTCAGTACCTATATAAATTAAATACAAAAAGTTTAAACATGCGTCATGAAACCAATTTGTTAACAATATCTTAACATAATTAACACAATTTCTTTTGCCATAAATGCACTTCGGTAAGAAAAAAACAATCTCTGGTAATTCCTATCCCAACTGAATAACAAATAATTAACCATACTTTTTAGCAAGTATTTTGTTTCCTATTTAAAAGCTGGCAAACTAAGTTTACAATAATTGAAGTTTCTTGAAATATTTACACTCAAAAAATATATATAATATATATATTTTAAATACAATATTTTAAATATATAATTATGATTAAAATAAGTTTCAGAGTTTGAGTCTCTGAGCAAATATAGAAATTTTAACAAATATTATCCACAGCAGTCATTGTCGCTAATGATTTTCAGCTCCCCTCTTGTTCTGTTAATAATATGAACACAGTTTATATCAAATGAACCCGAAATCAATTTAACCTGGAATTATCAAAAAACTCATTTAACATGTTGAGATTAAGATGACGACTATCTGTTATTTATTTATTTTATTGGCAGCTGAGCAGTGGTTCTTTTGCCATAAAATATCTCAGGATCTTTTCCTTTACTTTATGGTGAAAATAATACCAGAATTTTAATTTTTTTGTGTACTTTTTAAAATGTCAAATTCATTTGGTACCTGCCACCTCAGTTTTCAACCATGTTTTCTACCAGTGGTTTCTTAATGAATCATTAAAAGTCTTTGTTAAAAACGCATATTATAATATTTATTATTTTAAATTCAAAAAAGCTACAGCAGGCTATTCCACGGAGACAGTAGAAGTAGTAAACAAGAATCAATAATTTATAAGACTCATCTGAATCGTAAATAATTGCAGACAGGCTTTGTCAGTTATAGCTAAACTTACAAATAACCAAAAGCCACATTCATTGTCAAACAACTTCACCTATTTTTAACAATTTAATAATCTCAACTCCCATTAATCATCAAAAAAAAAATACACAATTGAATAAGAAACCTAAACTCACCAACAGGTGCTTCGGGATCATACTCCTCAACAGACAATGGGAAATCAGTCAAATCAAGGTGATCAAATTTCTTGCTGTCGCCCATGAAATCAACTTCACCATCCAATTCTGCAAAGACAGAGACATCACCTCCTGTAAATATTAAAAACATTTTCTTAAATTTCCTTAGACTTAAAACAATTCACCAAGTTATACTAGTTTTATCAATTTTTCATGGCTCATACAAAAACTTTCACGATTTTTCTCATGGCTCATACATGACAAGCTATAATCAGGTAACAACTTCTCTCACTATTTTGTGTTAGTGAAATAACACTTTTCTTAATTCCTTAAATAATTAAGATTACGTCGTCTGTTATTATTTACTAACAAGAAATCACCAAAAAATATAACAGTATTAGTAAGGTTTCTGTTCTGATGCCATTTACATATTTTGTTCTTAAAATTCCTGTTTCATTTTTTTTAAAATAGTCAAATTATAACTAGTAAAACTTGTAATTTTTACAAGAAAATTAAAAATAAATTATACAAATGAAGTATAGTCGTGAGAAAGGAATTCCCCTTCCACTCCACATCACATGTAAAGTCAAACCGCATAACAACGGCAGCTTGAACGCTACTACTTTGCCTGATATTATTAGCTACTATTATAAGAAATGAAAACCAATGATACACCAGGTCTGTCTTTCACTTCCCGCTCAAAAAAACGTTATCACACTACTAATAATTTCACAACTTTGACTATGCAAACCTTGACCCTTTTTGCAAACTTTATTTTTCCCCAATTTTCACTCATTTTATATGAACTCTGAACTGAACAGAGTCAACAAAAAAGTAAACAGCTTTAAATAATATAAGACACTACATTGGAAATTAAAATCCGTTAAATAGCAATTTAGTAAACGATAAAAATAAATACATGAGATAGAACAACAAAGATATATTATAATATTTGTGTAGAATAACACTTCACTTCAATAACTAATTAATCACTTCTTAAGTTAGAATTAGACTACAAAATTGTCAAGTTGCACTTCTCACGCACACCCCTCTCCTTATTAAATGGACTTTCCCATACAGACTACTCCCACCAGCTTAGACTGGCCTAAGACCCTGCGTCATCACTTCTTCCTTTTATAGAATATTTTCACTATACAGTATATATGGTCGCTCTAATATTTTTACACAATTTCCCTCAAGTGGACTGAACAAATGCTTTATCAACCCTCTTGTAGTCTGTGCATTATTCAAGAGCATACCTTCCAATGCCCAATCCCAAAATTTGACGTAATATATAATAATTATTTTGCATGGTAATATAATTATCAAAACAAAATGTTTGCTAGTTCCCACAGACAAGTAAAGGGCAGTTTTCACAAAATTTAGCTTAATTTCTTTAACCCTAAACTTTAAAAATGTAAAAAACAAATGAAGAGCTGAGTGAATGAACGTGTTATGTTCTACTGTTAACAGAAATACTAATTGACTACTGTGTTTTTGTATGACTTTTCATTTTATGTTTACTAGTAAAATAAGAGTGTTGAAGATCACTTTAACACCTTCGAACAACAAGATGCTAGAATTTTTACTATTTAGAACTGTAGAAATAAATAAGAACTACAATTAATAATTAAAAATAGTGATAATAAGTGTTAAGTAAGTTCTTTAAAACAACCTTTCTAAACACAGGGTAATGAAAAAATTTAAATAGCAAAAAGACTTTCTCATAACAGTTGTATTTTGCAAGTACTGAAAAATGAAACAATTCACAAAAATTGGACAAATAAGGTGGTATTTTTCTTAAAACTAACATTTTCATCCAGTAAGCTCTTAAAAGTGTGCTAGATACTATATTGATTTACGAAAATTTTCTGTAACCCATTCCGATTCCAGGGAAGTGTTACCAACCTATCCAGAAACATTAAAATTTTAACTGTTTTTATACGAATCTGTTCTTGTTTTCCCCACATTTCCCTTGAACCGATAATTTACACAAAACATTATTTGATACAAATCATTAAACTAACCATCTAAGCTATCAATATCAGCGCCTTCCATCTCTTCATCTTTCAAGCCAGGCTTAGTGTTGCGATGATATTCAGCCACCTTCAATAAATGAGGTGCAGTCAACTTGTGGTCGTCCCATTCCAGACGATTAGGGAATTCCTTGTGGCACAAGTGACACTTTGGATGAAGGAAAGATTTCAATTTCTGAAAAATAAACAAAATTCATTAATTTGTTTGTATGTAAATAACCATGAAACAGTATCTAGAATATAAACAAGATAAACTTCATCTGCAACTTTTCTAAACAAAAATTATTTAGTAATATTAATTTTAATAATTACATCAATTGACAAATCACTACGGGCGAGACAAGAATTCTCCTCTATCTGGTTGACAATACTCATCAAGATAGAAGTTTGGGATGACTGACGAAACACTGGAAAAACCAATTGCAAGAACGGATAATGTAATTTGCTGTCGCCCAATACTTCTGAGTATGAAGACATCCACAGATGTTTGCTTTAAACAATTTTTCTAATACAACTTTATGAAAAAGCCATCGTTTAACCATATAATAAAGAGTCTACCAGGTTTCAAACAATTTTTCTTCTTTTGATTTGCTTACTTAAAAGTTTGGAATTATTTCAACAAACAGATATACAGGCCTATTAAGTTTTATCAGGTTGTTCGATAAAACTTCTTAAAAAAAAATTTTTCAATCTTATTTCACATTTGTGGTTTTTAATGTAATGTGTGGTTTTTAATATTTTTTGAATAAATGTCGAGATACTTAAACCTTGGAAAGGAACAGGTGTACATTAGGAAAGAGGGTTTCACATACAGCCAAGGCCAGTTTTTAAACTCCTCTCATTAGTAAAAAAAAAAATCAATTCAAGTGTTTCTGTGCGTTTTCCGAAAATTAAATAATTTGTTTTTTTAACTTACTGAAAAAGTCTCTCACTAAAACAAGAACATATAGAGTTACTTGAGTCACGAGTTTGCCTTCGGTTCACCACCATAACAATGTAAACTATACTTAAGAGAATACACAGTACATCGCGGAAACTTTTGTGGGTTAACCGTACGAATAGAACTGTTTGTTAACAGTTCTTGTTAACAAACGGAAATGTTAGTTTCTCGAAAACACTGTCAAACTATTCACAAAGCTGGATGAAATCTAATATGCAATGGAATAAAATGCTGTGAAGTTGTTGAAGCTAAACAAAAATACCTTTCCACACCTCTTAACAAAAGCCATGAAGCAACCGGCTGACTACTGTGATGTTACTCTTTCTACAATTCAAAATATACAGAAGGAAATGGTTAAATCAATGGAGACATGTGAAAAGTTAGTACCAGTTTTAAAAGAAAGGCATAATTATAATTGGAAAAAATGTCAGTCATAACTAAGTATATTAATTGAAGGGGACATATGGTTAAACTGTACAATTTCATGGAAGTAATATAGTGTCATTGTTGATGTTGGCAGCATTGTCAGATTTCTCTTCGCTTTTTCACAGCCCATCCATACGTAAAAGGCATTCTCGTGACTCGCTATCTACAGAAGCACTTTTTCAAATTGCTTAGAATTTCGTATCACATACTGCAGTACGAATTATGTAATATTAACAGTTTCATTTTTTGCAAGTACCTAAATAAATTCTTGCAGCAAAAATATATTAGATTTTGTTTTCCTATTTAAATATTGAAATGTATACATAAATTACTACGTTTATTTTGGTGAAAAAATTAAGTACCTCAAGCCTAATAGGACAAATAATTTTTATAGATTAAGTATTTTATAATATTGTAGGATGTAAGTACAGTAATCACTCGTTATCCGCGGGGGTTACCGCGGTTAGTAATACCTTATATGACCGAAAAGATAGGGGTTAGGTTCTAAAGGTAAAGTCCTGTAGTCGTTTTAAGTGTTGAATAGTTTTAGGAACATTTTACCATTATTATAATCTATGAATTTTAATAAATACAGTAATTTACGCATAAAAAATTTAAGTTGCTTTAAAATAGTTAGTTATGGCACTTCGTTTCTTCTTCAAACAAGACACACACACACACACACACACTCAACACACTCCTTGTGGACTTCTTTGTATGGTATCATTAGCTCCTGAGTCCTCTTTTGAATTGAAGGGCCCTTTCCATGACTGGATCTGTCTTAAACACGTGATCACCCAATGCATTGCAATGCTAAGGATCTCGTTGATGGTTTGTGAAGAATTGCTTGGCTTCGTTTCAGGATTGTCGAACACACAAAGAACTGTACATACGTACGAAAAAGTTTAAGACTGATACATGGAGGAAAACGTACAGAGAAATTACAGTATGGTGCCTGGGCATACAAATGGCGGCGAGAGTGGGGTGTTATTGGCGGGGCCCGGTACCCGGTGACTGGCTCACTACGTACAGTACACGGAAATCTAGCTTGGCTCATGGCAGCCATCGCCATACTAGTGTGTGACTCAACATGATACGGATACCAAAACATTTATTCAAACACATGTTTTCAGATTGTATGACTTCCAAAACAAGTATGATGTACACAAGGTGAGAAAACTTACGTATTTTAAGGTTTTAGGCCCATGGACAATGTCCGCGGATACCAAGGGATTACTGTATTTAAACAGAAAACACAATTTTTTATTTTATGGGTAGACTTCCCCCATTAACTAGTTACCTTCCGGTTATAGTAATACAAAATTAATTAACCGTATTGTGTGATGCAACAACAAACCTGATGACGATCCTTCTTTCTGTGAGAGATCAAGTTCCCATAAAAGTGCAAATCGCACATGGTACAATATTCCCTCTGATTGTTGAATACTTTCTTGCCTTGTCGCTGAAGTCTCTCAATTTCCAGCTCACGCTGTGATTCAGCAGCCTAAAAATGTATAAAAGAAACAAATTTTAATTTTCACAATAATGAATTTTACTTATAGAATGTACAGGGTCAATACTTTTCATTTCACTTTAGTTTCCAAAAATTAAACATAATACAGAATGAAAAGGGCACAGAGAACCAACCAAATGTAACCCATAGAAAAGGGTGCGTTATCTGATTTGCAACTATCTTGTAATGTGATACAAATATATAGAACACATTAATAACCAACCCTCATAAAAATACTCTAAAATAATCACCAAAGCCTACGATATTTAAATAAACTGAAAACTCCATTATCATTACTAGTGCTTTTTATTTTAAAACATAACTAACGGTTTCTCTCTCTCAAGTACACGCGCACAATAAAAACAAACAGCAAAAAAATAAATGCGATTGAATACAGATGCATTTGAATATACGCAAGTTTCACTTTAAAAATAATCCTAAAGATTGAACACCAAATTTTTCTGTCTTCAGTTGTCAGGGTTGGTTAGCGGCATTTTGCCACTTGCTTTCTCACATCCAGCATCATACATAACTTACTGCAACTTAACAAGTCTAGAAAGAAAATACTTACACGTTGTTCATGACGCAACAGTTCCACCTTGATCTTGTAAGTCTCATCAAGTTGTTCCATCATCATTTGATGGCGTCGACCACTCATGTGCTTCTCGAAAGACTGAAAACAAAACATAACAATGTATTTACATGTTACAGACAATAAAGCTTGATAAAAATGTATAGAATAATAAAACGCATTACATTTTTTAAATCTTACAAATTTTTTATTAAAGTATGATGCAAGATACAGAAGATCTCTTTTATGAAATTAAAGGAATAAAATTGGTTATTGGACGGAAAAAAGTGTATCGTTACCAGGCACGAAAGATAAGTTTTTCTTAGTTATTCATTGTCTGGTTACCTAGCATAATATTCTTTAAAATTCTTTATTTATTTGGTCCTTTCTCAGACTATCTAAGAAATTCTGAAGTATGTACATATATAAACAGCCAGCTCTTTCAATGTAATATAGTAGCTATTCAGATTTCTAGTGGTTTTAATAAGAGATTATTAAACGTTACTCTGTTAAAACCAGTATTTATAAAACATGTCTGTGCACAGAAAATACTGTTTACAATGTTAATGCTGCATTAGATAGATTGAGCACGCTCAATAATCATATCGATCATGTCACTTCAATATGTTGTAACCCTTATTTCTGTCAAAATCGATATTTTGCGCTTTACTGCATTACTAACCGTCAAATATAGGCCCTAACAAAATGTTTTAAGCCACAGTGCGATATAAATAAATGTATCTTAACTATTACAAATAACAAACATCATAAATTTTAATAACAAAAAACTGCGCTCTGTAAAATTTCTATTTTGTGGCTTAAGACATATTAAAGAGACAAAGTCGATAAAATCATTTAGCTAAATAGATGCATGTCATAAGACTAAATAAATTTTTAAGATTACAATTATTGTAATCTACTTCGACTGATAACCAGGTAAATCAAGCGTACATTTTTGTATTTACAGTTTTGTATTGCTGTTTTAGTTTTATTTTGATATATTTGTAATTATATTTTAAAAATTCACATTTATTATTATTTGTATCTCTTATAAGTTTTTTAACAAGTTAATCATTTATTATAACCAGATCCTGGACTTCCATTACAATATAGTACATTTAAATACGAGTGAAGAATCCGCAAGTAAATAAACTACTTCAAAAAACTGGACCCACATACATATTCAATTTGATTACTTATCCTAATACAGATGGTTCCAAAACAACCGAGTAATGAAACAAATCTGGCAAAAATATGTATACATTCTGTCAAATTTAGCATCATCTTTTAATTTAATACAATAAAAATTATTATTACGGTTATTAACGACCTAGAAAATAATGTTAATACGAGGGGGTACCCAAAAGAAACCGGAATTATTTTTTAAAACTATTTATTTTTAATTTTTTTACAAAAGAACCTTATCCCCTTCAAAATACTCTCCATTACAACTAATACATTTGTCCCACCGGTGCTTCCACTGTTCAAAACATTTTTTGTACTCCTCTTCAGTGATGGCTGCCAGCTCATCCATCGTTTTTTTCTTGACATCATCAACGTTGTTAAATCGGAGACCTTTCATGCCCCTTTTCATGCGTGGGAACAAGAAAAAATCACACGGAGCCAGATCGGGTGAGTACGGTGCGTGTGGTAGCAAAACCATGCCGTTTTTCGCCAAAAACTGGGTAACCGAGATTGCCGTGTGTGCAGGCGCGTTGTGGTGGAAAAACCAGTCCCCTGTCTGCCACAAATTAGGTCTTTTACGACGAATGCTGTTTCGTAGTCTTCTTAACACTTCAAGATAAAAAGCTTGATTTACCGTCTGGCCTGGTGGAACGAACTCTGAATGGACAATTCCCCTCACATCAAAAAAACAAATCAGCATTGTTTTGATGTTCGATCTGACTTGACGACTTTTTTTTGGTCGGGGTGATAATGAAGTCTTCCATTGACTGGATTGTTGTTTGGTTTCTGGGTCGTACCCATAGCACCAAGACTCGTCACCCGTAATGATCTTTGACATGAAATCTGGATCAGTTTCAAGCTGTTGTTTCAAATCACTACACGTTTCAATTCGGCGTTCCTTTTGAGTGTCTGTCAGAACCCGAGGCACAAACTTGGCAGCGACTCTTTTCATTGTCAAGTCTTCTGTTAAAATGCGTTGGACTGAGCTCCAAGATAACCCACTAACCTGTGATATTTGGTCAATGGTCTGTCGTCGGTCTGTTCGTACAATTTCTTTCACTTTCACAACATTTTCGTCTGTTCGGGAAGTCGACGGTCGTCCAGAACGAGGTTTGTTCTCAATCGACATGTCGCCATTTTTAAAGCGCAAAAACCACTCGTACACTTGGGTTTTTCCAATAGCGTCGTCTTTGTAAGCTGTGTTCAACATTACAACTGTTTCCGCAGCGTTTTTACCGAGCAAGAAGCAAAATTTCACAGCCGCACGTTGTTCATTAAAACTTGCTATCATGAAAAACGACACGAGCACAAAACAGCACTAGCAAGAACAATCACTGCACGAGAACAGAACAAGCTAGATCAACGAACAAAATGGCATTGAACTGGCAATGAGTAGCGCTACAAGCAGCCTAGTGGCGGGAATTTGTACTGCACAAGCTCCGCCCACAGCAGAGCTATTCCGGGTACTTTTGGGTACCCCCTCGTATTATATCAACCAATAATTATAACTAATATTTATAAGGAAAAACTCACAGTTGCATCCCACATGTTCTTGTGGCAAACATGGCATGACAGCAGAGCATTTGGCACGCCAGCATACTTATCGCCACGAGACTGAAACCAGGAAAACAATAACATTATTATTTACAGATTATTGTACACATGTGAAAATACTTATTTGTAACAAACCTATCATTTTTTTAGGCATATTTATTTAAAATTATGTGTTATTCTAATGAAGACATAGATATTATCATCTATGTACAACCTTAACATTGCAATGCCAACAGTAAAATGTTTTAGTCGTGATAAATAGTATTCATTACAAAAACACGTCTAAAATTTGGGTATAAAGCGTGACAGTTTAGCTATTGCCCAAAAAGCAACGTGACTAACCAGGCATTCATTGCCACCCCAAAGAAAATAAACGTAATATGCGTATTTTCCTTGTACATTATACAGTACCCCATTGCAACAGAACTTATGAGCAGACAAATTCAGAACACAATCTGTTTATTCAACAGTTACCTTGGTTCTCTAAAATATACTTTAAAAATTTACACACCTAAGATTCTCTTATTCACATGATGAAAATTGAAGTGGAAATACACAATCGTTACTATACATATATGCAATTTTAGTTACTATAGGGTGATTCAAAAAGAGCGCCGGTTTTTAAACGGCTGGTAAATTTTTGTTTATCGGTTGGCACATTGTTTGACCTCATTTCTATTTCAGAGAACATTCCGATTGACGATTCAGTTGTAGTTTCTCTTGTTCGCAGTGTAATACTCTCGCAGTCTCTGTCTAACCATGGAGAAGTTTACTATTGCGCAACGAGTGTTAATCGTCAAAACATTTTACCAGAGTGGAGAGAGTTATGCGGCTACTGTCAGGCGACTTCGCGGTACTCTAGGACGTATGAAGCACCGAATGAATCAACAGTTCGCAGGCTCATAAAAAAGTTTTTTGAGACGGGTTTAACAGTCGACCTTAAAAGTTCTGGACGTCGTCGTTCTGGCCGAACTGAGCAGAACGTTGCGTTGGTTCGTGACAGTGTGGCTATTAGCCCAGCAAAATCAATACGTCGCCGTTCTCAACAATTGGGTTTAAGATGTTCTTCTGTACGGAGAATTCTTCGGTACGATCTCCAATATCACCCGTATAAAATTCAGTTGACGCAACATTTGAAAGTGGCAGACCACCAGAAGAAACGACAGTTTGTTGACTGGGTATTGAGAAAATGGCAGGATGATGACACCTTCGCAAACAAAATCATTTTCAGTGATGAGGCGCACTTCCACTTGTCCCACATAGTCGAAACTTGTCGTGCAGTGATATCCAATTTCATGGACAGAGTTGATGCGTGCCAGCGCAGTAGAGGAGGACACACGCATGACATCATTTTTCATACATAAAATCGGAAGGTAAGATGAACTTGTTGATGTATTTATTTTCAGTTTTTCAATAAAATAAATCTCTTAATTTGATATATCAAAACCGGCGCTCTTTTTGAATCACCCGTTATTAATAATAACTCCTCGGTCTCCATTTGTAAAGTTGTATTTATTTGTAACTTCTGTTGCATAATAAAAAAAACCAAATACACAACAGATGACGCTTACCTGATTAAAAAAAAACTCAATACTTTCAGGACAGCATATATCCATCTGAAGTTGCAGTAATAACATATCAATACATGCACACTTTTATCAGTTTGTCATGACGCATACCAAAAGTATGTAATATATAAAAAATTATATGGAGGAACGAGTGTTCTATTAAGGACACAACCCTTATTATAAGAAGATAGAAGTAATACAATGTTTTCATTGCAATTTGCTATTCATTTGTAAAATAATAATTTAGCTTAATTAATCATTTGTAAAGTACGGAAAATAAAAATATGCCGTAGATTGTGGCTTTTAACATAGGGTTGTATTCTTAAAAAAACAATTGCTGACACAATATAACAAAACAACTGCTGTCACCACACTAATGCTTGACTGGAACATTTAAAGTCGTAGGTAGTTGGCCTTGAGTACACTGTTGCCAACATACCGATTGGGGGCAGAAAATTTACCGATGTATTACTTCTATCTTCTTATAATCAGGGTTGCGTCCTTAATAAAACACCTGTTATAATACTTAGTAGGTATACTGAACTAGTACTTCAGTTTAATTTTTGGTATTGTCATGACAATCTGATGGAAGTGTGCATGTATTATTATTAATTACTGTAACTGCAACTTTAGATAGTCATCTATTGAACATTTGGTGGTATCTTACATTATATAATTCTAACAATACACTCCGAAAATGTTCAACAAAATAAACTTCTATTACGTATTGCTCTCTTTAGAATGAAATCAAAATTTTAAAAAAACTTGTATAAAAATGTGTTTGCCACATTTCAAGTACCCAAGTTGTCAGACATTATTTTGCCCAACAGCTGGTTCTAACTTACTCTTAAGTTTTCACTTTATGTGGATGCCACTTTTTTCCAATTAAGAAAAATCTGAACAGTTATCAGCAGTGATAATGTATCTTTAAATGTGATGTTTTTAAAAATTAGCTTTATTGCAGTAGCTGAGTTATAATGCAAATACACCAATTAATTATGTTAAGATATGATTAAGAGATGCTGGAAAATTATCAATATTCAGAGATAAAAAAAACTAACAAAAAGTGAAGGCAAATAAGTCAGCTACTGAATAATAAGGGTGGAAAGGGTTAAGAGTAACATCAGAAGCACAATGTGTTCAATAACGTCTTTAAAAGTCATTGCCACAAAATGAATCCAGTCTTCTTCATAACATTTGAAATACAAAATGAATATCTTGAAAAAACCATTCCCAACAAAATAGTCCAACCATTCAAAATAGTCATTAACCATTCACAATCATATTCCAACACACTTTTTGTTTAGGTCATCAACCAAAGGCTGGTTCGAACCTCTAGAAGCTTTACTAAGTAAAATGAGGAGCGAGGTGGTTTACCATGCCTCAGTGAGTGGAAAATGTATGCTTATTAGCAACCAGGCTCTCGGTAAAGCATTTACTTTCCACCCTGTAAATGACACCTTCACTTCATTCACCACAGGGTTTAGATGTATAATGAAATTCATTACTCTCAGAGGAGATAACCCTGACTAGTATCTTTAGCACTTCTTTCTTTAATGCTTCAGTCATATTTTAACTGGCTGACCATGTAATAAGAAAAAGAACTATTTTTTGTAGCCCTGGAACTAGCAGAAAGAACAAGTGCAAATAATACAGTAAAATCTCTCTATTGCGGAACTCTCTATAGCGGAAATCTCTCTTTAGCGGCATTATTTGCCGACCCCGACCCTTTCGTATACTATGATAATGTATTTAACTCTCGTTATAGCGGCAAAACAATATCTTCAGGATATGGATTTAGACGTCTATGTAGGGGCAGACAATGACTTAGCCACTTCAGCAGATGTTGGCAATGATGCAATAATCGAAATTGTCTTAGCCCAAAACAACGAGCAAGAAAGTGAATGACGATGAAATGGAAACAGATATGTTGTCCCATCAAGTAAACAAGCACTAGGCGCTATTCTTGTTGTTTCAACGTACTGTCATTGCCAATATGTAAATGAAAATTTACAAGTTTTAAACATTGAAAATGAAATTGAAGACATGTTTTATGAATTGAAAACGAAACAAAATTTACAACTTATTTTATGAAATGAAATGTACTTCACAGTCATTGTTTCCTTAATAACAAAAAAATATATACTGTACTGTGTATTTTTTTGTGTTTGTGTAGCCTATGTTTTATTAGATTTTAATTGTATGTATCCTATGTTTATTACTGTTCAGTAAAAACCGAGTTTCAGTGCTAATTAATTTTAGGCTATCTTTACGGTATGTACTGTATGAATGATTATTGAAAAAAGTTCAATACGAAAAATGAAATTCTATTGTTAAACATTAGTAACACAACATCTAATAAAACCAGTTTGTATCCAAATTTCTTGTTAAGTTAATAACCTACACTTTATGTAGGTAATTAATTTAAATATCTCACTGTATTGAAGTAATCTACTGTATTAAACATTCGTCATAAAGTTATCTGTTCAGTAGTTTTTCAAAAACTTATTCCATGCACCATTTACATACGTATATAAGTTATTTTGTACAGAAAAATTAGTACTCCAACTTCCCTCCCACTGGTAATTACTCGCTCTCTCTATAACGGAACTCTCTTTATAGCGCCGGTATCTCATGGTCCCTTCAATTCCGCTATAGAGAGATTTTACTGTAATTTAAAACTCTGCCTGTCTATTATGAGCAACCAACACACTTAAAAATTAATAAAAATAATGCAAGATTTTATCGATACACTTACTAACCTTCTTTTCTCCGTCACTGTCCTTATCACCATCGTCATCCCTACAGAAAAAAAATTATCGCGTTTTAAAAACATTTACATAAAACAGACACAAAGCAACAAAATTACATTAGTGCACCACTACTACGTTACACTATCATTTCAGGACTAATTACTAAAATGTTTTGTCAAAGAAAAAAAAACTACGGCTGATTGGCTTTCAAATAATAAGACAACAATGGAGAATTTTTTTTGGATTCATAAAATTCCAGGAAAAACGCACATACTAATGCATTTAGTAAAAGGCAACACAATTAGGCACAGATCAGATGTTTTGCGAGTTTAAAATATTCATAAATCTAAAAAAAGAAAAACTGGGATTTGTTACGAAGATAGAAATGCTGTGGAAAAGTTATAGTCTCGTAGCTTTCACAATCAGACGAAAGAAAATTTTCTTCAGTTAATGTGTACACAAGTCAATCAAGAACTGTTTATCTCGCTGAATCCATTCAGAACTTTAATCAAATCTACTGCATTTAAAAAACACTCCTCCATGAATCAGAAGCACAATGTGTTCAAGAACGTCTTTAAAAGTCATTGCCACAAAATGAATCCAGTCTTCTTCATAACATTTGAAATACAAAATGAATATCTTGAAAAAACCATTCACTGAAGTAAGCTCCAATTAAATAACACACTTTGAAAAATCACACAAATTGTAAACAATACAGAGGAAACCTATTTTACAGAAATTTATCTGGGAATAATTAAAACAAATTATGCTATTTTCTTAAAACCTATATAGAAAAAGACTTTTTAAAACAATCACATTTATGTATATACTTAAATATTACAATTTTACATCGCTTAAATTACTTAACAATTTCTACTAAAACTCTGATTCCACTAGACCGCGGCAACAATGTCCTGATTTATTGAAAATTATGACTGTCCCAAACAGAAGTAAAACCATGATAATCAGCTAAAATAAAATTAATTTTCTAAATTTTCATACAAATTACTCAATTCAATAACTTGCAAAGGAGAGTTTGATAGAACCATTGAAATTATCAACAATTTAAGATCTGATTGGATGTCATGTAATATTCTATTCAAAAACTGGGTTTTTATGGTCCAAGGTAACTTGTTATATAAGCATACAGAATTATGTACCTCTACAAAAGCTCTCCAAAATACAGGTAAACAAAATGAAAAAATTATGTATTCCAACAGAATGCAAGACATCCTTAATAAGGTATATCAATTAAGTTTGAAGAACATTTTTATTTAAAAATGTTCTTATTTATTAGCGATTACAATGGGTCATGCAACTGAAATAGTGGGTTTGGACGTGTGAAAATTGGCAGACCCTAGCCGGGATTATAACTTGGGACCTACGCGTTTTAGACTAGCACACTAACCACTGCACTATGGAGGCGGCCATTGAAGAACTTTTATTATAACACAGATTTCAAGAAAGGGTTAAATTTGTAGAAAAATCAGAAGAAATCCAACAATTTGTAAAGAAAAACTATGAGCCTTAGAACCTTCACAGCACTTTTCTAAATACAACATACTCTTTTGTTAGATAGCGCACTTTTATGTCATAAGATCTTTTGTGACTTCAAGTTTACTAGTTAAAATTAAACCAATAATTGGATAGAGAAAGTGAATTTGAAATTTTCCAACCAGTGCAAAATTATCAGACTTTTGTGCAATTTATAGGCACATACAGAAATAACATAAAAATGGAAGTTGTGTCCTTGAAATAATGCCTTAAACACACACCCTGCGTACTGGTTTAATCAACAACAAAAAGCTGATTCAGGTTAATATCGATCACAATTGTAATTTATGATTATGAAATTAGATTCTAACTGAATTACAAAATAAACAATACTTTTGATTCAATTACAGTACTAAACGTTTAACTAGTCATTCTAGGGACACACATTAAAATACAGACAGATTGTATGACATTTTAGACTTACAAAAACAATTTACGTTTACAAAATTAGCAATTCATTGCCTTTGCTAGTGGAAACAGATCAACAAATACTTAAGAGCTTAAAAAAATAAATTGAAAATAAATTACTTGAAACAATTTCAATAGTAGATTCCCCTTCAAAGCAGTCTCGTGCCGTTCACCAAAGCAGACAAGATCAGGCTGCATGGTATTCTTGTAACGTTTCAGACACACCATTCTCCTTGTCGAGTTATTGACATCGCCGTCCTACTGTAATTTGTGCGCCAAGTTGGAATGTCGTCACGTATAAATTCTCCTCCATTTTAGCTTCATTTAATATGTTCAAAGGATAGGAAGACAAAAAAAGGAGCAAATTATGTGAATGTACAATAATAATGGGGAAAGAGGTTAGGAAATGCAAAAAAATAAACAAAAGAAAACTGGCACAAAACAAAAATGTCGGAGAGTACTTTAAAAATGACAAACAACTTCCGAAAACAACATTTTAGAAAGAAAAAAATTTTGAATAAATACTTAACTCCTTTTTAATAATGAATTAGGCCAGTCAGACTGACAAAATATAACAATTTATAGAAAAGATGGGATATATTTTTCAAATATTTCCTTGATTTAGTAATTAAAAAACCCATCTATATAAATTTCTTTTTTTTAATGAAAATTTCGTGCCAAATTCTGTGGAAAAGAAAACCCATAAAAATCATTTTCATGGAAGGAAAAATACAGACGACATTCCGATTGGTAACAAATGTCCAGTAGTACAACTTCACCGTTGCGATAATAACTTCACAATTGAGAGTGATGTATCCAAAATTTCGCAGTGAATACTTTCTGCAACCACACATCCCATCACAAGCACCAAAACAGCAAAAGACCACTTTGAATGGGGAATACAAGCGCAAAAACAGTTCATTAATATTTTTTTAAGAACCCTGATTTCGAAACAAACACATGAAAACATGTAATTCAAAAGAAAACAAAAAAAACAACTATGCTATCATTAATAACAAAAGTTTCTTAAACGGAATAAGCTAAGAAAACATTTAACAGACAAAGTTTGAACTTCCATATCAGATTATTAAATAAGTCTGCCGATAAGAAATTCTTTAAAAAAATTTCTTTAGAATTTACATCGAAAAGTTCTGAAATTTCTTTTGTAAAAAATAGCACACACAAAAAAAAACTGGAATAATATTGTGAAATCATTAGGAGCAAGAAAACAGCTAAATCTGACAAATAAAAAAATAACAGGAAAAGTGCCACATCCGAGGAAAAATTGAAAATAAACTTCAGAAAACTGCAAGTTACATTTTTCAAATAAAAGTAAAAACAATATTAGAAAAAAAAAAGAGATAAAACAAGAATAAATTAAAAAACTGCTACACGTTCTTTATAAAAGGAAAAAGGTAAAGGATATTTAAATAAGGAAGGAACTATCTTACGCAAGAAGGAATTGTTGAAGCTATTGGCAAGAAATGAAATTGCATTAAGTGTACAAGGAATTTCGTTAACCAGAAAGATCAGTCTAAAAGACAGAACAACATAATAATGAAAATGTCAACAAAAATCAAAGATTAATTTTGTCAAATTATAAAAAAAGAAAAGAAAAATATTACGGAAGTTCATAAAAAATTCTGTTCAATTTTTTTTCTATCTGATAAAATGCTACTAACAAAATACAATTATCATTTCATGTCTATAAACATCATAACAGGCACATTGAAACATGTGTTGCAAACGTAAAGATATAATTTGTTTCACAATAGAATAAATAACATCCATTCCAAGATCTGAATAGACAATTAAACAAGACGCTGCTTTTAAATTTTACAGTAATTTTTTGACAGAAACCAGATTAAATTAAGTGCAATTGCCTCTGCACACTAAAAACATTTTTTGGAATGTTTACTTCACCATTATTAAATCAATGAATCAAAATTGGTCAATTAGTTAAACTCTTATTTTAGTTGTTTTTTAATAGACTCCAAATAATCAAAATTGTATGCTGTTTACATCTAAAACCATCAATTTCCTTAGTTGCAACTGTATACTAGTTTTAAAAAAACCACTGTAAAGAAAAAAACAAGATTAAAGATATCATTGACATAATGAAAAGCTCAATTAGCCCATTCTCAGTTTAACACAATAATTTATCGCTTGATATGTAATCACTTATACATCCTTAACTATAAATTTTAACATTAAAACAAACAATATGTAATTTAAAATAATTCTTTTTATACAGTAAATATGTCGCAAACATTAAAAAAAATTTCAATTTTAAAAATATGACATTTCAGCATACTAGGTATGACCACTTAATGTGCCACAGAGAATACTCTACCAATATGCACATGCTCTGACCCAGAATAAAACACTTTCTTACACAGAACCACAAAGTTCCTCAGATTTCAGCTTATAAAACAAAAACAAACATTAATCATGTTGTAACAACCTTGCTCTCTCTACACAAATCCACATAACTTTAATGTTTATTTAAAAAAATGTTAATTAGAAAATTATTACACATCCATCTATATGGTTTTCATTAAATCTTGTAAAAATATACATATTTTAACTAAGCTTTAGAAAACTATATTAAATATAACTTATACAAGGATCAGCAGAAAATTTCTCAACATTGATTGCAAGTAAATTCTTATAACAAATAAAACATTCCTCAGATACATGCACAAAATTTTTACTTTTTAACAACCCTTTATGTTAATAATTTCACTTTACCAAAGATGCAGCATTAAAATGGGACAACAGATTCACATGTGGCCATGTTTAATGAACCTACATTTTATAAAACCTACTTCATGAGTTGAATGTGAATTGGTAGGCAAGGAGACAGTCAAATTGCATGAGTATTTATGTACTAGTGTTTTCAATACTAGTACAAACATATTTAATAACAAACTGATAATCAGTCTAAAAATACCTAAATTATTTCATGATCGGGGCGAGGTAGTTTCAGATAATTGCTTTTATTTGGGTATGGAATTAACGCTAAATATAATTGAAATGATCGGTCAACGATATTGGTTTTACAAACAAATGTAAATCAAAATTTTTTCTTTAATTTTATAACGGCAATTGTAAAACTGGCAATCATGAACTTCTTAGAGTGTTTCGTAGCACTTTCACAGAAAGGCTAATGAAGATAGCAAAGGATGACACAAACGAGGTATGAAAAATGCCAGGGCGTGTGATATAAATAAACGAGGGCGATATAAACAAGTGATGAAAAATGCCAGAGCTAAGTTGGAATGAAACCCAGGACACAACTTTGGCATGTCTTCTACATCTGCCTTATGTAAAAGAGGCCTTACATTCTTTGTATAAAATTCAAATAACTGGAGTGGTCTTATTAAATAATAATTTAATTATTCAAGGCAAGTGAGATTTAAACTCTCACAGTCGCTTCACTCTTTACAATATGAAAACAGTTAAGCTTCTTAAAATTATAGATTTATAAATTTGATAAAACTAATTTTTAACACATTCAATAAGAGTATAAACTTTCATGATAACCCTTGTATTAGTATTTCATTTACATTTCTATACAATACATTAACAATCATAATACAAACATCATTAAATAGTTTACAAAGCTAATAAAAAGTAGATTTTATCTTTTAACAGATCCTAACATGATAACAAAAATTTAACTACAGCTAATTTTTAAAAATACTGCAGCATAATGATTTTGCAACAATATTAAAATACCTACATAATAAATAACAAGTAAACCTAGCTCTCAAATCCTATAGCGATACTGAATATCAACTAAAACATCATAATAAAAAAAGCAAATACATTGAAAATCTAAACTCAACTTTATAGAAGAAACAAAAGTTCTTAGTTAAAAACCACAAATGAAACTTATAACTGAATAATTCTTCACAATTTCGTGGATTTAACAAGTTTCAAATTACTTTCCATGAATAAAACTGCTACAATGTAAATTATTTGACCATTTTTTTTTCCAAAAATTATAAATATCCAAAAGAGGAAAGGGTACAGAATGCGAAAAGATTTGGTTCCATCAAGACACCTTTCGTTAACGTTATTAAGTCTACTTTTCGGAAACCCTGCCATCAAAATTGTTCATATGTTGCAACGTTTTATTTCACTTAAAAAAGCTGCAAGTGATTCGTGTAGTTGAAAAAAGCGGAGTACTGGCTTTGGCTAAAGATGTTATCAGAATCCTTAAGGCGGAGTATTGGTTAAAGGTGATACCAGAATCCATAAAGGCAGAGCATTGGCTAAATGTGATACCAGAATCCATAATAGCAGAGTATTGGTTAAATATGATACCAGAATCCACAAAGGCAAATTTAAAAAGTAATGTGGTACACATAATTATATAAAGGTGAAATTATGCTGGAATTCAGTTAGGAGAATAAGATATATCTTCTATGTTAAAAGGTGTTTAAGCGTTGTCTTACTCTTGATACACAGAAAACGAATACTTGGAAACTCAAACCACAAATTGGATAATGAGGAACATAAATATTCCACACCATGTATAAAGCTCCTTTGGTTTTTGAACATTCGTAGTAAATTTGAATTTTTCAGTAACATTTTAACCACGAATTTCCTTTTGCAGTATAGCGTGCCAATAAAACAATACATAATGAAAAAGTAAGTTATTAAAAACTTTAGTCTTATGAATTTGATACTGAATTGGGTGAAAAATCAGCATATCATGTTTGAGACCACGTGCCTAACTACTTTGTAACAAACATTGAGCCATCTAATCTATTATAATAAAAACATGAAATCTATCACAAATAACATAAAACATCAACGAAAATCTGAGTTTGTTCCATTTGGGAATAAAAACACATACACATAGAGTAGAAAACAGTTAAAAATGGCAATTTGAACATCTTGCAGATTACATTTACGATCATTATATTTAAGCAAAGAAATTGCTGAAGCTGTTGTTTTTAGATACATATAAATATATCCAAAGCAGAAACAAAACACACAATCATCAAATCAAGATACTGTCGATATTATTTAAGCACTTTGAAATAATCAGATTGTGTATTTACGGTTAGAACTATAGATGCTTTGGAAATAACACTGAATAACAAAAAACATGAATTACATACTTACATCGGTTCCAAATATGAAATGCATCGTGAAAATTTTTTTAAATTTCCTCAATGAAAAATCCTTGAAAAATTGTACACAATTCATAGACGCATTTCGAAA
The DNA here is from genome assembly GCA_035578175.1 of Catonia carolina. Taxonomy (NCBI): domain Eukaryota; kingdom Metazoa; phylum Arthropoda; class Insecta; order Hemiptera; family Achilidae; genus Catonia; species Catonia carolina. The sequence goes on from JAQMRL010000011.1 coordinate 25,871,152, forward strand.
TATGATGAAAATGGCACAAAGTATAAAAAATAAATGCGTCGTAAATTTTCCATCCAAGTGCATACACATACATCACAGAAAAACATTTTGAATCAGATTTTCCTTTTCGGTTTACAATTTCATCCATGTAAATTGAAGAGCTGAACAGCAGCAAGATGATAAAAATATGTTAATATTATAACATGTTTGTTGGGTAATATAATTAGCAGTTTAAATACTACTGCTGTCAGGTATAAACAGTTTGAATAGGTTGTATTGTAACGATGGATGAAACCAAATGGATGTACACATGGATTCAATGCCAGTCATCAAACCTCATCGGGGAAAATCCATGTTGTCATAAAAAAAAAAATATAAGAAAGCCATATCAGATAAGATCACCATAATAAATAGATAAAAACAGAAACACTGAAGGGGGGGAGATACAGAAGAGGGAGAGCATATAACAAACAGGTGTGGTGGCACTGGTAGTGGTATTTCAAGAAGAAGAAGTACAACGCTTTAAACAGAGCTTACCTCTTATCATCATCATCTTCAACAGAGGCATCTCCGTTAGCCTTGTCGCCATCCTTTTTCTTATCTTTATCATCATCCCGTTTTTTAGATTTCGGCGAAGAGGATTTGTCGGAACTACGGGGTTTCCCTAGGCGGGACCTCCCATCATTCCGTCGGTTCAAGCCCGACTGAAATCACAGCACACGTGAAAAGTCTGGTCTCGTAATAATAAACCATAATTACATATTACGAGACAGAAACAACCTTATCTGAAAAAACTTGCAATAATACAGCATATCGTTACGTGTTCACCAACAAGAAAATAATGAAATCAAAAAGATATCCGTGCCCGAATCGGCACATAAACGTGAAACAACATGAAATATCAATGGAACAGCTGGAACCAAAGCAAGAATTAGATATAAACTTTCAGGAACCAATTCATTGTATGCAACATAAAAGCTGTTTTATTAGTGAATGAAGAAATCAAGGCACAGCAAACAGAAAAATCACTATATACCACCTGTGTGTGAAATGCAATTTTGAGCATTTTATATACAAATGTTTCGCTGGTACATAAATTCTGCAAACACAAAACACTTGACTTGCTGGTATCTAAAATGAGAACAATTCAAATTTAAGAATTTTAAAAAAAAATAAGAACTAAATAATGCAGCCAACAATGGCATATAGAAAAATACAATGTTATTGTATACGAATATATTACTAACAGAAGAAAGCGGTGACGTGTCTGCTAACAGGCCAAACCAGATATTATAAAGACTGGTCACTAGAACGTTTTTTCAAGCTGGTTAAATTTTATGACATCAAATTTTTGCTAAACCTATCATATAATACCTAAATACTATTAACCTACAATTCTACATGATTAAAAAAAAATTATTTACCTACCATATTTTAAAAAAAAATTTAATAACTTACTTATAAGAAAACTCCTAATGAAGTGCTGCAGTCAAAAAACAATTGACTTAAGGTTTAAGAAAACCTCTTTTTTATACAAACTAGAATCCTATATTAAAATATCAAATATAAAAATCTACATTTTAAAAATTGTTTCGCTACCACTTATTTAGCGACAATTAAATGTAATTCTGAATACCTTGCTGTACGGTTGCAATCGCCTGTCACCAGGTCTATCGCGACGTCTATCGGCAAATGAGCCTCTGCCAGAGCGATAGTCGCTGTACGACATGTTTCGGTTCATTGGGCCCGGCAAGCTGAGCAGTGACGGTACTGATGAACTCTGTAACAAACAAGTTTTCATAAACCAATAAGAAAACCACTGAAAACAAAGATAACAAAAATAAAGTGAAATAGGTGATAAAAACTAACTATTTTTAGTGAAATTTTATTTCTTTAATTACACACAATTTAACACTCTCAGGATGGCACCCGTATACGATACGGGCGCCTATTTCACTTGGTTTTATATCCATTAGCTACAATTGCAGTCTATGCTGTCACTTAATTTAGTTCATTCTGAATCTAATAAGAGTACTTTCATAGTCTTAATGTTGCCAGATTATCGAATATATCGACTTTTACAGCAACGATGTTATAGAGCGTGAGCAAGCGATCTGCCGGGTACTTATGCGCATTGTTAGTTATTAGTTCGTTAGTTAAAAACTAACTATTTTTAGTGAAATTTCATTACAATTTTTTTTCTTTAATTATACACAATTTAACACTTTCAGGACGGCACCCGTATACGATACGGGCACCTATTTCACTTGGTTTTAAATCCATTAGCTCGTATCGTATACGATTGCAGTCTATGCTGTCACTTAATTTAGTTCATTCTGAATCTAATAGAGTACACTCATAGTCTTAATGTTGTCAGATTATCGAATGTATCAACTTTTACAGCAATGATGTTATAGAGTGTGAGCAAGCGATCTGCCGTTACTTCTGCGCGTTGTTGTTAGTTATTAGTTTGTTATTATAACTAGGTTTTTAAAATTTACTTAAGAAATAAAAAAGTAAATTGGTTATTAGAAATAGGTAATTAGTTTGTAAGAATTTAATTCACATAATTAATTTTATTATTCTTATGTATTATAGTCATTATACCGTAAAAATTTCATTAAATTCAAGTAATCCTAATCTTAATAAAAGAAAAGTAATCTATTAATTATGATCTTAATTTAATCTTTACTTTTTGAATTTACGACCAATGGTTGATTTGTTACAATTTTTTAAAAATCCCCAAAAAATAGCAGTCCACAGACAAAATTACAAAAAAAATGCCAGTCTTCAAAAAGTGTTAATCATGTAAATAACAAAACAAAAAATTATTTTCTAATGAAATAAACCGTTAATGCTGATTTATTATCAACATCGTGGTTTTAAAACTATTTCTAAAACGTGGTTACAGGTTTAACTGATATTTTCAAAAACATAAGACAGATTACACTAACAACAAGCGAATCATTCGAAAGTCAAGCAAACAAACTGATATATGCAACAGAATTGCATAGGAGAGCCTGTGTCACACATGGGATTCAAGTACCCGCAGCAAACAGGTGTAACTCACAGGCTCAGGGTTCAATGTTTATCAAAAGAGAAATAAATCTAATTTAAAATGAACTGACCCAATCCTGGTTTTAATGAATAGGACAAAAAAAATTAAAAAATTTAATACGAATAATCTACTGATAACTGAAGTAAAATTTAAAAAAAAATTACTTCAGTACACAGAATGACTATAAACATGGAAAACCAAAAATTCAACTACTTACATTTTGTTGAGGCGAAAGAATCTTATTAAGTAAATTAGTAGCCATCGCCAATTGTGCTTCTGGCGTGGAAAGCTGCGAAAGAATTCCAGAATTGCCAGGAGTTGGGAGTAAACCCAGTCCACCCATCTGATTTCCTCCGGGAACTACACCACCCTGCCATGGATTCACTTGATTTCCACTTCCATAGCTTTGGCGTCTGTTACTGCCTCCGCCGCCACCACCACCTCCTCCCCCATAACCGCCACCGCCACCAGAATTACGGGGACTGTCCCTCCGACGGTATGACATTTTCTAAAAACATAAACCAAATATGTTAACTGCAAATACTATCAAAAATATGATTAAACACTGAAACACATGACACATAAAATACTAGACCTACTTGCTGATAATTAGTTTCAACCAACCAGGTATCAATAATAAAGTTCACTGCCCGCCACGAAAGAAGCCCTTGTATTTAAATAACTCCAATTTCAAAAATAAACAGATTTTTTTTTTTAAATAAATCTTTAAATAATGCATCCTGCAGTTTGAAATTGATTCTATTTTATATAATGAATTTATACAATAAATTTCACTAACCTTCTTTTTAAACTGCGCAAACTTTTATCATTACTTACACGTGTTTCGGTGGATCCACAGAGTAAATAACACAATTGATTTTAAATAAATGAAAAAGTTTTTAGTTTCAATTGTGTGTTATTTACTCTGATGATTGTGGATCCACCAAAACACGTGTAAATAATGATAAAAGTTGACGAAGTTTAAAAAGAAGGTTAGTGAAATTTATTATATAAATTCATTATATAAAAATAATAGAACAAAACTTTTACTTCAGGAAATTAAAGCTTGTTCTTTCCTGCTTTGATTCGTTTGACTTAAATTGTTGTATTTAAAAATTTGTCAGAGATAAAGCAATTTACGCATAAAAAGTACCCATTTTCCTGTTAAGTGTGTTTTAACGCCTATTTCTTCATCCAGGCTTTACACAAAAATTGGGCATTAATTATATCAAAGATAACAGTTTTAATTCTTTTGTGAATATTTAAAAAGTAAAATCCCACGTTCTATTTTAATATGGTGCAATTTTTTTAAAAAAAGAAGCTATTTTGGCTCCACATAAAAGGATTGGGAAATATTTTACAACTGAACCTTGCACTTTAACAACAATATTATGCCAAGTATATACTTTTGAATGTAAAATAAAAAATTAAAACAAGAAATGGGACTTTATTTAAATGAAAAATTCTATTTCAAAATATTTAGTTTCTTTCTGCATGATTACACATGCCAAATTTCATCAAAATCTTGAATTAAGAAAGTAGAAGTAGTACTAGGTAAAATTAAAGACCTTTGTGCAACAACTACTTATCTCCAAAAATGGAAATTTTTGAAAATACAAAAAACTTTGCCGAAAAATCCTAACTATGCAAGTTACATGCGCAGCAAACTAATTTCTCTTTATACCAACTAAACATATAACTGGATTAGACAATTTATTGTACAAATCAATAAGAGTAATTTTTTTACTACAAGAATGAATCAAAACCTAAAAAAGCTGAAAAATTGAGATTAAAAGATTGTTGCATTAAGGTCTTAAAAATTGTGTTGCTTTGGTGGAATGATATAGCACACAAAAATGTAGCAAGTTTCATGGTCAACTGGTTTCTAATACTAAACATTATTAATCATTTAAAGTGTTTAGGCCTATTAAGCAAAATCAATTGCAGTTCACTAAATATTAAGTACAGCAAAAATAATCAAATTTTGTATGCTATATTGATATAATGGTGTCAGCCATTGAAGTATTGCTCAGTCACAGCCAATTATCTTTTGTCTACCAGACCACATTGAACGTGTTACGATATGTTTAATGCTTATTAAATAAAGAGCAGAACTTGCCAAATCAACAAAATGATAAAGCATCAGTTAAATGTTAAGTTTTTATAAGAAATATTTTATCTAAAAAATAATTGCCTTTCTTGCAGCAAATTTAAAAAACTTTTAAATATTGTACTTAGCTTACAAAATACAATCATTAATTCAAACTAAACATTTTTCAGCATGACTACAGGAATAAAAAAGTTATAACGATTTGGATCATGTACCTATGGAGTGTAAAAGCACAAAAAATTCAACAACAAAGAAAATGCAAATTAAATCTTGCCTGCTAAACTTAACTTCCCAAAGCCACCTGAACGAATTAATAATGATAATTAAACCACATTATTTTATAACTGTTTATTTTAAAGTTTACCCAAATCAGGTTATCTCTGAATAAATACGTTATTTCAAATCATGCTCAAACAGCTTTGAGTACAAGAGGAGTAGAAATTAGAATAAAAAAATAAACTTTTTTCAGTTAAGAGTTTGAAGTGCTAATTGCTTTCAGGCTTAAAAACTTTCTAAACCTATGTTGAATAGTAACTAAACTATCAGATATACATTCAAATCGAATCGTTTTTGGGCACTACACATATTTAACAGGTTTTTAAAATGCCATATGAATTACCCACGCCCACAGCCTATTGTAATTTAATAGTAAAATCAGTTCATAGTAATTTAAAATGGGCGTTGTCTAGAACGATTTCAAACTCTCCTTTATTTTGTGAGAACTGAATAAACCAATGGGTACTGCAGGCAAGAAATCGATGTCGAGTTAGTTCACTAAGTAAAACGCTGCAAAAATAAGAGAGGCGAATGAAAGATTGATAAAGAAATCAACTTTCCAGTAATTAAATGCATACTTATATTACTAAATCTTATTGTTATTGCATAAACAATTTTATAAAACACTTCAAGTAACAGTAATGTGATTACCAATGTTCCGGTAAACAGTTAAAAGCATTATTGACATCACTACTATTTTTAACAAAAAATGGCCGCTGCTCAAGCATAAGTAATCAATAAAATATACCGCGTTAACGAAATTTCTATCCAAAAAGGACTTGTGCATGACCTAACGTTAAATTTAGTAAACATTTCAAATTTAAATAATAAAAACTTATGATACGAACTACAGTTATTATAAGCAGTTACACAACAAAGTCAACTTATTTTAAGATACAAATACAAGCCGGCGACGTACCCAAGCATCCCACTCTTCCCGATTTTATGTATTTTACAAATTAATAATAAGCTAGATTATATTAAACATTCGTACATACCTTCTACTATTCTTATTGCGTCAGTTAAACAAGAAATGTCAGATAAAGGTAACGATTCCACAACAATTGAAATAAAAAATTTGTAATGAAAATAATGCCGTCCACCTCAGAAATAGACAACGCCAAAGGAGGAGGCGGATATGGTAGTTTTGTCGCAGTGCTACTGCAATACCAACATAATTCAGTTGAGTTAGTTGTTAAAATTTGTATATCTCTTTTTAGTAAATATACATTTTAATTTAAAGAAACAAGGGCAATTTTTTAAATTTTTTTATATTGTAATTTCAATTTTGAACAATAACAGACAAAATTCTAATATGATTAAAATATTATGATGAAAATTCAGGTGCATCCAATAGGATATTTGCTATTAAAGATTTTTGTGTATCAGTAAAAATGGAACTGATTTATAGACAGAACGTTTTTCGTCATAAAAATATAAAAAAATTATTCATTAAATCAAAGGCGATATAATATTTTTCTGACCAATCACGGGTCGTCGCAGTTCGTGGCGCCTATTATAACGATTTTCAAGTAACCATCAAAACCATTCCAAATAGACTACATCATGTGAAACTACAACGGAGAGTAACGTATACTCTATCTCAATAATATTGATTTTTATATTTTATTTTATTTTTTGAGTGAAATAGTAATACCCTCAAAAGTAACTAATTTCCAAAAACTGAGAAACAGTTCACTTGTTTCTTATGTATTAGGTATGTCTTAGATATAACTAATTATCATAATGTAGGCTATAATATATAAAGTAAACGTTTTATTTTTTGTAAACTGTTTTAAGTTATGTCTAGTACTTCAGAGATGATAAAAGTTTCAAGAATTCTATGTGAAAAAGGTTAAAAATACAATATTTTTCTGACCAATCACAGGTCCAAAGAAACTGTTCTTAAGGGGGTAGTCAAATCAAGATGATTTTTTTTAAATTTTGATTATTTTTTGCATTTATTTGAAGTTTAAAATTTTCTGAAGCACAACATTTGTTTACTCTGTTGTATGTTGACAAAAAGTTATAAAAACATCTGTTTAAAATAAAGTTCACTAGCAAGGCGAGTGAAATTATTCCTTCAACTTTAAGTTTTCTGGAAATGTAGTTTTTGCATAATTGTACATTCTTGGGAATTAAATATTTTAGTTTGTATTGAAGATATTTGGATGATGGTTTTATTCAGATGTTCATAATTTCTTGCTCTATTATCTGTGGAATGATTATTACAAAAACCTTAAAAGGGATTTAGTTAAAAAATATTGGTGAATACATAAAATAAATGTTTTTGAAAATATGGTTTTTCTTTAATAAATTTCTTGTAAGAAAAAATACATACAACAGATAATAGACAGCAATTTTCCACATTTTGTAGCATAAGAATCATGTTGATATCTTTCTTGGTTCCCTAGGTGTTTGATTCCCCGTAAAAGCCCGTTTTTCCAATTTCACCCTTATATTAGGGGCTGTAATTAATTTGTTGGCTTGGTTCAAATGGTAGATCATTACTAGTAAATTACTCTTTCATTTAAAATAAATAATGATAAATTATAGCCAGAAGTTTTCATTTTCTGGGTTGGCTACCCCCTTAACTGTCTCCAATATGTTTATCTGTGGGTCTTGTCATTATTTGAGATTTCTTTTTCATCTTTACAGAATTAGTACTTATTCTATTTATTAGTTGCTTCAATGAATTGTTCATATTGATGTGGGTAAAGGGGGAAAACACATGTGCGTGAGATGCATTTAATAGTTCCATCATCTATTATGCTGCATTGGCGTAGTTGGTAACGTGCTCGCCTCTCATCATGCGGTCTTGGGTTCAAATCCCATTCAGGCACGGCATATTTTCATACGTTACAAAAATCATTTCATCCTTCACCGTCTGCATTAGCAGTAATTGCAAAACAGTCGGATGTTAAACCAAAAAAAAAAAAAAATTATGCTAAGTAGGTAATTCATCTTTATCTGATTACGTCCATAATGGATTTTTCCTGATGGTGCCAATAACACTGAAATTATTAACCAAAATGGTACTTTTGCTGATTTTATGCATATTAAAGATTCAGTCAGGACTTACTAGCACTAAAGTACTTTTGCTAGCGCATCTAGATCAAATAATAGTTTATTTAATTTACATAATGGAATATGGAGGATAAAGGCAGGTAACTGGCATTGGAGGAACTGATACCGAATTATGTTCAACTATTAAATACTAGTTAATGCCTAATGATACCATTAATTAAAGCAGAGGTAAAAGGACGGTTATTGGCATCTTATAATAGAAATTATTCACACAAGGTATGGTAACCCTGACAGAAAGTTTCCTGCTCCTGCAGGTTGGGAAGTCGAGCATAGGGTTAATCCTTTGATGAGCGGTATATTAATTCCTCATACTGCCACAGGAAGGAAGATTTAAAAAAATTATATTTTGTCTTCAAAATGATTGTCCTCTAATTTTAATTTTAAATTATTTATCTTTAGTTTTTCTAAATTTAATTCAATGTCAATAGCGCTGTCTTCACATTCCAGTTTGTCATGCATGATAATTTCACCGATTTGTTGATTTGATTATCATGTATTTGTAATGACAAGGGTACATACAGAGAAGAAAGCATTAGAAGAATACACTAGAAGAAAACTAGAAAGCCCTTTATACACAAACAAAACCATATTATTATTTGATTGCCGAATAAACTGTTTGCCAACTGTAATTATTATATACAATAACTCACAATTAGCTTTTGAAAGCACAGAAAACACTGTTACCAGCATATCTTACATAACATAATGTAAACATGCTTGCAAACAGCACAAGAAAACATGTGGGGCATGATGACATCATAACCAAGCTGTAGAAACAAATATTTTGAGATATTTAACAACAGAATGCAGCACTGCCTAGAAATATTTTGAATAAACCAAAGACGTCTAAACAACGATGATGATGACATTCCAGAACATCAATGTTCATCTAAGGTTTAACGATCCTATACCCTTAACTTTATGTAAGTTCTCTATTACGAAGTACATTATTTCTAATTATAAATTAAAAACAGTTCTTGCTTGCCCAATTCTGGTTTTAACTTTTTCAAGGCAATAAATATTTTCATTAACGTAGGTGTGTAAGTGTATACCTACATGCCTATAATTTAGATAAAATTTATTGTAGTTTTTAGGTCATCAGCTGAAAAGCTGGTTTGAACCTTTAGAGGCTAAGTAAAACGAGTGAGGTGGTTTACAAAGCCTTCCTCACTGAGTGGAGAAGTAGCCTATACTTATTAGCATGCCAGGCCTTCCGAAAAGCATCTACTTTCCACCCTACAAATGACACCTTCACTTCATTCACCACAGGATCTGGCTGTATAAAATTCATACTCTCAAGAGGAGATAACACTGACTAGTGTCTTTTACACTTTTCCTTGTCGTCTTCTTCTTTTTACTATCAAGGATTAGGCATAAGCCTGTTCCAAACTTACAAACCATCCTGTCCGTCTACACAAACACCGTACATCTCGACTACTGCCATCTTCTTCGAGGTCTTTCCACCTCCCTTCTTCCAACTGGAACATATTCCATCACTTTTAGAGGTATTCTCTCCTCTGGCATTCGTTCCAAATGTTGCCTCCATTGATTCCGGTACTCCTCCACTTTTTCATTCAAGCTAAATACACCAAACTCTGATCTAATTTCCTTGTTATGTATTAGATCCAGCCTCGAGCAGCCCTTCACCCTTCTTAAAAACCTCATTTCAGCTGCTAGGATCCTACTTTCTTGGCGTTTTGTGGTAACCCATGACTCACTTCCATAAAGAAGGAGGACCTTCCTTGTTCTGTTCTTAAATGCTTAAGTCATATAAATGGTTGAACATGTGATAAGAAACAGAACTATTTTTTATAGCCCTGGAACTAGCAGATTGATTGCAAATAATTTAACGCTCTGTCTGACTGTTATGGGTAAATAAATTATAACTGACTGATTATAAATTATAATCACATTATTATTATAAATTATAAATAACTTACTGATTGTGTTATCATTTTTGTATAATATTTTTTAAGGAAGATTCTGTTTAATTTATACTATTCAAATAATACAAGTAAAACTTCCAATGGTAAATAAATTCAAATACAATTTAACACAATATAACATTTATTTTTATAACTGAACTAAGACAAAGAAAAGTTTGACTAAATATAAAACTTATTTATAGAACTAAAGTAAACTAAACACTTTTAATACTGATGTAAATAATTAACTATAACAATTTTAATAAGTATGGCCAGGGTAATGAAAGTAATACTTTAACATGATTCTTTTAGGAGTACAGAAGTATAATTTTAAAATGGAAATTGCCTTTTTGGATTTCATTAAACCCTTTGACAACAAAATTAAAAATCAGATTGTGTAAGTTCTTGACAAAAACTGGTATTTCTGAATACCAATCAGTGATATTAAAAGTTTGTATTTTGATAATAGGACCGTCATGATAAACAATTGGTTGAAACAAGGATGCAGCTTGTCCTCGATTCTATTCAGTATTTATTATCTATAAGATACAACTACTGGATGGGGAAATAGTTGTGGGGATCAAATTAAGACAAGGATATTATTAGCATATTTCGTTTACAGATGACCAAGTGATAATGTAATGTAATATTAATATGTAATGAGTTTGGTATTAGGATATCATGACAAAAACAAAGATAATAACTTTTAAAGTGAAGTGGCCAGTCAGATTCAATATAGTGTTTAGAGATTCTGTGGTGGAGCAAGTTTAAGCTTTCAGTTATATGGGTTGAACTAACCTATAAAAAAGATATGCCACAATAATCATATTTGAGGCATGAAGTGGAAGTATACATTGTAATCTGAAAGGGTATAGAATCAAAATTTTAAAAAGAGTTGGCCGTTCCCAGGGCTGTGCCATAATATGACATAGAAAGGAGACCGTATGCTACTATAGTACACGGCCTTCTAAGTTATATTTAGTGAAGTTTGTATTTGTTGGTGTGGTAGCACTGTCCACTAGCACTTTTCACCTGTAAAGATTCACATACTTTACATATATAATGCCTTAATTATAGTTAGGTTATGTGTTAACTAGATCTAAAATGTTAACAGATTTTCAAAGAAATTTAATTTTGCTAACGAATAAACAGCTGTGGCTTTTTGAGGCAGCACAACCTACTCAACACAGCGCAAACTTTCATAAAATGTAAACTATATGTACTAACCTACTATAATATATATGTCCTTTTCATACTATATTTTAGAATTATTTCTATTGTACATTATCATATTATCATTTTCTTGTAAATTATCCTTTTTATTGTCCTTATTTTATCCTTTAAATTATCCTTTTATTGTAAAAGTATGCGAAAAGTGCTAGTAGGCAGTGCTACCACATTAACAAATACAAACTTCATAAAGCATAACGCGGTAGGCTGCATACTATAGTAGCACTAGAGACCGTGAATACTCATTACTAGAACTAGAGACCAAGTGGCACAGTCAGGCAGCAAAATCAAGAAGCAGTGAAATTTCAGCCTCAGATACCCAATAATTTCAGTTTCTGGTGCAGATGCCACAAATTTCAATAAGACAAACAAAACTTAACAATTTGTCATTAATTTCTATTGATCTATATTGACTACATGCCCTAACTAATGAATTGATAAAAATTTAAAGTTATAAGGGTAAAACTGTAGTAAATTTTTGTAGTTGATATCATTATTATATTTTTGAGGAAAAACTTTTATAAGGCAGCATTTTGAAAACTTGCATCATAATGAGAAAAACTACTGCAGATTCAAGGGAGAAAAACAGCAGACAGAAACAATAAGATGTTTTCAGGGTGTCAAAGTTGTTACAGATTGAAAAGGCTTTGGAACAAAAATATTCAATCAGAACTGGGAGTCTAAGTACTGCATACTAAAACTAATGAGTACAGAAGGAGATTGAGGAATCATGTTCAATTGATGTTCCCAGGATGAAGTTTTGAGGACGAACCTTAATGAAACGTATGGGTACCCTAAGTCTTGGAGGATATGGTCTGTTTTTCTGATGAGTGTTTAAACAAAACAGGCACGTTAGCTTGTCTGTGGTGGAAGTAAACAAAAATTTTTGATATGAAATTATTACGAGAAAGAAATGATGCAGGTCTCTAAAAAAATTTACCAGTTCTCTTTTTAAACAATATTATCAGAATATATTGTTTTAAGCGTAGATTAAAAGTTAGAAGAAGATTGGAAGTCGTATTGCAAAGGCTGTATGCTATTCAACTGAATAACATAGATTCTTTGTTTTACATCTTTTAAATAATTATTTGGATATTATATAACTTATTCTGGTAATTAAAAAATATACATTCATATATCAAAATTTTTTCACAATAATGAACCAAAGTTTACTGTACTGAAACCTATAAATTAGATTTCTTTTTTACGTGACGTAATAAACATAGTATAAGGTTTCGGTGATAATGTGATACCAGGCTTTGGTTGTAAAGTTGGTAATTCCTTTCCAGCGACTGGTGATAATTTAAATTGTTTTAATACACCAACAAAGAAAAGAAATATAAAATTTTTAGCTAAAACTTCACCTAGGCATCTTCGTTTACCTATAACAGAGAAATAAAATTATCATACAATTACAAAAAGGTTTCATTGCAAGCAGTTACATGAATGAGATAACTTAGTTTCTGTACGTTTCCGCAAAATTATGTTTTGATTTCACAAAGACGTAAAATTAATCTGCTGGCACGTGGCCCCTGTACAACTAGCGCTGCACTTTGTTCCTCATCCAGATTTTATTGTACAGTCAGTTTACTTTTCACCGTAGTGAATATGGCACAAGTATAACTTGGCGATTGTTGCTTACACGCAAGGGGCAGTATAGGCCTACTACCCATCCTATTTATATATCGTTCCACATTAAAACAATTGGCATAAAACTTATCAAGCTTATAATTTTAAATGAAAGTTATGTAATAAAGTTTAACACATGAACCTTTACAATAAAGATACTAGGTACTGTAATTTCGTTATTAAAAGAGAATGAGAAATTAATCAATAATGACCTTTAAATTAAAAATAATATGCCCAAACAGGCAGGTGGAAAGTTTAATTATTTGCACTCGATCTGCTAGTTCCAGGGCTATCAAAAAATAGTTCTGTTTCTTATTACATGGTCAGCCAATTATAAGATTGAACATAACCTAATTTTAATCATGAGTAAATGATGCTTTTGCTGTTCGTGGTGTGCAAAAACAGAGCACCAGGTGGATGGACGAAAGGAGAAAGCCTGCAGTAAATGAATGCTGAGAATAAGGGCTACAAAAAAAGCTTTCATACATGTCTAAATACATTGTCCATGGTCTAAAATGGGCTAATACATTGAAAAATAAAAATGGCTGTAGGATGAATTATAGGCTTAAATATTTACTTGTAAAAGCTTTTAAAGACTCAAAACTTTCCTGTACCAGTAAGTATATTTTTTTCAAGGTTGAAAATAAATTTACCCCCAGTTTGGTTTTCCGTAGTAAACACATAAATGGATATTTCTTGTGAAGTGCGATCAGAAGACTCATAGCAAATAATAGAGTAAGTTACGAACTGACAATCAAGTGGAATTTTTGTCATATAAATTGAACTTGTAAAAACAGTAAAAACTTATATGGGAATGACTTTACATTCAAACATGAAATAAGGTAGCTCTTGTTGTCGTTGTTTAGGTCATCAGCCGAAAGGCTGATTTGAACCTTTAGAGGCTTTACTAAGTAAACCGAGGAGTGAAGTGGTTTACCACAATTTCCTCATTGAGTGGAAAATTATATTTGTCAGCATGCCAGGCCCACTGAAAAGCATCTACTTTCCACTCTGCAAATGACACCTTCACTTCAATTGCCACAGGATCTGGCTGCATAATGAATAAATTCATTACTATCAGACGAGATAACTTTGACTGTATTTTACACCTCTACCTCTTCTGTTCTTAAATGCTTCAGTCTAAGTCTAATATATTCAGCTGACCATGTGATAAGAAACATAACTATTTTTTATATCCCTGGAAATAGCAGATCGAGTGCAAATACCTAATTTAACACTCCACCCCACCTGCCTGTTATGCGCAAACAAATATTGCAAAATATTAAAACCGGAAATAAAAAAATTTGGTGTGAAACCCTCACACGATTTTATTTTGCCACTGTAAATAACAAACAATATAACCTATGTTTAATCATGAATAAACAATGTAAAATGATAACATAATCTAATTTTATTCAAACATAAAATAAGGTAGCTATTAAGAATTAAAAAAATATACATATGTATAATATATATAATGAAGATTTTCCTAAGAATTTACCTAATCCAAATCCAAATATTAGATCGGGATCAAACTTTCCTTCATCATTTAAAAACCGTTCAGGGCGAATAGTTTCAGGATCTTCCCACAATTCCTGATTGTGTTGATGTTCATACAGGTTTAACAAAACTGTCGTTCCCTGAAAGACAATAAACAAACAACCAATTAAGTTTCATATTCATACCTTTTTCAAAAATTATATCAATGGGACATGCAGGTGTAACAAAAAAAAATGGTGTAAAACTCTCACACGACTTTCTCTTGCCAATGTAGATAATGACCAATTTAACTTATGTTTAATCGTCAGTAAACAATGTAATATGAAAACCATAAGTTAATTTGAATCATCAATGAATGTAGCAAAATGAAGATCAACTTTTGTGAAACTTAAAATTACGGAAAATCAGTTATTGCCTCTAAAATAGGCTCTGTAGAGGAAAATGCTTAAATTTAAGCAGTTGGTTTTTTAATTCTCTATAACTTTAATTATATACACATATGTTGTAAAATGCATACTTGTTGAAAAAAATTAGAAAACTCACTAATTGCCGCTAAACTAAGCATTGTAAAAAAAACGTTCAAAATAAAAGTTATAGGTCTTTCAAAGTTCTACAACTTTGATTATAGTATATTTTTGCCCAAATTGCATATTAAGGTCACAATCTTAAGGCAATTTTTTCTACGAGAGCACAGCGTCTCCAAGAATTTCAGCAGACATGGCGCTTTTCTTATATTGTTGAGAGTAAAACATGTAGTAAATGAGGTGGTTTTTAAAAATGTTGCAAAAAAGTGAAAAATTGCATGAATGAACTAAGTACTACTTCCAGTTAAACTGATTTTGATGGAAAGGTTTGTATCATGTCCTTTAGTGGTACCTAATAAACCTAAGTTCTTAGTTTCAACATTGTACATTATTCCGTTCTTGAGATAGTTTACTTACACACACACACGCGCGCGCGCACACACACACAAACACTCAGTCCAATCGCTAAAAACGTGTTTTTTTGGATGCAGAGGGCCTGAAAACATGTATCCGGTGAAAAGTTAATTTCGAAAAATTGACATGAAAACAATACTTTCTTTGCCTATTTATTCATACAGGACAAGAGAAGTAAAAACAATATATTATGTTGATAAGTATTCTAAGTTTTATTGTCATTGAATTAACAATTTTTTTGCATCAATTTGTCTCGTTAATTATAGATCGTCCCTCGTAACTTCTAAGTTTAAAAGATGTGACAACAGTCTATTATATTCATTATTACCTCTGGAATAATGTAACCATCTAGATTAGTAGTTCTGGTAACTCTTCTTGGACCACCAATTGGCACAACGCCTTCAAATCGTTGAAATTCAGAAAGTACTGCTTCTGTATATGGTAACCTAAAATTAATTTAAAAGAAATAATATACTAAATTTACAGTTCTCTCACTATAAATTTTTGAGGTGGTAACACATGTTAAGCAAAATACTTTTATGCAAAATTTTAATATCCACTATCATAACACAAAAAACAAACAATTATCATGTGGTTAGTCCTACAACACTAAATTGTTTGAACAAAAACTTAACCACTGCAGGGAGAAAACACATTAATAAAATATTACCTCAATTTTTAAAATGTGATAATTTGAACTTCTTCAAAAAAATCTGAAAAACTACTTGATTAATGTAACTTTTTATAGTGTACAAAGATTTATTTCTAAATAATATTTTATAAAAATAAATAAGAATTAACTCAAAATAAAAAAAACAACCAAAGCATTGAAAAGAATACCAAGAAAACTGTGTACTAATGTGTAAATATTAAAAGATGACATGCTTATTGTAGTTAGTAAGCTTGCGATGGTAGGTCAATGTGTGATTATTATAATAAAAAAGTACTTATTCATGTGTTATGTATTAAATAAGTTCTTGACAGGTCCTATACTTCCATGGGATCTCCTGGATGCAAGTAATAAAAAAAAATAAAAAAGTAATCTGTCACATGATAATTAATTCACTTCTAGCTAATAAATAGGCACTGTTTGCTGGATTATTTGTCCGTTTACAGCTTACATGGGCCTCCTGGATATTGTCACTGATATGAGCATGCTGAATTTTTAATAAAAAGTTTTAAATTTATATAGAATGACTGCAAATTGTCCTCAATCTTCGCCACTAGCAACGTGTCATCTGCATAGCTTAAATTGAAAACTAAGGAGAAGGAGAACTTAGGGGAACAGGAGATGAAAACATAGAAGAAGAAGGAATAGAAGGAGGAACAAAAGGAGGAGAAGGAAGAGAGGAAAGATACAAATAATAATAATACTAAATAAACAACATTATAATGTACAAAATTTAAATGCTACAGGAAAACTAACTTGCTTCTATCAGCTAAAGATGGCAATTTTCCATTCGGTAGAAATTTGTCGATCTCTTCATGAATACGTTGTTGTATATCAGGGCGATGGAGTAAAGTAAGAAATGCGAAATTCAATGTGTTACTTGTCGTTTGTGACCCAGCAATGAAAAAATCCAAACAAACCATTACCAACTGGTCATCTAGAAAAGAGAAAAACATAATCTACATATTTTAGCAGTAGTCTTATAAAATGTACTCAGAATGTTTAAAATCAAAGATCAAAAAGATTATATCCAGCATGTGAAGGTGAGAATTAAAACTCACAAAGTCCAAAAAAAATGTGATTATTGATCAGTTTTGTACTACAGTTTCATGACATTAATGTTCTTATAAAATTTTATTTTCAAAACTCACTCTACCCTATTAAAAACCACATTAACAAGATGTACACTGTAACAAAGCTGTTTTCTTAAAATAGAATTATAACTCTTTAATTCCAGAGGATTTTCAAAATAGTTATAAAACTCAAATCTGAAGCTTCCATAATAGAATTCATTTATCAAAGGGTGTCAAAACTGTTGATTTACTTTATAGAGAAAATTGTGATTCTTAACATACATGAAAACTAATATTTATATTTACAATGGACAAAGTAACATACGCTTCAAAAAAGCATGAACAAAACACCACCTAAAATCTGGGTACATTTTAAGAGAAACTTTCAAAGCTCCTATTAATTTTTGAATAAAAATACTTCAGCCATACCATCAATGCAGAAAAGAACAAGTTTTAATTAAATATATTATTAAATTTTTCTGTTTGGTAGTTTATGAAATAGAGTTCTTGAAACACAACACTTCTTTCGTGACACGCACTTTATAGCACAGTGGCTACAACTACCAACAGTAAGTCGTAGGAGTGAGTATGAGTCTCACTGTCATGAAAGATATTTTGTTTGCTCTTACACACATTTAGCAGTGTTGTATTTGTATCGTTAAGTTACTGGGTTTTAAAAGTTCTTTTTAAAAAAAGGTCTAACCTAACAACCCAGTGTAACCTAACATAACTTTTTCATGTTAATCATTTTAGGAGAAAACGTAGCAGTGTTGCAAGAACAACACCACTCATTTTATAGAAATATTACTTAGTAAAAAAGCCAGTGAGAATGAAATTCAAAGCAGAATCAACAAGGGTAGAACAGTAATCCGAACACTGAATTCTTTACTACGGGATAGATCTATAACAAAAAACACATATTATACAAAAGTATAATTCTAAGCATCACACTTTATGGCTCAGAGGTTTGTGACATCACAAAGATCAACAAAAATAAACTTAGAGCAACAGAAATGGACTTTCTGAGAAGAAGTTCTGGGAAATCAAGACGTGAGAGAGTTAAAATGAAGACATACGAGCCGAAATGTATATGGAAAGAACCATCGATGATAAGATCGAAAAACAACAATTAACGTGGTTTGGACATGTGAAGAGGATAACAGAGGATAGATGGCTCCGAAAAAATTTACAATGGATACCTCCAGAACCGAGGAAAAGAGGATGTTCACGTCGGAATCGGAGAGATGACGTGAATGAGGCCATGGCAGCTAGAAAGTTAGACTAGGATTTAACTGTAGATACAAAACAGTGGAAACTGGGGATGGAGAAGCAGCGACAGCTGTAACAAAATCCTACATATACAAATACTTAGTAAAAAGCCATAAGTTGTAAAACATGAATTTTTATGAACACAATACAAATTATACCTGTAAAATAAGATTCTTTAGTAGGCGTTTGTTTATCAGTGTTCATCTGGTGTAGAAAAGCATCAATAAAATCTCTTGTCTTGGCTGGATTTAACGTTCTTTTGTGTTCTGCAATTGTATCCTAAAAAACACATCCTAGAATTATTAATTTATTTAGGTTCTAACAACATGGCTGAAAATTTGTTTTTTCTAATTTTTGATAAACCACATATATAAATGAATAAACAAACAAAATGAATTTATTATCAAAAGTTATAACTATAGATGTTTCCTTTCAACACAATCGTAGTGAAGGCTTTGGGTGACGCGGGAAAAAACTTATTATTATATGCGTAAATTACTTTTAAAGAATTTTTAGAGTAGAGAGAAGAGAGAAAATATATTTTGTAACAAATGTGTCACGCCGAAAGTAAATTCAGCTACATATTTCTGTACTTTAACTGGTACGTTACTAATGTTAGCAAAAGTAACTGTTATGTCAAAATGAACATTTACATTAAAATTCTGAAATAAAGAATAATAACAGATTAAAAAAATATTTAATTGACTTGCCTTTAACAATTGAGATAGCTGAGCATTAAGTCTGTCGATGAGGTTGAACCCAGTATATTCGGGTGCTATGAATCGTAACCATGGCATCTGATTTAAAAGGCCCCCTGACATATCAAACGCTGAGCTTCGTTCATCCATCAATTTGAGAAGGCCATCTAGTCGAGGATCATCTGGCTCGAAACGTGTACCAGCAGCAAGTGCCCAAAGTACATTTAATACACTCGGCGCAAGAAATTTTGACCAATCAATTTCGCCTCCTTTATTTACCTTCTTTAAAAAATCCTGAAATATTACAATATTATTTCATCACAATATTCACAAAACAAAAATGTTTGTTTATTTTAGTTCATTTAGAATTGATCTGTAATCGCAAAAAAGAAGTAACAGTGAAAGTTGTGTTTTGACTAATGCCTGATGCATTGTCATCTATTCATAATAATAAATATAATAATTATAATATATAAATAAATAATAAAGAAAAGGTAAATCCTCAGAAAATTCTTTGGAAGCACGAAAGAACTTTATTCATACCTGTAGTAATGAAGAAATTTACAACCAACTCGAAAAAATTACGGATATATTAAGAAAAACAAGACTGGATTTCTACGACCATCTATAGCCAACAGAATGGATCCAGACATGCAAACAAGATTTTACTATGATTGACAACTGCAAGATGAAATTTGGTTGGTTAGTAGAAGTTAAAAAAAGATAAGATTTCGATTGAATGTAACAAAACAAGATATCTCTCAAAAAATAGAGTTGAGAAAGAAATTAAAGGTTGGTGCTTTCCTGGAGGAACAAAAGAGGAGAGAGAAAGAAGGTTGGCTCAAAGCGAAAGAATGAAGGAGAGATAGAGAAGAAAAAGGGAAGCCGATGATGGATGATAACTTCTCAAGTGGTGAACTATATAAAAAAATAAGTGAAATATAAAATAATAAGAAAGCAATAATAACTAATATTTAGTTTTGGAGCAAATAATATTATCTCATCGAGTGAAAGTTTAGAGTCACTAAAATCGTGAAAGAATTATTCTTAAACATACTTGTAGTTCTTCTACTATAAGATCTTCCATAACAGCTTTGCCAAAACCTAGATCGCGTAGATGATGAAGTGCAAATGATCTTTGTTCCTTCCAAATTGGACCATCTACCATAGTTATGCCTGTAAATAAAAGGAAACCATTATTGTTCATAGGTATCTTTGAAATATTGTGATTTTTGCCAGCCAGTGTATTGTATTTGCCTTCTGCGTTAGGCTGGGCGCACATGGTCCGTGCGATCGCACGGACTATATCATCCGTGCGAACGCCCGGACCGGGCGATGTAAAGTTGTCCAGCGCACATGGTCCGTGCGATGCACGGATGTTATGTCCGGGCGCTCTGTTATTTCTGTCTTGTACTCCCCTTTTCACTCATAAAAAAGCGGTCTTTCTTGACTTATTGAAGATAGCCAGCTTTATTTAAGTTATCGGACACAATTTTCAGACAGCTTGACCTAAAGTTATTAGTTTTAGCAATTTTTACTAATCTAAAAAAGCATTTGACCTATTAGATCACCCAATTTTATTATAGAAATTAAAATACTACGCGTATCTAACACTTTCCTGCAATAGCTCTGTAAAATTGATCGAGTCGTTTCTTAAAAACCGATCACAGTGTAAGGAGATTGATGGACCCAAAACGGGTTCATTTAAATCAAACTGTAAATTTTCTACTAGCGGAATACCACAGGGGTATATGATTGTCCCTCTATTGCGACATATATTTATTAAATAAATTAATAAATCTATAATTAAATTAATTAAAATCTCCATATTTTCTACTGTAATTAATTTCGTTACTGTAATGTTTTCTGATGACAAGAGCAGTTAAAACGGCAACTAATAACGTAATAAACAGAATGTGTAAATGGTTCTCTTGTAATAAATTAGAATTAAATATAAACAAAACTAACTACATTCAATTTCCTATTACTTCACATCTGATAACTCTGGTACCAAGTATCGTTTTGAAAGAAAATATTTGAAAAAGGAACGGACACCTAGGTCTTAGCGTTTACGTAGATGAGAACCTAACCTGGAAATCACCGAGTACCTATTGAACCGTCTTCGCTCAGTGTGTTTTATTTTGAAAAATCTCCGGAAAATCTTGTCGGAATAAGACAAATATTACATATTTTGCGTTATTCCACTCTGTACTCAGGTATGGGGTTACGCAGGGGGGCAACTCAACCGAATAAAGATTTTGCGCATACAAAAATACCCAGTTAGAATTATCTCAAACATCCCAAGCCATTTCTTGCCAAATATTGTTTGTTAAATACAATGTTCTCTTCTTACCGTCTCTTTATTTATAAAACATTTTAAAATTCACGTAAAAGGAAATTCGCACAGTGTTATTTACAAAAAATAAGTACATTCATAACAATGAAACTCGCCACAACGATGACTAAAGAATTGAAAAAGATAGAACTTTAAAGTTCTTGAAAGGAATTCACTACCGTTCGGTTTTTAAACAAATTACCATCTAAAATGAGATTCCTTAATTTATAAAACTGTGATCGGGAAGAAAAAGGGTTTTTTTAAAATAAAACATCTACTATATTCTGATCAGGAGTTCTTAAATTATCTTATAAATAAATAATGCTCTTCAAATATAATCTGTGTAGAATTATAACATTAGATATTATAACATTGTATAGTAGTATAAATAACAAACACGGAATGCCAATGTACAGTTTTAGTAAAGTTTCAGTAGACTAGTAATTAAACTTCCTAGTTATTTTCGTAGTGAAAACATTAAAAAAACGTTCAATTGTTTGTTAAAATAGTTTTTTTAATGTAGGCCTATAGGCTATACGTATTTATTTGATTACCCTATGTCTATTCCTTTTTTGGTCGCTGACAAATAAGATTTTATTTGTTTATTTATATTCCTTATTATAGGCTTTCTTGTATGTATAACTAATTAACAAATCTATCGATATATTTTCTCTGCATTTTAAAATATGTAGGCCTAATATAATTAAATACAGTAAATATAATATATATAAATATATATAAATATAGTACAAAAAATATGTAGGCCTACTGCGAATACTATGTACTGAATCAAGTGTAGTCAACTAGACAGCGCACGGATGAATAACGCACGGATCAGTGTGCCATCACTCATTTGAAACAATGGTCTGCTAGATGTAGTCATAGCTTCATCCGGGCGTTCGCACGGATGAGTTGAAGCGGGAAGGTCCGGGCGCTTTTTCGCCCGGATCCGTGCGGCGCACGGATCCGGGCGTCGCACGGACCATGTGCCATCCCCAATGCTTCTCCATTACCTGCTTACTTGTCCGTGCAGCGCACGGACATATCATCCGTGCGTCGCACGGACCATGTGCCATCAGCGTAGGAGTGTTTTGAATGAGAGAGTAATTAATTACCTGCAAGGCAACCAACTGGTCTTTATCAAGTTTTCTAGTAATGAGTGAACAGTTCCCTTAGGGTCTATTATGTATTCTGTGTATTTATTAATGTAGATTACCTATATTTTATGTTCTTTATCTTTTTGAATAATTTATAATTGCTTTTACATGAACCACAACTGTTTCGTCAGTAGTAATGTGTGAACCATAACAGAATCAGTATGTAACAGTTTTAGAAGCCAGTCAGTGTTTGTAATATGAAGTGGTTAGAAATAGTTTTGTATGTACTGTATTGAAACAGATTCACCATAACGGGGAAATACGGTGCTATTGTTAGAATTGCTTACAGCTGTAAGTAGGTATCAATTAATTGTTGTTGTTTCGGTCAACAGCCGAAAGGCTGGTTTGAACCTCTAGAGGTTTTACTAAGTAAAAACGAGAAGTGAGGTGGTTTACAATTGCCTTCCTCACTGAGTTGAAAGAGTATGCTTATCAGCATGCCAGGCCCTCCGAAAAGCACCCACTTTCCACCCTGCAAATGACACCTTCACTTCATTCACCACACGGTCTGGCTGTATAGTGAAATTCATTACTCTCAGAGGAGATAACTCTGACTAGCGTCTTTTACACCTCTACCTCTTCTGTTCTTAAATAGTTCAGTCATATAATTGGCTGACTATGTGATAAGAAACAGAACTATTTTTGTAGCCCTGGAACCAACAGTTCGAGTGCAAAATTAATTTAACACTCCACCTGCCTGTAATGTAAATGGTCTTATTTCTTTTAAGATAGAGTTTGATTTCAAGTAATAAATTCAGTCTCTTTTTTAAAGTTAAATAGTTTACTGTAATTTTGTGGTTGTGATAACTGAAATAATTAGTGTAAGTAATTAATCTGCTAATAAATATATTTGGTATAAATTTTAAACAAAGTTTTGTTATTTATAAATTACCAGATCCCGTGTCACAAAATTAATGATACCTATTCTGTAAAAACACTAAGGTTATAGCTTAACGAATTAGAGACTGCAGATGAAGTTGGAGAATAGTGACTTAGATCACAGCACAGAGCCAATTGACTTCCGTTAATCGTATCCTGCGTTGTTAAGTTGTGCTCCCGCTGTGGATGACAGCCTCACAAAAAGTCAGCTGGAGTTCGGTGGAACTGAGTGTGACTTAGTGAAGGGGTCACCTCACACCCAACCTTGGCTCTTATTGGCTAGATATCATCTGCAGTCTTTCGTTCGTTGGGGTATAAAATATATCAGCTTAAGCCATCGAGTTCGTCTAGTAATAAAGTCGTCACTGCGAGTCAGCTGTTTAACAGCTGATTTTTAGAGACGAAGGTTCCTGGTTCAAATCGTAGTAAAGGTGTACTAGGTTCACCGTAAGAAAGATACCTCAAGTAAACAAAAAATAATGACGTCACTGAGCATGGCGCATTATTTAAATATGTGTACACGCTGATTAAAAAGTAACAACAAAATATTTTCAAAAGTATTTATATACATGAAACTGTTAGGCCTACATCATAAAATATCATAACTGATGTTTTAAGTATTGATCAATAAAAGTATAAAAACATAGGCTGATACTTTATTTCCATTCTTTTTCTAAAATAAATGTGGTTACAAATTACACGCAGGCTATTACTCTGATCTGTATGACGAAACAAGAGAACTTAAAAAGTAAATATTTTTATTTTAATGATTAGTCATCTAATATCAGTTTAGTAACTCGTTATTTCACAACTGAATTTGACGAAGACTTATCCAAACAAATAAATCTCTCTCCACATTTTTGACAAAGAACATGTCGTCGTTATATTATAGGCCTACTACCAGTTCGCTTTTGATATCGTATTGTTCCGCATCGTTCTAACGTGCATTAGGCCTATAATTTATTTTCAATTAGGAATTTAGTGTTGTAGTATTTTCTGGTTTTTAAATTTATATTTATCGTTTAATTCTGCATATGGTTAAAAGCACGTATCAATTATCATTGTGATGTTTTCATTAAAAGTGTTGCATTTTTTCTGAGTCACTGCTTTATCAGCTGATACGGTAATTGCTGTTTGTTTACTCGAAATACCTTTCTTACGATGAACCGAGTACTATAGTTACTTTTACACGGATTTGAATACTAGACAGTGGTTACCGGTGTGCTCTGATGGCTGAGGTTCAATTAACTACGCTCTTCAGGAATGGTCGGTCTGAGTCCGTACGAGACTACAGTTCATTTACACGTCATTCATATCATACTCGTCTCAGTGGGTTATAAGGTTGCTTATTGTTCTAAATTAAACAGATTGCAACATACACACATTAAAATAATAAAAATAGCTATTTATGTTATATATTTAAGAACCCAGAATAAAAGTCACAGTGATATTCTGTAAAAAAATAGACATACGTTGATCGATCCAATTATCCGAATTTCTGACTATCCGAATCAAGTTTTTTTTTACGGATACTCCACAGTTCAGCCGCTCTAAGTTTGCTCCTACTGTCAACAAACCAAAACCAGCTCCTACAGGGTGCACGCTAGAGTCCGTGACTTTATGGATGTCGTATTCCTATTAAGTTAACTATTTTTTAAATTATAAGTACTTAAAGTACTAAAAACATCAGTCGTGATATGATGTAGGCCTAACGATTTCATTTATAAAAATACTTTTAAACGTATTTTGTATTTAAATACTTTTGAAAGTATTTTGTTATTTTTTAATCAGCGTGTACACATTTTTATATAACGCGCATGCTCAGTGACGTCATTATTTGTTTACATTAGGAGCAAACTTAGAGAGGCTGGACTGTAGGCCTAATCGGTGTTCTGTTGAATTCTCGTTGCCAATTCTCTGTCAAACCCAATAATTGGGTTTACTATAATTATTATTATAGTAAACACTGCTACCATAAGTGTGGCAACGTCGGATGTCATGTTTAAACTCGCATTGCTATTTTTACAATAGTATTTAGACAGATAAAATTTATATTAAAAAAAATCTTACCTCTTCTAGTTCCCATGGATCGTAAACGAATGAAGAAAGTATCAGGGCGTGCTTGGAATTCATCTCTAGTAAAAACTTGACGAAGAATTTGTTCAGTTTGTACCACTATATAATATTCAGTTCCAAGTTTTAGACCAAGTACATTTGTATCGTATAATTTAGCTAAGTACGAGAAAGTATGATGCATTGCTCCGAATTTCCTAGTCAGTTTTCGAATGAATGGTGTATTACCGACTATTGGATACCATTGTGGACCTAAACATTGAATTTGAAAATGTTAAAAATTTCATAAATATATAGTTTAATAATAAAAATGTAGTTATACAAAAAAAAAAGTAAACTGAATGTTTCAACGTAGTACCCAGCAATGGTTATTTTATTTGTTTTGAATCGGAACAGGATTTTTCTATTTCTAGTGAATATTTCCAGCTCGCGTGAGCTAGAACTTGCTGGAGCTAATTTTTATTTCTTAAACCTTTATAGGGCAGTAATACGGGGAAAAATATATACGTTATAAACTATTAAATTTTGCATCACAGGGACTTGAATAATACATTTTCTAGTGCCAGAAAAGTAAGATTTTTTTTATGTTAAGTCGTGGTAAGTATAAGCTACTTACCAAGGAATGTTTATTGAAATAGGAATCACTTAACGTTTAGTGGTAAGAAAGCTTATTAAAACAAATTGTAGTACTATTTAACAAAAAATGTGTAAAATAACTTATCTTAACTTTATATTAGCATAAATCCTTGCTTTCCCGGAAAAAAACTTTAATATTCTAATCACTGTACAAAAGTAACAACAAAACAACACGATAGCGTACGCTGGTATGAATACTTACTACATTTGTGCAACTCAGGAAGCAAATGGTCGCTGCATCCTAATTTCAATATGTGGATACCCTACTTAGCAAAGAACATCTATAACACCATAACATTCCAATAAGGTTCAACTGCATAGCTTATTCTTATTGCCAGTGGTAAGTATACTTACCAACGACCTATAAAAGGTTAAACTTTTAATTGGAGCCGGCTAGCGCGTGTTGGAGCTTGTAGTATAGGACAAGGATTCAAGTCACTTGAGTTTAAAGTGAGACTGTTGATGGTTTTGACTGAAAATTTTGATTTTCGGTGCTTTATGTTTTTCAGTACTTCAGGCCTAGATCTACCAGAAAGGCATTAAATTATGTAAAAAAATTATTTTAAGGTAACCAGTATCCCCCAAAAAAAAATTCAATTTTGTTTTTATATTTTTATATAAATATTTAGTAATTTCTGAGCATTTTGATACCAAATTTATGTTTTTATTCCCAATTTTAATTTATTTACGATTTTTTAAAAATAGTACTGCATGAAAAAAATTGTTCTTTTGAGTTGTTGAGGAAACATTTTGCGTAGCTAGTTGTCTTTTCTTATATCAAAAGGCCATCAAGGAAAACAAAAAAATTCTCACATAAGCATTCACTGCCTACTGCTGTACTACTAGATGTTATCAAACCTGTCTTTGCTGATCTGTCTCGAACTGGTTTATTACAAAAATTGCCTTCATTGCAACACTCAAAATATGCGAGTCATCAACCACATCATCTGGAGTAAAATCCCCAAATCTGTATTTGTTGGCATTGGCACCATGACATTAGGTATTCATGATGCCATTTCGACCTATAATGATGGTAATATAAGTAAGTGTGACGTTATAAAACAATTAGGAATAAACCCAGGAGTAAATATTGTATCAATTTAGAGTAAAATTGATTCATGTTGAATTCGCAAAGCAGAAAAAATGTGTGAAGATATGAAAAAAAGCTCGCCGAAAGAACAGACATGAGGAGAAGAAATTAGAAGATGAAACATAAAAGGATTCCAACCCAAATTATGGAGTAGGGCTGTTTTAAGCAGGTGGCATATATGACAAACTTGGTACTAAACGTTACTCTTGTCTTTATTTGAATTTTTCCGAAAATCATGATTTTTCTTATAAAAAAACCCGTTTTCTCAAAAACTATTTAACCGATCTGCTTCAATTTTTTTGTGGTAATTATTGTCAAAGAGGTGGAGTTATACCACTAGAATTATTGATATTTACTAAAAAATAAAATAATTTTGGTTTATATAAAGGTGTTTTCCGAGCAAATTTTTTTTACAAATAGAAAAAAATTAATATATTTTTTTTCTTTCAGTAAATTTTGATGATTGTAGTGGTATTATTTTCAAATAAAGAGCTGAAGAACCTCTCAAAATTTCATGTTTGTAGCTTTTGTACTTTTTTTAGAAAATGGGTCTTAAAATTAAGAGATTTTAACATTGAAATATATGACGGGTATTGGTGTCATTAATGAAAAAAATAAGTATTTAGCAGGTTTACCGAGCAAAATATTATAATACCAAGAACGAATATTTTTCGTAATTTTATACTTCTCGTTTTAGTGTAAAGGGAATTTCAGTTTTTTAAAATACCTGCACACTGTTTTTAATAATCTCAAAACTGTTGGTTCAGGTTTCTAACTAACTGTTGATGAGAAATTTGCATGTTTGTGTACATTTTGTTTTTTATTTGTGCCTTTTTGTTTTTTGTTTGGTCCCGGAAATTTAGATTTACAAGCTTGAACCAGCTAGTCGCTCAAAGAAATGCTAATTCGCGCTTGCAGTGCTGTAATAATTTCTCTGACTCAGCAAAAACGTTGCCGAGTGTTTATTCATAATAAAGTAAGTACATGCACACGGATTTACATTAAACCAATATTTAAATATTTTAATGCCGGCCGCATTAGCGTAGTTGGTAACGTGCTCGCCTCTCATCATGCCGGTCGTGGGTTCGAATCCCACTCAGGCACGGCATATTCTCATGCGTTACAAAAAAAAAATCATTTCATCCTTCACAGTTACACCCCAACGTCGTCGCTAATAACTGTTGCAGTTAATACGACGTTAAATAAAAATAAAAAGAATTAAATTAAAATTAAAAATTAAAAAAAAAATAAAGTAGGCCTAAAGAAAACTGTTCAAAAAGAGAAAAACGATACAGTACATTATGAGAGTAACGAAATTTACTCTTTTTAATTTCGTAAAATGAAGCTCATATTAGTATGAATTTCAAATTTATAACTTTTGGGCAAATCAGGAAAAAATATTCTTTAAAACCATGTAAAAATTATAAAAATCCGTTCAGTAGAACTCTGTAGGAGTTAATAAACTCTCTGTTTAGGAGTTAATAGAATTCCCACTTAAAATACATTGGAAGTAATTTTGTGTTTTAAATTTTTAAGATGGCTGTGAAGTAAGTTAAAAATGGCCGCGTGGAAATCTTAAGAAAAGCACCGATGCCGGATTGGTGTATACCAAACGAAACCTCAAAAAATTATTACAGGCTATCTTATCTGACGTAAATCTTTCGAGTAAATAGAATGGTGTCTGGCGTCTTAAAACTAAATCCTCTCGGCTAAGTTTTGGAGCAACCAAAACAGAAGAGGCTCAGCTCCGCAAGGTGGGAGGTTGTACGGTTCAGTGGTTTCTTGCCTATTGTAAAACAATCTTACTCTTAGCTCACAACGTAGCCTTGGATATCGGAATGGAGAAGAACAAGAAAAAGAATAAAAGGAAGAAGAAAAAGGAGGTGGAAAAACAAGAGAAGACATTTTTAAATATAAAATATACTACCTTTACGAAGGCTAATAATCATGAAAATTGTGAATTCAAAAACAGTTTTGTTATTTCGGAAAGAAATCACCCAATTTGGTTAACAGTGAAGCAAATCACCTCATAATACGTAAAGCAACGAGCTTTATTCCGATCCAAACATGGGAACTGAAATTCTTTTATCATTTTTGAGATCATAATAATTTATGAAATGTGGGTATATCTTTCCTTCGCTTCATTGTAAGGAAAATTTTAAAGCCTAATTTTCAATTGAAATTCTAGGAGTAATAGATTTAATTTCCGAATAACTTGTTCTTGTTTTTATTTCTTTTAATTAAAATCACAGCCCACCACGCAACGTAGATGGTGGGAGTTGAATTTAGTCTATATTTAGGAGCACCAGTAAAGATTTTTAAAATTTTTATTTGTCATCGAGAACAGTAGATTATTGATCACAATCACCCAATTTGCTGTTTTTTTTTGACGTGGATTAGGCATGATTTGAACGGAGACCCCTAGTAGAGTTTTGTTCACGAATGGGTGTCTTGTGGTCACCATACAAAGTCACTTGCCCAACCGTTGTTACTTAACAAATAATAGCGACTTTCTATCAGCTGAATGAATAGGTATGTCCACACTCGTGCGCTTTCTTATCGACTTTCGATTCGACGTCGCATGCGCTTAGAGGCATGCCACCTCCCGCACTCGTTTGAAGAAATTTATCTCAAAAAAAACGTAACAAATATTTTTGAACAATGGACTAAATTAAAACTGTTCTTTCCTGCATTGAATTGTTTGATTTAGAATGTTTTATTAAGAAATTAATCGGAGATAACTCCAGCAATTTACGCAAAAAAGTACTCAGTTTTTAGCCGGTTTTCCGTTAATATGGTTTTTAAACGTCCGTTACTCCGTCCATGCTTTTCATAAAGATCGGCGTTTAAGTACGTTGAAGATCAGAGTTTTTTTCTATAATATTAATATTTTAAAAGTTAAATCTCATGTTCCGTTTTAATACGCCGGCCATATTTTAAAAAAGTGCTTTTTTGGCTCCACGTAAGGGTAGGGAAATGATTTTTGGACTGAACCATGCATTTTCACAACGGTATTATGTCAAGCAAAGCATTTATTTTTTTAAATAAAAACATCGTTAATTATTCAAAATGAGCTACGGAATGAGCTGTAGCAGGAAAACACAGAAGTTTGTTTTTCTAAACGACTATACTCAGAGCGGATACCACTATTTCTAATATTACAATTGCAAAATACGATACATGGCACGTTATACTGTAAAAATGCATGGTTCAGTCCAAAAATCATTTCCTCTCTTTACGTGAAGCCAAAATACACTGTTTTAAAAAAAAATGGCCGGCATTTAAAATGGAACATCAAAATTCTATTTTAAAATGTTAATATAGAGAAAACGCTGATCTTCAACGTACATAAACGCCGTTCTTTTATGAAAAGCCTAGACGGAGTAACGGACGTTTAAAAACCACATTAACGGAAACCGGCTAAAATCTGAGTACTCTTTATGCGTAAGTTGCTGCATCTCCGACTAATTTCAAGTTAAAATAATCTACGTCAAACCAATCAACGCAGGAAAGAACAGGCTTTAATTTAGTATAGTGTTCAAAAATATTCGTTATGTTTTTTTGAGATAAAGCCCTTCAAACGAGTACGGACAGGTGAAATTGCATGCCTCTAAGCGCATGCGATGTCACGCGACGTCGAATCGAAAATCAAATAAGAAAGCGCACGAGTGTGGACATACCTATTGGGCTGACCCGAAGTCCCAGTCAATATTATTAAAGTAAATACAAATCAGTTGGAGCAAGTAATGTGAATACAGTACGTTAAGTAAAACAATTTAATACCGTAATTGTAAAAATCTTTAGACAACAAAATATTTTAAAGAAGTTTATAATATAAAATATAATAATAGATAATTTTTTTTACTGATAAAGTATTTGGATAATTTTTTAACAAACATGTAATTGATTTATACAGGTTAACTTGATGTAAAAATGGAAGGATAGATAAATTAAGATGAATGTAGACTTACCTGGAGGGTATTTATGAGGTCTTTTGAATCCGTTGATTAAAATGTAAGCAAGAAACAAAACGACAGTAATTGAAGCAAGAATGAAGAGAATATCCATAGTCGGTATCACGTTTAATTGAGAAGCATGCGGTACGATGTTGGTCCACTAGGGAAATTAACAGGAACAGCCTGTCGATCTTTTGGCCAAGTTCCAGATTCAGTATGTGTAGTCAGTTCTATTTAGTGTCTGGACTTAATCGACAATCAATGCCTAGATCAGATCAACCAACAAATGATCCGGTAATAAATTATTGATACCACATTAACATTATTTGTTTTATTGTAATTATTTATAAATAAATAAATTGTTAATAAGCTGGTGACCTTCACCAGATTTTGCGTAACGTGTATACACCAAAAAAAACCTGCACTTCTTGATACAATTTTTTTATAATGCTTTGCAAGTTTTTAAAGCATAAAAATTACTTCTGTCACACAATGAGCATGTGCTGTAGTTACGTAGTATTGTGCCAACCAAAGTTCTTAATGTTAAGTTGTTATTTAATAAGTTTAAAAAAATTCAGCTTCCTTTATTATAAGTAAAACTTCACTAATTCGGAATATATGGGGGGAAGACGAGTCCGAATTTGTAAAATTCCGAATAAGGAGAGTTTTTGTAATACAATACTACTACTGTATACTAGAACGCACAATGTAGTGATTAAATTTGTGATTTCACGCTTAATAAATAGATTATTGGAAAAGGACGAAAAATAACTTTAAAACACATTTATTTTATTAAAAACTTAATTACTGTAGTCTATTTATTATAAAATAAAATTTAATTTAATTGTGTTCAAACATGAAATATAAGTAAGGATTAATCTACAAAACAAACACTGCTACTAGTACTATCAACAATTGCAAAAATAATTCAGTACGTAGTACTGTATATGAAAATATGTACAGTTTAAGTAGCATAAATTATTGTAACTTTCTCAAAATTTCCACTAATTTTACAGCAATTTATTTTCTTCCATTAGTATTCCAGATCAAAATTGTCAGATTTGCTATCTTTACTATTGGTAACGGGGGTTGAAAAAGTTAGAAATTTTTGTCTAATTGCATCTCTATTGTTTTTAATAACTTCTTGCTTCATTTATTTTAACAATCATTTATTTTAGTAATTCATCTATATACATAAAATTCGATGTATGTGTGTGTGTATGTTCCCCTTTATCTCCTAAATTACTGAACCAATTTTCATGCAGTTTTTTATGTTGTAATTATGATCCCGGTGCAGGTTTTAGACTATTGAAACCCTTAAAAAGTTAGCCCTAAAGGTTGAAAATAATGTTTATGTTGTAGTGTGCCGAATTTACTGAACATCTGGAATTGTTTATTTTTTGAATCTATTAAAATGATAAACATCTCCAGCTGATTATTATTTAAGAATTATTTAAAATTATTTCATATTGACAAAATTATTTTAATAAAAGTTATTTATTTCAGTTGCTAGGCGACTAGAGAAGAATAAAATAAATTTTGTATAAAATATATTTCAGTGAGGGGCAAGATGGCGAACTAAACGGGTGTCCCTCATTCATCCATTCATATATTTTGTTTTATTATGATTGACTAGTCATTATTTATGAATGCGCTAGCTAAGCAATAGATATGCGTGCAGGCTCGTAAAATAATTAAGAAATATAAATAATAATGACCATGTGAAAGTGAGTAAGTGCTGAAATGTTGTATGCAGCAACCTTATATTAATTATTCATTAATATCTAAACTTCCATTAAAGAAGTACAAAAGCCTAGAAGAAATTGTGTGTCTTTTTATTTTTTGTTGTGATTATTGTTATTTTTTAAGGATTTTAATTACGGAACAGAAAGGATGATGATGGTAAATGTTTTAACCATACAATATAATTTAACTATCTCTTAAAAATTGGCATCCAGCTTGTGTGGAGTTATTCGGATCTTTACAAATTGGCACCCTAATGTGGGGAAACATCCACGACTTTTGGATTGGAAATATCGAGAGAAAAATAATTATACAACAAATTTAACAACCCGGTTGTGGGGAAGAATTTAAACGACAATTTAAAGAAGGGAAGAATTTAAACGACAATTTAAAGAAGGGAAGAATTTAAACGACAATTTAAAGAAGAATCCATAAAATTGAATAAAAAATGAAATATAAAGGGAATAAAATGTAAAACATTTATAATTTAAAATAGAAGACATGTCGGAAGCTGATTACAAGAAACTGATAGATCTTCGTGTCGCAGATTTAAAACAGGAGCTTAGAAAAAGAAATATACAAGAAAAAGGTGTAAAAGCAGTACTTATGGAACGACTACATAGGATTTTAGTTGAGGAAGGCCAGGATCCAGACGCATATCTGTTCAAGATTGTTTCTTCAGTACCAGAAAGGAATCAAACTCCAACTACATGTCAGCAGAGTGAAAAAGATGAGTCATCGGAGGATGAAGACGAGGGTCAATCAGATGAGGACGACGAAGCAAGAAAGAAGGAGCCAGACGAGACAGGATTGCCAGGACCAGCTCATGTTAACCAGGTAGCAGATTTGATGGGAATATCAAGTGACGCAGCGGGTATGAGTAATAATAATAATGATAATAGTAATAGTCAGAACATTATGATTGCAAATATGTTTCAGCAACTTATGAAACAAAACATTGAACATAAAAATGAACTAAGCCGTAAAATAGATAAACAGGCACATACTATAGATCTACATAGAAAAGAGTTAGTTGAAAAAATAGATGCTTTAGATTATAGGTTAGATAAACGAGAAAGGGTTATAAGCGAACTTGGAGAAGGAATCAAACAGGATAATGTAAAAATAATTGATAAACTTAGGGCAGAAATTAGGAAAGATTTAGAGGATAGAAATAAAAGTAAAGATAAAGGAAATGATAATTATTTTGAAAAAGATAAGGATATGAGTAAAAATAGTGCTGAAAATATAGGTAAAACTAATAATACTATAAAAGAAAATGAAGTAACTTTTGATAATACAATAAAAAGTGTTGTAAATAATAATGATTATACCCAGATGAAAGTAAAACAAATTTCAATTGACAACAGTAAAGATGTGGACAATAATGGTAATGAAATAATTGAGAAAGTTATAAATGAATATGAAATAAAAGCAAATGATAGGATAACATATAATAATAATAATAATAATAATAATAATAGCGGACAGTGTAATGAATTTAAGTCTAAAACATTTTTGAAGAATGTTGTTAGAAACAATGCAATTAATAAAGTTAATGTTATTAGGAATTTCACAACCAAAGGAATTAACAATCTTAATGAACTTAGTGAAATACTAATGAGTTTTGTGAAAGACAATGTGCCTGTGATAAATATCGATGCTAGATATTCTAATCATGATAAATGTAAAAATTATGTACATATGTTGATTATGTTTATTGTTAATTGTTTTATTAGTTGAGAAGCGATAAACATAATATTTATTAGTAATGTTTATACACTCTAATGTTTGATAGGGTTATGTTCAATTACATTATGTTTATAGGTTATAGTTTAGGTGTTATAGGTTATATTATGTTTATAGTTTATAGTTTATTTGATTAATAGAATTGTAAGGTCGCTTAGTAACAATTTTTAAAAAACATTTTGGAATTAAATTTATCAAACAAATTCAAAATTTAGATTATCATAAAAATTTCTTTTTGTTTTCAAAATTGAATTGTGGGGATATTTGTAGTGTGCCGAATTTACTGAACATCTGGAATTGTTTATTTTTTGAATCTATTAAAATGATAAACATCTCCAGCTGATTATTATTTAAGAATTATTTAAAATTATTTCATATTGACAAAATTATTTTAATAAAAGTTATTTATTTCAGTTGCTAGGCGACTAGAGAAGAATAAAATAAATTTTGTATAAAATATATTTCAGTGAGGGGCAAGATGGCGAACTAAACGGGTGTCCCTCATTCATCCATTCATATATTTTGTTTTATTATGATTGACTTGTCATTATTTATGAATGCGCTAGCTAAGCAATAGATATGCGTGCAGGCTCGTAAAATAATTAAGAAATATAAATAATAATGACCATGTGAAAGTGAGTAAGTGCTGAAATGTTGTATGCAGCAACCTTATATTAATTATTCATTAATATCTAAACTTCCATTAAAGAAGTACAAAAGCCTAGAAGAAATTGTGTGTCTTTTTATTTTTTGTTGTGATTATTGTTATTTTTTAAGGATTTTAATTACGGAACAGAAAGGATGATGATGGTAAATGTTTTAACCATACAATATAATTTAACTATCTCTTAAAAATTGGCATCCAGCTTGTGTGGAAATATTTATTTTTATTACAATGTCCTACATTAAGGCTTTTATGAGGTTAGATAATCTGTTGCTTTTAAACCAGCTGATGTGATTCAAATAAAGTCATATGATTTAGCAAATAGCGACGTGGTGCTAAGGATCAGCTGGTGACAACATCACATGATAATTTTATTGTATTTCATTATGTAGATACGTTTTGTATTGTTGAGTATTTTATAAAAGTAAAGTTCCGTGTTTCTTTAATTTGTTTTAATTTCTTTTAATTGTTGAGTGATCAATTGCTTTGATATTTTTATTTCGACTTTTATTTTATTCAACGTAGATTTAAGTTTTTGGTTTTGACAATTATTTTTTTTGTGGTTGTTTGTTTTTTCCATATTCAATAAAGCCATCAAAAAAACATCACTAGGTAGAAAATCTTCAAAAGCAAAAAAACTTCAAAAAGCAAGAACTGCTGAAACGGAGGAACAAAATTTCTGCTACATATTTAAAAAAAAGTGATTACACCATTTTTCGCGTGCAAAGCCGTGACGGGGCATGCTAGTTGGCTATAAACTTGTTGAACAATTTGAATACTAACGGGTGTTTTTATTAAGGACGCAACCCTGATTATAAGAAGATAGAAGTAATACATCGGTAAATTTTCTGTCCCCCAATCGGTATGTTGGCAACAGTGTACTCAAGGCCAACTACTAAGACAGTTAAAATGTTCCAGTCAAGCATTAGTGTGGTTACAGCAGTCGTTTCGTTATATTGTGTCAGCAATGGTTTTTTCTAAGGAAGAACCGGGTGTTTTATTAAGAACGCAACCCTATGTTAAAAGCCACAATCTACTGCATACTTTTATTTTCCGTACTTTACCAATGATTAATTAATCTAAATTATTATTTTTCAAATGAATAGCAAATTGCAATGAAAACATTGTATTACTTCTATCTTCTTATAATCAGGGTTGCGTTCTTAATAAAACACCCGGTTCTTCCTTGGAAAAGCCATTGCTGACACAATATAACGAAACGACTGCTGTCACCACACTAATGCTTGACTGGAACATTTTAACTGTCTTAGTAGTTGGCCTTGAGTACACTGTTACTAACATAACCGATTGGGGGACAGAAAATTTACCGATGTATTACTTCTATCTTCTTATAATCAGAGTTGCGTCCTCAATAAAACACCCGTTATAAGGAGGTTTCAGAGGGTCCATGTTTTAGATTTAGTTGAAAAAGATTAATTTTCTTTTTACACCTTTAGAGCTATGTTGTATGTAATGCAAGTTGTAAAAAACAAATATAATGTATTAACTATACCATCATAAGCCGTAATTTTCAAATAATTATACGTATACATTTTTTCTAGTTACCATTAAAATGAAAATTATCTTAGTTTTTAGTTATTAATTTGTTATTTAATTATTAATTTATTATTTTGTTAGTTTTTGTTTTGTTTTCCATTATCATTTAATGTTTGTTTATATTTCTCTGAAGATAATTTTATGTTTTCTTTCATTTTCATAACTACTGTTATCAATACTGTTTTTGTGTTCAATTTATAGAGAAGGTTCGCTGGACACTTCCCTACTCATGTCAGTGTTATAATTTTTTATCGTAACTGTTAACTAGAAGTTAAACATAACTGATTGTAAATTTTGTTAAATAAATAAATAAATTTAAAAAATATTTTAACGATAAATAAAACTTTTGAAATGACTATCGTTCCACAAATTGTGTTAGTTCGTCCAGATGTTGTGAAACCAAAGAAATCTTAATTTTTTTAATATTAATTTCGTCGTCACTACCATCTTCGTTTTCAGCATCTGTCTCTTCGTGATCTCTTTGTATCTGGGCTACGATTCCATCTTCATTCAAGTATTCTGCTCCAAATTCATCTTCATCCATTGCCAACCATTTTTTTTACGGTCATCAGCCGAAAGGCTGGTTCCCCATCCAATTGGTCGCCCGAAAGCACAGACCCGGAGGCCATTCCGTAGTCTCTTACTTACCGTGACTGGCGACTGTCACATGCCTTATTTAGACAAATAAACTAACGTATCGAGAGAGGGGGTGAGCCTGGTCGGCAAAAGGGAAATGCGTATACTCGCTCTCTTGTCGGGTGAACCTCTTGACGCACAAGGCACCCGTCATCAAGAACATTAAACAAGAAAGGTCGGTCCTAACAGTCTTTAAAAGAAAGGGTCAGAAGATCAAAGAGGTAAGACTGAAGTATAGATGTTATAAATAGAAGGGGACCAAGAATTGAGCCTTGTTAAACCCCAGCCAACAATGGTTTACAGTCGGACTTAGCACTACCTGGTGAGACAGAAAAATGACGTTTCGATAGAAATTACTGAAATTCCAGACTAAGCCACTTACGCTATGAAGAAACCACTTGCTTTCTGCGCCCTTTTACTTAACTCTTTTTCTAATTTTCCATCTGATGAGAAAACAGTTCTTAAGTAGGTGAATTTTTTGGGTAATTGTAGTCATCAACATTAGAAATATCCGTGGTATACTGGTTGGCAATGGCTTGTAAGCTAAAGGTCCCAGTTTTCTCAAGTCATTTTCAATTATCACCCTTCTCATCATCTGCATTTTGCAGAAATTGCAAAACAGTCGGACATAATAAAAAACCGGTAGAAATAACTGCAGTAGGCTATATTTCTTAAACATTATGTAGTACCTATTTTTCATGGCATCTACTAGTTATTAATTACTAAACTAAACTAGTTATTAAAACATTAAATTTCACAAAAATTAGACAAAATTTGACAAATTTTAAAATAAATTCTGATTACGATAAGTAACGTATTTACCACTATATCTGGTTTTCATTCGTATCAACACTTCGCTCTTTCTCACGCCTATTGTTCAGCTACGTAAATGATAAAATTCATTCACAGTATTTTAAACTTTATAACTTAATCAGTAATCTTTAAAGGTCACTAGAACAATTGTAAAGTCGTAGTACTACCTATACAATAAGTTAAGTCATTAACTATAATACGCATGTTTAACATTTTTTACTAATCATAGTCTGGTGTAGAAATTTCTTAATTAGTATGCATTCTTTGAATAGATAACATTACAATGCGATAAAATATTACGTGAGTATTGCATAATTTAATTCATTACTATAAGTTTTTGCTTAAAAGTCTAAATTTATAACTCGTAAAATGACTTAACATATTTTTAGAGCTTTTTGCAGCTCATTTTATCAGCACACGTTCACAGTATGCTTTTCTCACGGTGCGATATCTCATGATTCGATTGTTAACCGATAAAGATACGTTCGAGATTTTAAGAAACATATAAGAATTTTATAAATTAAAGTTCAGTTTAAATTTTTAATAACATTTTCTAATCAAGCTGGTCTAAAAATAGCCAACGTAAAAGAGTGTAGTGTACCCATTTGGAACGGGTGCCGGTGGAGGGGGGGGGGGGCGTTTGCCCCGTTTAACTTACGATTACAAACGCACCGGTAAGAGGAGTGTTGGACGCCCAATAAAATTCTGAAACCATTTGCCACATCCTGCAACTGTTAACAACAATTTTTCATAATAGTGAATTTGAAACCCAAATCAAGAAATCGTTTGGCACTGGAAAATGACATCGTTTTGTGTGTAACAAGAATAAATCTAAACAAGCCCAAGTTTTTCGTTAATTGAACTGGAAAAAATTGTACAAGTAATGTACAATTTTTGTGTTTCGTTTTATTTAAGGACATAACTATGACAATAACTATTTTTAATTTTTTCCCCGTATTTCGCAAACCCCCCACCTCCCCAGCGAGTCACAACCCACAAACTGAAAAAACACTCTTGTAGAGCATAAAAAGTGTAGTAAAGGAGGCGATTTTAAACAAAATTGTAGGAGCAGTTTATGAGAAAATCGCAACAAAAAAAATTGCGTGAGTAAACTACTACTTCTGGTTGACCGATTTCGATGAAAATATTTAACTTGTACGATATTTCGTTCTTGAGATTTTTTGTTCACATACATACACACACACACACACACAGATCAATAAGTGAAAACGTGTTTATTGTATTTTTTGTTTTAGGGAGGCTGAAAATGTTTATTTCTGGTGAATTCTCGGATTTAAAAAAATTGACATGAAAAAAATACTTTCCTTCCCTGTATTACATAATAATTATACCGTTGTTTCAGATTATGAAGATTGTAACTTTTCCCCTGAGGGATATTTTAGATTTTTTTTTAAAACAATTTCCCTGTTTAAAATTAAAATATCCCTCTACAATTTTAATAATTGTTTTTGTTACAAGTATTTAATTTATTTTTATTGTTGTAATTCATAGTATAATGTTACATAAAATATTTTAATAAAAACTTTATTTATCTTGAAGTATTTTACATTATTAATATTTATTTAAGAATAAAGTTTTCAAATTGATTTAAACTATAATTATACAATGGTAACTACAAATTTCTTGTCATACGCTATAAATAAAGCAGCTGATATGTTAATTTACAAGATTATGAAAAAAATCCCTCTAGTGATAATGAATGCAGTATAATAATAAAAACATTCTCTTAACCACTTTAAAGGTTCCCAATTTAAACAATACTGTCTTAATAAACTGAACCTACTGTAAAAGAGAAAATAGAAATTAAATTATTATATCTTAAAAATTATAACTATTTTAAATTAAAGAGTTGAATAAAATATTAACTTTGTATTAATTTTTTTACGAAGAGTACTAACTTCATATTAATTGAAAATTACTTAAAACTATTTCATTACAGTTTAATTTGCATACCTGTCTAATTGCGTACTTCCAATACGCGTCCGTGTCTTCTAAGAGCTTTCACCCAGTAACACAGTATTTAAATTAGCATTTAATCAGCAATTTTTGTATTAAACCTACTATAAAAATTTAAATGTTGTCCAAGGTACTAACTATGTTCAGAACTAAGCAATTTTAAGATAATGTTATCAAAATACACAAACTAAAATAAAAAGTAATATATAATGAAAGCCATCAATAAAATTTATTATATAACATTTTTGAAGTAAGTTTTAGTTTTATTTGCCGTCAATAAAAGTATAAAAACTAATTCGTTACTCTGCATATGTGTGTTAACAGCCACGGATTCCCTATTGCTCAATTCACATTTATCAGAAAGATAAAATTAATGATGTTTAAGTTTAATTATTTAAAAAAAAAATTATATTTGAAAAATAAAAATTTTTTTTATAAGATACGAGGTCAGACCCAAAAGTAAGTATACTGATCTTATACATTTAATTATACATTGTACTTAATTGAAATTACAAGTTATCTTCTTTGAAGTGTAACCCTTGACAACTACACAGCGGTTCCAGCATTTCTTCCACTGTTCATAGCAGTACCAGAAGTCATTTTCCTTAAGTGTGTGTAGCTCTTCCGTTATGGTTTTTTGTACGTTTTCCATCGTACCAAAATGACGACTCTTCAATTTCAATTTTAACTAAGAAAGAGGTAAAAATCACATGGAGTTAGATCTGGGCTGTAGAGAGGTTGTGGAAGTACGGCAATGATTTTCTTTGCCAGAAATGCTCGAGTTGAAAGCGCATAGTGAGCTGGTGTATTATCTTGGTGCAGCACTCAATCATCTCCAATATCTGTATTGACTCCCTGGATCCATTTTCAAAGTTATTGCAAGACATCTTTGTAAAAGGTGTGATTAACTATCTGTCTTGGAGGTACAAATTCCTTGTGTACAATGCCATAGCTGACGAAAAAGCAAGAATCACTGTTTTCACGTTGGATTCTGCTCTTGCATGCTTTCTTTGTCTTCAACATTTTCTCGGCCCACTTTAAAAGCTTTGTGCCACTTAAAACCATAGTTCTCGATAGAGTGGCTTCTCCATAAGCTCCAGTTAAAGAAGGACATGTATCTGTGGAAGACTTGTTGAGTTTCACACAGAACTGGATCGCATACAATATTCCTGCGTTCAATATTTTCCTGGATCGCAAACGTAATGACATTATAAAACATGACCACACATAAACAGCAGTAGCACACAACTGATTCAACTAATCCAGTTAAAACAAGATTGCACGGGCAGCCAAGATCACTGGCTTCAAGCTGATGTACATCACGAAGGTGCTACATTACCAGTTTATCCGTAGGAGAATCAGTACACTTAGGGACAGACCTGGTAAGTTGAAAGTTACATTTTTTTGAAAATGGAACACTATGTTGATGAAAATTTATATCTGA
The DNA here is from genome assembly GCA_035578175.1 of Catonia carolina. Classification (NCBI taxonomy): domain Eukaryota; kingdom Metazoa; phylum Arthropoda; class Insecta; order Hemiptera; family Achilidae; genus Catonia; species Catonia carolina. The sequence continues at coordinate 25,913,303 of JAQMRL010000011.1, forward strand.
ACAAAACAAAACCAGGATTTACATGTGCGTCATGGCCATTTTGATATAGGTACGAGTAGTTGAGATAATAGTAGCCAGAACTAGAAAAGAATGATGCTAACGAAATGAAGATATTGTGAACTACAAAGGAAATTAGACCCTATCGTTTGAGTTTGGCTAGGAAGTAACAACATGAGAGAAGAAACTTGATACACAAAATGTAGTAAAATGGGTAAGAATATAATTATCAAGGATTTTGGAAAGACCTTAAAAACAGAATCGCTCCAAACAAAAATTGCATCCAGGAGACTCCCAAAAGGGAGTACAGGACTTGTCAAGATAAAATTAATAAGTCTAAATTTTAACAAAATGTTAAATTTGTTACTTACCAATACTGACTTGCTTAGTTTAATACGCTTGTCATCCAACCAATTTTATGAATAGTACAGAATTTGTCTGAACATTTAATTAGAAATTTAAATATACCTCAACCAAAAAATATTTAGAAAGGAATTTGTGTACATTGTAAAATCATTGTTTCATGAATCAAGTATTTTTTTAGCTTTTTTTAGAACAAACTTAAATTACCATAACTTGTTAAATCATGTGACAAATTTATTGACGTATTTTCTACCTGCATAAGTAAGTTTTTGATCCAATAATTTAGTGTTGTGATTAGCAACATAGTAATCAATTCTGTTTCTTGTGTAGTAGTTGTGGATATTTAAGGGGAGATGGCACGATGGTTTTAACTCAAAATTTTTATTTTTGGTTTTTTATGTTTTTCAATAGTTTAGGCCTAGATCTACCAGATAAACATTAAATTACATCAAAAAAATAATTTTTTTTATGAAAAACTTTTTTAAAAATGTTTTTTAGAAAAGTTTTTATCAAGTTTACACAGAAAAATTATTATGTTCCCAAGAACGAATATTTTTCACAATTTTATACTGCTCGTTTTAGTGCAAAGAGAATTTTAGTTTTTAAAACATCTGCATCACCGTTTTTTTTTGTATTCTCAGCTGTTGGTCCAACTTTCTAAACAACTGTTGATGGGAAATATACTTGTTTTTGTATATTTTGTTTTTGATTTATGCCTTCTTGTTTCTTGCGTTTTCCCGTAAATTTAGATTTTTAACACTAGGTAAATTTTTTTTAGAAACCAATAAACCTACCAGGCTGAAATTTTCACCAGTTAATTATCTTGTATATCCACATATACCGACATTTTTATGACTTCCTCAGGTGCTCCAAAAATTAGAAATACGCAAAAAACATAGAAAACAATTTGTAAAACTTTTATATTAGTCGTAATATTTTTAAATAATGGCATGGTCCAAAGATTAAATTGAAAAAATGTCAGCAGCTCAAGAAGAAACCCGACACCTATGGTGTGTAAAGTTTTATTTCCCTATCTTTTACCAATCCTATGAAAAATGTACCTAAAAATAGCAAATTTAACATTGGCGGGATACAAAGTACTGTCTCCCCATAAATTCAAAAAAGGTATTTTGCTTTGTGTACATTATGGCTTTAAAGATGCACAAAGGAACTGTAAGCAATTGATGCTTCTTAAATAATGATCTGCATGAGATTAAGTGGTTTTCTTCCACCATGCACCTAATAGCTTTTTCTGAATTTTAAAAATACTTTCCATGTTATTCTGTGATAAATTACCCAAAACTAATATGGCATACTGGATATGAGCTGAAATTAAACCATGGTAAGCTGCTATTAGAAATTTTGTTATCATTTAATTTGGCAAATGTGGCTAAATCACTGATCTGGACTTATTTTTAGCAAATATGGCTAAATCCGGACTAGTGTCCAGATTTAAGAAATGTCCAGATTTTCAAAATGTAATTGGAAAACGCAAGAACAAAACCCAAAAATTTTAGGAATAAGTATTAGAAAGTAATTTCTACTGATTTATTCATGTAATTGGTCATTATTATGTTCGTTACTTGATAAATTAAGCTAATACATTTTCTTTATTTTATATTTCTTTTCCTAAACCTGTTTGAATGAAAACTACTCTCCTTTTCCTTAAACTGAAACTGTAGGTGCGAATCCAGAAGAGGATTGAAAAGGAAATATTCCCAGGTCCACACTAGTGGGTATTCTGTAACATTCACTTCTTTTTTTTTATTGCATCCAAGAGACTCCTGGGGGAGTATTGGATATGTCAAGAAATACAACACTTGAAATTCATTTTACAATCAGACATTTCTACTACTACCTATTAGAAAGAAATTCTTGTACGCTATAAAATGTTTCACCAATCAAGTAATTTTTCAGATTTTTTTTAAAGGAATGCAAATTATCAACATTTTGAAAATTGGGGTAATTTATTTATTGACATATCTGTAGTGATAAGTTTAAAGGTCTTAAGTCAAAAATTGTCTGTTTTTGAGTTAAGTGTACAACACTTAACAGTTTAGAAAAATTTTCTCTTTCAATTGGTACAAAGGGCTTAAGTGTAGCTAACTCCTTAAGTGAATTATGTTGACTGGTCTAAATGGCTTTATAAAAATTTTCTCTTCGCATAATGGTATAAAAGTCTTAATTGTAAATGATACCTTTAGATTTAGTTTCTCAGTCTTTTTTAGTTTTACAAAAGGTCTTAAGTTGAGTTAAGACCTTTACCATTATACCAATTTACCTTTACCTTTATACCAATAGTAGTTTATTTAGGTTCTCAGTCTTGTTCAGTAGTACAAAAGGTCTTAAGGTGAGTTAACCTTTATACCAATAGTAGTTTATTACTTCACCAATATCAATTAATTGCTGAGATCAACTGGGAAAAAAACAAATTGAAGTGGTCGAGATGACAAGAAACCAAAGGCAAACTCGTGACTTAAGTAACTATAGTAAGAATTTACCAGGTCAAAAGGTAATAAGTTAAACAGTAAATGGTAAAGGTCTTAAGTCGTGAATTCCACCCCCCCCCCACCCACGATAAAAGGACCACAGCAAAGATGTAAAAGGAATTTTTATTTTCGTTGATAAGTAGAAAACAAAAGAAATGTATAACAAATTATAAAAACAATTTTTGGAAGAGACAATTGAAAAAACTATCGTTGGATAGTAACAAATATATAAATTATACTGTCTCAAATTTTCATTTGCTTCTCCTGAAAAATGACTATTTTCTAGTTAAGACCTTTATACTTATCACTACAGATATTTTCTCCCTGCATAAGAAGGTTTTTGTTCGAACAATTAGGTGGTGTGGTTAACCGCATAATAATCATTTCTGTTTCTTGTGTTATTGTCCGCATTGGCGAAGTTGGTAACGTGCTCGCCTCTCATCATGCAGTCTTGGGTTCGAATCCCATTCAGGCACGGCATTTTTTCATACGTTACAAAAAATAAAATCATTTCATCATTCACCGTCTGCATTAGCAGTAATTGCAGAACAGTCAGACGTTAAACCAAAAAAAAAAAAAAAAAATTGTGTTATGATACTGGACATTGAAATTTTGGGTAAAAGTATTTTGCCTAACATACATTATCACCCCAAAAATGTACAATAAGGGAACCATCAGCAATTTAAGCTTCTTAAATAGTGGTCTGCATGAGGTGAGCTGGTTGTCTCCCTCCATACACCTTAGAGCTTTATTTTTGACTGTCTATAGGAAAAGGGACGTTATTTTCACCCAAGTCAAAAGTGAGGTTTGATTGTTTGTTACAGAAAATTGAATGCTGAAAACAATTTTTACTTTTTTTATCGTTATTTATAAAAAAATTACAGAATTTTTAAAATGAAGTTAAGGAACACTTATTTTTGGGAAATTGCAATAAAGTTGGTTAATATTTCAGTGGCCTTCGGGCCAGCCCAGTCAGTCAGCTGGTAAAAAGTCGCTATTATTTGTTAAGTAACACCGGTTGGGCTAGCGACTTTGTATGGTGACCAGCTGACAGCCATCCGTGAACAAACTCTAATGGGGATCCCTGTTCAAACTCATGCCTAATTCACGTCAAATAATACAGCAAAGCAGCAATCAAATTGGGTAGTTGTCAATAATATACAGTTCCCGATAAGAAATAAAAGCTAAAAAAAAAATATTTCAGTGATAATATTATTCAATTAGTATATTTCTTTTAGTAACTTTCCTTTTCTTTGTCAGATGTTATATCTTATGTAAAACTTTATGCTGAATCCAGTGATGTCTTCAAATAATTGATACCTATTTGAAATAATTAAAATCCTGTAGTAGATTTTCTGTGATCATGTCAAATGTAAAAATTCATGGATGGACAAAAAATTGAAATTTTTTTGTAATTTTAACAAACAACAAAGACAAATATAATTATTTAGCATCATAACAGTAGAATCCATACTAATATTTTGTTTTTGATGTATATATAAAAAAACTTTGTAATTTACCTTATACTTCTTTTTATAAATCCTTCTTATAAGTACTTTCACGGTGTGCACTGCTTCTTTGGGTAATGCTAATAAAAGTTCTAGAATATTTATGAAGATTGCATCTTCCTTTGTCAATGGTTTGAATCAAACTCGAAATAAGAGTTTCTTATTTCGAGTTTGATTCAAACTCAAACAAGAGTTTGATTCAAACCATTGACAAAGGAAGATGCAATCTTCAAAAAATATTCTAGAACTTTTATTAGCATTACCCAAAGAAGCAGTGCACACCACGAAAGTACTAAGAAGGATTTATAAAAAGCAGTATAAGGTAAATTACAAAGTTTTTTTATATACATAAAAACACAATATTAATATTAACAACGACAAAACATTACAAAATAATTTTTTTTCTCTTTCAACAAATTTCATTATTAATTGAAATAATACTAAAGAAACTAATTTAAAACAAAATTAATAAATAAAAAGATAATAATACTGGAAATAGGCCTTAACTAAAAATTTATATTCTGAGAATTTTACTGATTTTCTTGTTAAGTATGGAGGCACCAATCTTGACTATTTTCTTGAAAGGATATTCTCCAGTGCTTTTTACTTTTTTCATGTTTTTATACAGAATTTTTAGTTTTTTTTACACATCCAATAGAAAAGGGATTCTTCACCAATAAGTAATGCATTGGTGAAACTAAGGTCCGTTTTACCTATTTGACATACTGTCTATTTTTAGGAATTTAATCAGGTTTGGAATCCAAAATAAAATAAAATAGGCTTATATTTATACATAGAAAAGAATAAGTAATATTTTAAACAAAAATACAGAAGATGTCATTTTCTGACTTAATTTTGTTTTTTGGTCTCCTGTAAATTTTGCTCAAAGAAGATAAGGTCCAGTTTCCTATTGATGGTCACATTTTGAATTTTAAAAACCCTATTCATATTACTCATACTGGAATTACCCCATACTAAAATACTATAACGGATATGTGACAGAATTAGACCACATGGTAAGCGGCCATTAGTATTTTTTATTTAATCTGGCAAATTGTTATAATGCAAAATACCCCAGATGATATTTTACTACAAACTTGATTTGTATAGAAATCCCAAGACAGATATCTAGTGATATTTTTGGGAACTTCTAGGAACTTCCCTGTTTTTACATGCTCTAGACTATTATTAAGAGTAAATATATCCACTCCTCTACTTTCTTTAACGTTATGTTTATTTTTCAACTGCAAGTATTGACACTTTTTTTCAATAACTGTTAATAACATGCAATTTAAGAACTGTACAACGGACTCTATATTAACATGTGTATTTACTTCAAGAGCATCTACTAGTAAACTTTTATTGATAACTGAAGTATCATCAGCAAACAGTATGATAATCTATAAATGTACAATAGAAACAAAATTGGACCTAAAACTGACCCTTGTACAACACCTGCTTTGACTTCAAGCTTTTCAGATACAATCTTAGTAAGTTTACCCCTAATAACTCTAGTTAACTCCGTACATTGTATTCTACCAATAAATGGTAGTACATACCTTCTTCCAAAGTTCCAAGTTTAATCCCCGGATTTGGCCTCAAAAAATTATGGTAACCCTTGCTATTAACGAATAATTAGCTATTTGGACTAATGAGGAGGGTAGATGAAAACGAGCTATGAAAAATACCAGATCTAACCGGACTGTCAGGTCTGACACACGCGACCAATATTTTAACGCTGTATACATAAGTATAAAAGGCCGCACTATCCCAACGGAATTACGAATGTTTTAATATTCTCTCCGACAACGGAATACTGCATGAAATGTTGTACATAATAATTACCTAGTACAATTTTGAGAAACAAACTGCAATAAATAAGAATGTAATGCGATGCGGAAGTATAAATAAAACAAAATATGATAAAAAAATAACAGTAGTTTATCAGCTTGCTGCTGAATATTTTTCTTATACCCCCCCCCCCCCCCCACTTATGTATGGAAACAAATCGGGAAATAATTTACGAAAGTAGAGGAAATAAAATTGTCAGCCAGGTCATTTGACAATCTAATTGAAAAAAACTAGCTACAGATACTTGAATACATAACTAAACTTACCTTTTCAAGTCAGGGTTTTGGAGCCACTGCGACTTGAAGGGGGCGTAACAAAACTCTGATTTCAAAAGGTAGAGCACATTTTGTTTCTCGTCTATTCTGTTAACACCTGCTGTTTACTTCCGTTTAGATTGTCATGCGGTATTATTTAAAATGTTTCGAAGTTAATTTATTTATTTTTATAATTATATATTGTATAATTGTTAAATAATATTTAATTTAAATCCGTCGTGAATGAAATACCTTAAAATTATTATTTGAGTATTAGTTGTAGTTAGTTGGCCACACTGATAAACGCAACACATGTACTGAATTGAATTGAAATATAACATGGCAGCATATAAAGCAAGGTAGGTTATGTTTATATTAGGTTATTTATTTTCGATGTTACTAAGTTTACATTACTCATTTAATTATTATTTTTAATTTCAGATGCAAAGAATTCGAAGAAATATTGAATTCAGATGAAATTAACATTAAGAAACTCAAAAAATTTTGTTTCAACGGTAAGTTTTTCTTATCTTTTTGTTACCAGTTTCTGTCTAATGATAAATTTCTAACTACGCCCATTTTATTTACTGATAATTATTTAGGGTATCTGTGGTATAAAAAAATGCTTCGAAACAGTTATTTTTAGTAATGGAAGTATTGTTTCGTACGAATATCTCTTGTTTCTACGTGTTTCTTGGTGATCTACTTTCGCATTTTGATTTGTTTTGATCCTTTATGGGGACGTATTATTAGGACTCGGATTAGTTTTAACTAAATTTACTAAAGTAATTCGTAATGGTTAATATTGGTATTTATTTACAAAAAAAATTAACATTACTATTTTTAACAACAGGTGTTTATACAATCAGTTGATTTTGAAATTCTACTTGGAAATTTGCCAAACATTTTTGCGGCTGATACATTGATATAATTTTTTTTTTGTATAGTATATTAAAATCAACTTATTAGGCGTTAAAGTTATGTAAAAAGATTTCTGTTGTTTATTACTGTCAATTGTATTTCCTTTGTTTTTGTAAAATCCAAGACAGTTAAGATTACTCAGTGTAGGGTATTTTTCAAAACAAACTACCGAAGCTTATTTTCTGATGAAATCTGAATATTTCCTCTATATGGGGGCCCAATTTTTAAAATAATTTAGTTTTATTGTCAGTAAATTTCACTAGCCAAAGAGAAATAAATTAACATACCGACTACTGAAGAAAAGCTTGTTCTTCCCAGTGTTGAATTGTTGTTGTTTAGGTCATCAGCCAAAAGGCTGGTTTGAACCTGTAGAGGTTTTACTAAGTAAATCGAGGAGCGAGGTGGTTTACCATTGCCTTCCTCACTGAGTGGAAAATTACACTTCTCAGCATGCCAGGCCCTCTGAAAAGCATATATTTTCCACTCTGCAAATAACACTTTAACTTCATTCACCACAGGGTCTGGCTGTATAATGAAATCTTTCAGACGAGATAACTCTGATTAGTGTCTTTTACAACTCTACCTCTTCTGTTCTTAAATGATTCAGTCATTTAATTGGCTGACCATGTGATAAGAAACAACTATTTATTTTAGCCCTGCAACTAACAGATTGAGTGTAAATAATTTGACACTCCACCTGTCTGTTAAGGGCAAAGTGTTGAATTATAAAATGTTAAATCAGGCTCTATGGTCTGTTTAATCTTAGTAAGATATACCTTTAACAGGTTGACTCCCATGAGACACTTATACGTCTCTCACCAGATCTGTAAAATTTACTTTTGAGAGACTGATCCGTCTCTCATGTAACAGTGTTGTTAATAGAATCGTGAGACTGATTGGATACTTATTTGGATTGAATTATACACTGGCTGTTAGAAATTAGTTCAAAAAACATTTCCCCAGTCATGGTTCATGATTTACTTGATCCGATTGAGTCAAAAATTTGTCGGGGAAACTTGACAGCTTATTATTACTATTATATAATATTGACTATTATTATAGTTCATTATTGCATTATTAATCATGTTTTAATAATATTATATAATGAAACATCATTTTATCTTATAATTTTTTAAGGTTTTCATATTACAGTATTTTTTGCGTTGTAAAAGTTGACTCTGGTTGGTGCCTCTGTGTAGACAACTGGTAACCAAGTTTACCACTCGCCGAACAACTGCTTGATAGAAAGACGCATCATCGATAGAGTTATGTAGTTTTTTTGAAAAATAACCAGATAAATTATTTATAAAATACATATATTTCATAGAAATTCAAGTAAAACTTCAGTGAAACACATCAGTCTTTCACATTAAATTTGATTTTGTTTCCTCATGAGTACCTGATCAGTCTCTCACCTAAAAAACAGTGCCAAAAAAATTTAAGCGTTACAATACTCTAGACTTAAAAGAAAATTAATTTAAAAAAGCAAAGGAACCATGAAATAGGTATGGGTTTTTAAGCAAAATTGCAAAAACTGCCTTGGGAGTCAACCTGTTAAAGGTCGATTCACAAACATCAGTTTCAAGCTACCCGTTCTGTCATAGTCTATAAATACATTCTTACGTGCATTTCCTGTTACGCTGTCTACACTGGACCAGCCCTCGTCCGGCTCATACTCTTGATTCAGATGTTTTCTCCATACCCCTCAAACTCTGAAAAGTAAAGTGAGAACTTAAGTCTTAGGGTAAGCGCACAGTGAACGCTGGTCGCTTACAGGCAGGAGCCTGTTAGTAGGAATAGGCCATTATGTTTTAATCAAATGTCTCACTGTAAACGCTGGAGGGGAAACCTGCGCACTTGTCATCTGCGTATATCAGCTCAACCTGCCTGCTGCTTGCTGGCAGGTTGCTACATGTACTTGGCATCGTATAATACAAATTCATAAATAATAACAACTTGTTTATTATTATAACTTAGGTTTTTTTTGTATTGTCCTATATAAAGAACGCACTGGTTATGTAAAAGTATTTTTTAAGCTGTCGTTTGTTCGCATGGTACGCCTTCATCCTCTCGCTAACCTTCTCCCTTTGTTCCTGCGTCCATGTCCTCTGCCTTGTTTCTGCAGTCGGGAAATTCTCAAAATCTTTTATTCTGATTGAAGCGTTTATTGTGTTTAGGTTTGTTTCGATTTCTTCGATCCATCTATCTTTGGTTTTAAAACCTTGATATGTGATCATTTTGTACGTTTCGTTATTTTTGTTTTAAAATCTCATCATGTGACCGTAATATTGTAGTCGACGTTTTATGAGCTTAGTTGTTAGAGTTTCGCCTCGGAAATTCATTATGTGTTCGTTCGTTCTCTTCTTGTGGATCTTGGTTTCTGGGTCGAAAACTGTTCCTAGGATTGTCTGGGCGAATCTCCTGTGTATTTTATTTAGTTTTGTTAATAATCCTTTCCTATGAAATGTTAGGGTTTCGTTAGGGTTAACTTAGGTTTATAAAAGTAACTTTAAAAGATTATTACTGCCCAAACAATGCTTTATAATATTGAATATCGGTAGTCAAAATGTTTAAAATATGTACCTCAAAGTAATCACAAGTCTTTCTTCTGATAATGTTGGTTGCTTGTGCAAGTTGCACCATTGTTTTTGTAAACAAAGTTCTACTTTTGACAATATAAAATTAAATATTTCCAGTCATTCTCATGTATTTAAAAAACCTCTCTCTATCTTTTTTTAATTGTGGAAAAAGATGATACTCGTTGTACAATTTTCTGTTCTTATTAATGTCACTATTGATATCGTCTTTAAATGATAGTAATTTTGTGTAAACGTTTTCCATTAGAAATAATTAATAATGACTGCTGCTACTGGAACTCGTGTTAAATACCAACAACTGAATGAAGATTAAGCGTGTAATGAAGGTTATGCTCCCACTACGCGAGTTTGCCAGCGTGAATCAGCACCTGCGACCAGTGTTCACTGTGTGCTTACCCTAAGATTCTATAATGTTGAACAACTCTGCTCTTTTATGTACTTGTGAAACATGGACAAATTCAAAGCCAACAGATAAATAATCCAGGCAGGTGTGATGAAGTTTTTAAGAAGTACTAACGGATGTACTCTACTTGACAAGATTCCAAATGTTAGTCTATAATAAGAAAGGAACTGGGTGTAGCCATAAGCAACCATTTTAAAGGTTTTGGATGGTGGTTTAAATGTCTGGGTAATATAAGTTCTGAATGGTTTTCTGTTATGGCAGTTCAGCTCAACTGGTTTCTAAGCCAGGAGTCCTGGGGTTGGTTTTTACTCAGATCTGGCATTTTCTCATCTATCACACTTAATCATTTGCATTAACAGTAGGCCTATTGTGCAAAACAGTCGAATGTAAAACAAAAAAAGAATATGAAACTGAAAAATTTAAAGAACTTGTAACAGTTTCTGTAATTAGCTGTACAGGGTTAAAGTAAATACAATCAATTCCGGATAATTGGGCACATCGGGACCGGAGCATTTCGACCCAATTAAACGGCTGGCCGTAATAAATGAATTCGTAAACTGTGGGGTATATGATACTGTATTTTAACAAAATTATCATATTCATAAATTTTACATGCAAGTTCTATCCATTTACCCACAAAACAAATAAAAGGGTAACAGAACAATGATTAACTTTTTAGCAAAACCTTTCTTCTTGGTTTTAAGCATAGGACCATTGACACTAACACCTAGTGAAGTTACAATGGCGAACCATTCATTCAACCCTTCTCAACAAGTGGATCCTTCCTTCACGTTTTATTTTCTGAGATATTCCATGATGTTTTATGCCTCTTGGCGTATTTTATTTTCTCGGAGCATGATACAAGCTATTGTAATTTTTTGTACACGGGTTAGTTTTGATAGTTTACGTTGGCTTAAGTTTGGTGGATACGTTTTTATTTTGTCAAGAAGCTTTATTCATTCACACAGTCATATCTAACACGACATTTAACTCTCAAAGACGTTGATAGTATGTACTGTACTGTAAGGGTACGCATAAAAATATCAACAAACTGTATGAAACGAATGGTAATTAAAAAAAAAAAAAAAATGTATGCCTGCAGATAACAAAACAACCAGACTTGAAATATCGTGTGTTACAATACACACATAAAATTACAAAAACGGATGAGAAGCATGGAATTACGAAAATTCTATGTACGTATCACAAGTGACAACTAACCATAAGTTGCAAGGAGGCTATACAGCTTGTAAGATTGGGCAAAACTGGTGAATATGACTCACTGAAATTTGTGCAATGATGATTATGTAGCTTACAAATTGTACTGTAAATAACATCTCTGTTATGACTGATGTATGATTACTGTTGTTTATCTGTCGAAATGTATACTTTACTACCTCTATCCTTCCCATTATCATATCTTGCCGCTTAGAACCATGTGTTGTTCGTCACTGGCCTGTAATGGTTTTAATAAAATATATATTGTACATACATCAGATTAGCCCCAATAAGCGGCATTATTGACCGAGTAAACGGAGTACTTATCAATGTAAAATCCCGTTCTGTTTTTGTTCATTAAAGAACTGTCCGAAAAAACCGGCTGCCTCAATTAACCAGTGGACCAATTATCCAAAATTGACTGTAATAGATTGTCTCGTAAAATAATGTAGGTTTTATAATAACTTGTCAAATTTTGGCTAGGGTTTAGAAAAGTTATACTAATGCACGAACGCAAGAAAGGGGCTGACCAGGTGTTCTCCTTTCCTCTTGAATTTTCACTTTCTATAGTCTGTTTTTTATCAATTAATTAACAATTGTATAGTAACTGAAATAATAAATAATTTAAAGAACAAACTATGTATATAAAGACAACTGAAAATAAAAATAAAAACTGTTTCTCACATCTGTGATGAGGTCGTTAATGTTTAACATTTGAAAAACTGTTTGTGCTTGTAAATATATTATACAGAGTGATTTTTTAGTCCTGTTACCCAATTGTTAATGTCTGGTAATATTTTTCTAAAAAAAATAAATTTTGTTTTGTGACACTAAGTTGGTAGCCCTACTCAACCAGTATGGATACGGCAGTGTGAGTTGATTCTCCTTGAGCTGTGTAAAATTTTGTGCCATTTCCGGTCGTGCTACGAACAGAATGTCTTTTATCCTAAAACAATCTCTTGTTTAAATCTGGAGGCTGAAGCTCTAGAACTAATCGTATGTGATACAGATACAATTTCAATTTTTTAGCAGCTTTCTGAGCACTCGAACATGACAAATCAACATGCGAGGAAAGTTTTTGTAAACTTCTCCATGGAGAATTGAGCAATCTTGTTTTCACATTCTCTTAACGTCATCTGTCAAGAGAGTTGGTCAACCACTACGTTTTCTGCTGCAAACAATACCTGCCTCTAAAAATCAGTTAGTTAGCCTAGAAATTGACTAGAATAGAGTGGAGGAACACCAAAAAATTTAATTTGAAATGATTCTTTTACACTCGCATACGATTTTGTAGCAAAATATTGTTCATGAAAACCCGTTGTTCTAGGGTAAAAGACATTCTGTTCGTAACACAACTGGAAACAGCACAAAATTGTACGCAACTCAAGGAGAATCAACTCAAACTGTCATATCTATACCGGTTGAGTAGGGCTACCAACTTTGTGTCACAAAACAAAATATCCCTTTCTTAGTAAAAAATTACCAGACATTAACAATTGGGTAACAGGACTAAAAAAGCACCCGGTACTATATGTTAATAATAGTAATAATGTATGACCAAAGTTACTAATGTTTTGCTATTTTATCTGTTGATTTTTAAGGTATTCCTAATGAAAATGATCATAGAGCTCTTTGTTGGAGACTTTTACTCAATTATTTACCACCTCAACGATGCTCGTGGAGTGAGATAACAAACAGAAAAAGAGAACTTTATCGACAGTTCATAGGTATGTATTTCAATTTCATTAGAAAATGTAGGAGTACAAGTGTTCCTTTCTAATTCTTATTATAGATGAGCTTTGAGTCAATGCAAAATGGTGGGTTGTCTGGCATCTAAAATAATAAAAAATCTGGTGTGAAACACTCCTCATATGACTTTCTCTTGTCAACGTAAATTATGGAAATGTAACCTATGTTTTATTGATGAGTTAACAAAATGGAAAACGTAATCTGGTTCTTATGCATTAAATCGACCGTCACCGTCAGGTTTCTTATACATTAAACTGACCACCACCTCAATTACTCAAAAACCTCAGGTTACTGGAATAGTTTAAATTCAAATGCACATTGAATCAGTTAGCACAATAATTTCCACTGTTGGAGGGGGTACAAAATGGACAAGTTAAAAGATGCGGGTTTTCAACACTATGCAGTGAATCATAAATATAATTTGCTGATACTGAAACTGGAGCAAATACACCGCTAGTAGAATTTATGTGGGGGATCAGCAAAATGGCTAAATAAGAAACACAGGTACAGCTCACCATCACTTGGATTTTTACCTCGTAGAATATATGTGGCAGCGACAGCTAAAGGTGAAATCGCTACCTAACATTCCTTAACAGGTGGCTGCCACAATGTTTAAGGGTAAGCCACCTTTTTTTAAAAAAAATTTAGGAGCTTTTTTTAGAGAATTCCAAGTTTCAATACAATATTTTTAGACTAATTGGTAAAAACACATATTTTGTGGATTCAAGGGGGCTGTAAATGTGTATTTCTGATGAAAAGTCAATTTCAAAAATTTGACATGAAAACAGTACCTTTTTCTGTGTTTTATCATATAGGGCAAGAGAAAGTAATAATTTATGATAGGAAAAAGTACAGAGATACAATGACGAATTTGGAAGGTAAGATAGCAGTACTGGCTAAAAATGTGCCTGAAATGATTGATGATCATTTTACAGCCAGTTTATGGTTCTCTATTTTTTTTATGAATAAATTATTACCTAGCTATTTTTTTTTCTATTTTTTTATTTATTTATTTTTTTTGAGACTTCAGGAGGAGTATAGGACGTGTCGGTTACAACACCTGAAATACATATAAGAACCACACTATGTATCACTGCTATCAAGAAAAACATTCTTGTACGCTATAAAAAGTTTCACCAATCAAGTAATTTTACAGATTTTTTTTAAAGGAATGCAAATTATCATAACATTTTAAAAATTGAGGTAATTTATTCATGAATTTTCTCCCTGCTTAAGTAGGTTTTTGTTCAAACAATTTTGTGGAGTGATTAGCCACATAATAATCATTTCTGTTTCTTGTGTAATGATTGTGAACATTGAAATTCTGCATAAAATTAATTTGCTTAACATACATAATCACCTCAAAAATGTAGCGAGAGGGAACTGTAAGCAATTTAAGCTCCTTAAATAGTGGCGTGCATGAGGTTAGCTGGTTAGCTTCCACAATACACCTAATAGCTTTCTTTTGAATCTTAAAAACCCTGTTCATATTACCCATGCTAGAATTACCTCATACTAAAATACCATAACAGATATGAGACAGAATGAGGCCATGATAAGCTGCCATCAGCAATTTTTCATCATTCAATCTGGCAGTTTGTTTTAGTACAAATACCCTAGATGATATTTTACTACAAACTTGATTGGTGTAGAAGTCCCTAGACAAAAATCTAAATACAGAGATATTCATAAAGCTCTAAGCTCTTAATAAATAGCTTAGGAAAAAAATTTCTTTCTTGGGGCACCTACTTAGAGCAGAAAAGACCAGACTTGCTAACCAAATATCCAACTTTTACTGGGAAGAGTAATAAAACTGAAATGGATAAAGGAATTACAACAGGAGATGGAGGAGTTGAGAATTTCAAAGGAGGATCTAATTTCAAAACCGGAAAATATGACAAGCTAATTAAAACTGATATGATAACATTTGAGCGTAAAACTAGAAAGGAATCCAACAGGGTGTATTCAGACTAGGACAGGCGCCAAATTTTGAAACAGCTCAAAAAGATGTGGCCAAAAAGGAAAGAAGCAAAAATAAAACAGCTTGCATACTTCAGCAATAAGAACTGATTACAGAATGGGCTGGCCCAGAATCTGATCAGCTGATGAAGATGATCAGATGGACTGAAGTGATCGTATGAGGTCGTAAATGCAAAAAACAAAATTATCTTAGAATATGTTTAATTTCCTTACTATATATTTATATATAGTAATTACTATATATAGTAATTTTTTTTTTTTTTTTTGTTAAACCAAAAAAAAAAAAAAAAAATTACTATATATTTGATGTGTTTTTTACTGTATAATAATTCATTTGAATATATGAGTCCCTATTAGCCCGTGACTGCCTGTGACTTTTACTATTACTAGGAAAAATGACAAGCAGGCTACTAAACAACTAATAACAAGAGAAACTTATTTTCCACTGTATTCAAGGTCAATTTTTTCAAAACTGTATAATTCACAATGAATGACTAGATGATGTCACACACATGAAACATTCCTCATACCTTTTGAATCACAAACGGAGCTGGCGTTTACGCAGTACAATTTTTGAATATGAAAGTTGGGGAAACTGGATTTGGATGTAATAAAACAATTAATGAAGAGTTTTATACCGGGTGTTTATAAATGAATAGCACGGTTTTAATGATCTATAATATTTAATACATTATACTTATAGTTATAAATAAATTATACGTTAAACGAAAGTGCAACTCAAGTAGTTTTGTTTGTTGGCAGCAGTGCGCAATGTTTCCAACACCAGTCGTTAGAAAGCGCTAGTAGCAAAGATGGCGACTAAAGAACAGAAAGCGTTTTGTGTTTTACAGTTCGCAAAGACAGAATTGGTAGTTACTGTGCAACGTGCGTTCTGTATTAAGTTCGGTTGTGAACGTTCAGGTGGTAATAACATCCGTAGATGGTATCATCAGTTTGAAGATACCGGCTGCCTATGCAAAGGGAAGAGTACGGGACAACCAAGTGTTAGTGCGGAGAGCGCTGAGCGAGTGTGAGAGTCGTTCACACATAGCCCAAAGAAATCTGTTCGGAAGGCTAGTCGTGAATTAGCAATTCCTGTAATGGCTGTTTGGAAAGGTTTTTGGAGACGCTTAAAACTGCTTTTTATCGTTTGCAGTTGGTATAGGCTCTAAATCCTGCAGACTACGGTTTACGTGCCAACTTTGCTAACAAAATGTTGTTGCCTGAAGATTTTCTACATCATGTCGTCTTTAGTGATGAGTCGACCTTTCACCTTATTGGCCAAGTGAACATTCATTATGTGCTAATCTGGGGCACAGAAAATTCTCACGTGATGGTACAAGTGCAACGAGACTCCCCTCAATTGAATGTTTTTTGTGCCATGTCCCAGCGGAAAGTTTATGGGCCTTTCTTTTTTTGTTGAAGCAACTGCAACTGGTGCTTCTTACCTTGATACTTTACAGCTATGGCTCTTCCCTCAGTTGGAAGATGAAGAGCCAGAGAACTTCATTTGCCAGCAAGATGGTGCACCGCCTCACTGGCATAACAAAGTACGCAATTGGCTGAACGTCACTTTACCTGACCGCTGGGTTGGCCGCAAGGGGTGCAATGACAGGGCTCGTTTTCCATGGCCTCACGGTCACCCGATCTGACGCTGTGTGATTTCTATCTTTGTGGGTTCATAAAGGATCATGTGTATGTGCCTCTACTACCAGCTGACCTTCCCGAATTAAGAATCAAGATTGAAGCAGCTGTTGCTACAATTACTCGAGACACTAAACAACGTTTGGGAAGAACTCGCATATAGTCTTGACATGTATCTTGTGACGAATGGTGCGCACATTAAACACTTGTAGGGATTTATGTAAAACTGTTTGAGTTGCTCTTTCGTTTTATATATCATTTATAACTGTAAGTTTAATTTATTAAATATTATAAAGTGTTAAAACCCCGCTATTCATTTATAAACACACGGTATAATCAAATACACAATTTTAAATACCAGAGAAATATCATGCAATATCTGGTATTTAAAATTGTAAACATTAGACAGATAACAATTTTGTTTAATATTTTAAGCAGGTAATAAAACCGTTATTATTTGTTTAGAAAAACATCTTTTGTTGTTACAGCTATTGCAAGCACAATGTGTAAAGTTATTGTACGGCTTTAGATAACTCACACAGGGTTAAAATTAGCAGTAAACATTTTTGTTTTATAACTTTTCTTCATTTTTTTGTGTTTTTTTAATATAATAATATATTTTTTGTATCACATCGCTTAGTAACAAAAAATATTTCGTTCAATTTTAATTCAGTGTTGACAAAAGACTACGGAAATTGTTATCTATTGCAAATAGTTGTAAATAGCTGGTTTCTCAAAAATAGTTTTATGATATTTTTTAATATCTCATTTACGACATTTTTTATGCTTTACAAGATAGGGTAAGCGGCATGTCTGCTGAAATTCATGGGGGGGGGGGGCGTTTTGCTCTCATTGTAAAATGTGGTGTTATTAAGATTGTGACCTAAGGTGAATTTTAGAGCAAAACCATAAGTTATCAAAGTTGTAAAAAAATTAAAAATCCTACAACTTTTATTTCAAGAATTTTTTTCTTTGAAGCCTAGTTGAGAGTCAATTAGTGATTTTCCATATCTATTAAGTTCTACAGAAGTTGATTTTCATTTTGCTTCATTCACTCATTATTAAAATTAGGTTGATTTTACATTTTACTTTCTTTTCTCATGATTAAACATAGGTATTCATTATTTACATTGACAAGAGAAAGTAGGTGGCCCGTTGGTGTAGTGGTTAGCGTGACTGGCTTCTACATCGGGATCCCGGTGAGGTCTGGCATTTTTTCATCACTCATTTTTCATTATCATTCGCCACCGTCTGCATTAGGAGAAATTGCAAAACAGTCTGACGTAAAAAAAAATTGTGTAAATGCTTCGCACTAGATTTTTTTACGTTCAAGTACTATATCTCTTTAGCTTTACATTGTAAGCATGTTAATAATAATATATTTATTGTCATATAACATTTGATTTTAGCGGATATTCGCGCAAACAGATGACTTGTGCTGTGATTAAATAGATTCAATATTGTTGAACAAATTCTCTTCATTAATTTAGACTATTCTCACAACATTATCGTTAGTGTTTATTTTTTTTATGTGTTTTAAAATTATTACTTATACATTTTATCTATTTTAACAAAAACGTGTCCCATAAGTTTTAGATTACTGTTTTTTAAATGTTATTTTAGTTTACACTGTCCCGTCTGTAATTGTATATTTTAAATTAAACTTTTTATTTGTCATGTGGCCCGTCCATCTTCTTCGACGTTCGGAACCACACTCCCTCTTCTTTACAAAATTCTCACTTCTTATTTTTTATAGTTTCCTAGCAACCATATAAATAACTCTTTTAAATATTTTCTGATAATATAAATTAAATAATTTTTAAAGTATTTATTTTTCAATCAGCTGGAGTTTGTTTATACTCTCGACTAGAGCAAACATAAACAGATTTATCTGTGACTCGTTTTCGAATCGTTACAAATACCCCCCCATTTAAATTTTGAAACCAAAGAAAAATTTAGCCCTTAATTACAATTATATCTTAAATTTTGAATTTGTTTGATAAATTTAAATGTACTAATTATAGCCAAAATATTTCAAATTTATGCCGCTAGGTAACCTTACAACTCATTACTCAAACAACAGTAATATAATTAAATACAACTTAATAAATTATGTAAACAAATTACCAACAAAGTAACTAATTAACACACAATATAAGCAGAAAAATAGATGAACAGGAACACAACACAATACAATCAAATAATATAAAAATAAATTAAATTCCTTTAAACTTATTGTGTACCGTACATCCATTAACTACTATTTCTACATAGTAAATTACATATTTATGGCATATTAAATCCATCTGCTAAATAAACATTAACACAACATAAATAAACAGATTAGGTAAACAAAGATTAATAACAAAACACAATCAAATAAATTATGTACATAATATTTTCAGACACTTATTATGACTAGTATGTCCACCATCATATTTATCATAATCATATTAAATCTAATAACTGATTAATAATTTCTTAAGTTCTATAAGGTTGTTGATATTTTCAGTTTAGGAATTTCTACCAACCTGAACTTATTGATTACATTAGTTTTTTTTCACAACATTTCCCTTTCATTTTAAAAAATGTTTTAAGCTTAAATTCATTGCTAACCACATTTTTCTTTCAAAGTATTTTGACTTCAGTTTTATCCATTGCATTGCTCTTAACTAACCTAATGTTAAGACATTATAATATAACTTCATTTAAAGTATTTTTTACATATCGCTTTATTTATAAAAAATAAATCATTCTTGTTATTCTTTAATAACAGAATATTTTTATTATCACAAACTTTGATAACATCAAAAGGACCCCTATATCTGTGTGTACATTTTTTACTATATTTTTTGCTTTTATTTGACATTTCAAAATTTTAAATTAATACCTGGTCTCCTACATCAAACTTTACTTTACTAACTCTATGTTTATTATTGTTCTTTCTTTTAATAGCTATTTCTTTTAGTTTTTTAGTAATTTCTTCATTTATTAAGCCTAAATTAAGATCAATATTTTTCTTTTCTATTCCTGGAAATTTTATTTTTTCGCAGGCTATATCTACTACCTTTCTCCCAAACATTACTTCTACTGGTCTGTGATTAGTAGTAATATTGACGTTGTAATTTATAAGATTCTCTATTTTCTTTATATATTTATACCATTCAACGTGACGTTTTCCTGTTAGAAACACTCTGAGTAGTGTCCCTAGTTGTTGCAGGTATCTCTCAGACATGTTAGATTGAGGGTGAAATATTGATACCATTCCTGATTTTATTCCCAAATTTGTTAATCCCTTTTGCCAAATAATACTTGTGAATTGTTTCCCGTGGTCACTGACAATGGTTAGACCTAACCAAAACATTAATAGAACACAACATTTGCATGAGATTGTTCATTTGTTTCTCCTGCAAACTGAACAAGATTTAATTTACTTAAATCTCCATTAAAATCAAATTATTATTATTATTATGATTATTATTATACCTCATAATTCACATCATCACTAAAATATTTATTAGCGGTATCTGAAGCCCAATTTACTGGTTGCGAACCATGACACACCCTCCACCTGTGTCGCGACTGTCACCTTCTACATCATAGAATACATTTTTGTAACCCTTACTGTCAGCTCTCTCAAAACCTGAGTCTTGCTTAAAAGTACTCCGTTCTTTACTTTCATAACTATCTTGTATACCTACTATTTTCTCCACCTCCCTACAAATACCTGAATTTTCTATCTCATCTAACAACTGAACAAAACTTTCTACATCATTTAAACACCCAATTATCCTGGCCCTGTTTATTGTATTATTAAAATGTCTACTTAATAGTTTAACTAATTCTGGTTCTAATAATCTAGGTTCTAAATATTTTGCCTTATTTATCTTATTCATAAAATAAATTGACATTCTTGTATGTTTATTATAATAATATCTGCCAAATTGTAAATCTTGTCGTACTTCTGCTTGCCTACCATCATTCCAAAATTTTTCTTTAAACTTTTCAATAAATTTCTCCAAATTATCTATTTTCTCTCTAACATATATCCACCAAGAACTACCTCCTACATTATCCATCATACTATCATTAATTATATTCTTAATTGTTTTCCAGCTTTTAATCTCATTTATTTTGATTTGATATTCAAGTGAACTAATAAATTCCATTGGATTATTATTTGAAAATTTTAATTTAATATTATTACCTACACCATCATTATAACTACTCTTTATGTCTCCTTGTTCTATATGTTTATTAAATTCCTTTCTTAAAAATTTTAAATCTTCAGCTACTCCTACCACAACTTTCTCATGTTCTACTAAATTACCTGTAACCTTTCCCATAATTCCTTCTTGTTTTGTCATTTTACCCATTATTTCTGCTAACTCCTTTTTGTTTACATTAACATCATTAACGACTTTATCTACTTTTGTATTTACTTTATTTACTTTATTATTGTATATTTTAAATTCTTCTGCTACACTAACAGCTTGATTCTCCACGGCTACTTTAAGTAAACTTACTTCATTTTCACTACTCATTATCCTATTTTCAAAATCTTTCTTAAACTCTGATCTAACTTGCTCAATTATTTTTAAACTATCTTGTTTCATCTCCTCTTTCAACTCTTTTATCTCTTTTTCCTGTTTATCTAATCTTTTATTTAAATCATTACTCAAACTATCTATTCTACAATTTATGTCCTCTCCCTGTTTATCTAATTTCCTACTTAGATTTTCTCCCTGTTGTTCTATTTTACTAACTAATGACATAAGCTGTTTCAACATGTTTGCAGTCACATCGGTTTGACTATTATCATTATCACTATTATCATTACTCACATCTGCTGCATCACATGAGGTTTGCACCAAACCTGTTACTTGGTTAAGATGAACTAGTCCTGGCAATCCTGTCTCATCTGGCTCCTTCTTTCCTGCTTCGTCTTCCTCATCTGCTCGACCCTCGTCTTCATCCTCCGATGATTCATCTCTTTCACTCTGCTCACCTTTTCTTTTCTCTTCACATGTAGTTGGAGTTTGATTCCTTTTTGCTGCTGGAGAAACAATCTCGAATAGATAGGAGTCTGGATCCTGGCCTTCTTCAACTAAAATCCTATGTAGTCGTTCCATAAGTATTGCTTTTACACCTTTTCCTTGTATATTACGTTTTCTAAGTTCCTGTTTCAAATCTGCGACACGAAGATCTATCAGTTTTTTGTAGTCAGCTTCCGACATGTCTTCTGTTTTAAAATTATAAATATTACATGTATTTCTTCTACATTTTCGTCTCTATTTAATTTTACGGATTCTTCTCTAAATTATCGTTTAAATTCTTCCCCACAACCGGGTTGCCAAATTTGCTGTGATTAAATAGATTCAATATTGTTGAACAAATTCTCTTTATTAATTTAGACTATTCTCACAACATTATCGTTAGTGTTTATTTTTTTTTATGTGTTTTAAAATTATTACTTATACATTTTATCTATTTTAACAAAAACGTGTCCCATAAGTTTTAGATTACTGTTTTTTAAATGTTATTTTAGTTTACACTGTCCCGTCTTTAATTGTATATTTTAAATTAAACTTTTTATTTGTCATGTGGCCCGTCCATCTTCTTCGACGTTCGGAACCACACTCCCTCTTCTTTACAAAATTCTCACTTCTTATTTTTTATAGTTTCCTAGCAACCATATAATAACTCTTTTAAATATTTTCTGATAATATAAATTAAATAATTTTTAAAGTATTTATTTTTCAATCAGCTGGAGTTTGTTTATACTCTCGACTAGAGCAAACATAAACAGATTTATCTGTGACTCGTTTTCGAATCGTTACACTTGTCAAAATTATAAACAATAAATTACATGATACAAAATATTAACACTAATTAAACAGTCAAAATATACATTTAAAAATACATACCACATGAATGACACATCACAATCAGTTTACAAACTTAAAGTAAGTTAAGTTAAATTTGGTTGATTAGTCCTCATAATACAATCTCTTATCTAAGCTGGTTTGTGGACCTGTGTGGTTGCAAACTGGTGTCCTATTTAACTGGATTCCGTCATCTAGATCTTATAGTACATGCTTCATTTATGATGTGTTTTAATTCTTATATTACAGTATTAATACAAGAAATACTAAATAGTCAGTTCAACTTCGGAAGAAAAATATATGAGCAAGTTAACTGTAAACTAAACTGAACTGAAATGCCTGTGGGTTATTCTTGGTGGGGCCTTGATGGCCCGTAATTATCATCCACTATGTATCTAACTGAAGTTTTTTTTTTTTAATGTAAATTATAAATTGTGTACACACGGTGTGGCTATTAAATAACAAGACTGACGTAAAAAAATTTATTTTAATTTTATACATAATCACTTATCACCTTCAATATACACTCCTTCTCTATCCCTACAACGCTCCATGCGAATTTTCCATTGTTAGAAACAGTGCTGCAAGTCATCTTCTATCAGCTCCTTCAGGACACGTGCCACTTTCTCTTTTACAGCTTCCACAGACTCAAATCTTGTCCCTTTTAATGGAGATTTCACCTTAGGGAACAGGTAGAAGTCACATGGTGCAAGATCTGGTGAATAAGGTGGATGTTCTAACACTGATATTCTGTACTTGGCTAGGAACCTCTTGACAGATAACGTGGAATGAGCTGGCGCATTGTCTTGGTGGAGAACCCATGATTTGTCCTTCCACATTTCAGGGCGTTTTTTCCTTACTCTTTGACGTAGTTTAGAAAGTACCTCAAGGTAGTAATATTGATTAATTGTTTGACCTTCAGCAACCCAGTGAAGGTACACAATCCCATGGATATCAAAAAAAACAATCATCATTGCTTTAAATTTTGACATGCTCATTCGAGCTTGTTTGGCTCTCGATGAAGTTCGGCTCTTCCAGTGCATGGATTGGTGCTTCGTTTCTGGATCATAAGTAAAAAACCACCATGTTATTATCGTTTCCAAAAAATTTGGGTCATTTTCAATCGCATACAAAGTGTCAGTACAAACATTTTTGCGAGCTTCATTTCAAACATTTTTGAGCGGCACGTGTCCTGAAGGAGCTGACAGAAGATGACTTCCAGCACTGTTTCCAACAATGGAAAATTTGCATGGAGTGTTGTAGGGATAGAAAAGGAGTGTATATCGAAGGTGACAATAAGTGATAATGTATAAAATAAAAATACAATTTTTTACGTCAGTCTCGTTATTTAATAGCCACACGTCGTAAATATACACTGCTTCATATGTTGTGATAATTTAAATGTTTATTTATTCAATTACTTACAATTTCAGAGGAGATGATTATAAATCCGGGTGAATTTGACAATAATGGCGATGAAGGTGAAAGAGTAGATGTTACATTCTCGGACCATCCGTTAAATTGTAATCCGGATAGCCTATGGCAGACATATTTTAAGGATAATGAAGTTCTATTACAGATCGATAAGGATGTTAGGTAAGTCATACTGTATGTATATAAACAGTTTTCCTTTCTTCTAACAGTGTTTTTTTTTTTTAGGTAAAGTCAAAAATAAAAATTAAGTCTCAATGTTTCAAAATTTTCGACCAAAGTATAACCTATGACCTCAAGTTTAGCCCCGGTTCTTAACGATTGAATGAGTAGGTGGCTTAATGGCAATTTCAATCGTAGACACAGCTGCTCAGAATAGATTTATAGAGGGCAGATGCACCATTTGGTCGTTATTGTTTAGGTCTTCAGCCAAAAGGCTGGTTTGAACCTCTAGAGGCTTTACTAAGTAAAACGAGGAGTGAGGTGGTTTACCATTGATTGGCTCACTGATTGGGAAATTATGCTTATCAGCATGCCAGGCCCTCTGAAAGCATGTATTTTCCACCCTGCAAATGACACGTTCGTTTCATTCACCACAGGGTCTGGCTGTAATGAAATGTATTGCTCTCAGAGGTGATAACTCAACTGCTAGTAACCATGAATTGTGAGCCAAAATACTGTCTAGTTTGACAGTATTGCAGTGTTGCCATATTTGGCAAAGTGGGAACAAATTTTTTATCTTTTATTATCATATTTTAATTTTCTTGGAATTAATTTTTAGGCCTCTTGACTGAACGTGTTCAAATGTTATTTGCAAAAATGAAATATTAGTGATCATCATAAGTGTTGTTGGTGTATCTCACATTGTTTATGGATTTTCCATTTCTTATGTCCACAGTTTAGGTTTTTAATATTTCTTCAAATATGGCTTCAGAATACAGGTTAAATTACAAAGGCGATAAGTGCACATTTTTTTCTGCTCCATTTTGTATTTTGATGGTATCTGTTATATTGTCATCTACTTTAATCACCGAGACAATAAAATAACCTGATGTAATTCTGTTTGTTGTTATAAATATCTAATCACTTTTGAACATTATGCTCCACATTAAAAGATCTTTCAGAATATAATTTTATGTTTTGTGTATAAACTTTCCACTTATTTTAAATGCTAATTATTGTATTGTATATGTTTCAAAAGTTCAGTTATTAATCACTGAATTTGATTCGACAGTATTTGTGGTATTTGTAACAGACAAAGCAGACAAAAATTCAAATATACTTATTTTCAATGTTTTTGGGTGGATCTGATGTTGAAATAAAATTTAGGACATTTGAAAAATAGCGCAGACAGACTCATGCAAGTGATGTTAAAAAAGTTATGTCCTTTTTTTATTAAAAAAAAAATTTAATGGTGTGAAATGTGATAAAAATTTGTCAGATTCTTTTCTGTAGTATTTTTCGTTCAAATTACATAAAACTGTTAAAACATTTTTTTGCATTTATTTATCATTGCCAAAACCTATACCTCCAAACAAGTGAAAATCGGATGGGGCAAGTTCCGGATTGTATGGAGATTGGGTTGTAACCTCTCTATGTTTACAATTTCAAAAGTGAACCTGTTGTATTTTAACATGTGGGCATGCATTGTGATGATGGAAATAATCTTCCATGAAAGCTTTACTGGGTGAATAAACCAGCTGAGGGCTACAATGGCCCTTTCGATGCAGAACAAAGCAGACTTTTCCCCATCATTTAACGGATAACACAGAGCTGTAGTAGTCGTGGGAAACAAGAAACAAACATTTCTTTTTGAACTGCCTTCGTAGATTTCTTTTTTAATTCGTTTTGTAATGATTTATTTTATACTGTTTTACAGACGGCTATGTCCTGAGATCTCATTCTTTCAACAACCAACTGAATTTCCTTGTAAAGCAGTTGTGCACAGTGGTGGAGCAAAACGCCTTCATCGAAGAGTTCAGCATTCTGTATTAAAGTCTGCTAATGTAGAACGAAAAGGTCTCGGAGTAACAAGGGTGAGTTCTTGTTTGTAAAATCAATATTACTTTCTCTTAACCTATATAGAATATAGGGAAAGAAAAAATATTGTTTCATCAAGTTTTTGAAATTGAGTTTTCACCGGAGATACACATTTTCTGACTCATTGAACCCAAGTAACATGTTTTTACTGATTGGTTTGTGTGCGAACAAATTATCAGGAATATCATACAAAGTTGAAACTTGGAACCTAAGTTAAGTTTGATTAGAGGACCCTACAAGAACATTTTTATCAAATTAGTCAACCGGAAGTAGTATAGTCCACATTTTTTCAGTTTTCTCAAAATTAGCTTCTATAATATATTTTTTAAATCTCCTCATTTACTATATTCTCTGTGCAATACAAGATAAGGTAAGTGGCATGTCTGCTGAAATTCATGGGGTGCTGTGCTTTTGTAAATCGTGGTTTTTTAAGATGGTTGCCTACGGTGTATTTTAAGGTAAAACCGCATGCATGTAATAAAGTTGTAAAAAATTAAAAAATCAAAAACTTTCAGTTCAAGGATTGTTTTCGAAGTCCTACAGACGTTGATTTTCATTTCATCATTTACTCATGATTAAACATAAGATATAATTATGTTTCATTATTTATGTTGGCAAGAGAATGCCATGTGAGTGTTTGTCACACTAGATTTTTAATTACGTTTAAAATAAATTGCAGTAATCTGTATAAACTGCAGTAATCTTAAGTAATGATGCAGTTTAAAGTAGCACTTGACTCCATAATCATCTACTGCTTCATTGTCTAATAATATTACAATATTTTTATATAATTTTCCTTACATCATTATAGTTTTTTTACGGTTTACTGTTAATTTTTATAATTGTAATTTTATAACATGTTTGGTTGCTAATAAATTAAATTAGATAAATAAATTGTAGTGAAATGATGCATTAAGTAAATTATTTATTAATAGGTGTTTTAATTATTTGTTAATGTTGCCATTGGAACCCAGCAGCAGGTGAGGTTTATTTTCTTATTCCATTCATCTAGTGTAAGTGACTTCTGTTAGCGTTAGGTTACACTAATCTTACCAAAATAAGTATTGTTATAAATATAGTTAATAAAACAGAACACCTGGTGGACAGAAGAAAGGAGGAAAGCAGACACTAAATGAATGCTGAGAATGTGAGCTGCAAAAAGAGTTTCCAGAATAAAATTGGTTCTATGCGAGGAAAAAAATACAGTTAATTTTAGATTAAGTATAAATAACAAAACCATGTTTTGTTATAATAAAGCAATCATAATAAACCACATAATAAAGCAATCATACAACCATTTGGAATTTTATTGCACTTGTTAGGTTTTCATTTGATACACCCTCATATCTTTAATTAGGAGAGTTAAAAAAATAATAGATTAGAGGCAGAGAAAAGTTCTAAGGAAAATACATGGATGGTTTTTAATATAGAATAGTGATTTACCAGGGTTTTTTTAGTCAATCTTCATTATTGAAGTCGGCACTGTAAGAGAGAGGGAAGGTACAAATAAAATGGAAAAAAGAAGAAAGAAATGGAAACGGAAAGAAGAAAATGAAAATGGAATGAAGAGAAAATGTAGGAAGAAATAAAAAAAATGGTCAACTATCCAGTTTTTAATTTTATTTTTGGACCATTTAAGATGGATTAACGCATACAACACATTTTTTATTCCTATATTCGAATAGCCATTGTGTAGAAAATAAAAGAAGGCACACTGCTGAATTTGTCTATACTTATAATTTTTTTATTTTTTAAAATTTTTTTACTCTATTTATTTATTTATTATTGCTAAAAAGTACAACGGATCTTATCCTATGTGATTTTCTAATACCCGCATAGGTCTAGCCTGTGCGCGGGTATGAGTTGGTTTATTTTATTTATTCTATTATAATAATAGCTTTTTATATCTACACTAAATTTACATAAATGAAAGAAACAAAAATTTACAAAAAAAAAACATACAACAAAATTTCCTAACGTAAATATACAAAAAAACAGGATAATAGTATAAAAAATAAATTAAAAAATAAAATAAAAATAAAAAATCATGTAATGGCAAAGGATGAAGCAGACTTTCGATGACAATGTTAACAAAAAAAAAAAAATTGTACGTGGAGTCTGAATCAAAACTTTGACAAAGGAAGATTCTCCACTATATTTCTAGAAGATTTATAATATTACCTGATAAAGTGGTGCGCACTGCGAAAGTGCTTGTAAGTTAAAGAAAAAAGAAAAGGAAAGCTGTGAAAAAAGTGAATATAAAAAGTTTCTTAGAACTCATTAAATATAGGTGGTTAGAAATTGGTGAAAAAAAACTTTATTAAGTAAGGAAGCTTTCAGTTATTTGTAAAATCTTGTTACTTCAAGAGTAATTAATTGTTTGGTTATGGTTTTTCAGATTGCATTGTCAGTTAGAAAAGCACAAGAAGATTACGCACCATTAGCAGAGGGTGCTGAAGCGCATTGGGAAGTTGTCGAAAGATTGTTATTCTTGTATGCTAAGTTAAATCCAGGACAGGGTTATGTACAGGGAATGAATGAAATTATTGGACCAATTTATCATGCGTTTGCCTGTGATCCTTCTACTGAGTGGAGAGGTCAGTATTACTGAAATATTTTTTTGTTTTCTGTAGTTTTGTTTTGTTGAGATTTTTGGTTTTCTGCAAACTGTGACTCAAAAGATTCTCTCTAGTTGACTATCTAAGTTGTCACCTTTAAGTGCAAATAAATCTTCGAGTTACAAAATTCTGGAAGTGGTACAGAAAGGTGATTACGAGAGATGATTTGATGATCAGATGGAAGTTATGAACATTGGTTTCAATGTATTTCCCCAATCAAGTATTGCCAAATTGGCAGATTCAAAGTGTACCATCCAGACCATGTGAAGGTTCGAATCATAAATTTGTAAAAGATTAAAGGTTTGGTGAACTGCAGAATTTGGATTTCAGAATAATTTCAGACCCTATGCTTTTATTTTATGTACAATGTAAAACTAAGTTTACTTTAATATGATGAAAAGCTGAGAATGGGAATTTCTAAGTAAAGCAAATTTTAACCTATGTTCTACATGAGCTACTTTACTTTTTTTAATTTAAAGGAGTAAAAGCTGGATATTTTAAATGAACTTATCAAATTATGGGTGCCTATTTCATTTGGTTTTATATCCATTAACTTGTATTGTATACAATTGCCGTCTATGCTGTCACTTAATTTAGTTCATTCTGAATCTAATAGAGTACACTCATAGTCTTAATGTTGTCAGATTATCGAATACATCGACTTTTACAGCAACGATGTTATCGAGTGTGAGCAAGCAATCTGCCGTTACTTCTGCGCGTTGTTGTTAGTTATTAGTTCGTTATTATAATGCTTTGGTTTCTTTTATTTTACTTAAGAAATAAAAAAGTAAATAGGTTATTAGAAATGGTTAATTAGTTTGTAAGAATTTAACTCATATAATTAATTTTATTATTCTTATTTATTATCATTATACGGGAAAATTTTTTTAAATTCAAGAAAACATACCTCTCTTCAAACAAACATGTTTATTTTTACAATGTAAGTAACTTAATCTTAATAAATGAAAAGTAGTCTGCTAATTATGATCTTTAATTTAATCTTTACTTTTTGAATTTATGACCAATGGTTGATTTGTTACAACTTTTTAAAAATCCCCGAAAAATAGCAGTCCACAGGCAAAAGTACAAAAAAAATGTCAGTCTTCAAAGTGTGAAAAAAAATTTAGTTTCAAACGATATAATATACTCTGAGGATAGTGGATCCATCGAAACTTGTGTAAGAGATAAGTAAAAATTAAAGGAAGCTTAAAAATTGGTTAGTGAAATTTGTTATATAAAATAGAATTAATTTCAAGCTGCAGGATGCATTATAAGGATTTTTTTTTTAATAATATAATTTAGTCTCATTTCAGTTATTTTTGGTGCTCATTATACCTTACTTGAAAATTATAACTAATCCTATGATCAAACTTTAATTATGTAGAACATGTTCAAATCAATAACCACAATTTTTTTAATTAGAAGACATTACCATTCTGGAAATGAAAGACTAAGTATAACATTCAAACATTAGGAAAAATACGTGTATTAAAAAATATTAATAATAATAACTTAATAAATAAAGATACAATTTTACAATGATAGCTGGTTAAAATTTTTTTTTTTTTTTTTTATTTTACGGCCACAAAGGACCACTTAAGTTCAATCCTTCAACGTCTAGCTCTCTCAGATGTTCCACCAA
This sequence comes from Catonia carolina, assembly GCA_035578175.1. Lineage (NCBI taxonomy): Eukaryota > Metazoa > Arthropoda > Insecta > Hemiptera > Achilidae > Catonia > Catonia carolina. Next base: position 25,943,893 of record JAQMRL010000011.1, read on the forward strand.
AACGCCCCCGCAGTTGTCGTTCCCGTACTTCTCTTCTTCGCCAATAATTCTTCAATGTTTCGGATCTTCTCAGTCTCTCAGCGTCCGAAATCACCATGGCTTTCCTGACCCTCATTTGTTCCCTAAATTTAACCGATCGCTGTTTGTATGTCCTGTAGCTCCCTGACTTAGTTTTGAGGTCAGCTATTGTGATGTTTAGTTCCTCCATATCCTTTTTGACTTCCTTTATCCAGTTTGGTGTCATCTTCTTTTGCCAGAAAAACTCAGTCATCCTTCTTAGTAATCTTGTATCCTCCATTCTCAATATATGTCCCAGGAAGGATATCCTTTTTTTCCTGATGATACTGGTTAAAGGCTCAATTGTTTCATATACTTCCTTGTTTGGTACAATATAGAAACTACCATCTTGAAGGGACCATTTTCCAATACACCTTCTTGCTATTTGCCTCTCCACTTTCTCGATTTTGTCCTTTTCGCCTATTCTTGTTGGACCAAACAGGGTTTCACTCGCATACAGGACTTCAGGAAGTATCACGGTATTGTAGTGTCTTAACTTTGTGTTGATGGACATACATTTCTTATTGTAAATATTCCTAGTGGTTATGGCGGATTTGATTAATTTATTTGTTCTTTCCTTCCAGTTAATTTTTTCTTTAATGTTGTGCGTTATTGTTTCACCCAGGTATTTGAAACTTCTAACTAATTCCACGTTGTGATTGTTAATTCTGACATTGTCTACACACAGGGGATCTCGAACCATTATTTTTGTTTTTTCATAAGATATTTTTAGTCCTATTTTCCCAGCGTATTTCTCTATAGTTTCAACCTGTGTCCTGGCTTCTTCTATGCTTTTGGATAATAGTGCTAAATCGTCGGCAAAACCGAGGCAGTTAACTTTTATCTCTCTTCCAATTTTGATATAAGCTTTATTTTCCTTGTTCCACTGGTGCATAATATACTCCAATGCGCAGTTGAAGAGAAGTGGGGATAGTCCATCTCCCTGCCTCAGTCCTGTTTTAACTTCGAATGGTTAAAATTTATTATAAATATTAATAACATTTAGTTCCAATTTCTGACACAGATAGCAATAGCTGTAGATTTCTCCATTTTATAATCAGTTTGTAGAAGTTATATGTTATTGTCTGAAGAAGTGGTGCCTACCATGAAAGTACTTGTAAGAAACAAAGTATAAGAAGTAGTAAAAGGTAAAAATGAAAAGTTTTTTATGTATGTATAAAAAAACGAATCGTTTTAATATAAAAATTTTTACAATCCTCATTATCACATTCTATTTAAATGTACCCTTTTTGCTGTTTAATAGATCAAGTAAGCTGAAAAATTTCATGAAATTTGTAATATTTATAAAATGAATTGATTACAAGCTGCAGGATGCGTTATAAAGATTTATTGTTTGAATTGTCACCGGATGGCGACATTAAGTGGCGAGTTAAAACCTTAAACCTTTAATAAAACCTTTAAAACCTTTGGTTGCCCTGAAAAGGGCCGTTTAAGCGGTGGTTGTCTTGATGGGAAGCGTTGGTCATATTCATCGTGGCGTTCGAGGAGCTGGGCAACACAATGTGTCATTGTCCAGCAGAGATATCATTTTCTTCCCTCGCAGTAGTGTGTTGATGGCTGCTTCGTCAGATCCGGTGGGCGTAAGGCTCAGTCGAGGGACCGCTGTGGGCATCGCTCGCGTCAGCAGGCAATGACGGTTTGGTCGACGGCTTACAGTGACGGGTCAGGGAGTGGACGCATCATCTTCTCTCGTGCGGGATTGTCAATTAGTCTTTGCTGGAGTCCTGTAGCCGTGTGCCGTGGTGGACGTATTTTCTGCTCTTTATTTCAGAATTGAATCACTTGGCTCAGTGGAGCGCTCTTTTTATAGTCGCCGAGAGCGCTGTGGTAGGAGGCGGTTATTGGCTCGGCCTTGATGACAAAGGCCTCTGTCGGTACGCCGCCACAAGCCTACCACCCCTCGGAACTATTGGCGGCTTCTTCTGTCGCTACGTCGGAAGCTTTGACAGTCAGCAGCACAGTACCTAATCAAAGGGGACGACGGTGACAGAATGTTGGAGGTTAGGTTAGGTTATTATGTATGTTAGTAATTTTGTGTTCTTCTATTGAATGATTAATTTTTATTTTTTAGAGCATGCAGAGGCAGATTGTTTTTTCGCATTTACGAATCTGATGGGGGAGATTAGAGATTTCTTTATTAAATCGTTGGATGAAGCGGAAAGCGGTATAAATAGATTAATGAATCGTTTGTGCGAACAATTAAAGAATAATGATCATAATGTGTACACTCGCCTTCAACAACAAGAGCTTTATCCTCAGTATTATAGTTTTAGGTTAGTATGCAATGTGGTTGGTAAACTAATCTGTTTATGGTAGTTCAACGCAAGTGAGTTATCTATATAATAAAATTGTGATTTTGTCTGCACAATTTTTTAAATTGCACCAATTTTGTTTCTACGCCAGATGTACCACGTAAACACCGAAAATAAGTTCAGCTGAATTTTTGTCTATTTGTTATGGCATCATGCAAGAACCGCTGAACCAAATTCAATGAATTTCGGTATTTAGGTTCTGGACATAATCGAAATGAAAATAGGCTATAAATTTTTTTTAATATCACAAAGGGATGGGGGAGTTCAGAGGAAAGGGTAAACAAAAAACTGCGAATATCTCCATTAAAAGTCAATGTATTAGAAAATGTTATATAATCAAAATTATGAAACGTTTAAAGACAAATAATTTTTATTACGTAAAGTTTTCCATTTTCATGCATAATAACGGAGATATTACCAATTTAAAAAAAAATTAAACCAATATTTTTAGAAGAATGTCAACATACAAAATAAACAGAACAATAAACACAGGCCTGCGCGCCGGTAAAACCCGTATTTGTTGGGTCAGTACCTACCTACCCATTCCACCAGTACCTTATACACCTTTTCTCAATCACATTGTCAAAAATGAATCAGTTGTCTTAATAGTGGTCACCATCGTGACATGTTCCTATTGTGATTTACCTTTCATTTAGTAATATCATAACAGTAATTTTTCTTGCTCTGTAGTGAATAATTAAATTTCCTACAGTTACATTATACACACAGTTTTGTGTAAGTAAATCTCACAGATTTGTGATTTACCTTTCATTTATTATGAAAATAATAAAGCGCTGCATATCTTAATTTAAAACCACCAAGATTTCGCTTTTATTTTATGTTTTTACTATTTTTTTTTCATAAATAATAATGCTGACATTGAAACTGACATTGTGATAGATAACAATGAATAGTTAAAGAATATCAGACTTGACAGGGATCGAACTCGGTACCCCAACTGACTGTCCACGGCACCAAGGAAACCATTCGAAGAACGGGTACTTTAGCTAGTTGAATATAAAATAAATTAATTGTGTGAAACACTATGACGTTGTCTTGCCAATATTGGTGTCGACACATCACTATACTCTATTTTTCATGTTCAGAATGCATTACAGCTCTTATGAGAGCCCGTTGTGTTACCAGGTATACGGAAAACGTCAGGCACAGTCAATACAATAACTCTCCTCTATTGACACCATCCGAAGGCCATGGGCAAAAATATTTAGAGTTTCGCTTAACACGCTCTAACAAACTCATTTTTAATCAAAAAATTCTGAAAAATATACTTTCGTTTCTTAATGAATCGTATTTTATTACGCTGTAAATGTTATTATTATACTCTGATATTTAGATAAGAAACCGTAGGTACTAATAAGGGAAAGGGGTAAGCTGTCTCTCTTTTCACCCCCCTCACTTTTGGGCCAGGGGAATTTTATTACCATTTTTTAGACCTTTCTGAGATCTTTGTTCAGTTTTATATTAAAAAATATTTTTCAACTTGAAAAAGTATGCACTGGTGTACGGTTTTAAACTGAAATTCTTTAGTTTTCTGGGTCTCAGAGTTAACTAGTGAAGATTACAATTTGTTAACTTTAACGGTTATGGAGATACTTAATTATTTTTGTTTTTCCAGTAGGATTTTCCGAGAAAACAAATATTTTGGAATTTTTTAACAAATCTGTATGGCATTAGCTTTCATACGACACCAAAATCATTAAAATTGGGCCAGTACAACTTCAGAAATAGTTTTCTCAACAAAAAATTTTACTGTTTTTTTAGTTGTATAGATAAGGTTGATTTTGAATATTTAGAGATAAAAGAAACATAGAATTTAATGTATATTATTTTTTAATGTATATTTCTGCTGACTTTCACAGTCTGATTGTGAAGGTAAGCAAACAATACTGTCCTTCCCTTTATACCAGTGTTTCCCAACCGGTGGTCCGCGAACCAAAGGTGGTTCAAGAGAGCCTTCGGGGTGGTCCGTGAGAGTCCGGTGACTTCTTATAAAAAAGTAATATTTTCCCATAATTAAATCAAAGTTACGATTTTCATTGAACAAGATTAAGTAAATACATTCAAAATTCAGATTAAGTAAAGGTAGAAGAGTTGTGGTGTAAGAAAGCCCTGGGCTTCCCCAAGATTCGGCAAGTAGCTTTGCGGTATCTAATGATTTTTTTCAACCACTTATATGTGTGAGCAGGGGTTCTCTCATTTATTGTTAATTAAAAACAAACAACGAAATCGGCTAAGTGTAAGCCGTGATTTGAGAGTAGCTCTTAGCAAGAGCCTAAAACCTAGAATTCCTCAGCTAGTCAGAAAGATTCGTGCACAAAAGTCGCATTGAAATTTTCATTTCATTTTTAATTTTCATTATTATTTTTGACTAAGTAAATTCTGTATTCCGTATATTATTAAAAGATAATTTACAATTAAAATATTTTTACTTTTTGTGATGTACAATGTACCATACTTTCTGAAAATAACAATTATTTGTTTGTAATAATAGTTTCTTAATTAATAATAATAGTTGGTTTCTGAAAATTTGTTTTATTTAATCACCTTTTAATTCGGTTACAACTGATAAGATATATGCAATAATGTAATGAGTGGTCCGTGGTAGTTCACTTTCAGGCTGAGTGGTCCGCAGACCACTACGGGCTGGAACCACTGCTTTATACGTATTAATGTAGGACAAGAAAAAGTAAATGTGTACCAATAATTTGTTGAAGCTGTCTATGGGGAGGGGGATGTTTCATTAACCCAAACAAAGCTCATGTTAATTAATAGTTAGATAAAAAAGTATGATTAAATGAAACATAATAAATTATTTTTTTATTAGGTATTTTGATGTATTTGTAAAAATTTTATTTTCAGATGGTTAACGTTACTTTTATCTCAAGAATTTCCGTTACCTGATGTACTTCGTATTTGGGATTCTTTATTTTCAGATCCAGATCGGTTTTCTTTCCTAATACACATTTGTTGCGCCATGATCATGTAAGTAAATTTTTTTGTTTATTGTTTCTCTGATGGTTTTTCTTAAATTTTTTTCTCATCAGCTGTTTCTGTTGTTATCAATTTATGATGATGGATGGAAAAGCAATAATGTTAAATTAATCAGGTACAAATTTACAATACCCTTAAACCTTCCCAATCCCATTTAATGTCATTCACTATAGGTAACATCTCCACTAAGTTTCAGCCGTCTTTAACTCATTCAGAACTTTTTACATATTGGTTAAAGGGTTGGACATCCTTTTCAACGTTTTAGGGATACGTTTTTGAAATTGTTAAGGAGTAATTTTTTATATATACTATAAATAACAACACCAAAATTCAGCCATCAAATCATCTAAAACTTATTGTTAATTCGTCCGATCTTTTGACACGGTGAGGGGTAAAACTATCGTCATCTCTGTCGCACTATGTCCCTCTCCATGAGCTGCAAGCCACGCTCCGTTTTCCCCTCTTCACCCAATACCGCTGTGCTGTAGTAGTGCAGGGAGAGGGTGCGTTAGTTTTTCGTTCCATTCTTCAGTCGGCATCTGTCGTTCTGCGTGATTTGTTTATGTTTGTCTCTGTCGATATTTCGTTCAGTCGATATTTTCATTGTTCGGTATCTAACATTAATTTGTCTGTCTTGCCTTCTGTTCATATTTTATTTGTAATTTACTTCCATTGTTTATCTATTTTCCGTCTTTTTCATTATAATATTTTAGTTTCAGTATGGCTAACCGAGGTAGGGTAACGAAAATTGGTCAGGGTTCCGCTTTTAAATCACAAAGTCGCATGCTTATTAAACGGTTGCAAGACTACTTCGTTAGGGAGTCAAAAAACGGTGGACCTCTTATACCAGTAAAAAAAATTACACAGCGAGTGTCTTGACGCTTTAAATATTAGTAGGCAATCGGTATCAAAAATTATTAATGATCCAGTAGATGTTACTCCCGGGAAGAAAAGGCCTCGCGTGAAACCGGTTTCAGAAGTGGACGATTTCAGTCAGAATGCTATAGGCAATGTCATTTATGAATTGTATCGAGATAGGGAACTGCCAACATTAAGGAAAATATTACGTATTGTAAAGGAAAGGAATATTTTTTCTGGTGGAAAGACATCGTTGTGGATGATTATTCGTTCGTTAGGATTCAGATGGAGAAAAATTAATAATCGGAAGTTTTTAATGGAACGATCTGATATTATAAACTTGCGATGGACTTTTCTAAATGACATTCGTAAGCATAGTATTGACAAAGTCGTCTTCTTAGATGAAACGTGGGTTAACGCGGGTCATGTTAGCCGAAAATCGTGGACTGATGATACAACGCGGAGTTGCCGAAAAGAACCTACGGGGAAAAGTGGCCGTTTAATTGTGATTCACGCTGGTACCAGCGCAGGGTTTGTACCGAACGCATTCATGATATTCCGTTCCAAAAGAGATGGAGATTACCATCGGGAAATGAATGCGGATATTTTCACGGAATGGTTTGATAAATTGTTGGAAAACATACCAACGAAATCAGTGATCGTCATGGACAATGCGCCGTATCATTCGGTACAAACCAATAAACCGCCAAATCAAGCGTCGTTAAAAAGAGAGGTAGCAGAATGGCTCCAAAAGAATAATATTCCGTTTGATGAAAATTCCCGGAAATACCAGCTTCTCAAAATAGTCAAATCCAGAAGTATAGTGAAACGCTTCAAAATAGATGAACGTGCTAGAGAAAATGGACACACTGTTATTCGATTGCCACCTTATCACTGTCAGTTTAACCCAATAGAACTGATTTGGGCCCAGATTAAGGGTAAAGTGGCGGATCGAAACAAACTGTTTACAGTAAATGAAGTTGAGCGGCTATTTCGTGAAGCTGTCAATGAGGTAACACCTGATGACTGGAGAAAAGCTGTGGCTCACGCTGAGAAAGAAATCAAAGAAGCGCAAGAAAAGGATGGTGTTATCGAAGCAGCTGTTGATGACTTAATAATAAATTTACGCAACGGCTCTTCAACTTCCGATAGTGAATTAGAAAGTGTGACTTCTGGTTCGGTTATTGACACTTCAGAAGACGAGGAAGAACCACAACCTGGGACAAGCGAAGTCGAAGGCGTGTACCCGTTATCGGAAAATTCCGATTAATAAATTACTATAATTTTTCTTTATATTCTAAATTTTTTTTTCTATTAGTACATTTTTAAATTAGATTATAGTTGCTTCCGATTTATTAATAGCTTTACGTTTAGTACCGTACATATTGCATTCCATGTAAATAATACAGTTATTTTAATAGTTTAGTAGTAGTAGTTTTAGCGTAGTAGTTTTAATAGTTTTGTAGTTATTTTTTAATAGTAGGTGTAAATAGGTTCCCTTCGTAAATAGGTTATAGGCTACATACTTTAAATAAATAAATATAGACAAGCAAAGCAGATGTTGACAAAGAATGTTTGTGACCGGCCTCGAGGAGTTTTCTTGTGTCGAGCAGATAAAACTAAAAATCTCAAGTAATGCCGATTGGAAGTAGGCGAGTCTCTGGCGCCTTAAAACCGGGGTCTCTCTACTGAGGTATGGCAACCCTGACAACAGAGTCCACTATCTTATTATGGAAAGGTTTTATTACTTTAAGAAAAATTGAATGAATGTTTGCGCGTGCGAAAGCCTGTACACGTGCCCACAACAGGACGAGATGTGCGACATTGGTGAACTGAGAAATAGTTGCGCATGCACGCACAGCCCCATGTGTTGGAGTTGTGTTCAGCTCGCCCCGCCTTCGTACGGTGGTGGGAGGCGACTGCCTCAAGATTCCGTGTCAAAAGTTTCCCTGAACAGAGTATAGTAAACAATAAATATTGGTTTAAGGGTTGAAAATTATTTTCATCCCCTTAAAGGTACATTTGAGATGTGGTTAAGGGATTATTTTTGTAGTTGAAGAACTATAAGTAATATCACCACCAAGTTTCAGCCATCTAGCTTGTCTGGAACGTATTAAATGGAAAATATCGGTTTTGAGGGTTGAACATCCTTTTCAACTCGTTAATAGTGGAATGTCAAAATCGTTTATGTTTTACTTTTATATTCACCATAAATAGATTTCAGCTCTCTAGCTAATGTGCAAGTTGGAGAATTAGCAATGAGTGAATGAGTCAGTCAAAAAATTAGGGCTTTCCCATTTCTGTACAGATGATGTCAAATTTTGAAATGCGGAATGGGAAAAGGTTATGGTACTGCAAAGAATGCAATAAGGGTGTTGACCCAGCAATTACTTGGAGTAGTCAAGGGAAACTGTGCAAATCCTTGACCAGGACAGCCAGAATTTAGTTCCTACATTGTAAGTACTTGTAATTTAGTTTCCTTAAAAATGATACAGTTTTTTTTTTACAATTCTAGGTTACTTCACGATCAGTTATTAAGTGGAGATTTTCCTGCCAATGTTAAACTTCTTCAGGTAATTCTACATTCTGTTTCTTTAATAATAAACTAGTTGGTCACTATACTTGACCCTCATTGTGTTCACATAGCCTGTGACAATCCAATGAAAATAATAAGGCTACTTTCAAAATATGAATTGGTTTGGTGTTCCTTGCAATTTTTTGTAGATACGGCTACGTTTACTCTTTATGTAATAGTATATGTATTTGAGTCACAAGAATCCGTTTTGTGTATGGATCGGCTGTGAGAAAGGGAAGAGAAATCTGACAGTTCTGTACACTTTAACAGTGAGACATTATATTTTACTACAGTGCAATTGCACCATTAACCATATGTTGCCTTTCAATCAATATATTTTGTTGTTACTGACACTTTTTTCTCTTAAACCCTATTTCCTTGAAAAATTTTTTTTTGACATACAGAGTTTCCAACCAAAATTTAACCTTTCTTTAAAAACTGGTAATAACTTTTCACATGTTGGCACCATTTTCTTATTTATATAAAAATCCTCCAAAATTTTGACAATCACACCCTCAGTCAAAGCTGTTGAATGATGTATTCCTATATTCTGGCCATTTCCCTTTTTTTATTAGGTGTCAAAAAAACTGATGATAAATTAGCTTCTTCACTGTTTAGGCCTGTTCAAAGGCATTCTCGTTAGTCAAGTAACTAAGATTAATGTAAGGCATATAATTTGTATTGTCTTATAGAATGGCTAAAAAGTTTTTATTCTTTTTAGTTTTATGTCTTGACTTACACAGATTAAGGCTAGTGTAGATGGTAAAGGGTGATAAATAAAAATGAGTGATGAAAAGGTACCAGACCTGAGGAGGAATTGAATCTGGGACTCCTAGTGTAGAAGCCAGTTGTACTAATCATTATCCCAACAGTCTAGCCAAAAGGCTAAAAAAAGAATGATAGCTAAATTAAATTTATCTTGAAATTTTAGTTTATAACTTTTCTTAGAAGTATTGAAAGTTATTTAGATAAATCCATGGCTTAAACATTGCAGTAGTTTCAAGAATATTTTGGTACAACCTGTGTTTTGAAATTGGTTCTGGATTGTTAAGTTTATAGCAGACTTAACCTTAAAAAGGTTCTGTGTTGTACTGTTTGTGTTTTGGGTAAGTTTGTAACACATACCAAACTTTCCCTTTTTATAAATAGACTTGTGTTGTCAATTTGTCATGTTTCTTATAGTTTGGGTGTGTAAAAGTAAAAAGAGAACTGAAAAATTTCTTTTATTTTAAATAATTAATCTTATTTTATGTATTCTACTGTAAAAAAAATTGGTTTTATTAAAACCTATGAGCACTATAAAATTCTGTGCATGTATTAGTTAATATTTTATTTCAGTTATTTTTAGTTCTATAAATACAATTTGTGTGTATTTTTTTACAGAATTTCCCACCAATGGATATACAAGTAGTTCTGAACAAGGCTGTGGAATTAGCTGGAAAAAGGTAAGAAAACTGTTTCTGTTTGCCATGTTTTATTTTTACTTTCTCTTGCCCAATATGAATATATAGGGAAGAAAGTATCATTTTCTTGTCAATGTATAGAAATCAAATTTTCACTGGATATACATGTTTTCTTGACTCCTGAACCCAAAAAATATGTTTTTAATGATTGGTGTGTGTATGTCTGTGTGAACAAAAAATATCTTGAGAATGGAATATGGTATAAAGTTGAAACTTGGAATTTACATTTTTAAGATTGTGGCCTCAATATATGCATTTTAGGGCAAAAGTGTATGTATTGAAAGTTGTACAACATTTAAATACGTACAACTTTTATTTCAAACATTTTTTGTGCAACGCTTAGTTTAGCATCAATTAGTGATTTTTTTGTATGTTTTTGGTGAAAATCTGTAAAAAATGAGATTTTTTAATATTGCGACTTTAGTATGCATTATTTTACAGCAATATTGTATATAATCAAAGTTATAGGAAATAAAACAATCTACAATGTGTACTTCAAGCATTTTCTTTTACAGAGCTTAGTTTAGCATCAATTGGTGATTTCCTGTTTTAAAGTTGAACCAAGGTTAATTTTCATTTTGTGTTGTCATTTACTCATGATTAAACGTTGGCTATATTGGTAGTAATTATTTACATTGGCAAGAGAAAGTCGTGTGTTTCGCATAATATTTTTGTAAAATGTATTGCATAATCATAGAGGCTATATCTTTTGCATAGACCAGTAGAAGGAATTGCTCATAATTGAAGAATATTACAGAGTGGACAAGCATGAATACACATACTCTTTTGATGGATATAAAAAAAACTCTTTTGAGGGTTTTTCTTGTTTCAGAGTAATTTAGTAGAGTTGTAGCCAGTTCTAATTGATGGAGGTAGCTCTCCTAGAAGAAAAATGGTATCCTCTAAAGTAGGCTTACCACAAATTATATTATAGTTACTCAAGTTACGAGTTTTCCTTTGGTTTTAACGAGAAGTAAAGAGGGGAAAGCATTGGTGCTCATGCGCGACTGCTTTGGTATCAGTTCACCAACTCAACAACGTAAACTGTACTCTGAATACATACAGTATATCGCGGAACCTTTTGTAGGTTAACTGTACGAATATAACTGTTTGTTATCGTAAACGGAAATGTTCGTTTCTCGAAAATGCGGTTGAACTGTTGACAGTGCTGAACAAAATCTAATATGCAATGTTTAAAAATGTGAAGTTGAAGCCAAACAAAAATACCTTTCCGTGCCTTTACAAAAGCCATGAGCGAGCGGCTAACTACTGTGATATTTCTCTTTCCACAATTCAAAATATAAAGAAGGAAGTTAAAGGCAGTGAAGAAGATAATTCTTCATCAACAGTTTTTTTGACACCTGGTAAAAACAGGAAACAGTTATATCAATAAGAAAGTGATGCCGATATGTGAACACATTATTACCGGTTTTGAAAGAAAGGTTAAATTTTAGTTGGAAATTTTGTAAGTTAAGAAAAATTTTTAAGGAAATGGGGTTTAAGTGAAAAAATTGTCAGTCACAATGAAGTATATAAATTGAAGACAACATGTGGTTAACTAACGGTGCAATTGCACGGTCAGTGGCAGCACTGTCAGATTTCTCTTTCCTTCCTCACAGCCCATCCATACGCAAAACACATTATCGTAACTAACTATGTATACTTGAATATTCTTTTTTGTTTCAGCTCAAACATTTATCGGTGAGATTTAATTCATCGTTTGTGTATTCTAATACTATCAATAGAAGAAAGTGTCGCCATTCTCATTACGCGTTTGATTATAAACCAGTGTTTTTATCTGTTATTCTGAAGAAACCATATCTGCCAAAACCGGTTAATTTAATTTATTATTGATTTAAATTACAAATAATTATAGAATAATTGTTTAGTTTATGTGTAAGATAGATATTCATGTAAAGATGTACGAACCCCTAAAATGGATTTTTGTATATGGCCAATTATCTGGTTGGCTTTTTTTGCAAAATTTACGGATATTGGAACTTTATATAAAATACATCAACTTCTGGTTAAATAGATGTTGGTACTTATTAAAGGATCAAGCAATGGCTCAGTCAGTGACATGCTCAACTGTTAAACGAATGGTACAAACTCTATTTGATTCCTAACTACAATTTGAACATATCCCTGTGTTATTACTATGTAAAATTCTTTGGCTCCAGGGTAAAGGGATGTATGTCAATTCTTGTGAAAATAGAGGTATGTTATTAGCAGTCTTAAGCACAAAATTCTCTACATTTTTGTTAAAGGATGTTTTCCGTTTATTTCACTGTAATTAAAAGTAGAAGGATAGTGGTCCAGATTTATAAAGATAATGGTGAAATATGGAATAAATACGATGCCATTTATGATCTGAAAATTATTTTGGTAGAGGACCATAAGGATTGCTGTGTCTTAAAAAATTTTAGTTTTACAGTTCCTAAAAATGTGACACATGTTATAACATATTCAGATTCATGATGTGGTGGTCAAAATGAGATGTAATATGTGGCTGGCATGTGTCTGTCTGTCTTTTTAAAAACAGCAGTCGTTTAAAAGTATGTGTCAGAAAATCTTTATTGCTAGTAATATGGAGTGTATGCTCACATATGGAGTGTAATGAAGCTCATGCTCTAATTGAATGGAAGAAGATGAAAAATACTAAACCAGTAGAAATTTTTCATCCACATGACTGGCTTGCACAACAAACCGAAAATAAATGTCTATTCATACTTAGTTCAGCAAATGAACAATGTTATTTGTTTTGTTTCTTAGCAGTATTTCCCGACTGCAAACATAAGAGCTTCGGCTACCGGGTTCAGGCCTAGCTCTCCCTCAGCGACAGTTGAGTCCCCACTGCAGCGTGACGGTGGTGGCCCCCAGAGCCTCGTAGTGTCGGGTCGACCGAGGCGGATCTCTCTGATCCCGCACTGAACCTCTGTCTTCACTGTGGTACCATCAGGCACACATGGGCATCCTTTGGTGGCTGGGTAGACGACAGCTGACCAGTGGGGAATGTAGCATCCGCCACTGGTAGCATCAACCAGGGATGGTGCAGCCGGTCTCGGCTGAGTTCTTCTTTCTCGGTCGGGAGCTGGATGGCGAGTGTATCCCGCAGGCCAGTGTGGCTGCTTAAATCCCCTCCGGCGAGTCCACTTCATGGTGGAGGGGAGGCACTGCCTGCCGCACGTCGTTATTGCTCCCCGCAGCAGGTTCTGGGACCGTCTGCAGCACTGGTAATGGTGGGGCTGTTGGCAACAGTATATAAATACCAATAAACGGTATGAAAGTGTTAATAATTAACTTGTAAAATGCTGAATGAAAACTGTATGAAATAAGTGTACATGGTTCTGGATAAACAATAAGAAACTTCGGCAAAGTGAGTGTGGTAAGCCGCCGATATGAAAACATGCAAGGAGCAAGAAGAAATAACCTGAATGAGGACAAAGCTGGAAGGAAGTGAGAAGGTAGAGTGGAGAAAACAGAGTACAGCATTACTGTAGCCAAGTCAGATTTGAAACTTTAATTCAGTGATGTGGCAATTTGAACATGTCCAACACGGAACTCTACAAATATTTTGATTTGTTTAAAGAACAAGCCTGGAAAGTCAACGGATTCAATGATGATGATTAGATGTTTCTGTGGAGAAATGTGAAATGGTGATGTAAGTTCAGAGTAAACAGGTATAAGGTGGAAGTTTCTCTAAATTTTCTAAAATAGTTTTCAGAAAATAAATAAAATTATTTTATTTTTTCTGGAGTATACAGTTTGCTAATAACATCTTATGTGAACATATTTTGAGCAAGTTGTCTCACTTATATTGTTAAACCTGATTTTGAGGAAGAATTCAAATTTTCTTTTTTTGTTTTTTGAAAACATGAATAAATGATTTGTAACCCTTTACCCTGTTGCCACAGAATTATTATTCAAAAGTCATCTGTAATGTTAATGTATTGTATGACTCTAAACAAAAAAATTAAAGTACATAAAATTAAATTTTATTTATTAAAAGAACAATTTATGAACAAATTTATTAATATATTTTGAATTTTAAACGTCATTTTAGTACAAGTAAAATAGGTAGAGAATGGTTAAATAGCCTCACAATTCTAAAGTAATTGTAACTTTAATTTTAAAGTACACTAGGTAGTCAGTTTTAAGAGAACTTTGGTGTGTAAAAGTATTGTTCAGGGGTGTAAAGAGGTGGAAAATCAATTTTTCACCAATAATGTAAAAAAATAATATTTAAATATATTTATTTTTCAAATAAAAGTTGTTTTTTATAATATAAATCTTTAACTTTTTAGAAATCTAATATGGGTACATGGTCTGCAGGTTTTTTCCGACTGTTTTGCACATTACTGCTAATACACTTGGTGAAGGATAATAGATGAAAATGAGTGATGAAAAAATACCAGACCTGACCGGAATTCTTACTCAGGGCCTCTCATGTAAGCCAGTTACGCTGATCTCTATAAATCAGCGAATTTTGATCAATTGGTAGTAAAGGTGCGTGGTTGGACTTAAATTGAAGTTTTTGATCTGCGATGTTCAAAATATAAATCTATATAAATTTTAGTTTTTATAGTACAGTACAACCTGCCACATCCGGACCTGTCACATCCGGACCTCCCCATATCCGGACGGTTCGCGGAACAAATTTTCAATTTTTGAGTAAGCAAACGTCAAAGTATTTCTTCCGAACTGTGCGTCGTGCGAAAGAAGAAATGAACGGCGCCGCGCCTAGTTCTCTACGCATGGGTGTACTTCTAGCAGGGTATGTGACCTTGATTTGACTCTCTCGACCGGTTTGACTTTCTCCCACCATTTCTATACGTCTTGACTGTCGGTCTTTGTTTCCTCTCAGTCTTTGTTTGCTCTTGAGCAGTGACAGTTGTTTGGCGAGAAATTTTTTAGATTCATACCTGCTTGACATTGTGATCGTTGTTTGTTCGTTGTTAATTTATTACATATTACAATACCGTTTAAAAAATTGTTACTTTTTTGTTTTGTCATTCCATCGTTTTCGTGGTGATATGGCCGAGAAAAGGAAGAAAAATGTTGTAACAATGGAAGATAAGTTTCGTGCGTTGAAGAGGCTAGATGCTGGTGAAACCGCTAAGAAGATTGCTGTTGAGATGGGAGTAGGGACTAGCACTGTGAGTGACTGGAAAAAATCTAGAAACGAAATTGAAAAATGGTGCTCATCGCAGGCTTCAACAACTGGGATAAAGAAACTGAAAATGATGAAAAAAGCCCCTAACAACCATATCAATGAGTGTTTGTATCTTTGGTTCACCCAAAGGAGGGATCATGTTAAAAGAAAAAGCCTTACACTTCAACAAAGAAATTGGAGGTGATAATGATTTCAAGGCAAGTGAAGGATGGTTGGAGAGTTGGAAAAATCGGTACGGTGTGCGGAAGCTACAGATATGTGGTGAGAAACTTTCTGCTGAACCAGAAGTTGTCGAAGTTTTCAAAAAGACCTTGCACAGCTTAATAGAAGAAGAAGGAATTACCGGAGACCAGCTTTACAATTGTGACGAAACTGGTCTCAATTATAAAATGCTGCCGACCTACACTCTGGCCTCAAAACAAGAAGACAGTGCACCAGGATTCAAGAAGAAAAAGGAAAGAGTGACAATTTTAGTCTGCAGCAACGCTACAGGATCTCACAAACTCCCTCTAGGATTTATCGGAAAGTCAAAAAAACCTAGGGCTTTCAAAAACTTTAGAGACTTTTCTTCCCTTCCAGTTTGGTACCGTCATCAAAGCAGTGCTTGGATGAACAGTCTTCTATTCAAAGAGTGGTTTCACAATCAATTTGTACCAAAGGTTGAAAAACATTTAGCAAAAAATAATCTACCGAGAAAGGCAGTCCTGCTGTTGGACAACGCACCCTCTCATCCCGACCAAGAAGAACTAAAAGATGGCGAAATAAAGTGTCTTTTTTTGCCCCCAAATGTGACATCCCTCTGTCAGCCTATGGACCAAGGTGTTATAGAATCTATAAAACGTGTCTATCGACGAAAGTTACTGACGGTGTTGATTGCTGGAATGGATGAAGGAGAAAACGTTATAGAGACTCTAAAAAAAGTGGACATGTTGGATGTGGTGATGTGGGTGGCCCAAGCATGGGATGACATAAAACCAATAACAATGGTAAGGTCATGGAGGAAGCTGTTAGACCACAAAGCATCTGATGAATGGACGGGAGAGAAACCAGAGGAAGGTACCAATGAAACTTCCAACGAAGAAGAGATTGCTGAACTGGTAAAGAACCTGCCGGGATGTGAAAAAATGAAGGAAGACGATGTTAACAAGTGGTTGAGTGCAGACGAACAGAATGAATTAACAGACGGCGATATATTGAACATGGTGTGTAAGAATGATGATAAAAACTCAGACAACGAAGAGGATGAAAGCACTGACAAAAAGCCGGTTGTAATGAGCCACTCCGAAGCATTCAATTCGTTCGAGGCTCTGCTGTGCTACGTTCAAAGTCAAGAAGATACTTGTGCAAGTGACGTGATGCTCTTAAAAAGGATGAGAGACATGGCTTCAAAAAAACGTGTACAGTGTGGAAAGCAGCAGAAAATAACCAACTTTTTCAAAAACTAATGTTATTCTGTGAGTAAAAACTTTGTTTCAATTACGTATGTTCCTTTTTTAATTTAATGTAAATTTTCGTTTGAATACTATAACTGTAATGTGTAACTTTTTATAAAACGTACATAACGTCTATGTGCTTCAGTATAATCTCAGTCCTGTTCTCGATGTTTTTAGTATGGAGCATATTGTATGTACTAAGTTTATAAACGTTTAATTTTCATTTATAAGTGTTAGTATTGTGAACAGAAATACAGCTTGAAAACTCTATAATGTTTAGGTTTTTATTTTACCTTTCTTATCTATGTAATGTATGTACTGTATTTTAGTCCTGATATTAAATGCCTAAAACGCTATAAACTATTGTATAAAACACCTAAAATAACAAACTTGAGCAATTTCAGGCCGTTTACAGCTATTTTTAAATGGTCCTTGATATCCGGATTTTTTCATATCCGGATCGGTCGGTCGCCACATAGATCCGGATGTGGCAGGTTATACTGTATTTCCAAAACTAATTTTCTCACCCCTTTACACCCTAATATGAAGTGATAATACTCTGTTTTACTTTGTACTATTTGCTTGAATTGTATATTAATTTTTATTTATTTTAAAATGAAGTATATTAGTGTTGAGACTGATATCATTATATTACAATTTATATTTTATTTTAAAAATGTTTAATATATTAGTGTTATTTTTTTAACGCTTTGTGCATAATAATATATCTTTATTGTTTTCTTTGATTTATTGCATGTTAATTGATATACACTTGTAGTAGACATTCACACTATATATGTCCACAGCTCTGTGGAACCTCTTAAACCGAGCCTTACACAGACACGTGTGCAGCACCCCTACTCCTGCCTAGCGATATTCTACATGTTTCATTAACGAGTCATCTACTACTATCGGTTTCATAATCAAAGACACCTGAGTTTGAACCCTTGCATCTCAAAAACTATGAGTCAGATTTCAACATACTATACATCAAAATTTAGCTCATTTTATTCTGCGTTGACCTATAATAGTCCTATAATTTAATGTTGTTTACTACCATTTACAAATTTGTTTAACGTTCACCTAATAACACATTTTATGTCAAAATAAATACCAAGCTTGAAATATAGTGTTAAAACCACAAAGGTTTTCATTTCTATTATTTGTGAACAGTTAAACTAATCTGTTTAAGTTTATACATGAAGGAAATATGATTAATTACAAAGATAAAATCGAAAAGTTTTGTAAAACCATGAATCTTTTTTTAATTTCAATACTTAATTTATTTAGATATTCTCGTAAATAAGCAATGTTAGCATGTGCTTCAAACACTAATAAAAACAACAAGTGTGTTTGGACTATTACGAAAATATGAAGCCGGCCGCATTGGCGCATTTGGTAACGTGCTCGCTTCTCAACATGCGGTCCTGGGTTTGAATCCCACTCAGGCATGGCATATTTTCATACGTTACAAAAAATAGTTTCATCCTCCATTGTACAATAGTTACACCCCAATGTCGTCGCTAATGACCGTTGTAGTTGATGCGACGTTAAATAAATTTAAAAAAGAAAATTAAATTTTTAAAACTAAAATGATTTAAAAAAAACAGCCCGTAAACGTTAAGAAACGGTGTGTATGGTCACACTCGCATTGAACTGATGGATTATAGCAATTCCCATGCCACTGGCTGGGCAGGTGGAATTGGCAACACTGTAAGTCAGGTCAGGTGGAGGTACATGACTGCTTGGTTTACTAGGAAGCTCACAATTTCTTGGTTAAGGGCAGTCCGAACGCCTATTCAACTTCATGTTATATTTGGGACACATATCTTAAAAACTATAACACCTAGAGCCATGAATTTTTTTTGTTTGAAAGAATGGTTCTTACTCTAGTTCCGCACACAAGCTTTTTCCAATATTACTAAATAAAAAATTTCTATATTTTTTTTAAAAAGATTTGATTTTTTTATTGAAAAAAATTACTAAATAAATTAATAACTCTGTTTGTATAAAATAAAACTACAAAATCCTGAGTAAGGAACTAGTAATTGGTGCAATGAAGTAGCTCTAAAAATTTGGTAAGGATATCTTGTACGGTTTTTGAAATATCTGTCCCCAAAATTTAAAAAACATAATTTCCGGAAAAATAAGAAAACAAAATAATGTTCCGTTACTCACTATTAGTAATGTTAAATAAAATAAAATTCGAAAATACCCGAAAATAACAAAACTAAACATAACCTTCTTACAAGTAAACAAAACAATCGTTCAGAAATACACAGTATAGCCAACTGTTGCCAATATAAAACGTTTTCATTAAAATCTAAGTGATAAGTAAAAATTTGTTGAAAAAATATTTTGTGTACTTTGTGCCAGCTGTAATGCTTCCGAAAAAAAAAGAAAAAATTATTTCTAGTTGTCATAGAGACAAAATTTTTACACCATTTTAAAGCGGAAATTTCAAACTATAATTTAAAGCAAAAACCCGAAAATTGATTTTTTTCAGATTTTTATCGTTCAGACTGCCCTTAATAGTATAGTTTTATCACCCAATGTAATACACAGCTCAAAACTTCCGCTGTATCCTATATGTAATTCTTTATAAGTATTTACATTGACTATTGAATCCTATACTTTAAAAGAACGGAAAGTGTTTAAATAAATTGATAAAAGTTCAAATATTTTTAGTTTTAAGTCTTATCTGCTGGTGAAATATTTGTGTATATATTTGTATAATATTTTTTCTTGTTTATATTACTTGTGAAGAATATAAAAAATGATAATACGATTTTAATAAGAGTAGTCTGTAGCTGGTAATAAATTTAACTATTAGGCCTAAAATTTTTGGTTTGATTCCTAACTAGATTCTGTATAAACTGATATTATTACAGTGAACTCTCTCTCTTTCTCCCCTCTCTCTCCCTCCCCTTCCCTCCCCCTCCCCCTCTCTCTCCCTCCCTCTCTCTCCTCTCTCTCTCTCTGTAATGAACTTCTTTATAATGAAAACTTCTCTGTGATGAACTAATTGGGTAGTCCCTTTTCATTCCTGTACCAATCTGCCTATTTAATCGTCTCTGATGAGAAAAAAGTTCTGGAAAAGCTTTCTATAATTTAAGATGGATAAAAATTACTTTGAAGAATATGTTATGTGGGAAGTTTGCTATGATCAGTGATTAAACTATTTGAAATGCAGATGTAAAAGCTAGTGCTAGGATATGTATTATAGTGCTCTCCACGTAAAAGTCTGCTGTGAAGACCAGTTGCCCCTTAACCAATTTAATAAAATTTTCTGTTTATATCACACGTTCGTTTCTGTTTTATTTGTAATTATAAATGCAAGAGTCTACTATACTTGCGACAATACTGTTATAAAAATG
This sequence comes from Catonia carolina, assembly GCA_035578175.1. Lineage (NCBI taxonomy): Eukaryota > Metazoa > Arthropoda > Insecta > Hemiptera > Achilidae > Catonia > Catonia carolina. Next base: position 25,964,174 of record JAQMRL010000011.1, read on the forward strand.
CATAGTTCAGTTGAAAAATCATTTCCCAATCTTCACGTGCAGGCAAAATAGCACATTTTTTAAATGACCATCATATTAAAACGGAAAATGAGATTTTACTTTTTAAATATTCAGATTCCAGAAGAAACTGTGATCTTTAACATACTTAACCCCCGAATTTTTATGTAATGCCTGGATAAAATAACACACGTTTCAAAAGCACTTGTAACTGGATACTTTTTATGTGTGAATAGCTGTATCTTTGATACAATTTTTAAATAAAAAAATTGGGTTAAACGAATAAACAGAGGAAAGCACAGGCTTTAATTTGCTGTAGCGTTAAAATTTTTCCGTTCGGTTCGTTTTTGAAATAGAGCTCTTCAAACACAACGGACTTCTTTCGTGGCGGCCACTATGCATAGTTAACTACTGTACTTTCAAAAAATAGTGTAACCTGTAAGACAATAGATGCACTAAAATTCTAAATGCAGAGTAAATTTTATTACCACAACTAGCCTACAATTTGTTTGGAAATTCCTGGAATCTAGGCTAATGTACAATAAATTATACTCTGATAAATTATGCTCCGTACTATTCTGTCCAACTTTGACCCCTTTTCACGTCATTAAAGTATCTTCTCACCCATTTACCTCGTTTGGTAAAGTTATTTATCGCAATTGCTGAATTTTGTAGTGCATAGCTCCAATGAAGTGCATATTACGATATAATTTACTACAGTTTAGTAATTCTGCTTTATTACTGTGTAGTTAGCATCATGTTTTAAACACAGTACAGTAAAACCTCGTTTATGCAGATTTCGGGATTACCAGATTTGATTTGTTGACTTTTTTTACTTAATGTTCACATAATAAATAATTTTTAATTATAATAGCAAGAACATAACTAATATGCCAAACATTTGCCTCTTAATTTGATTAAATGTACCATTCCTCCATAGATTGTACAATAAAATATGGTTATAAAATGCTTTTTGTTGACTCTAAGAAAACTTTTCTAGAGTGTCACTCTAGCTGAACTGAGAAATGATGTGAAAAGTTATTTTTAATTTTTTTTATTGTAATAAATGGTAAGTCTGCTTATTTAAGGATTTGTTTTTCTTATTATCCAGATTTTTGATTTTCTGGATCGCTTCTAGTCCCAGTTAGTCCAGATAAACAAGGCTGTACTGTAATGATGAATAAATGTAAAAATCTTGACCATTGAAGAAAAAATTACAATTATTTGAGGATAAAACTTTCTATACAACAAATAATTATATTGGTTCATTGCAAATTAATTATAGAGAGAGAGAGTTCACTGTATGCACTAAAAGCATTTGAAACTCAATGTAGTGAATAATATTACTCTAAACCCCATTCTGAAATATATATTTATATATATTTAATAAAAATCTTGTGTTCCTCCTTACTTTATATTAGTGCATGAAATGTAAAAGATGGGCTTTAATTATAATAAGATTGTTTAAGATCTGATCATTGTTAATTAAAAACATTATTTATAGCATGAAAATAATTAATTATAAATTAATTAAGGATTATTTTAGTAGTGTTTAGATAGTATGATAGTAATTGAAATATATATTTCAAAACCACCAGAATACGGTAACAGTAAACACTTACCAATGTTTAGAGCGCTTTTATGTATATTGTACACATTTTCAGTAAATTAAAATTTACTGATCGACTTATCCTTATCTGCCATGGTAGGAGTAGGAAATTTTAAATTTTGATGTGAAAGAAATTTAAATTTACTAAAGATGTGTACAAGATACACGAAAGCACTCTAAACATCGGTAAGTGTTTACTGTTACTGTATTCTGGTGGTTAAAAATATATATTTCAATTTTAAATAATACGGAGATCCACCGGGTTGGTCTAGAGGTAAAGTCATCACCGTGAGTCAGTTGTTTAAGAGCTGATTTTCAGAGATGAAGGTTCCTGGTTCAAATTCTAGTAAAGGGAGTTACTTTTATACGGATTTGAATATAAGACAGTGGTTACTGGTATACTTTGATGGTTGGGTTTCAATAACCATACTCTCTCAGGAATGGTCGACTTGGGTCTGTACAAGACTGTACCTCATTTACACGTCATATATATTATCCTCATCTCATTGTGTCATGGAGTTGCCTATTGTTCTGAGTTGAACAGATTGCAACATATAGACATTATAGATTTAAAAAATAATAATAATGTGGCTGTTGATAATCTTACATAGGATGTTTGGTAAAAAATGAATAAGTATGATATTAATATGAAATCTTCATATATCAGTGTTACTAACTAAGGATATTTAATCTCTATTATCAGTGACAATCTTCCTTTTAAAAATTTACAACCTCTTTAAATTGTGATTATAGAAATTTTACTATTGATTTGAAACACTTCTGTAACTATGTTCAATACAACACTACAGTCTTCATTTAATTATTTAAATATGTTTCAATCTGTGACAGCTTGTGCCTTCAAAAATTGGTGAAGAGTTGCAAAACTCGAGAAAAACTAGTATCTGTGAAACTCCTGAGAGTAAAAAATAGTTAAATACATATATAAAACAACTGCGTGACACCACAGATACAAAAAATTAACGTACACTTACATAGAACATGCAGGTAGGCTGGTCAACCCACCCTAATCTCTTCACAATTCGGGGATGGGTGGGGAGAGCTAGAGGTGCATATTTACCGCTGACATCTCTGTTGTCATGACAACCTGTTCACGCTGGAAGAGTGGCAGCCAACTAACTTTTCACTCGGGCATAAATTATGTATATTAAAACACTTTGACTGCCATGTACATCACAACTGATACACATTAAAACTTTTGCATTGACCATGTGCATCATATGTTGTTGTTTAGGTCATCAGCCAAAAGGCTGGTTTGAACCTCTAGAGGTTTTACTAAGTAAAACGAGGAGTGAGGTGGTTTACCATTGCCTTCCTCACTGAGTGGAAAAGTACGCTTATCAGCATGCCGAGCCCTCTGAAAAGCACATATTTTCCACTCTGCAAATGACACCTTCACTTCATTCACCACAGGGTCTGGCTGTATAATGAAATTCATTACTTTCAGATAAGATAACTCTGATTAGTGTCTTTTACACCTCTACCTCTTCTGTTCTTAAATGATTCAGTCATTTAATTGGCTGACCATGTGATAAGAAACAGAACTATTTATTTTAGCCCTGCAACTAACAGATCGAGTGTAAATAATTTGACACTCCACCTGTCTGTTATGGGCAGGTGCATCATATATGATCACATATAAGAATATAAGTTTGACCTTTGTGTATTAAATACAGACATAATTCAATGAAATGCATATGGGAATACTATAGTACTGGCCTGGTTTTAATGTTTTCTGTGCTTAGCGTCAAGTTGGCAACTGTAAAAATTTTTACAGGCTTATTTTTATCTAAAATGCATTAGAGCAAAAAAAAGTGGATGGCCAGAAATGAAAATTTTCAAAAATTTGTCTGGCAGTCAAAGTGTTTTAAGGCCATTACAAGGGCTATTTAAAACATTAGAAAGCATTCTAAGCAGATACAATAATTTTGTATACATAACACTTGTTCATTTATTGTAAAACAAAAAGTAATTATAGGGTGATTCAAAAAGAGCGCCGGTTTTTAAACGGCTGGTAAATTTTTGTTTATCGGTTGGCAACATTGTTTGACCTCATTTCTATTTCGGAGAACATTCCGATTGACGATTCAGTTGTAGTTTCTCTTGTTCGCAGTGTAATACTCTCGCAGTCTCTGTCTAACCATGGAGAAGTTTACTATTGCGCAACGAGTGTTAATCGTCAAAACATTTTACCAGAGTGGAGAGAGTTATGCGGCTACTGTCAGGCGACTTCGCGGTACTCTAGGACGTATGAAGCACCGAATGAATCAACAGTTCGCAGGCTCATGAAAAAGTTTTTTGAGACGGGTTCAACAGTCGACCTTAAAAGTTCTGGACGTCGTCGTTCTGGCCGAACTGAGCAGAACGTTGCGTTGGTTCGTGACAGTGTGGCTGTTAGCCCAGCAAAATCAATACGTCGCCGTTCTCAACAATTGGGTTTACGATGTTCTTCTGCACGGAGAATTCTTCGGTACGATCTCCAATATCACCCGTATAAAATTCAGTTGACGCAACATTTGAAAGTGGCAGACCACCAGAAGAGACGACAGTTTGTTGACTGGGTATTGAGAAAACGGCAGGATGATGACACCTTCGCAAACAAAATCATTTTCAGTGATGAGGCGCACGTCCTCTTAAACGGTTTTGTTAATAAACAGAACTGCCGTATGTGGGGTTTAGAAAACCCCACATACGGAAACTTGTCCCACATAATCGAAACTTGTCGTGCAGTAATATCCAATTTCATGGACAGAGTTGATGCGTGCCAGCGCAGTAGAGGAGGACACATGCATGACATCATTTTTCATACATGAAATCGGAAGGTAAGATGAACTTGTTGATGTATTTATTTTCAGTTTTTCAATAAAATAAATCTCTTAATTTGATATATCAAAACCGGCGCTCTTTTTGAATCACCCTATATAATAGAAATTATACTTATTTTGTGAGAGAGATAAATCTTAATACTATCCAGAAAATAGGTGAAGATGCACTTTACCTAAATAGCCACGATTGGTTTCAATATAAATAAATTAGTTGAGTCATTGACCATTAATAACTTAAGGGAAGACTATACTTTGTACCCCACCAATGTTAAATTTACTATTTTTAGGTACATTTTTCACAGTATTGGTAAACAATAGGGAAATGTAACTTTGCTTACTTATAGATGTTGGGTTTCTCTAGCTATTGACATTTTTGCAATTTAATCTGTTGAACCATAAAGTTAAAAACAGAATAACAAATAATATAAAATTTTTACAAATTTTTTCTACGGTATTTTACATATTAATAATTTTTGCAGAATTTGAAGAAGTCATAAAAATGCCAGAATATGTGCATATGCGAGATAAATAACTGGTAAAAATTTCAACCTGGTAGGTTTAATGGTTTCCGAGAAAAATGTACCTAAATGTTAAAAATTTAATTTGCGGGAATAGGCGAAAAAACAAAAAGCCACAAATCAAAAACAAAATGTGTAACACAAACAAGTGAATTTCCCATTAACAGTTGGTTAGAAAGATGAACCAATGGCTGAGAGTATTAAAAACAGTAATGCAAATATTTTTAAAGTACTTAAATTCCCTTTACTCTAAAACGATCTGTATAAAATTATGAAATGCATTCGTTCTTGGTGACACGATAATTTTTCTGGGTAAACCTCCTAAAAACTTAATTTTTTCATTAAAATAATTTTTTTTACATAATTTAAAGTTTTTGTGGTTGTACTAGGTCTAAACATTGATAAACATAAAAAACCGAAAATAGAAATTTTCAGTTAAAACCATCGTACAGTCTCACCTTAAAATGTCTTTCATTCGCAAGCTTAGAGTTAGAGTGATTGTCTTATCAAAAATTTAATTGCGTATGGAAAAATATTTCAAATAATGTTATTACAAATTGTAAAGATTTGGAGGGAAATTTCTGAAGGTCTAAGGTAATTTTGATTGGATTGCTATCATATTATCTGAATGCTATAACATTGTATACTATATTGTATATTTAATTGAATAATATTCAAGTACAATTAGGTTATATTTAAAATTTACTAAACTTATTTTAGAATTACATAATAATTATTATTTATAAGCAATATTTTATTATTGTATTTAATAAACAGTTTATTTTTTTAATCATTTGTTAAAATATTAGTATATTATACAAGGATGTTCAAAAAGTAACATAACTATTTTTTTTAACTTAAAATATTTGTGTGATATGAAATGTAAAAATTAATAAAACAAATAAAATTAAAAACTAAAAAATTAAAAATTAAAAAACAATTAAAAACAAATAAAACAAATAAAATTAACATACTTCTCTTTACTTCTCAACATAATTTGTGGCATTTGTCTCGGAGGTACACAAGTTTGTCAAATGCCTCTGTATAATTTTTCTTCTGAATTGCATAAAATCTTTTTTGACTTTTTGTAGTTAAAATACTTTTATGCAAAATTTCAATACCCACTATCATAACACAAGAAACAGAAATGATTATTTTGTGGCTTACCAAACCACAAAATTGTTCGTACAAAAACCTACGTATGCAAGGAGAAAATATATCAATAAATTAGCCCAATTTTTAAAATGTTGATAATTTTTTTTGCATTCCTTTATAAAAAAATATGATAATTACTTGATTGGTGAAATTTCTTGTAGCATACAAGAATTTCTATCTAAAAGGTACTACAATGTGTGATTGTTATATGTATTTTTAGTGTTATAACTTCTTAACATGTCCTATACTCCCCCAGGAGTCTTCTGGACGCTCTGTATATAATTTTCAGCATTTGTCCCAGTGGTACACAAGTTTGTCAAATGCCTCTTTGTAGAATTTTTCGTCAGAATTGCATAAAAAAATGTTGAATTTTTTTTGTAGTTCTTCATCATTGACAGAATATATTCCTTACCAGCAGACTGGAAATGGATGTTACTTTTTGAACTTTCCTCATTATATTTTCATATTTATTGTATATTATTTAACATAATTCTCATATCTTTTGTAATCATGAACTGTATAATGTATAATAAAAGAAAAAATTGAATCATGTCTATTTTTAAAGTTTCTTTATAGTACCTAAATCCTACCCATGTGTATTTTTTTTTTTTTTTTGTGGAAGGCCAATATTAGACCACGTGAGATGATGTTGATGTTTCTGGAAGCTTTTTTCTAGCCCACATTTTCTGCATTGGTTCACTGTAGACCTTTCGTACGTTCTAGTATCGTCCTTTTCGCTGGTTTTTGGTTGTATTATCCCCCGAGGTACTTGAACTTATTAACTTTACCAATTTTTCTGTATTGTCTTCAGTAAATCCGGGGCTGTGTTGATGTTTGTTATGTATTTAGTTTTCTTGAAGGAAATCTATAGTTCTACTTTTTTTGCTTGTTTTTTAACATGTTGATTTGTTCTGTTGCTGTTCCTGTGTTTTAGAGACAATTAATAGGTTGTTTGTAAAAGCAAGACATTTTATCTTTATGCTGTTTTGATCCTCAAATGTGAACTTAGTTTAACAATCCTTTATTGCCAAGTTCCATTTCCCATACCTGAATAACTTTCTCCAGCACATCAGTTCTTAAAAAGAACTGATGAGAGTCCATCACTCTGGCTAACCCTACCTAGTTTTAATTTCAAACTTTTAGAGATTTCTCCTGGAAATTTTTCTTTTGATCGTGTTTGTGGTAATTTTCACTTAATGATTGCCATTGTTTTGATGTCTATTTAAAAAAAAAAAATGCAATTTTTATTTCTTCATGGCTCCTTATTAGTATATTGTATTGTGATCATGAAAAAACTGATACTAGTTTTAACTAATATGACTGTAAACTTCATGACTCTATTGATTGATTGTGTTGTTGGAAGGAATGAATTGGTTCTTTAGTCTGAAAATTAATACTGCAGCTTTAGAAAGCCTATTGTGTCAGCTCATCACTTCTTCAGTTAACAGAACTTTCCCTTGTATGAGTTTCAGGAGACTGCCCTTCAGGTCGATTCACCCTATATGGAGCACCATGTCAAGGCCTTTAATTTGTAGGAAATAAAGCAGTAAAATTCTTCTCCTTGTCATAAAGTTCAGATTTATTCACAGTTGTCTTCCTTTCTGATGATCATGAATTAATTCTTACTGTTGTTGATATCCAAGCCATATGGTTTGCAATATCTGTACCCTCCATAAAAGCTGTGGCCCAGTGGTTAGTGTGCTATGCTGCAAAGTCGAGGTCCCGGGTTTGATTCCCGACCAGGGTCTGGAAAGTTATTACAAGTTCAAACCCACTGTTCTTCGTATCAATGTAATCACAAATAACAAAGATATTGATGCGACTTAAAATAAACTAAAAAAAAATCCGTAACTGAGTAATTTTCCTTGACTATTATTTTTATATAAAATTATAAAACTAATTTATACATTAAATAGTACATTTCGAATTTTTGCTCTTCTATTGGTTAAAACATATTTTTTTTATAATGTAAACCTGCATTATATTGTATTAATTTTATTTTTATGAAACAATAAATTTTTGCAGTATAATCAAATAACAAATTCACCACATACATTTTTAATAATATTGTTTCTGTGCGTTCCATTTTTTCTGTCATTTAATTCTTGTATACTTTTTCTTCCATAAAAAAGAAAACTAACATTGTCTAACCATTGTGCGGTCATTTCGAACTAATCTTCCTTTTGGCAAAACAAAAATTTATTTCACAACAAAAAACAAGTTGATTCGTTCATAATAACATTTCTTATTTATGTTTTGTACTATTATTTATTATTCCCACAAGAAATTCTTCACCGCCTTTATGATTATATGAGAATATTGTAATAAAAGTCATTCATTTAAAAATCCAAAAGATATATCCGCCATTTTGTTTTCGTTTTGGTAATAATTTTTGCTGATTTGATAAATAATCTTGTTTTATGTTCGTGTAATGATAGGTTAGAACTATTATCTTGATTGTAATTATTACTGTGTATAACTCCCCTCTATTTAAACGTTCTTTATTCTGATTGGTCAGTTTCATTATAATATTTTAACCAATCATATTGCTCTTATTTTAATCGTAAAATTTCTCCTATTTTTTAAAATTATTTTTATTTTATTTACTTTTGTTGTATAGAAATTTTATTAGATATAAAATGGTTATTACCTTTATGTTATAGTTGTTATAAATTTTATTGTTGTAAAAATTACATTAAAAGTTTTATGATGAAATTTTTAACGTAGTAGGCTATTTTACCTGTATGTAACTTCTATATAATTAGTTTTTTATGATTTAATGTAACTTTGTATAAAGTTATGTTTTAAATTGCATTGCTTGAAGGTTTAACAAAATTATTGTTGTAGAAACGGGTTTCTAATTGTTTAAATTGCAATTAATCGAATGTTTCAAATGTCTTCATTTTTAATTTAGATATACAGTATAATTATCATTATTATTATTTAATTTCTGTTTAAGTCATTTATAACTTTATACATTTTACTTTTTATGAAATAAATAAAACAACTTAATATAAATAAGTAAAACCTAAGTTGTTTTTCTTATTGTTATTTTTAATTTAGTTTTAATATCAAGTTTATCCATTTATTTTCAAACTTATTCCAATTTATTTTTAAAAGTCCGGTGCGAAACGCTCTAACGATTTTCTCTTTTCAATGTAAATAATTTAAAATATACCTATATTTAATCATGAGTAAACAATTTAAATTAAAAAAACATAACTTAATTTTAATCATGAGTGAACGATGCAAAATGAAAATCAACCTCTGCAAACCTTAAAAATACGTAAATCACAATGATTGACGCTTAATTAAATTCTGTAGGAAAAATTACTTAAAATAGAAATTGTAGGTTGCCAACCAAGCTTATGGTTATTGAGATACAACGGATTGAACAAATAAACATGGTGCCATTTTTTAATTTGTGAAAGAATTGAAATCGCGTGTCTTTTTATTCATTATCTACAAAAAGTTACTATAAAGACGCTCTCAACATTTCTAAGTGATTACTTTTACCGATTCTAAGATATAAATTTTTACATAAAAGGAAACGCGAGAAAGCGGACAGAGAGGAAACAAAGGAGAAAATGTAATTTTTGTTTATTTATACGAAATCCAAGTGAATCCAAGTGTAGCTAGCCCACCATTTTTTTATTACCAGTAGGCCTATATTAATGAAATAATTTTCTAAAGTGAAAATAATTATATCAATAAAACATCTGCCCATAACAGACAGGTGGAGTGTCAAATTATTTACACTCAATCTGTTCGTTGCAGGGTTAAAATAAATTGTTCTGTTTCTTATTACATGGTCAGCCAATTAAATGACTGAATCATTTAAGAACAGGAGAGGTAGAGGTGCAAAAGACACTAATCAGAGTTTCCTCCTCTGAAAGTAATGAATTTCATTATACAGCCAGACCCTGTGGTGAATGAAGTGAGGGTGTCATTTGCAGAGTGGAAAATATGTGCTTTTCAGAGGGCCCGGCATGCTGATAAGCGTACTTTTCCACTCAGTGAGAAAGGCAATGGTAAACCACCTCACTCCTCGTTTTACTTAGTAAAACCTCTACGGGTTCAAACCAGCCTTCGGCTGATGACCTAAACAACAACAATAAAAAATAGAATTAACGAACTACAAAACTAGAAATAGAACCATTTAATTAAATTGAAAAGGATCAACGTAAAATGAACTTAGGTGGAAAAAAGTTGTACTAAGTCCATGTGACAATGTCGGTTTTCACTTACAAAATTCTTCCATATAAAATTGCATCAGTCTGTGTAGTGGCTGATGCAGGTACCCAAAAGTTTTAGCAATCTCTACACATGTTGTAAGAACAGTAGGTAGTGTCTTGGATTGATTATCTACAAACGAAATTCAGGAGATATGCCATATTGACAACTGTTTTCAAATATGTTCAAGTCTGTACACGCGAAAGCTCTCGCTCGCTAGACTATTTTCTTTTTAACCCAATTATATTATAAAACTCGTAAATTTTTGTCGGTATTCCTTATTGTGTGCTAGATATATTAAGAAAATTATACTTATTTTGTGGGGGCTACAAATCCTTGGGGAGAGAAGCACACCTCAGTCGACCTCTACTAATAAACGTGTTTGGTCTTAGCTTTTCGAGCTGCAGAGTCAGAGATTTTTGAAATGTTATTTAGATAACGCTCAAGAGTGTGTGTGGGAAATTTTTTAAACTATTTGAATTTTTCCACTCAAAACACCTAATACTCAGATCTATACAATTAAAGCTTCGAAACTGATATGCGGTTGTTATTCCTTCTATATGTATTGCAACAAATATTAAATATAAACAGTATGCTTTCACCTTATCATCTACAACACTTTGTTAAGTTTTTCCAAAAAAAAAAAAAAAAAATTGAACCGTCCCAAACAGAGTGAAAAATAAACTATAGGACACTGAGGAAAAGCATCGAAACAAGGTTAAAGTTTTATAAGACGGTGGCAGTTCCAGACTTGACATACGGTAGTGAAGCATGGGTGATGAAGAGAAGGGAGGAAAGAAACATCTAAACTGCAGAAATTAAATTCTTAAGGTCTATCAAGGGTTGTACAAGACCAGACAGGACTAGAAATGAAGATTTAAAGCAAGAATTGGCAATTTTTCCTCTTAACAAAAAATTTAAACGGTGCCCAATGGGTCGACCATTTAAGATAGAATGCCAGAAAGCCGCTTACCCGTGGTTAAACAAGAAGATACAAACCAATATGAAGCAGAGATATTGGCAGGGCGAAGAAGAGATGGATGCCTTAAACCGTGAGGAAGAGGAGGAGGAGAAGGAGAAGGAGGAGCTGCTAAACGGTGCCAAATGGGTCGACCATTTAAGATAGAATGCCAGAAAGCCGCTTACCCGTGGTTAAACAAGAAGATACAAACCAATATGAAGCAGAGATATTGGCAGGGCGAAGAAGAGATGGATGCCTAAACCGTGTGAAAGAGGAGGAGGGGAAGGAGAAGAAGAAGAAGAAGAAAAACTTGTTAAATTATTTCAGTTTATATGTAACTTTCTTGTAATAGGTAGGCCTAACTTGTACCTGATACATGTTCCTAGTACACGTTTGTAACTGGTCCAAAGTATCAGTGTTTTGATACTCACCTCATAACTATTTCGAAACCGATCTGGGAATTGAAAATAATATGTTTTGGTAAAGTTAATCAGATGTATTATTAATTTCAAAACCAGGACGTAGGCAGATGTTTCATAAATTCTTGAGACCGTCGATCATAGATAAATGTATTCAAATAGATAAGAAAAAAATAACGCGGACACCATACGTTAAACAAAGAATACAAATAAAAAACAAAAGAACGTCGGCGGTTAGTAGAATCATCATTATAATACGTAGGCCTATACTAAAGGGAAATATTTATACGATTCCAATTAAGAAAGGAATCGATGTTTTATAGCATTAGACCCGCCCCAAAGAGATCGTTTATTGGCGAAACCGCGCACGCGGCCTCAATATCATAGCTTCCATTTCAGCGATTTATGTATGAAAGGGCGCCACTTTCATACGATTTTACATCGGCAAAAGAAATAAAGGAACGTCTGACCGCTCTACAATATAACATTGTGACTGACAATGTCTCAATGTGTTCTTCCTTTAATGAGGTGATTTTCATTGACTCGTTTAATGACTCATTAATGTCGTAATACACATTTTATTCATTTCAAAGTTCTTTTGTTCCTTTACAATTTTATGCTTTTAAAATCGTTAAAAAGATCCTTTATAACACCGTTAAAAATTAATTTTTAAATCATTATCTTATGTAGAAAGTTGATTTTTCTTAGTTGTTTATTTGAAATAATAAATCTAAATTTTTGACATTAATTTACCGTAGCAAAGTCAATAATGTGCTACTTTTTAACCATGAAGAACAACCTACAAGGTCTGAGTATCTGTAAAAATATCTGGGTAAAATACAAGGCTATCAGAATAGTTCGCAAATAAGCTTTAAATTTTGATATCTAATGTGTATACAAATACATTACAATTCTGTTCAATTGAAGAACAATAAGTAACCTCGTGACTGAATGAGATGAGGATGATGTGTATGACGTGTAAATGAGGTGTAGTCTTGTACAGGCCCAGGCCGACCATTCCTGAGATTATGGTTAATTGAAACCCAACCACCAAAGTACATCGGCAACCTCTGTCTAGTATTCACATTCGTATAAAAGTAACTACCTTTACTAGGATTTGAACCAGGAACCTTCGTCTCTGAAAATCAGCTGTTAAACAGCTGACTTACGGCGACAACGTTACTTCTAGACCAACCCGGTGGGTCTTGTTCGCAAATGAAGTCAAATTAATCAAAAAGTCTGGTTGAAACACACACGAGTTTCTCTTGCTAATGCCAGCCCGTTGGTGTAGAGGTTAGCGCAACTGGCTTCTACGCCGGGGTCCCGCGTTAAATTCTTGGTCAGGTCTGGCATTTTTTCATCACTCATTTTCATATATATCATCATTCTCCACCGTCTGCATCAGCAGAAATTGCAAAACATTGTAAAACAAAATAAAATTCTCTTGCCAATGTGAATGAAAACCATCATGCTAATAAACTTTAGTCATTAAACAATGTAAAATGAAAAACATAACCTAATTTAAATGCCAGTGAATGACGCAAAATGAAAATTAACGTTCGGTTAAAATATACGGAAAATCACTAATTGACGCTAAACTGAGCTTTTTTGTATCCGGTTCTTTGTCAGACAATTCTAAAACAATTTTTGTATCTGGTTGGGTGCAAACGGATATTTTATTTTTCATGAATAAATGTTCATTCTTCTTCACAAATGATCCACTTTCATAAATGTAAATGCTTGGAGACGTTAGTATCCTATATTTAATTTAAAAAAATATTATAATAACCTTGTGCTTTAGCTTCTAAAATGGCCCTAACAGCCCATTTCTACATCCTTAATGAATTCTCAAAACAATTTGGATGTATGGGATCCAACTTGCACATAACAAGCAGGTGGAGTGTTATTAAATTATTTACACTCGATCTGCTAGTTTCAGGGCTATAAAAAATAGTTCTGTTTCTTATCACGTGTTCAGCTAATTATGTGACTGAAACATTTAAGGACAGAAGAGGTAGAGGTGTAAAACACACTAGTAAGAGTTATCTCCTCTGATAGTAATGAATTTATTCATTACGCAGCCAGATCCTGTGGTAATTGAAGTGAAGGTGTCATTTGCAGGGTGAAAAGTAGATGCTTTTCAGTGGGCCTGGCATGCTGACTAGTATACTTTTCCACTCAATGAGGAAATCACCTCACTCCTCGGTTTACTTAGTAAAGTCTCTAACGGTTCAAACCATCCTTTCGACTGATGGCCTAAACGTTTAGTAAACGGGATCCAACTGTAATGCTCAGCAAGCCATCAAACATTAAAATCCTACAAATATTCCAATCGAAACAATTACTGCTTCATCTTGGTACAAAGTAAACAATATACTAAACAGAGATTTCTACAATCCTAATATTTAACAAGAAATCAACACACCCAGCAGAAAATACCAAAAAATATTCGAATCACAACGAATCGTCTTGCCATTTCACGCTTAGACAATTCAAACAACAATCGCTGGCAGAAACGAAGACATCATACGAACCTACATAAAACCTATCACATCCGGACTAATATGGCGACCGGCTGATCTGGTATTGAAAAATTCAGATATCACAAACTCATATAAACCGCTAGAAGGCCAGAAATAATGGACTCGTTTGTAGTTGAGTATTATTTTAAACGTTTCTATTGGTTTAACATTTGAATTTTTACACCGTAGGTTACACTTTAATGTACAAAAGTAAAACTGGTTAAAAATCCTTACTTACAGCACGCCTATATATATCAGTACATACAATACTTGAAAAAGTTTGTGATTTTTGTCTGCTTTACACAATGTACACGGTTTTTTGGAAACCACGACTCAACATTCTTAATGGCATCACTTCATTTTCACTTGTTTCGTCTTGATATTAAACATAACTCGTCAGAGATTCGATGGTCTTGAATGTCTTAAAAGGGGAGATGGCACGATGGTTTAAACCCAAAATTTCGATTTTTGGTTTTTTATGTTTTTAAATAGTTTAGGTCTAGATCTACCAGGAAAACATTAAACTACGTCAAAAAAAATAATTTTTTTACGAAAAAATTAAGTTTTTATCAAGTTCACACAGAAAAATGATTATGTTACCAAGAACGAATATTTTTCACAATTTTGTACGGCTCGTTTTAGTACAAAGAGAATTTTGAATTTAAAATATCTGCATCATTGTTTTTTGTATTCTCAGCTGTTTGTTCAGCTTTCTAAACAACTGTTGATTGGAAATTTACTTGTTAGTGTAAATTTTGTTTTTGATTTGTGCCTTCTTGTTTCTTGCGTTTCCCCGTAAATTTAGATTTTTAACACTAGGTACACTTTTCTCAGAAACCAATAAACCAACCAGGCTGACATTTTTACCAGTTAATTATCTTGTATACCCACTTATACCAATATTTTTATGACTTCCTCAGGTGCTCCAAAAATTAGTAATGCGCAAAAAACGTAGAAATCAATTTGGTTGTAAAAATTTTATTTTATTCGTAATTTAAAAAAAAATGGTACGGTTCAAAGATAAAATTGAAAAAATGTCAGTAGCTCGAGAAGAAACCCGACACTTACCTATAGTGTGTAAAGCTTAATTTTCCTATATTTTACCAATCCTATGAAAAATGTACCTCGTCGTCGTCTTCATGGATTAGGCTGTGCGTTAGCCTATTCCGGCGTCCATCTCTTCCTCGGTCTACCAATACATCTTTTACCTGTCGGATTATGGATCAATGCATTTAATGGAAGGCGATCTTGGGACATTCTTAACACATGCTCTGACCACTTTTCTTTGTATGTCCTTATAGTGTTCAACAATGGTTGGGCACCGCATTCATTCCTTATTACTTCATTACGAATGCGATCCTCTCTTGTGCAGCCCTTAACTTGCCTTAGAAATCGCATTTCCGCTGACTGGATTCTTGATTCCTGTTTTCTCGTCAGCACCCATGCCTCACTTCCATAAGCCAAAGTTGGGATCGCCATTACTTTATAAAACTTTAGCAATGTGTTTTTCCTGACTCTATTCTTGAGAGATCGACTTATTGCACCACATACCATGTTGAACCTAGTTACAAAAATAAAAAATGTACCTATATGTAGCAAATTTAACATTGGCGGGATACAAAATACAGTCTCTCCTTAAGAGTGATTCATTATAGGTATGTTGTCATCCAATTTGGGTTCAGAGATTTCCTCATCGCTATTGCACACCATTCCTATGATGTCACGGTCTCTAAAATTTCGTTGTCTTAACCACTTCTAAATTCATCGTCATTCTTTTCTTTACATCCAGGCAGATCTTTTACAAGCTCAGCAATCTGACCACAATATGACAAACAACATTCCAGCTGCCACTTCACGTCTCCATCCCTAACTATTTCACTACCAAAATTGAAAAATTAGTTTGGAGATACGTCCGGATATGGGAGAGTCCGGATATCACAGGTCTGGATGTGACAGATTGCACTGTATTTTAAAGTGACAAGACAACACATGAAATATATCTACGAGGTTACTCCATGGGGAGCGGTTCTTCTTCGGCGATGAAATGTAAAAAGTAAGTTTCTAAGTACAAGAAAGCATTAGATGCACGAACGTCACTAACTGATGAAGAAACAGACTCACACATAAACCAACTAGTCAGGGTTGTCAGATATTAAATAAAATATACCTATAGTGCTCATGTTAATGTGTTGTTTAGGTCATAAGCTGAAAGGCTGGTTTGAACCTCTAGAGGCTTTACCAAGTAAAACAAGGAGTAAGGTAGTTTACCATTGCCTTCCTCACTGAGTAGAAAATATGCTTATCAGCATGTCAGGCCCTCTGAAAAGCATCTACTTTTCACCCTGCAAATGGTAGCTACATTCACTTAATTCACCAGAAAGACTGGCTGTAGTAATGAAATTCATTACTCTCAGAGGAGCTAAGTCTGCCTAGTATCTTTTACACCTCTATCTCTTCTGTTATTAAATGCTTCAGTCGTATAATTGGCTGACTATGTGATAAGAGAAAAGACTATTTTTTGTAGCCTTGTAACTAGCAGATCGAGTGCAAATAATTCAACACTCCACCTGCCTGTTACGGGCAAAAGTGTTCATACTGTAATTTTCAGTTTTTTACGATACAATTTCATATTATACTCGAGAGTTTATAAAAATTAGAGAATAAGTAAAATTTGTAAGAAATTTCTTTCGGATTTTCGAGTATATTTATTTGATTTGTTTCTAAATTTGTTTCCGTCCATTTTAATCTGATCTAGCTCTTTCATTGTATAAGTTAAGCTCCTTCTTCTTTTGCAAGGCTGTTTGTTTCAAACTCTTTACTTTTTTATCCGTTTCGTTTTTCCCCATTTCCCCCGTAACCAATTCTTGTGGGGATCATCACTGTGCCTCCCGTCATTATCAGATTATCATCGTTGCTTTGAAGAGGAAGAGGGATGAATGGGGTGGGATTTTAGGGGTGGTAAGGAGTGGATTCCCTTGATTACTGCTATTCACAGAGCTCCTTACACGTCGTTGAACTCTTTATCTGTCAGATATTATACTCTCTGCAATATAGATTTATATCTCTTATAAATCCACAAGGAGGAATATCTAAAAAGTTAGAAATTTTATCAGTTTTGCCGACGACAAGAAAAATTAAATTATAAACCAAATGAATCAGTGACCGCAAAAATATTAATTCATTTACATTACTCACCTGCAGGATCTGTGTATTTTAATTGTTTTGTTACTTTCTCGGGTCAGCATAAAAGTAGGTAATATTTCGTTACCTGAAAACTTGACACATCATGTCATCGCTCACAGGATGTGTACTTAAAACAAACAAATACAGAAATTCTTGATTTGCAGCGGCGGAATGGTTTTTTTTATATTCTTCGTTTTTATGCAAAATCGAGAAAATTCAGATTTCTGTGTATTTACTTTGGAAGAGGCGTAGCTGTCATTGTACCCTATTACTTACTTTTACTTTACTTTACAACCAGGGCGTTCAGGCTTCTGCAGCCCCTCCTCACCGCGACCTAAAAGATCTTTTGTGATTGCCCCTATTCCTTATTTATGCAAGACCCACACTTTCAATAAAGCGCAGGATCTGCCTAGGATCTAGTGCACTTACCTGAGAAGGTGTTAACACGTCCTTACCCATCAGCGCTCTTCTTTTGCAGCCAACCACTTTGCAACTGCATAAAATATGCTCAGCCTTCTCTTCTGCCTCATGACAGACATTGTACCCTATACAGATTGGTCTCGGAAGAAGAATGAGACAGAGTTGCTACGTATTGCCAACTCTGTTTAACATGTGGACTATGCAGAAGATATGATTAAGAAAAGCCCAGACGACGTGGAACAAGAAATTATCATCGGGGATGAAAAATTATTTGTAAACAATTTGTAGATGATACGGTGCTGTTTGGGAAATAAACCACAAAATATTCAAGAAGTGTTATAAAACGTGATAACCAAAATATTATTTTTTATCCTTAATGTACGAGGTGTGGCTATTAAATAACGAGACTGACGTTGTAAAAATTTTTATTTTTATTTTATACATAATTACTTATTGTCACCTTCAATATAGATTCCTCTACCCCTACAACGCTCCATGCGAATTTTTCCTCGTTGGAAACAGTCGGTATGCGTGATCAACATTATTCAAAGCGTGCACTAACTGAGTTTTAAACGGATGGACCTGTAGATCTTTGTATAAAATCCTCCACACACTGCGATTAGAAATGCCGAGTGATATTGCATGCCGTCGAGCTGAACGCGTAGGACTTTTTAACATAGTCGCCTGCACCTTGTCAACGTTTTCTGGTGTACGGACAATTTTTACGCTTCCAGTTCGTGTCTTCAGTGTTGAGCCTGTTTCTTGGAAGTTTTTAACCTATATTTTTATTGCATGGGCTAAAGGTATCGGATCATTACGCGGAACATTAAAATAATTACGAAATGCGCGCTGCGCGAACACGTAACTATCATTGTTTTTATAATAAACTTTAACAGCGTATGCTCGTTGTGCACCGCTCCACGACTCCATTGGAACTAAATGGTAAAAATATGGTGTGAAACACTCACACAACTTTCTCTTGCCAGTGCAAATAATTAACAATAAACCTAACATTAGTAATAAAACATAAGAAATAAACAAAAAACTAACCTCAACAAACATAACCTAATTTTAATCATGAGTGAAAGACGCAAAATGAAAATCAACCTCAGTTTGGCTTAGAAATACGGAAAATCACTCTTTCTCTCTAAACTAGGCTCTGTAGAGAAAAATGCTTTAAATAAAAGTTGTAGATCTTTTAATTTTCTATAAATTTAATTATATACACTTTTGTCGTAAAATGCATACTAAGGCCGAAATGTTAAAAAAATCGATTTTTCTCACGTTTTCGTGAGAAAAAAAACAGAAAATCGCAAATTACCGCTAAACTAAGCGTTATACAAAACAATGTTTGAAATAAAAGTTGTAGGTTTTTAAATTCTCTACAACTTTTATTATATAAGTTTTTGCGCTAAAATTTATATTAAAGCCGTAATCTTAAAAAAACAACGTTTTTACGTGATAACAGCCTCACCGAGAATTTCAGCAAACATGGCGCCTACCCTATCTTGTAGAGAATAAAAAATTGAGTAAAATAGGCGATTTTTAAAAAAATCGTAGGACCAGTTTTTGAGAAAATCGCAAAAAACTGAAAAATTATACGAATAAACTATTACTTCCGGTTGACCGATTTTGATGAAAATGTTCGTGTCGCGTCCGGTAGTGGTATGTAACTTAAGTTTCAAGTTTCAAGTTCGTACGACGTTCCGTTCTTGAGATATTCTGTTCACACACAGACACACACACACACACACACACACAGACACACACACAGACCTATCGCTAAAAACATGTTTTTTGGGTTCAGGGGGTCTGAAAACGTATAGATCCGGTGAAAACTCGATTTCGAAAAATCGACATGAAAACAATACTTTCCTTCCTATATATTCATATAGGCAAGAGAAAGTAAAAAAGACGCTTCAAGATGGCGGTAGTCTCATTCTCCTAGCCACACTACAGGGGACTGTATGCAGTGTTGCCAAATCGCCCGATTCACTGCCTCACCCGTATAAAAAGTTGGTGTTTAAGTATGTTAAAGATCAGAGTATTTTCTATAATATGAATATTTTAAAAGTGAAATCTGATGTTTCGTTTTAATTCGCCGGCCATTTTTTGTAAAAGTCTGTTTTGGCTCCACATAAAGAAAGGGAAATAATTGTTTAACTGAACCATGCATTTTTACAACAGTAGATAAACCTTGATCTCCTATATTTATTTACTTGCCTAATCACTAAATATGCCGCACTATTCCTCCTAACAGAATAACATCATTTTTATCCATCTAGAAAACACAACAGAAGTGAGGCACGAGTATAAACAGGTGAATGGCATGCTTCTAAACGCATGCAATAAGGCATGCGTTGACGCATGCTGAATTGAACGTTGAAAGGCAAGATGCAAATGAAAGCGCACGCGTGTGGACATAGCTAATAGTTAATAGAATTCCTTATTGTACTTAAACTGAACAGATTGCAACGTACACAAATTAGATATTAAAAAAGTAAATGATTAGCTAGAATAATATAACGGATTGCCGTCCGTCTGCTTTGTTGTTACAGTAATTAATATATGTTAATATAAACGAGAAATTAATGCTGTATGTTCTTTAATCTTTGTGCAACAACATACTTCAAGAGATAAATGCACGATCAGAGATCCATTTGTCAAAGATGCAGTTTTATAAATTCTATTCAATTGTTTATGATAATAATACATCTTTTCAATATAGGTTTGTACAGGGTGTGCAAAAAATTAAATAGAGAAAAATATCCTTAACATGTTTTTGTGTTTATTGGTGGTAATTTTTAAAATTGTCATTTATCAGTATTTCCTGTTTCCGCCAGTCCGTCACACCCAGTTTTTTGTTTGCGCCCTGGAGACTCCATGAGGAGTATAGGACATGTCAGTTATAACACCTGAAATACATATAAGAATCACACAATGTATATCACTACTATCAAGAAAGAAATTCTTGTACGTTATAAAAAGTTTCACCGATCAAGTAATTTTTCAGATTCTTTTTAAAGGATCCAAATTATTACAACATTTTAAAAATTGGGGTAATTTATTCATGAATTTTCTCCCTGCATAAGTAGGTTTTTGTTCAAACAATTATGTGGAGTGATTAGCAACATAATAATCATTTCTGTTTCTCGTGATGTCAGAAACTGTAAGAGATAACAAAAAACGGTTTTTGGATTTGTCATCTAGCCTACATATAAAGGTAGTGGGCCTGGATCGGTTGGTTTCAAATTTACCGATAAGATACCGGATACGATACCGACACCATATCGGTGGATGAAAAATTTAGTGCAAACTCACCTACTGCGTTCACATTTACCGACATGTCGTTTTCGTGTCGTTGTCGGCACCGACATTTCTTTGGCATGCAAACACTCCACTGGTATCGTCGCCGACAGTCTGTTTCTGTGTGCAGTACGCAGAAATTCTTATCAAGTATAAAGTTTCTTGATTATGTCAGTCAGATTCATTAATGTGTAATCAAACGAATCTTTACTCATACGAAAATAATTGAAAATATTTTCGGGTCAGAAACCAACTTTTCAAACTAATGTATAATATGTGCCCTAAGTATCTAACTTTAATAATAGGGTGCACCCTTAACAGCCTTTCACGATTTTGATTTAGTCTCTTACGTCTCAGATATAATAAATAAAGTAAATACAATTTGTAAACTGCAGCCATGACGAATTGTACGAAGCGCGCCAACACACTGCTGTTTTCACTGTCGTCGGTACCGGGTAGTGCGTGCCGGTAAATATGAAAAGTGGCAACGATTTGTCGTGTCGGTAAATGTGAAACCAACGATTGGGTTTGAAGTTTCAGTTTCGACCAAAAGTCAAAAGATCAAAGTCAGAAACTACAGGAGATAGCAACAAACGGTTTTCGGATTCGTCATCTATACACAAAGTTGAGCCTAAATTGGGTTTGAAGTTTTGGTTTTAACTGGAAGTGGTCCTAAACCGGAAATCAAGAAAATAAAGTTGGAATTTGAAAACAAAATTAATGTCATTCGATTCCTTTTAAAGAGTAGGCACAGAAATCACTAATGGTTTTTGCTATAAGTCAAAGATACGCCTTTTTAAAAATTGCCATTAGCTTTGAGACGCCTCGTCTCATGAAAAGGATTTTGATTATTATATTTTTTATAACATTTTTATGAAACGTTATAACCCGAGTGTAACGTGGGTGATAGGAGCGGTAGAAAAGAAGAAGATAGAAGCTTTTGAAATGTGGTGTTATAGGAAAATGTTAAAGATTAGGTGGGTGGACAAAATAAGTAATTTAGAGATTCTTAGGCGAGTGATTATAAAAGATGTAGGGTGTTACAGGTATGTAGACATGAAACGACTTGCGCAAGATAAAACAGCTTGGAGAACTGCATCAAACCAGTCGAGAGACTGATGACAAATAAAAAATTTTTATTACTAACTTTTACTAGTGTCTCTTACATCTCTAACTCTTCTGTTCTTAAATGCTTCAGTCATATAATTTAGCTGACCATATGATAAAAAACAGGACTTTTTTATAGCCCTGGAACTATCAGATTGAGAGCAAATAATTTTACACTCCACCTGCCTGTTATGGGCAAATTAATTTATTTAAGTTTTGAAATTAGTACGTAATCTTTGTGTAGATTTTTATTGTGATGTATATTTTGGTGATGAAATCAAATTATAACAATATATTACTAATAATCCTTTTAATGCAATTAGTGTCAAAACAGTTCCATGTCACTTGAAGAAACAATACGGAAAACTGGAAAAATTGATAGCTTCAAGTATCTCGAGGAGATAATACAGACAAAAACCAGGGAAAGGAAGCGAACAACAGGAGACGATGAACGATGACTTCCGTACTCCGAAGTTCTAACCACCTATTAAGGAAAAAATACTCTTAAGGCAAATCAAGATCAAACATTATATAGTAACCCCATACAAAAGCTATTGTCAAAAAATTACCGAGCTCATGCTTTTTTCGTATCACAATATTATTAGCACAAATTTAGAAAAGAAAACACCTTGTCTGAACAGATACAATTGTACATTTCTTTCATTAATCACTATAATTTATAATAAAAATGAATCTATCGCACGATTTCTCAATGTATTTAAACTTATTTTTTATTCCAAGCGTAGTTTTCTACCAGTCTTTGATTGTTTTAATGGTAGGTTATATATTTAGCAATTAATTTATTCAGAATGTGTTGTTTTTATCACTTATAAATCATTGTTAGTTCTTTGTACACAGAGTATATTGTAACTCATTACTAAGTGCGTTACTGTTCCGTTTTAGTATGTAATAGTTTAATAATTTAAATAGTGCTTTTTATTTTTAAATTAACATTTTTTATTACTTTAATATTGTTTTATATTTCACTTCGGTTTAGTTTATGTACGAAAAATAATTTTCATTTTAAAGATTTATAAGGGATGTGATCCATTATCCTTAGTGTGTTAACTAAAGTTGTTTTGTTTTGGTGGGAGGAGAAATCAGGTAGGAAGTTTCGATTTTTATTAACATCATTATTATTTTGTTATTTTACTTTCTTGTTGGTGAATAAGCTAGTTCAGTCAAAGTACTGTGTAATATTTTGCTACAATTCAATAAACAAAAATCCCTTTCATGAGACGACGCGTCTAATGGCTGGTAGCAATTTTTAAAAAGGCTTACCTTTGACTTATGACAAAAGCCATTACTGATTACTGGATTTACTCTTTAAGAGGAATCGAATGATACTATTTTTGTTTCCAAATTTCGACTGTGATTTTTGTGGTTTTGGGCCACTTATCGGTTAAAACCATTATTACAGCCTTACAATACATTGCAGCTTGTACCATTTGATCTCTTTCTTTTCTTTTCTTTCACTAAGGGTATCAAGTATTCTAAGGGTATCTTCCGAATCTGGTTTCTCTTGGCTCGTCAGAGTGCTTTTGCTCTTCTTTTGAACTTCCCTATGCGCTGTAAGTTTTTCTTTCATTTTTTAAAAATTTTAAATTTTTAAGGTCGTTACTGTCTTATTACTGCCTTATTTGTTGCTTCATCAAAGTTTAAATAAATAAAATAACTGTGAATTTTAAACGGTGTGAACATTTTCAGACGATAATGAAGAATTCTGCCCATAA
Source organism: Catonia carolina (assembly GCA_035578175.1). Taxonomy (NCBI): domain Eukaryota; kingdom Metazoa; phylum Arthropoda; class Insecta; order Hemiptera; family Achilidae; genus Catonia; species Catonia carolina. Next base: position 25,988,180 of record JAQMRL010000011.1, read on the forward strand.
TAGACAGGTGGAATGTCAAATTATTTACACTCAATCTGTTCGTTGCAGGGCTAAAATAAATTGTTCTGTTTTTTATCACATGGTCAGCCAGTTAAATAACTAAATCATTTAAAAACAGAAAAGGTAGAGGTGTAAAAGAAACTTATCAGAGTTATCTTCTCTGAAAGTAATGAATTTCATTACACAGCCAGACCCTGTGGTGAATTAAGTGAAGGTGTCATTTGCAGAGTGGAAAATATTTGCTTTTCAGAGGGCCCGGCATGCTGATAAGCGTACTTTTCCACTCAGTGAGGAAGGCAATGGTAAACCACTTCACTCCTCGTTTTACTTAGTAAAACCTCTACAGGTTCAAACCAGCCTTCGGCTAAACAAATGACCTAAACAAACAACAACAAATGAAGAATCGAACTTACGATCTTTTTATTTCATTTGGATTTAATTTCGGTACAACAGATCCACGAAAGCGAGCCGGTTGAGTTTAATACTTTGCGTGTACGTACTACAGCCTACTATATTATAAAAATTAGACGATGAATATTGTCGGGCGATAAATAAAAATGAATTTACAATAACTAACAACGGGATGATGTTGGACATATTTATTTGTAAAATATTAAAGATACAATATGTTATACAACCACTCAGCTTAAGCCTTTAACTGGGTAAGGGGGAGTGCTGGGGGATGGGGAGGGGGCTATTAGTGGTACCGGTGGGCGTAAGGCGGCCCTATTGTCAGTAGCCGACGTCGAGGACAGAACATGATCTGGGCGTGCTCCTTACGATTTATTATCAAACTAGTATCACTTTTTATCCTATCTCCCTCTCTCCAATTGCTTTCTTTCTTCAAGTATTTGTTGTATTTTTATATTATAAATGTTACACACCACGAATAATCGTCCTTACCTCCGGAACAATGAGAGCTGAATTAAATAGATATAACTGTTCAACGTAGGAAGGTATAATTTATTTAAGAAAAATATTTGTGTGCGTTACATATTTTTTTAAATTTGTAAAATAATACTTTGAATTTTTTATTAATATTTTCAATCAGTTTTATTATTTTCATGTCAAAATTGATAGTTTTTAACGACCTCGTTAGATTACAGATTAAAACAATGAATTTAACGCAAAAAGATTATTAATTATGTACGAAGGATGTTCAAAAAGTGAGGTATTTTTTTGCTTTATTTGACATTTAGTCTGTATAACTTATATACTAAATATACAGTGTCTTTAAAAGGTGAGCCAAATTCAAGGAATTTGTACAGATAAAAATGAGAAAAAATGTTCATATTAACATAACCCATTTGTCGTACCCGAGGGGTGAAGACAAGTTTACAAATTGGTGATAAATAAATTAAACAAACACCAGTTTCTTATGTGAATAATATTTTTAATGACAAATATTATTTTCTTTTATGTGAATAAAAGCAATACATTATAAGACCTTTAAATTTTTGCTCTTTACTTTAATAAAGAAGAGGTCACGATCCCATAAGCCTCATTGTGTTAAGATCATCAACCGAAAGGCTGGTTTGAACCTGTAGAGGTTTCTAAGTAAAACGAGGTGCGATGTGGTTTGCAATTGCCTTCCTCACCGAGTGGAAAAGTATGCTTATCAGCATGCCGGGCCCTCTGAAAAGCACATATTTTCCGCTCTACAAATGATACCTTTACTTCATTCACCACAGGGTCTGGCTGTATAATGAAATTCATTACTTTCAGAGGAGATAACTCTAAATAGTGTCTTTTACACCTCTGCCTCTTCTGTTCTTAAATGTTTCAGTCATTTAATTGGCTGACCATGTGATAAGAAACAGAACTATTTTTTGTAACCTTGCAACTAATAGATTGAGTGCAATTATTTTGACATTCCACACCTGTCTGTTATGGGCATAAGCCTTATTGTATAAAGAACCGTTTCAAACGTCATAATAATTTCGGAAACGCTTCGTTAGTGAGTTACAGCTGGTGAAAGATTTCGGCTGGAATTGTGTTGCTCTGAAGAAATGATAATAGATTGTGTGATAATAGAAATTATAGGCCTAACGTAGACGTACGGAATTCAGATATTGCTGCCCCAACCAATTTAAACATGATTCAGGTGTTCGAATCTAGAAACAAAAGACTCGCCATTGGAGCATCTTGGTACATCAGAAACGATACCCTTCATTACTAAACTTTAATGGTATTCTGTCCACAACTACGAGTAAACTGTTATATCTAAATTTTTAAAAATATTTACTGAAACAATGTGCCTAGTATTATTGTAAATTTAACAATGGAAAAAATGTAAGAAAAAAAACAAATTGTTGTTGTTTAGGGCATCAGCCAAAAGTCTGATTTGAACTTCTAGAGGATTTACTAAGTAAAACAAGCAGTTAGGGGATTTACAAGTGCCTTCCTCACTAAGTTGAAATGTATGCTTATCAGCATGCCGGGCCCTCTGAAAACCATCTACTCTCCACCGTGCAAATGACGCCTTTATTTCATTCACCACAGAGTCTGGCTGTATAATGAAATTAATTACTATCAGAGGAGATAACTCTAAATAGTGTTTTTTACACCTCTGCCTCTTCTGTTCTTAAATAATTCAGTCATATGATTGGCTCAACATGTGATAAGAAACGGAACTATTTTTTTTAGCCCTGTAACTAGCAGATCGAATGCAAATAATTTAACACTCCTCCTGCCTGTTGTAGAGAAAAAAATTACTATTACCATGTTATGGACAATAAATAAATTACACTTACCAAAATTTTTAGATCAATTTTTCAAATGATAGAAAATGACGGAAACAGTAAATACAAAAGGCTTAAGAAGTGTTGTTAAAATATGTTTTTCACATAAGAGGACAAAAAGTAAATTGACCTTCCTTGCGGACAGAATTCAGCAGAGAATAAAACTGAGAGTAGGCGTACAGTGTAGGGTCTAATACTGTGCTCCGCAGGCCACTTCGAATCCCGGCAACAATACACAGTATATAAAGCACTATGATCCGCACTGAATGAGTTAAATTGCTGAGAAAATTTATTGAAAAATAATAAAAAACTGTTTTTTCTTCAAGAAAACCGGTTACACTTCCTCTTAAACAAAAATTTTGGTTTGAAATATAAAAATATCTCAAAAGTTTTAAATATTTTAGGTCATTTTTGGAAAATTGTTGATGAATTTTAGATCTATGACGATTGAAATGAAACCGGTACAAGAGTCACATCATATGAATTAACATAGAGGGTTGATGGTTAGAATATCGGACTGCTATAAATAGACAGGGCGGGGTAGGGGGTGGTAAACAACTGGATTTGACGAGCATTGCTCAAAGGGTCCCAAGGACAGTGATTATAGGGGTCGCAGACAAGTGACAATCAGGAACACTGTTAACTCAATCACTCAGACCCTCCTACCCTTATTCTAACAGTCCCTCTCACTCCCGCAACAATCACGCTCACCCAGCCCTCTCTTAGTTACATCATGCTACCAACACGGAATTACATCGTACCTCGATGTCTACAAATTTCATACCCTCTTGTGTCATCCCTCAAAGATAACAACCAAATCCATTGCCCATAACTTACTCTAAATATATCTATTGAATTACCTCCTTAAATTTCAGCTAATTTTTTACTAGAACCACTTTACAACTGTCCGTATAACCGGGAAAATGGAAAAAAACCTTCTTTATGTTTTTTCAAAACACCTAGAGCTTAAGATTTATGTTTGGCTACGTAATATTTTCTTCTTCTTCTAGTTCCTCTTCTGCCATAGAAAAATTATGGTATGTAACACTCATACGACTTTCTCTTGCCAATGTAAATAATGAAAAATATAACCTATGTTTAATCATGAGTAAACTTGGCTCCGTAGTTGAAGCTGCTTGAAATAAACATTGTAGGTTTTTAATTTTCTAGAACTTAAACTAGGCTATGGCTATTACATTTTTGTGGTATAGTTACTTGAGTCACGAGTTTGCCTTTGTTTTCAATGAGGAGAAAAGAGGAAAAAGCATCGGTGCGCATGCGTGACTGCTTTTATTTCATTTCAACCAACACAACAACGTATACTAAACCCAGAGCACATACAACATAAGATGGGGCTCTATGGCCACCACTGTCACGCTGCAGTGGGGTCCCAACTGCCGCTGAGGGAAGGCTAGGCCTGAACCCGGTAGCCAAGCCGTCACTCTTCGGGCTCCGCTTCCACCACGCCGGCTCGCCGCTTCTGATCCAGACAACGACAAGACGTCCACCACGGCACACGGCTGCCGGACTCCAGCGAGGACTAATCGACGACCCCGCAAGAGAGAAGATGATGCTTCCGCTCGCCGACCCGTCACCGTAAGCCGTCGACCGGACCGTCATCACCCGCTGACGCGAGCGATGCCCACAGCAGTCCCTCGACCGAGCCTTACGCCCACCGGACCCGACGAAGCAGCCATCGACGCACTACTGCGAGGGAAGAAGATAATGTCTTCGCTGGACGACGACACGCCGTGTCGCCTAGATCCTCGACCGCCACGACGACTACGACCGACGCCTCTTCAAGACGACCACCGCTTAAACGGCCCTTTTCAGGGCCACCAAACAATTAAGGTTTGCCACTTAATGTCGCCATCCGGTGACAGTCATATTTTGAAAATCTTCTTAGTTTAAATGTAGGCTAGTGTAACTAAATTTTTGGTTGGATTTTGTAACGTAAAACATATGCTACAGTTCCGAGAAAGTCATACAGCAAAAGTTTACTACTCACAGACGCTTGTAATGATAACCACAGAAATTAATGATGAATAATGATTTGGTGGAAGGGGTAAGGTTTAAATAGTTAACCAATGAAAGGGGTTGATGATGATGATGATGATGACGATAATGATGCTGTCGCGGTAGACACCAACAATCAGTGACATATTCATGTTTGAAACAAGCCCTACTTTATATCTTTGATACATGAACCGCTGTATAATATTTAATGATTCGAGAAATTACAGGGAACATCGAGGAATAGATAAGGATGGTGATATCAGTGGGTGGGAGCGAGGAGGGGGTATTATATTGTGAGGCTTAGGGTGCGGTTTAGCGATATGATGATAGAAATACAGTTATGGGGTGTTTTGACATCCCATGTCACTCATCAGTAACGCTTTTATTATTACATATCCTATAACCCAATTAATATACGTTATCGACCATATTTCATATAAAATGGGCGGGTTCTTTTATACTTAATTTATTTTTTCTTTCCTTTTATCCCCCGCCCTTTATTTTTGTTGTACACTTAAGTATACATTGTAACGATTCTTTATCTGTTCCCCAACATAACCTATAATACGTTTCTGTAAGGCATCTGTTGACTGTCTGTTGTTTTTACCTTATGGTCTAGTTGTTTTTAATTTCGTTCATATAATTTATTGTGACAATTGACATTTCTTTAATCAGAACACGTGTACTGAAATAAATTTATCACTAAATCTTAAACAACAATAATTTGGTATTTTTGGTATTTCGGACTAAAATTTAAATTTCACTTCTTAAATCAAAATAACATTTATCCTTAAATCATTTAATTAATACTGTAACATAATTTGTACGTATCAGCCAGGTGGAGTGTGATCTATTAGTTCCAGGGCTACGAAAATAGTTCTGTTTCTTATCACATGGTCAGCCAATTATACGTTTGAAGCATTTAAGAACAGAAAAGGTAGACGTGTAAAAGACACTATTCAGAGTTATCGCCTCTGAGAATAATGAATTTCATTATAAAGCCAGACTTTCTGGTGAATGAAGTGAAGGTGTCATTTGCAGGGTGAAAAGTAGATGCTTTTCAAAGGATCTGACATGCTGATAACCATGCTTTTCCACTCAATGAGGAAAGTAATGGTAAACCACCTCACTCCTCATTGTACTTAGTAAAGCTTCTAGAGGTTCAAATCTAGAGGGCCTTTCAGCTGATGACCTAAAAAACAACTGTATAGAAGTAGTAGTTTGTTTTTAAATCTAGGAACGGTGGATGGAATTAGTTGTTTATTGTAAGTAATTGTGCATTGTGTGGAGTGGAGTGTGTTGAACAAGGATAGTAGGTTGAGATGAATGAAATGTTTTGAATGGGAATTCTCAGAAAAGGAAACTAGTAGAAATTTTAGTTTTTATTTTGATTCCTTCTACGATATTCCATTAGAATGGAGAAAATATTCAAAGAGGTTAACTATCAGACCGCAGGTATAAAAGTCTTTGTAATCAGTCACTTAATATTTGAATTGTGACTAGATAGTGGACTGGGCCGTTGGAAATAGTGTCGATACGGGACCAGTTCTGAGTTATGTTAATAGTGCTAAATGTTTTACAGTTAAACCACCTTAATATGTGCTTCCGTTCAGACACTATTTATTAAACTATTATATTACTGGGTAAGTAATAACCAAAATTTTCACCTTGATAACTCTAATACTTTTTGAGAAAGTTGGTCACTTATATGGAAAAAAATGCATAAACGGGAATCTTGTGTCAAAATTTTTAACTTCAACAAAGATTACTACAAATTTTGATGTTACATGAATATATAGTTGTTGTTTAGGTCATCAGCAGAAAGGCTGGTTTGAACCTCCATAGGTTTTAGTAAGTAAAACGAGGAGTTAGATGGTTTACTATTGTCTTTCTGAGTGGAAAAGTACGCTTATCAGTATGCCAGGCTTTCTAAAAAGCACAAAATTTCCACCCTGCAAATGACACCTTCACTTCATTCATCACAGGGTCTGGATGTATAATGATGAAAATCATTACTTTTAGAGAAGATAACTCTGACTATAATGTGTCCACAGCTTCGAGGAACCTAGATCATAAACCGACCTTTTCACACACACGCGCGCGCGTGCAGCACCCCTATACCTGTCTTACCGGTGTTCTACATTGTTCAGTAGCTACCCACTACTAAACAATGTAGAACGCTGGTAAGGCAGGCTATGACAGGTAAGGGGTTAGTGCGTGTGTGTGTTTGTGTGTGTAAGAGTCGGTTTATGGTCTAGGTGCCACCGAGCTGTGGTCACATTATAGTATCTTTTACACCTCTACTTCTGAAGGGTATTAACAGATTTTTCCGGATTACCGAATGTGGGTCATTTTACTGAAGATAATAGCGATAAATCAGGCAATTTACGAACGCGATCGCCCAACCGAGTACAGTATACTGTATTTACCATACTATGCACATTCTTATTACAGTAGCATACAAAGAGATTGTAAATTTACACCTCTACTTCTGCTGTTTTTAAACACTTCAGTCATATAATTGGCTGACCGTGTGATATGAAACAGAACTATTTTTTGTGGCCCAGGAACTAGCAGATCGAGTGCAAATAATTAAAAACTCCACCTACCTATTAAGAGCAGATATAGTAGTTACTAACAAAAAAATTATTGAAAAATGTAATGTAAACAAAAACTTCCTTTCTAAGAAAAAAAAATTAGCTACTGAAAAATTACGTATTTTTGTACATTTTTTTGGGATAATTAGCCTATTACATAATTTATGCAACGTCAACTTACAAAAACTGTAAAAAATCGTGAATATTGTACTCTAGTAGTCTGTAGGCTACAAATTAGACAGTTTAATGGTGAAGAAAATGAAGGGGTCAGGAGAAGATAGTGCTAAGCCACATTAACATAATTTCACGCAATATCATTTTAAAAGTTTACTGAAATCTACAAATCATGTTATTTAATTTTTTTTCTGTTAATCTAGGTTCTTAGAATCATAAATATACGTAGTATCTTGTTTAAAACGTGTTGTACATTTTATTTTTACAGAATATTTAAGAAAAATTATACTGGAAATTTTTTGGGTTAGCACTTTCTTCAGCCGACCCTTCTTTTATAATATTTTAGGTTAAAATACAAAAATTTGAAATTTTTGGTTACCGGTTCATTTAGGATGATTGTTATTTTGAGTTAAGTGTGAGTGTTACTTTGATTTAAGAATTGGCGTTCCTTATTTTGATTTGAGAAGGGTAATGGTGAACGTACCAATGTACTACTAAAATAGTGTGCATGTAGTGTACATACCCAGATGTATTTGGTCTGAGTAAACAGCTCCCTCATGTTGACAGCGCAATCGAATTACTTGGCACTTGCATCAACACGTCTCATGAACCTTCCCTATTCCTCCCTCACCACCACACACCCCCTAACTCATGACGTTATTCCTGTAGGTACTGTTTACGTAATGTAGGGACATGTATGTGTTTAAACCTCCCACAACCGATAGACCTTATGGTTTGTTTTCTGTTCCTTCAAATCACTCATTACATAAAAAATTAAGTTAGTCCAGACTTATAAATATATTTCTGAATTTGAAACATAATTAAATTAAGGTGGATTATTTCGGAGGATTGTTAAGTTACAAACATGACTGAATATCCTGGTTTTGATTCTCAAATTGTAGAACAGTAACCTTTGTTTAATCCGGCTTTTTCGGGACTCGGATGTTGCCGGATAACAGATTTTTCCGGATTACCGAATGTGGGTTATTTTACTGAAGATAATAGCGATAAATCAGGGTAATTTACGAACGCGATCGCCCAACCAAGTACAGTATACTGTATTTACCATACTACGCACATTCTTATTACAGTACAAAGAGATTGTAAATACCCGATCAGATCACAAAGTTTTTAACATTCAATAACAGTTACGAAAATACTGAATTTATTGCACAATTAACTATTTATTATTGTCTTTAGAACACAGTAAAGTAGATTTCAACGAAAAATTAATTAAAACACTGAAAACGTAAATATTGCAAGTTTAAGATATACATAGTAACATGGAAGTTAAAGAAAAGTAAAAGAATTAAAATTAAAAACTATTTAAATTATCCTTACATAACGTAAATATTGCAAGTTTAAGATATACATAGTAACATGGAAGTTAAAGAAAAGTAAAAGAATTAAAATTAAAAACTATTTAAAAAAATTATCCTTACAGTGTATGTGTATTATAGTTATTTTACTGATGTAAGTTAAATGAATCCTACCTTACTTAAAAATGTTAGTGATGTCTCTTTAGCTTCATGATTCAAATTTTTTCTTTAAAAAATCATTACATAAGCTACATAAATTAAAAAGTTCTACAGAAATGTACAAGCTTTGTTTGATTCGGCAAATTTTATATTATGTAGGTGCTACATAGTTAATAGTATGCAATTAATGCAGTAATAATTTCTGTTAGATCTGAACCCAAGGCGTGCCGGACTGTAGAATACTGGGCTAAAGTGAGCTAACTGTGTATGATTCAGTCTCAACCGTAAAACGCTATTGAATATATTAGAAAAATTTTGAGTAGACGTCAAAACTATAGCAATCCTTAAGGAAACATCAACACAGACTCGATCGAAAGTACAATTTCTAGAATTTTTAGGAGATATTATGTCCAAAGAGTTTGAAATTAAAATTGGTGTTAAATAGATGGATTATCAGCTGTTCTCTGTAAGTGTATCCTAGAGAAGGTTTTTCAGAAATGTAAAATTGAAATCGCCAAGAAAGGATTGTAAAAAGAAAATATACATTTAGTAACGGCGCCACACTCGACTTGCTTTTGCAGACGACTTGGCATTCGTTTTTAGAAACGCATAAAAAGCGATGTGTTTTGTTAAAAGAATGCTAAAAGAACAAACAGAAAAAGAGACTAGATATTTCATTTAAAAAAATAAATACATAATTATTTTCAAAACATCCCGTTGTCACTCGAAGACAAAATTAGGAAAAAATGGAAAAGATGATAGCTTAAAGTACCTTGCTGAGTTAGTACAAACGAATATTAGCGAAAAGGAAGTGAACAAAAGCAGACGAGGAAAGATGGCCGGTGCACTCCGAGGAACTCACCACTTGTATAAGAAGAAAACGCTCTCAAGACAAACCAAGATCAGACATTGTAACCTCATGCAGGCCACTATTTAAGGAGCTTAAATTGCTTACAGTTCCCTCTCTCTATTTTATGCAGAATTCCAATGTTCACAATCATTACACGAGAAACAGAAATGATTATTATGTGGCTAATCACTCCACAAAATTGTTTGAACTAAAACCTACTTATGCAGGGAGAAAATTCATGAATAAATTACCCCAATTTTTAAAATGTTGTGAGGATTTGAATTCCTTTAAAAGGAATTTGAAAAATTACTTGATCGGTAAAATTTTTTATAGCGTAGGCCCTACAAGAATTTCTTTCTTGATAGCAGTGATACATTGTGTGATTCTTATATATATTTCAGGTGTTATAGCTGACATGTCCTATACTCCTCCTGGAATCTCCAGGGCACAAAAACAAAATTGTAATACTGTGATAAACCTGGGTTTTTATACGCTAGTGAATGTCTCAGAATGACCAGGAAGACTAGACTAAGAGAAAAAGAGAAATTTTAAAGAACGAACCTTCGTAAAATAATGGGTTCTAAGAATTTTACGGAAAATACAGGTTATGAGAAAGAAAAACTGTACAAAGAAATGAAAGATTAATGAAAACTCACAAAAAACGAAGATTAATACAGACTTATTAGAGACAATATAGTGTGTTGTTTAGGTGATCAGCCGAAAAGCTGGTTTGAATCTCTTAGAGGCTTTACTAAGTAAAACGAGGAGTGAGGTGGTTTACCTATGTCTTCCTCACTGAGTTAAAAAGTACCTTTGCTTATCAGCACGCCAGGCCCTCTGAAAAGAACATATTTTCGCCTCTGAAAATGACTACTTCATTTCATTCACCACAGGGTCTGGCTGTATAATGAAATTCATTACTTTCAGAAGAGATAACTCTGATTAGTGTTTTTTACACCTTTACCTCTACTTTTCTTAAATGATTAAGTACTTTAATTGGCTGACTATGTGATAAGAAATAGAACTATTTTTTTTAGCTCTGCTTCTAACAGATTGAGTGCAAATAATTTTACTCTCCACCTGCCTGTTATGGGAGTAGACAAAATAGTAATAATACTAGTAATAGTAATAGTAATAGATACAATATAGACTTGCATAGATGGATCACAAACAGATTGACAAAAACAAATTTTAAGGTACTAAATGATAGACCTAAGGGGTCTTATAAGTGATTTAAAGAAATCGGAAAAGAATACAGAGAGAACTGGAATAAATGGATAAGTTATAATGATCCGAGCCAAACTTAGACAGCTAATTACTGTCATTAAGGGCTTCCACAAAGATAAAACCAATACATTATATGTACGGAAGAAAGCAGAAAAAACTGCAGTGAGAGAATGCTGAGAATGTTGGCTGTAAAAACACCTTCCAAAAATGGCTAAAGTTACTTTATATGGTGTAAGTTGGTTCTGTATGAAAAATAAATTTCTGATTTGTAAAATATTGTATTGAGGTTTCTAGATTGTATACTATAAACCATAAATATTCAGTAAGATAATTTTTTTTTTTTAAATACGGCGGTGGTTCACAAAAGAGGTAAGAGATAGTGAGCATGAAAAGATTCTGAAGATGTATGATTGTGCCTTAGTGTAGAAGAAGAATAAAAAGTATTAAACACTGAAGATGATATTTCATTATACAATAGGGATACTTTTTTATCAAAGAGGCAGTGGAAGACGTTTGAAAAATAAATAAAAGAGTTAGCTAGAAGAAGATCGTTTACTTTTGGTTTTGATTTTACGGGTTTTATGATATATTAGGGCCTACATACAGACAGAGAAGTAAAGGCAAACAATACAAGTAAAGCTCGGCTGTACTATTCTGTTCTTCTTAAATCTTGTAGTTAAAAACGTGACAATTTTAATTTAAATATATAAAAACTATGTGTATGTAAAAATATTGTTATTTTTCAAAAAAAAAACAATAAATTTTTCACTCATTATTGTAAAATCATTGTTCACGCACCATTCATCACTGTTAAATTAGAGAATTCTCTAATTTACCAACAATTTAGAGAGCTGAACTCGGCAAATTCATTACTTAGGGGTCGAGCATAAAAAAATAAAGCATTCACAAATTACAACTTAAGCATAAGGTAGCTACAAATTGTATTTTAAAAATTTTCTCTACAGAGCTTAGTTTAGCGTCAATTTAGTGACTTTCCGTATTTTAAAGTATGATGAAAATTGGGTAATTTCTTTTTAAATTGTTTACTCATGATTAAACATAGGTTATATTTTTAATTATTTACACTGGCAAGAGAAATTCGTATGAGTGTTTCACACAAGATTTAAGGTGAAATAGCAAATATTTTTCCTATAACCGACAGGTGGAGTGTTGAATTATTTGCACTAGATCTGCTAGTTCCAGGGTTACATAAAATAATTCTGTTTCTTATCACATGGTCAGCCAATTATATGACTGAAGCATTTAAAAACAGAAGAGGTAGAGGTATAAAATACACTATTGTTTTTTTTTCAGGGCTGATGAGCTCTGAACTTACAAATTGTCCCCTACCCACTTTATAGCTAGTCAATGACTTGCCAGCAACGTTGCCAACACTTACTCTCGTAGCTCGGTTATATATTTCGTCAGCAATTTGTTTAGTCTTTCAATAACAATTATTACCTATGAACACACAATCAACTGATTATATTTTGAAGTATTGCATGTTAACGCGCTCTATAATCGATGTGTTTAGTACGAGATGCAAGACACGAGTGAACTACTGCAGCTCTTATACGCATGCGCACGTAATCTTTCTCAGGCTGAAACATTCGTACAATTTGACAATGCTGGCAAACATTTTGATTGGTGTGATCACGTGGAACAGCAGAGCTCATCAACCGTAAAAAGCATTATAGTCAGAGTTATTTCATCTAAGAGTAATGATTTTCATCATTATACAACGAGACACTGTGGTGAATGAAGTGAAGTGACATTTGAAGGGTGGAAAGAAGTGGTTTTTAGAATGCCTGGTGTGCTGATAAGCATACTTTTCCATTCAGTGAGGAAGTTAATGGCAAACCACCTCACTCCTCGTTTTACTTAGTAAAGCCTTAAAAGGTTCAAACCAGCCTTTCGGCTGACGACCTAAACAACGACAGAAAATATTATTTTTATTTATTTTCAAAAAGCTGATATTCAGAAAATTGGCATCAGTAGTTTTAAAGCGAAAACTATAAAAAGTAAAGTTTAGATTAAAACCGGGAAAGACAATTCAGGAATCGATCCAGATCTTTAGTTTAGCGATTTACTGATTGATCCTCTGTTGAGGTCATTATAAGACACAATTAATCGATATTTCAGTCGATTTAAATAAACATTTTGTATATATTTATTCTACTCATAACAGACAGGTGGAGTGTCAAATTATTTACACTCAATCTGTTTGTTGCAGGGCTAAAATAAATAGTTCTGTTTCTTATCACATGGTCAGCCAATTGAATGACTGAATCATTTAAGAGCAGAAGAGGTAGAGGTGTAAAAGACACTAATCAGAGTTATCTCCTCTGAGAGTAAAGAATTTCATTATACAGCCAGACCCTGTGGTGAGTGAAGTGAAGGTGTCATTTGCAGAGTGGAAAATATGTACTTTTCAGAGAGCCCGGCATGCTGATAAGCGTACTTTTCCACTCAGTGAGGAAGGCAATGGTAAACCACCTCACTCCTCATTTTACTTAGTAAAACCTCAACAGGTTCAAACCAGCCTTTTGGCTGATGACCTAAACAACAACATATATTTATTAGCAAGTGAACAATAATTTATGACTTTATTTATTTTTGGTAAGTTACATTTTAATGTTGCCAGGAAACAGAAGTAGAAAATGGACTGACCGGTTTGTAGAATCCCAATGGGTGGTCGCCGTGGGTATTCGTTCTGGTTGGTGTAAGAAGGCACCCACTGTGGCGCACTGGCCGGCTACATGCATACCACTTATAGTCTCCCGTCTAATCCGAAGCCGATATCATGTTCAATATACATATAGTTATTTGAGAACGTTCAACTACCGTGCTACGCGATATTACTTTACCGATCGAGTATAAATTTATCGATGCTAGATCGTGTGTAAATTATTTTATTAATTAGAAATTGTGAATAAATTAATTTCTTTTTTAATTACTGTAAGTTGGTAACACTGTAATAACACGTGCGACTTCTTTATAATGTTACCCTCATGATTTTATCTATGACGTCACTGAACGGAAACCTTATAAACAATTAGGGTACCTAAGCGGTTCTGTGCTAGTAACTATGTGTGTAACCCAGTTTTCTCCAAAACTACAAGACCCATCTTGAAGCGGTTTTTTGCGTTAGTTGGGTATTGTTTATGGGTTGGTTATTACAATTATGTCTCACGGTACAAGGCTACTGTGGGGTACCGCAGTAGAAGTTTTCATAAAAATATCTACATTTGTATTTACGACAGTTCCTCTACTTTCCTCTAAAGATGTTGGACCGATCTTTTTCATCACACAATTTCAGTTCAATGTTAGACAACTAATTTTTTTTACTTTCTCTTGCCCTGTGTGAATATATAATCACAATAGAATAATAATAGGGAAGGAAAGTAAGTATTGTTTTCTTGTAAATTTTTCGAAATCGAGTTTTCACCGGTAATACACATTTTCAGGCCCCCTGAACCCCAAATTAGTATGTTTTTAGCGATTGGTCTGTGTGTGAACAAAATATCTTAAGAACGGAATAAAAGTACAAAGTTGAAATTGGGAACTTAAGTTAGGTACTGCAAGGAAACCTGACACGAAAATTTTCATCAAAATCGGTCAACTGATGTTAATTCGTGCAATTTTTCAGTTTCTGAAATTTTTCCAAAAACAGCTGCAACGAATTTCTTTAAAATCGTCTAATTTTGTACATTTTTTTGCCCTGCAAGAGGCTGAGCTCTCGTGGTAAATTTCTAGTTTTGTAGTTGTAGTAAATTAACACCTACAACTTTTATAACAAATATTTTATCTGCAACGCCTAGGTTACCGCCAATTAATGATTTTTTAAAATCTGTAAAAAATGGGATTTTTTTGAGATTGCGGCCTTATATCCATATTTTCTGTGTACGAAGTATTCTCCTTTTATTGATCGAAACGGGACGCTCTTTAGGTGGCATTAATCCGTTGCCACTCTTAGGTCATGTTTATAAAGCTGCGTCTCATCTGGCGTGTACCTTACCAACTCTCTAATCTCTGTTCAGTCTACGGTATCCTGAGAGCTGATTCGTTGCCTTATGTCTTCCTCTCATATGTGCTCCATTCTGAAGATCCTGTACAATCTTCGTAACTAGACCATCTTCAAGACATTCAACCCTTGTTTACTCCTGCTGTTTATTTATCAGTATTCGATACCAAATGTAGTTATGAACTGCGAAGCATATGTGTTGATACTGAAGTCACGAGATTGCCTTTTTTGTATGGATGGACTGTAAGGAAGGTAAGTAAAAATTTGACAGTGCTGCCAACCTCAACAGTGAGACACTACTCGTAAATTTCACTCCCGTGCAGTTTTTACATACATTTTGTAAGCTGTGGTTTATTCCAAGAAAGTGTTCACAAACCTTTACAAACCTTATAAGAAATAAATGTGACCTGTGATATTGCCTAAAGCTTAATTACATGACTAGAAATGTTTGATCTACTGTAATTACCAGCTATCTTATCCTATTGAAATAAAATTTTCTACGAATGAATCGCCTTTTTTACTATCACGGTCACCAGCGTCTTCGCTATCAGCCTCACGAGTATCGTGACTACCTAACCGTTTCCTATTTCTACCAGGTGTCAACAAAACTGTTAAAGAATAGCTTCTTCACGTCTTTAATTTCCTTCATTTTTCAAATTGTGGAAGGAGAATATCGTAGTAGTTAGCCACTCGCTCATGGCTTTTGTTAAAAGGCAAGGAAAGGCATTTGTGTTTAGTTTGAACTTCGCAGCAATTTATTACACTGCATAATAGATTTCGTTCAGCACTGTGAATAGTATGCCCACGTTTTTGAGAAACTAACAATTCTGTTTACGGTAACAAACAGTTATATTCGTACAGGTAACCTACAAAAGGTTCCGCGATACTGCATATGCTCTGGGTAAGGGCTAAGTTGTTGTGTTTGTTGCAATGAAATTAAAGCAGTCGCGCATGCCCAATGATGCTTTCCCACCTTTACCCCTCGTTGCAAACAAGGGCAAACTCGTGACTCAAGCAACTATAGCCATTAACTTTTTCATCCGTATCTATATTTTAATAGATATTTTTTTAGTACCGCAAAATCTACAATCTATTCTTAAGTAGAATTAATAAGTAATTGAGTTTTCTTTGTTATGTGTCATGATTGAACAAAACCCTCCAATGAGGGAACATCGTGCTTATTTATGAAGAGAGATACAAGTAGTTTGAAATTCTTAGTGCAGCATTTAATCTCCGAAGAACAGCCATAGCCTGATTGATATCCCGCTCGCTCGTTCCCTCATATTAAAAATTGACACAAGGTGGTTTAGTTTAGTTGAAATTGAGCAAAACCAACTGTAAAGCAAGCGACGTTTATTTACTGTTCTGTTTCCTGTACGTAAGTCATCCGTAAATAAAAGTGTTTTCTTAATACTAAAACTTTCTGAACCTTACATTACAACTGGGAGAACCAAGATGTGATAAAACTTTAAAAAAATTTTTCTAAACTTTACCGATGAGGATTTTCCTCAAATTATAAGCAAGCCTTTGAAAATTTTCCAAATTAATTTCTGTATCTCGTGATAACACATTAGTGACATCATAGAAAGATTAATTCATGTGAAAAATAAATATTTGTTTATTTATTTATCTTTCATTTACCTCCCCTCTATCTATTTATATAGCCTGCAAACAAGAAATGATTTTTTTATTTATTTTATTTTGCCATTTTAACTTAAACTCAGGTAGGTTATTATTACTTTCTAAGTAATAGGTCAGCTAAATCATGACGACAAAACAAAACTTCTTAATTAATTGTTTCTATTTTTATGTTTTAAAAACCTTTTCTTTCTTTTTTTCTGTTTTAAGTTATAATAGTACATTGCTATTTAATTGGAAGTGCCTTGTCACAGAAGATCCGTTTAGTAGTCCTATGTTAATCTTGCCCATGAATATGCAACATCTTCTTTCTGTTGTGTTCTCTTTCTCACACAAACTCGCATATACACGATGTGGACACGCACACACACATTTAACAACTTTTCAAGGCTTTTGTAACGTAAGCTTTATTTTACTTTATGCTTCCTACAGGCTACTTGGGAAATAAATAAATAACTATTATTTTTAAAATTATTTTCGTTTTTTAATGGAAACATGATTTCAATTTGAAATAAATAACTTTTTTCACTACCGATTAATTAGTTCAAGATTATTATTTAAATTTTACGTACTTTATTTATTATGCTTTTATATAACAGAATTTATTTTATTAAAATTATTATCTATGTGCCGAAGTTTATAATCTGAATATCAACCAATAGGATCCTAATTGTAGCTAAACATTTATATTTCCTCAATATTAAATTCTGAATAGTTATACAAGCAGAAAATAAATATCAATTCGGTTGTTTACGTCATCAGCCGAAAGGCTGGTTTGAATCTCTAGAGGCTTTACTAAGTAAAAGAAGAGTAGGTGGTTTACAATTGCCTTCCTCACTGAGTGAAAAGTATCATTATCATCATACCTAACCCTCTAAAAAGCATCTATTTTCCACCCTGCAAATGACCTTCACTTCACATCATTCAACAGATAGCAATAATATTATAAAATATTAGTTTTTAATGTGAGTTGAACTTAGAGTTATTAACTTACATTTTTGTATGAAGTAATATACAGGGTGATTATAAATGAAATAGACAGTTTCGGTAGCTTATAGAAAATTTATTTTTGAAAAGTTAAGGTAATTACTTACATGAGTATATAGAAGAATTCATTAAGTTTTTATTAAAAATATTTACAGATGTTCAATGTGTGCACCATTTGTAACACAACAGATATCAACGCGGTAGTTGCATTCTTCCCACACACGATTAAGCATATGACGGTCAACTGTAGCAAGAGTATTTGCGATACGTTGTTTTAGATCATCGATATTTACAGGAAGCGGTGGAACAAAAACTTTGTCTTTTACATAACCCCATAAGAAAAAGTCGCAGGGCGTTAAGTCTGGACTACGAGGTAGCCACGGCGTAAACACAATGTTTTCCTCACTTGCACGGCCGATCCATCGTCTAGGAAGACGTTCATCAAGATAATTTCTGACCTGTAAGTGCCAGTGAGGCGGAGCTCTATCTTGTACAAAAATGAAGTTATCACTATCTTCCTGGAGTTGAGGTACTAACCATTCGTTTACCATGTCCAGATAAATTACTCCGGTTACTGACACTTCGTGAAAGAAGAACGGCTCGAAAACCTTTTCACGACATAATGCGCAAATGCCATTTATTTTAGGGGAATCGCGTGTATGCTGTAAAGTTATTTTTGGGTTTCCCCTTATTCTAATATTATGTCAATTAACTTTTCCAATAATGTGAAAATTACATTCATCACAGAAAATTAGGCAATTAAAGAATGCGTCGTCATTTTCAACACAATGTTGCATCTCCAGACAAAAATTTTTACGTACGACTTTATCACTGGTTTTTTAATTCTGTACTAACTGCAATTTATAAGGTGTCATTTTCAAAAGTTTCCGCAGAATTTTCCACGCAGTCGGTTGAGGAATTAGCAATTCAAAACTTGCTGATCTAGTTGATTTTCCTGGACTTCGTAGGCCCTACATAAACATCACAAACACTATCAACTTGTTCTTCTGTAACAGAAGGTCTTCCAGTACTCTTACTTTCACACAGGCATCCACTGTGTTCAAAATGTTTATAATAGTCATAGATTGATTGTCTTGTTGGTGGTGGTTTACCGTATCTTGTTTTGAAATGACGTTGCACAACCGTAACCGCGTTTGTTTTGGCTAATTCAAGAACATAAAAAGCTTTCTCCACTTGAGTAGCGGCCATTTTGCTAAACTGGTCGTTATAACAGCCGCGAACAACAAAATGCTAGCAACAGTTGTACCAACATAAACTTTAAAAAAATCCCTACAAACCTATATCATTTACTATATTAAAATACACCAGTTTGATGTTTAAGAAGCTGTCGAAAGTGTCTATTTCATTTATAATCACCCTGTATTTTTATAAAGCTATTGATTGTGGTTAGTGATCAAATTTACTAACACAAACGCAAAATGTCCATTGAACAGATAGGATATCCTACTGGATTTGAACTAGGAACTTTCGTCTCCGAAAAATCAGCCTTTAAACAACTGACTCACAGCGCCGAATTTACGAATAGACCAAATCGGCGGATTTGGAAATTTTAACACGTTAGAGTACCAAAACTCACAGTAGTGGCTAATGACTAAGTTGTCTTTGCGACTTTAGACTAACAAAAACCTCTATAAAACGCAAAGTTGTGTGAAGTACTACTAAATGCTAAACACTTATTATGATACATTTTTGGTATGAAAATATTGTCTGTTCATCTTTGATTACGTAGATCCCATTCAGTATCCAACTGAGTTAAGAAATGGCAGCCTAAATATAACAATACGACTTCTTATTTCTACAGCTGGCTCGAGATCTGTTGTAATTCAACTTCCTAAACATTTAGATTTTTCAGCCTGTTCAATAGATTTATCTTTAATAAGTTGCATTAAGTATGAGGAACATTACCGACCGGAAATGAAAAACCTTTAAAATAATAATATTAATTAACTAATTAATTAAAAGTATAAACTCTGTATAGTCTATATTCAATTAATCGTCACTGATTTCAATGAATTATTATTAGATAAATAACAGAAATTAATTATTAATTCAATTTATAAAATTATTTAGTTTGAATGATCAAATGTACGAAAACATGAATTCCTTTTGAAATTCAATAATATTATACTGTACTGTGCAATACTAATATAATTATTTATTGGTAACAATACTTGCATGATTTAAACTTGTGAATTTCAGTTTTAATTGTATAAAGGGTTTAGTTTATCAACTAATCAAAATCTATTTCTAACTGTAGTACTCTATTTTCCATAATCAAGATAGAAAATAACAAAATTTTACCTTGTGAATTATAATTCACAATGTAAAGTCTCCAAAAGTAATTTATTGTATATTTAGCTTACATTTCTATCAAAATTATTTTATTTTCAACACTTCGTAGATGGAATTACTTTCATGTCACATAGTACGCATTTAATTATTGGTTAGCGTAAAAACTTTTCTTTTTCTTTTAGAAAAACAGTTTTTAATTGTTTTTTTGTAGAAACCTGTTTTCAAAAGCTCAGAAACCACAAATTTCACAAATATTTTTCTCTTTATTTTTTATAGTAGTAGGCTAATGAATGTGGATATTTCAGCTTTTAGTCCTAAGTGACATTACGTAGGCCTACGTGGATATATTCATAAATAGAACTGGCTAAAAAAAATATTTGTACGTTAAATTGCAGAATAAAAGGAGAAACCAAATCTAAAAGTACAAAGATTGTTTAAATATACGTATATTGTGATTGAAATGGAGAGCGTAACACAAGTATAGGTATTATTAACGAACAGAATACGCACGACTGAAATGGAACACGACTTCGTGGCAGCCTGGAAACACTGGTGAGCAGCGCTAACAATCCAGCTCCTGGAGGTACAAATTTCCTGGAATATTTAGATATTTTGACATAATTTTGTTGATGACTATTAAAACGAATTTTATTCAAATTTTTTTTAATCGAATATGTAAATGTGAGAATATACCAATTTGCTAAATGACCTGTGAGAAAGATTCTTTAGCGGATATATCTATCAATAGTTCACGATGGGTTTAAAATCAACAGTTTTTATGAGTGTTGATTTATTTTTGGGTATGGGTTTGAGCAGAGAGACTCCATGGTCTTTCAGTGTTTAATGTCACCCTATGTACACATCCGAAAGCCCTGTTAGACTGACTCACTCAATAACAGCCCCCCCAATTTCTCACCGCTTAGAGAGCTGAAATTTGACACTTTTGTTTCTTAGTGGTTCAACAAAAATTTAAGCATCTGCATTTAGATCACTTGCATTTAAGTGGGAAAAAATCATGGGGAGTTAAATTATTATTTGACACAAAGACAGATAATGGGGGCTTCAGGTCGTATCTGTTCAAGTTTGGTCTGGATAGGTCGTCTTTTTGTATTAGCTGTCCAGAGAGTGAAAAAGTGGCGCCCCAGAGAAAATGCATAATAAGGCCATAATCTGAAAAAAATCAATAAAATCGTGGGAGCCGTTTTCGAGAGAATTGCAAAAAGTTAAAAATCACACGAATAAATTACTTATTTCGGTTGACCGATTTTGATGAAAATGTTAGTGTCGGGTTTTCTTGTAGTACCTAATTTAAGTTCCTGGGTCAACTGCGTTCACTATTCCGTTTTGGGATATTTTTTCACGCATACATTCACAAAATGAAATCGAACTCCGTACACTATTCCGTTTTGAGATATTTTTTACGCATAAATTCACATAATGAAATCGCTAAAAACATGTGTTTTGGGTTCCTGAAAATTTATATTTCTGGTAAAAACACGATTTAGAAAAATCGGTATTAAACCAATAATTTCCTTCCCTGTGTACAGGGAAGAGAAAGTAATAAAGGAAAACGTATTAAAAAAATATAAATGACAATTCCACATGAAAACGCGATGAAAAGCCCTAGATAGCTCACCTTCTTGTCCTAGCTGTCCATAGAGTGAAGAACTGGCGCAATACGTTTATTTTCCAATACTCACGATTTAAACCAGGGAAAAACCATATAAGGCCGCAATCTTAAAAAAAACACCATACAACAAAAATCGTAGGAGCCATTTTGAGAAAATTACAAAAAAGTGAAAAATCATAAAAACTAGGCCTTCTACTTTCGGTTGTTCTATTTTGATGACAATGTTCGTGTTGGGTTTCCTTGTGGTACTTAATTTAAGTTCCAGGTTTCAACTTCGTAATCTTTTCCATTTTCAGATATTTTGTTCACACACAGACACCCAAGCATTGCAATCACTAAAAACATATGTTTTAAGTCCAGGGAGCCTAAAAATTTATATTTCCAATGAAAACTCGATTTAGAAAAATCGACATGAAAATAATACTTTCCTTCTCTGTACGATATTCATATAGAAAGGTATTAAGAAATAGTAATGACAGTTTCTCGTAAAAAAAAAAATTGGGAGTATAAATATGATTATAATTAGTGACTAATATATTAATTTTTACTCACCAAAAATATCTTCTTCTTCTTCTTCCTTTCACGGGTTAGGCGTTGCTGCCTGTTCCGAACCTCCACCATCTGCCCATCTCTTCCTTGGACGTCCTCGATCCCTTTTACCCCTTGGCTTGTACCATAGTGCCTGCTTGGGTACTCTTTCATCCTTCATTCTACCTAAGTGATCTATCCACTTCTTCCTGCCCTCCATTACTTTATCATTTATGGAGAAGATATTAAGATGTTGTCGTATCTCCGTGTTTCTGTAACGGTCCTCTCTACTACAGCCATAAGTTTGCCGGAGAAATCTCATTTCTGCTGCTTGTAATCGGCTCTCTTCCCGTCTTGACAGAACCCACGTTTCACTTCCGTAAAGTACTGTTGGAGCAGCTATCGTTTTATAAAATCTCATTCTAGTGTCTTTACTTGTGATGTTTTTCAAGTTCCTGTGGATAGTACCACATATGTGTTGAAATCGGTGGATCCTATCATATACCTCCTTACCCTGTTGATAAGTTACATCGCAACCTAGATAGTTAAAATGGGATATATGTTCTATAATCTTATTATATATGACAATTTTACTTCTGACAGGATCCTTCCCCCTGAATGCCATTACCCTTGTCTTTTTGGTTGAAATTGTCAAATTATATTCCTGGCATATTCTACCAAAAATGTTTGCAGATAAAATTTTAAAGCAACCCCTCCAAGATTAGCAATAAGGCAATGCTGTCCGCGGGTGCAACAGCTAATACCGAATAAATATATGTGGTTAGCAAAGCAATTAATTATAACATATTAAAAAGAAAAGAGATAAAATATTTTAAATCAATTATTTCTTTCTTTTATTATTTATTAATTATGGTTATTTTTGAAACAATAAAACCAATAGACATAACCTAAAAGTCGGTGGTTTTCAAATACTTTAAAGTGTATTAAATTATTACCGCATTTATAAGTTAGATATAGACTAGTCTACCTAGCGGCCTATCTACGAATACTTAAATTATTTATTAATAATTTTTATGTTCGACGTTTGTATACTCTAGCATACTATTTGAAATGTATATTGGAACATGCATTTAAAAAAAGTATGGTTATGAATTTAAAGCAAAAGTGCCTCCGGCTTTAATATACCACCACCATTATATTTCATACCTGTTTTATAATACACTAGGTGTTTCAAAACCTATATTAACTCTTTATAGAATACATCTTTGGAATTTAATATCAAGGATTGTCGAGTAATTCTAAATAAAATCCTGGACAAAATTAACGCATCATGTAGGCTAAAATTTTGGGCTAAGTGTAAAATTAAATTATTTTCTTCAATGTGCCAAGTTCATTTTTATTACTGCTATTCTTTGAATCAAAATTTTAAGTAATATTTAATATTTTTTAACAAAAAGTCTGAGTTGTAAATTTGATTTATGATAATTTAATGAAATAATAAGATAAAAATTAGCTTGTAATACATGAAATTATATTTAACAAAAACTGGAAGGGTTACTTTCAGTATTAAATGAAAGTTTTCCGTATTTAGTTCATATATATAATAGAAAAAATTAAAAATAAATGATTATTTTGAGATTTTTAATGAATTAGTAATTCAGAAACAAGTACAGCCCGCAGTTGCTTTAATTACAGCTAATATCCGTCTCAGCATTCCTTGAATCAAGTTTTGGATTTCTTCCTGATCGATTTTCTCTCATTATTCTTTCGCCACATGACACAGCTGTTGAACATTCACTGCATTACGTTGACAAACTCTTTTTTTAAGCATAACCAAAACGTGCTCAATGAGATTTAAGTCTGGGATGTCGGCTGGCCAAATCATACGGTTAATACCTATTTTATTAAGATACTGTTAAACCATTAAAAATCTTTTGAAGTGATGCGTTAATTTTGTCCACGACAGTATTAGAAATATTAAAATAACAATAATCATTATTATTAGAATAATCAATGACTTGACATTATATAATGTTTTTATTATTGCAAAGCTTAGTCCAGGATCTTCCTGCATTTAGTTAATAATTAATATTTAATCCCTAATATGTGAAGAACTGAAAATAAAAGATGTAGTCTACTACGTGAATAAAAGAATGGTGCTTCAAAATAGCAAGGAGAAACCCAGTAGGTAAGATAAAACACGAAGTGGAAAGATGGTACACAAAAGAAAAAAAAAACTGAAACTAGATGAAGATATTATTGAAGATTTCATGGGAAGTACCACCTGATCGTACGAAGAAAAATTACGGGACTGGGTTTCTTCAATTAAAATTTTCTGAGGGGTAATTAAAGAAAAATATTTAGTTTCAGGATCAGTAAACGCAGGGAGGAAATTGAGACTAATATTATATACATCAATACTCATATATTTTATACATTTATATAAATTATAGAATAGTTACCGTGTTTTTCATATTATTAATATTATATCACTATCACGAAAAACCTGGTTGGTCGGGCGGGACTTAACTTGATCTATTGTTGAAATTAGGCTGAAAGTCGCGTTTCTATTGATAGTTCTGGAACGACGGCAGGTTCAGAAGAGTCTTTGGTGAACATTCTTCGTAAATTTCGTGATGATGTTGATGCGTCAGTTCCTTCCGCAGTCGTGGAGTTTTCTGGAAGTGTTTGGATGTAGCCATGGAGAGAAGGGGTTTAAACGAGCTCGTGGACAATATAATTTAGGATTTCATAGTAAAAGTCCGAGATAATTTGAAGGGTACGATTATGGAAGGAGTAACTTTTTTTTGTGGGATTCAGACAGAAGGGGTGACAAACCGGTGACCCGTAGATGAGAAAGGATCTGATAGTAGCTGTATAGATGAGTTTAGAGACGTAGATTCGATATCTGGAACGAAGATTGTGTGGGAGAGTTTATAGAAGAGAATTCTATCCTTACTAAGTTTTTCGGTGGCATGTTTGATGAAGCTGAACCGTTTATCTAGTGTGACTTCCAAGTATTTCACACTAGTGGCTCAGTGGTCCAGGGAACTCGTTGGCA
Source organism: Catonia carolina (assembly GCA_035578175.1). Taxonomy (NCBI): domain Eukaryota; kingdom Metazoa; phylum Arthropoda; class Insecta; order Hemiptera; family Achilidae; genus Catonia; species Catonia carolina. The sequence continues at coordinate 26,013,405 of JAQMRL010000011.1, forward strand.
TAGATCAAATACAGGATAGAACCTAGGACCGATCCTTGAGGGAGTCCTGCAAGGATATTGTGACACTTATTGCTAAGGTCCGTTTCGGGATCTAGGTTATTAAATAATCAATACACTAAAATTTACAATTACCAATATTTATTACGCTAAAGGTTACAAAATAAATAAGTAATTAAACTAATTATAATTAAGTAATACAATAATTGATTCAATAATTCACTTAAAATAAATAATAAACAATAAATAACTTGATAACTTACTTAGCCTACTTACACTCACTTTTATAGATTACACTAACATACAAAACACAAACTGAATTCACAAAACTACACATTAACTTTACAATACACTCACAAAAAAGACTTTACACAATACAACAAAGGCGGTATAACCGTCGTCGATCAACACAATGCTCGGAATAGTTAACCTGCTATAACCACTCGTCGAACATCAAACGGATACTGACTGGACCGCGCTCAGGGGTCTCCTTTTATAATCATTCACAAAGATCGTTCCAGAACAAAGTAGAGAAATCATAAAGTACAAAAATAATAACTCTTTATAAATGAATGCTAGAAAAATCCCTTTGTTAACAAGTCAACTATTGTAAATAGAAAACGTAAACAACCTCATAAACAACTTCATAAAAATAGCTGTACACAATAGTATACCTGAACTTTTATAATAGGCGTACTACACGATAGTTTTTACAACTTTTGTGAATAGACACACCTTTATGGTCATCATTGTAAAACTGTCATTCACTATTGATATTTTTATTATTTCTTAACTATTTTTATGAATGGAATTCTGGAACATTCGTGATCCGTCTAGTCGATTCTGTTACAATATAGTTAGTGGAGGAAGCGATTGATTTATAGTGATGGGAAGCGGAAGAGACAAAAAAGGTTCTACCTGTGAGGTAAGACGGAAAGAGTTTGATATTTGGAAGAGGAAATATTACAGATAATTATACACAAGATAGAAGGGATCAATGAATAATTCAGATCAGGATAGACATGGATGGAGACAAGATGGAAAAGTCTAGACCTCTATCAAGGGATAGAGTAATGGACGCTAAAAAGTCAACACCAATGCAGCCTTCTGTTATTAGAAACTAATAAAGGACATTATACTATATACTATAAATAATATATACTAGATATATACTAATAAAGAATATAAAGGACATTATATTTATTGATATTTTTTCAAAAAACTTTTAATTATCTTATTCAGCAAAAAGAAAGAAAGTAGTGAAGATAGTAGACCAAATAATATTGCAGCTGCAATCATTAAAGTATCAAAGATGAAAATCTCTGCAAATTTTTGGCTTTAAAAGAAATTTTACAATATTGTGCATTTGTATCAGTTTTATCTGATTCTCTTTTAGGTTTCTAATAATAATTTATAACGTTCCGTACTTTTGAGGCACCTTGCTGTATACTGTACCAATTTCTTTCTTCAGTCAGTTTTATTTTATTTGTTATGGTTGTATAGTCGATTATTGATATAGGTAGCTTGCATAATAAGTTATGTTGTCAACTTAAGTTATCCAAGTTTATTGTTTACATAAGTTTATATGTATAACAAAATTTGAATTTATTCAGAAGGAAAACTCTAGAAATTTACTAAAAACTAACAATTTTCTTTCATTTCCGATAAACGTATTGATTTCTAAAATAAACTCCTTATCAAATGTTTAAAAACATAAAATAAATAAACCCTGCAACATACATAGGTGTAATTTCCTCTATAATTTATTGTAGGCTCATTTATATCGTAAAAACATTTTTGGTTATGATAAATATTACACGGCAACAATAGTTGCAGGAATTTATTTTTCTCAGGTAATAAGTTTCAAACAAATCATTAGAGTTATTTCTGAAAACAATTATTTTCTAATTTCTGAAGGAAGTAATTTTATTATTCAATTTTAGGCCTCGTTACGATTCCATTAAACTTGGTTTTGAGAGGGTGTAGAGCACTGAAAAAATCTCTACGAATGAGTTTGTCAAATACAGCAAATGAAAACATTTTAACCAATTAAATTTTACTGAATTTTTCTTATAATTTTTATTCAGTTATTCTCAGGTTGTATTTCTTTCTTTCCACTGGTGTTTCATAGGTGTCGACAAAATTCGGGTTTCCAGTAGCTATAGGCTAAATGGTTTTATTTATATATATAGCGTGATTTTGCAGTTTCCAGAAAGTGAAAATCCAAGAAGAAGAACTTATAAATGAAAAGTACAAATGTGTGTACAAATTAACAGCAAATTCATACAGTGAACATGAGAAACCATTCGTTACAAGTGATTAGTCTATGCTTATTAAAAAATATTGCTTAATACTATGGACTTGCCTGTTTACCAAGAAGAAACAATTGTCGTGCCTACAAGATTTATTTATGCAAACAAATGTATTTGTAGACTTATAATAGACTATTTATCTTTAGTGTAGGCTATACAATTTTCTTTCATAATTTAAACACAGTATACTAAATTGAGGGGAGATGGCACGATGGTTTTAACTCAAAATTTCGATTTTTGTTTTTTATGTTTTTCAATAGTTTAGGCCTAGATCTACAAGAAAAACATTAAATTAAGTCAAATATATAATTTTTTATGAAAAAATTAAGTTTTTATCAAGTTTACACGGAAAAATTATCATGTTACAAATATATTTCACAATTTTGTACTCTTCGTTTTAGTGAAAAGAGAATTTTAGTTTTTAAAACATCTGCATTGCTGTTTTTTATGTATTCTCAGCTGTTGGTTCAGCTTTATAAGCAACTGTTGATGGGAAATTTTCTTGTTTGTGTACATTTTGTTTTTGATTTGTGCCTTCTTGTTTCTTGCGTTTTCTAGTAAATTTAGAATTTTAACACTAGGTACATTTTTCTCAGAAACGAATAAACCTACCAGGCTGAAATTTTTACCAGTTAATTATCTTGTATATCCACAAATACCGACATTTTTATGATTTCCTCAGGTGTTCCAAAAATCAGTCAAAAAAACGTAGAAAACAATTTGTAAAATTTTTATGTTATTCGTAATTTAAAAAAAATGGTGTGGTCCAACGATTAGATTGAAGAAATGCCAGTAGCTCGAGAATACCTGACAGCTATGGTGTTTTAAGTTTAATTTCCCTATCTTTTACCAATCCTATGAAAAATGTACCTAAAAATAGCATATCTAACATTGGCGGGATACAAAGTACAGTCTCCCCTTAATTTCTGCTTATTAAATGATCTATTTTTTATCCCAAAGTTCTGTAAAATTCCTAGCATTTACAGGCCATCTAGGAAGGAACTCAGTAGCTGTTCCCAACTACTTTTTCACAACGGGTATCTTACGTGCCTCGATGGAAAGAAACTGCCAAAACATAACCGTAAACTTTAAGATTTTGTACTCTTTTAAAAAATGTTTCCTACAAAATCTTTGAAAAATTCTATAATATTTTTAAGATACAATACGTTTCTTTACTATGGGAATCGAGGAAATAAATCTACAAACAATCAAAATAGCATATGTTGGTCAGTATTTTTTCCTTTTCTATTATCATTTTGTTATTTTCTATTCTTCTATTTTTGTCACTTTTAATGGAGACATCAACCATATGTCAGAAAACAAAAGAACATATTATGTATGTATTATTTGGATAGTTATAATTACCTAATTGTCTTACTTATGGTAGAAAAAACCTTATAGTAAATTAATGAACCCAAATTACTGGCGCCAACTTATACAAAGTAAATTATCACTTTAAAAAATAAAAATAAAAAAGCAAATAAAAGATGAAAAACAGCGGTAAAAGATTCATTAAAATATGACAACAAAAAACTAGTGTCATAAAAATAATTTCATGTCAAAGGGTTTTAAAACCTTCAAAAACCTTGATGAAGTACAAAGTGTCTGTATTCACGTCTCACAACATACGGTCTCCGTAAATATATATCTAATATTAATTTGTCAGCCCTGTTGTCGACTATATCAATTTAATTTAATTTTCAACCCCTTTTAATTAGGAATGGTAGGGTGTGTACTAATTAAGTTGATATTTTTGTTATTATTTTTCATAGTATTATAATTTTCAGTTTTCTTTCAAAGTTAATGATTTCCAAACTAGTCGTGTATCATAATTAGTTGAAATGTATGTACTTATACATGTAGGCCTATACATACAAGAAAAAATGATATGGTGTGTTAGCAATTAATATTTTCAATTTCAACACTTATAAAAACTTTAGTTTTATTTACTTGCCTGATAATAGTTTAGTGTTTCCCAACCCGTGATTCGCTCCAAAAAACATGGGCTTGTACATGACAGTGAGCATTGGTGTCTAACCTAAAAATGCGCTCTCTACTACTGCTCAAGACCACGCATACAAAGCTAGACATTTTTATTTCTTTCACAGGAAGATGCTCTTATTGAATTATCCTTTGATCAGTGATGAAATCTGTGTACAAAGAGAAAAACTTAACATCTTTTTGGATTCAAGCAAGGGCACAACACACAGACATATCAAAAATTGCCGTGAAGTTTTTAATGGTTTCCTCAACAACCTACTGTCTGTCTATAACTTGTGGCCTCCCGCAGAGAGGAGCAGAATCGGCCCGCTATTAGCCTTCTCAATAACATTTCATTATGTACTACTACTAAAGTACACTGGACTCGTTACATAATGATGTGTTATTGAGAAGGCTAGTAACGGGCCGATTCTGCTCCTCTCTGCGGGAGGCCATCAAAATATAGACAGACAGTACTTATGCGAACGAATTTTTTCTACCTTAGTACTATTTTTAAAAAACAAGTACAGGAACCATCTTAACTTTGAATCTGATGTAAGACTAAAATTGTCTTTATTCAACCTGACATAGACTCTTTAGTTGAAGCAAAGCAATGCCAAAAATCAGATCAGTTTATACTATATGTCTCACTTTAATACTTATTGAACTTATGTTTTGTGGACTTGATGTAATATAAATAGTGATTTGATTTTTTTTTTTTAATCTTACATTGTGTATGTTGCTATCTGTTCAATTTAGAACAATAAGCAACCCCATGACCCAATGAGATGAGGATGATGTGTATGACGTGTAAATGAGGTGCAGTCTTGTACAGACCCAGGCCGACCATTCCTGAGAGAGTATGGCTAATTGAACGCCAACCATCAAAGTACACCGGTAACTACTGTCTAGTATTCAAATCCGATAAAAGTAAAACTGCCTTTACTAGGATTTGAACCAGGAATCTTCGTCTCCGAAAATCAGCTGTTTAACAGCTGATTTTGGCGTCGACGTTACCTCTAGACCAACCCGGTGGGTTATTTAATATTTAATATTTCAATTTTGTGTTTTTACACTTGAATATAAAATAAAATGTTTTATATATTAATATGATGCGTTTCAAGTTAATTGCACGCCAACAGGTAATAAACACCAACAGGTATAAAGACACAATAAATGTGGATATAACATTACGGGTCGCGAAAACACTCCAACAACCATTGGTGGGTTGCAAACCAAGAAAGGTTGAAAAACACTGATCTATTGTATCTGGATAAACCCTTAACAGCATGTCCTGGGTTCATAGATTTTCTTTTCATGAAAGAAATGAGAAAAGGTTTTATTTTAAATAATATTTAAGGTTTTATAATAGTTATTAATGCCCATAACTGGCAAAATAGTTCAGATTCTTTCATACGATCAGCCAATTATATGACTGATTAATTATTTAAGTACAGAAGAGGTAGAGGTGTAAAAGATATTAGTCAGATATATATTTTCTGACAGCAATGAATTTCTTTTTTCTACCAGACCTATACATACTTTTCCACTCATTGAGGAAAGCAGTGGTGAAACACCTCACTCCTCGTTTTACTTGGTAAAGCTTCTAGAGGTTCAAACCAGCCTTTCGGCTGATGACCTAACAACAACAATTACCTAATATTTATTAACTTTATATTTTTTACTGTTTGTGGCTGTATTAAATGTTATATGTGTAAAGCATTTCTGAAGGCTCTTTTTGCAGTTCATCTTTTTAGAATTACATCAATAGAGAAGCTTCTTCTTATATTTTAGGTTAAATGCAGGATTCACCAGATAAAGAGACCACTTAACTAAAAGAAAAGATTAACATCGAATTACATTATCCTTAATAATTTGGTAAAGGTTTCTAAATTTGTTTGTATGGAGTGAGGAATTGTCCTCAGATAAAATTAAAGAGCTGACACAATTTTATATACTGGGTAGTAATTCTTTAGATATTAACGATAAATTTTAAATTGCCACCATTTTAAAATTTAAAAAATAAATTTTTGATTTTTTTAACTTTGTAAGATATGACGCTGCGCTTAGCTGTGCCAACTTGTACAAAGTACATAATTATATGAAAATTTTTTATGTATTACATTAAAAAATGTTTAATGTTGTTCTAATTATTTTAGATATTCTTATTTTTTGCAAGAACTTTTGTAATTTGGAAAAACTTCAATAATGAATGACGTTTTTTAATAATCTTGTTGTAAAGAAAAAAAATGTGAACAGAAAAATTAATCATCATCAAATACATGCTTTAATTAACTTAGGTATTTAAAAAAAGTATATTAAAACCGTATTTTATAAAATATAAGCACCCATATGATACAGAAACTTTATCATAAGCATTCATATGACAATGATCAAGATATGATTTAAAGGTCTTCCAAAAGTAGAACACCAGTTGACGGAAGAAAGAGAAACGCCTACATTTTGAGAGTAAGGTCTCTAAAATGAGCTCCAGAAAAATTTAAAGTACAAGGTGTAAAATGACCCTCAACACGAACAAAAGAATACAAGTCTAATAAAGGAGGTTGTCAGTATCAGATAAAATTTTCAAGCAACCAAAAATCTAAACCTTAACAAAATTCAAGGTATAATATATCACGGGAATCATTAAAATATTTTATGTTGCGATCTGTTGCAATTCATAATGCTATGATAGATTATTAAAGTTTGGTTGAAAGTTCACGTGCATATAGAATAGAGAGAGAATCGATCAAATAGAATATAATTTATCAGATATATATGTATGTTTATTTGTGTTTGTGTGTGCGTGTGCGTCTGCGTAAGAATTGATACTATAAGGTACGGTAAATCGAATAAATTTGATCGATGTGACCTGTCAAAATGTAAAAGATATAAAAGTATGATGACTTGTGGAATGTACATGGTGTGGCAGATACAATGGTTAACAATGACCGAAAGCTCGTGTTTCATTTTCTATTTACAGTATGTATGTGTAAGAGTTAGTTAATAAATAGTCTATAATTATTAGTTTCTATGTAAGATTTATTAACAGATTCGTTTCATAATATTGTTATATTTAAATCAAGTAAATCCACAAGAATGAGCTTGGTCGGACCGTTGGTGTAGTAGTTAATACAACTGGTTATGGGTACTGGGTTCGATTTCCGGTCAGGAGTATAGTTATTGAGTTACGAGTTTGCCTTTGTTTGCAACGAGGGGTAAAAGGGGAAAAGCATCAGTGCGCATAGACGACTGCTTTAATTTCAGTACAAAAAACATAACAACTTATATTATACTCAGAGAATATACAGTATATCGCGGAACCTTTTGTAGGTTAACTGTACCAATATAACTGTTTGGTACCGTAAACAGAAATGTTAAGTCTCTTGAAAACGTGGGCAGACTATTCATAGTGCTGAACGAAATCTAATATGCAATGTAATAAAATGCTGTGAAGTTGAAGGTAAACAAAAATGCCTATCCGTGCCTCTTATCAAAAGCCATGAGCGAGTGGCTAACTACTGTGTTTTTTCCACAACTCGAAAAATAAAGAACAGTATTGTTGTCACCTGGTAAAAAAAGGAAACGGTTCGGTAGATACTAGTGAGACTGATAGTGAATACCCCGGTGACAACAGTAGTAAAGAAGAAGATTCATTCGTAGAAAATTTTGTTCCAATGGAATAAGGTAGCGGGTAATTACAGTAAATCAAACATTCTAGTCGAGTAATTAAGCTGTAGGCTATATTACAGGTCATATTTTTTTCTGATAAGATTTTACGAAGAAATCATTTTCTCGGAATAAACCACAGCTTACAAATGTATGTAGGGTAGTAACTGCACGATAGTGAAATATGAAGTATCTCACTGTTGAGGTTGGCAGCACTGTCAAATTTTCACTTCCCTTCTCACAGCCCGTTCATACGCAAAAGGCAACCTTGTGACTGAAGTATCTATAGCAATTTGTACCTTATTTTGCCCAATGTGAATATATAGATTAAACTTTTACGGACACCTGTATAAAATGAATGACAACCGGTTGACAAAACAAATTTTCAAGACACTAAACAATAAAAATAAGGTGTCAAATAAATGGTTTAAAGAAGTCAGAAAGGATATTGAAAAAACCGGAATAAACTGAGAAAACTTAAGAACGGAAAAATCAGACAACTAATTACGGGATTTTATGGAAAGTAATTAATAAGGAAGAGCAAAATCAGAACACCGGGTGGACAGAAGCAAGGAGAAAAGCCTACAGGTGAATGTGGGTTGCAAATAAAGCTTCCAGAAATGTCTAAAGTAACCTCACGTGGTTTAATTGGCCCCATACAATAAAAAAATAAATATTTAGGGAAGAAAAGTACTGTTTTCATGTCAATTTTTCGAAATCGAGGTTTTTTCAACAATTTGTTTTTATAAATCGCCTTATTTACTAAAAATTTTATGTTCTACAAGATAGGGTAAGTGCTATGGTGGTTAAAATTGTTAAGGACTGTGATTCTGTAGCAAGAAATTGTTTTTTTTAAGATTGCAGCCTAAATATGCATTGAATTGCTAAAGCGTAGGCCTATATAAATCAAATTTGTAGAAAACTAAAAACCTACATCTTTTGTTTAAAATATTCAATCAGTGATTTTTTTGTATATTGCCCAATAAAATCAGTGAAAAATGGGATATTTAAGGATTGTGGTCTTAGTATGCATTTCACGACAAAAGTGTAGATACAATAAAAGTTGTAAGAAACCAAAAAATCTAAAATTTGTATTTCAAGAATTTTTTCTTCATAGCCTAATTTAGCATCAATTTAATGATTTTCTATTTTCTTAAGTTGAAAGAAACTTGACTTTAATTTAGTGTCATTCATTCATGATTAAAATTAGATTTGTTTTCATTTTGTTTTGTTTACTAATGATTAAACATAGATTATATTGTTCATTACGAGATAAATCGATGTAGAAAAAACACTATTTATGCAATGAGAATGAAACTTACAATATTTATCATAATTTCCTGCAACATTTAGACACTTGTCGCATCGCTCTGTGAGCTTCCTGATTCACACAGTGTAGAAGTCTTTACCTTTCTTTTTGAATTATTCGTGTAGACCTTCCGCTTTTTTGACTGCTTCGTTTTCATCGAACTTCTTGCGCAAAAAAAGTGTGCGAGTATGTCAAAGAAATGAAAATGGGATCTGACGAGGTGTGAGCTGCAAGAAGGATATGACAACAACTCATAACCAAATCTTTGGAACATTTCGTTGGTTCTCTGAGCTGTGTGTGGGAAGGCGCGTTGTCATGAAAGAGAAACATAATACCTTATAAGAGAACGCCCTTACGTTCTCTCTTTATTGCATTAATAATATTAATAATAGCCTAAATTATGAAAAAATAATATAAAGGTAAGTCCATACCTTATTTGAAATTACTTAGATATAAGATTTTATTAAATTTTTTTAGAGAAATCTAATTTCTGAGATTTTTCGCAATTGAAAAAATATTTTAATGTAGGTACGTAAATAACGTTCTCAGTGAATGTTGAATAGCTTGCAAATTGCAGAGTATTTCATTTGGTAATATTAAAAAAGAAAATATTCCAGAAAGAACGTCTCAATAAAAAAAACTAAATAAAGATAAAGAAAGGAGAATATTTTATTTTTTTGAAAAAGAGAGGATTTCTTGACAAATACTTTACCTTGTAAAGAGAACAAAAGTTTTGTGTGTAGAATTCTCATGAAAGCTTTACTCTTCTCTGAAGTTACAAAATTCAATAATCTCACGAATCTTCCCTTCTTTACTGACTGCAAACTTTATTTCTTCAACTCGTCCTGTCTTTTTACACCGAAAGAAAAACATCCCATTCTGTACTTTTTAACTCTAAGCACTTGTGTCAAGAAACGACAGTCTAACAAATCCGACTGATTTAGCAAAACTTGTCTCTTTTGAATATTATTTAAAACTTTCTTCCATTTATTTTCCTTTTTTAAATCTTTTTCGTTGTATTTATAAAATGTTACTCTTGGATAACTATATGTTTATGTTTTTCATAAAGTACTTACTGTTACAATTTTATTGTTGAGAAGAAATTATTTAAATTATTTAGGAGGTTTATTTCCTTACTCTACATGTACTTCAACAACTAGTTACATATTACAATAGGGGTTACATAAATTTTACATAATTAAACAACTTGCAGATATCTAAAGCAGACTCCGCTAGATACCTTGGTATACATTTCTACTTTTTTTTGTCATCAGTCTCTCGACTGGTTAATCTTTAAGATTTTCCTATAACACCACATTTCAAAAGCTTATATCCTCTTCTTTTCTCTAGCCCCTGTCACCCACGTTTCACTCCCGTAAACATCTACACAGCTACACTCCAAACATAATGTTTTAAGAAATGTTTCCTAATCTGTAAATCAAAGTTTGTAGTCAGTAATCTGTTTTTCATTTCAAAGGCTTTTCTAGCTTGAGCAATTCTATTTCTGATATCACTTGTGCTTCTACCATCCTATGTTATTTTACTCCCTAGATAGCAGAATTTCCCAACTTCCTATGTGTTTTCGTTGCCTACTTTTATATTTTCCATCTCTTCTAAAATTTCGACAAGCGACTGAATTGACAAACTCACATACAGATCATAAGGAAACAGCTGGACACAAAATTAAAACAGTTTTTTTGGATACTTGGTAAACGTTTGACGCTCAATCTTAATAAGAAACAATTTTTGATTTATACATTTCTTAAATAAATTTGGACGTATGGAAACCGATTATGGGGCTCAGCAAATCATTCCAACATTGAAATTCTGCGAAGGTTCCAATCAAAATTACTCAAAACAATCACAGAATCACTTTGGTACATAACGAACAACACAGAGAACATAACGAACATATTACGCAGAGATCTAAAAATTTCTACAGTTCAAAAAGAAATCAAGACATACATTACAAAACACTAAAGAAGACTTAAATCACAAACGAATCACCTTGCCATCTCACTTAGACAATGCAAGCGACACTCACCGGCTGAAAAGAAGACATCCTACGGACTTATTTTAAAGTGACAAGACAACAAATAAATTAAGTCTACGAAGATCCGCCATTGGAGTGTTTTCTTTGATCATGACATAAAAAAGAAAACTCATCTACTCATTTTTCTGCTTAAGAATAGATTATAGACTTTGCTGTAATTTAAAAAAAGGCTTTTGATAGGCATTAAGATTTATAGATAAATCAACGGTTTTTTTACTGTAGTAAAATACAAAAAACAGTTTCATACCAGAAAAATTGTATAATAATTCTCAAATAATTTAATGTCTTCTTTGAGGTTGGCACAATTAAAGCCGTTTTATTCAAACAATGGAAACAAACAATTTTGTAAACTATTATTTGCAAAATCGTGACTTGTGAAAAATAGCTTTTAATAAGATAGACTTCATTGCCATGTAAAAAATTGGCAAAAGAAGTGGCATATGAAAATAAATAAACAAAGGCATCACGTCACATTCATACTTAATAATAATTAATAATTAATATATTAATTCCATAATCTGTAGAACTATATTTACAAAAACTAAGCGTTGCAAAAAAAAATGATAAAAATAGGTGTCGGTTTTTAATTTTCTATAACCTTAATTGTACGTCCTTTTGCACTAAAACGCATATTTAGGCCGCAATCTTAAAAAAAAACTATTTTTTACCAGGAGTACATAGTTCCCAAGAGTTTCAACAGACTTGCTGATTATTTTATCTCGTAGAGCAAAAAAGAAAAACAACTACTAACTTTCTTCCGGTTGGCCGATTTTCATGAAAATATTCTTATCGAGTTTCCTAATCGTACCTAACTTAAGTTATAAGTTACACCTTCGTACAATATTCTTTTCCTGAGATATTTTGTTGACACACGCGTCACTTCCATCGGCACCAATCAGTAAAATCATGTATGTTTTAAAATTTATTTAATTAAGGTCGCATAGACTACCAGGTCATTAGCGACCACATTACATAAATACATGTAATGCAATTCACAAAGAAGACACAGAATATATGACAGACACAAATATTATACACAATAAGGTCATCGATAAAAACAGAATCAAAAATGAATTAGGTCAATGAAAATTTAGACAATAAAAAAAAAAAACAACCCTTTTATAAAACATTAGCAGTACCGATGCTACTCTATGGCAGTGAAACTTGGGTGCTATCAAAGCGAGAGGAGAGTGGATTGCAAGCATCTGAAATGACATTTCTGCGACAAACGTATGGGTGTAGTAGAGAGGAACTTTACAGGAATACCGTGATAAGGAAAGAACTCAACATCTTCTCTATAAACGACAAGGTATCTCACAACAGAATGCAGTGGTTAGAACATGTAAACAGAATGCGGGAGGATAGGATACCTAAGTGTCTGGGCTATAGCCCAGGCTATAAGCCGGATATTTCACTGGGCTATAAGCCGAAGGGTAGCAGAGAACGAGGACGCCCGAGAAGGAGATGGGCAGATTTGAGAGGTTCGGAACAGGCAGAGATGCCTAATCCTTTAAAGGCAGAAGAAGAAGAAAATATAAAAAAATAGAATGACTATGAAAAATATGACATATGATGTTATAATTATACTAGCCCTTTCAGTACCAACGTCCGGAAAACAGGACGTCAATATATTTTACGTAGTGACAACATCCGGTTTACCGGACACCGGTAAGTTATGCATAAAGTGCCAACGTCCAGATAAACAAACATTTACAAAAAAACGTTAAACAAAAATTAATGGAATAATGTATTTTGAAACCGCCTCCGTGGTGTAGTGACTAGCGCCCTAGCCTGCAAAGCGAAAGGTTCCGGGTTTGATTCCCGGCTAGGGTCTGGAAATTTTAACACCTTAAAACCACCGTTAAGGTACCAAAACCCACAGTAGTTGCTAATGACCAATCTTTTGGTGCGACTTTAAATAAACTAAAACAAACTATTTTGAATATTTTTAGTGGTAAAACGATTTCTTTTTTTATGAACACAATAAAAATTAATTTTTAACCGAAAATTTTATTTTTCTCTAACGTTGGTAAAGGCAGGTTTACTCCTACAATTTTTCGAAATAAGGGCAGGCACTTTTTGTACGCGTTTATTCAAATTAAATGGCACTTTAAGAACAAACTTTTAAATATTGTTTCGGCACTGAAAGGGTTAAATCTAGAATTTTGTGAAAGTCCAAAAAATTTAATGTGTTTTGAACAGCTTCTTTTTCTACCAATTGAGTCTTAAATTATTATTAATTTTAAATAGTGTTTATGTAATGCATGTAGGCCTACCTTATTTTGGATTCAGGAGGCCTGAAAACGTTTATTTCTGGTGAAAACTCGATTTTTAAAAATCGAAATGAAAACAATACTTCTCTTCCCTACATATTCGTACAGGGCAAGAGAAAGTACCAATGTAAACGAACAGAAATGAAATAATTTTTAAGGCGAGAATGTATGATGGTTTTAACTAAAAATTTTGAATTTCGGTTCTTTATATTTTTAATAGGTCAGACCGAGATCAACCCACAAAAACATTATATTACGTGAAAAAATTACTTTAATGAAAAAATTAAGTTTTTAGGAGGTTTACCTAGAAAAATTACGTGTCATCAAGAACGAATAGTTTTCATAATTTTATACCAATCGTTTTAGAGCAAAGGAAATTTTAGGTTTTAAAATATATGCAATAGGCTACTGTATTTAATACTTGCAGCTGTTGCTTCAGCTTGCTAACCAAATATTGCTAGGAAATTTACTTGTTTGTGTACATTTTGTTTTTGATTTGTGCCTTTTTGTGTTTTTGCCCGTTCCCGTAAATTAAAATTTTTAACATTTAGGTACATTTTTCTCGGAAACCATTAAACATACAAGGCTGAAATTTTTACCAGTTATTTATCTTGTACATTCACATATTCCGGTTTTTTATGACTTCCTCAAAAGCTAGAAAAATTATTATTATTATGTAAAATACCGTAAAAACTTTGTAAAAGTTTTATGTTATTCCTTATTCTGTTTGTAACTTTATGGTTTAACGGATTAAGTTGCGAAAATATCAGTAGCTCGAGCAATCCGACAATAACAAGTAATTGAAGTTTCATTTTCCTATCGTTTACCAATCTTGTGAAAAATTTACCTAAAATTAGTAAATTTAACATTGGCGGGATACAAAGTACAGTCTTCCCTTAAAGAGGGGTTTGAAATTCGACCAGAAGACAAAAACCTCGATTATATAATAAAAGTAATAGAGCAGGCCTACTAATAAAATAAGGAGATATTCAGATTGGTGCTGAGGATTTGACTCAGCAAAGGGTGGTTGTAGGACTAACCGAACAGTAGTTTGTATGCCTCTCAAATCGGATGTGAAATTGAATGATGGGTGGTTGGGAAGGTAAGATTAGAGAAGGAGGAGTGAGGTTTGAGGGTGTTCACTAGGCTGGAAAAGGTGGTGGCGGTGGTTGTGTGGTCGGAGAAAAGCCTCCTTCTAGTACTTTTAGGGGTTGTCGAATTTGTAGCTAACTTTGTGAGTAGATCTGTTGTAATCTCTGCTCTTTTGAATGAATAGCGTCGTCTATTTTACATTATGTTTGACAGGATCACAATAACTGTTTTATTCTTTAATTTTTTAATAATTTGTTGTTCTTTAAATTTTATTTTTCATCGTCAATGAAAATTAGCTTATTTTGACGTATGTCATGTTATTTTTTTTTAAATTTATTTATTTATTGTAACTAGTTTTAGACTACGAACAATTTTATTCAAACTTAAACTACCTAAGGATTACATTATCATAAGAAAATAAAACCCAATGGCTACTCTTATTTTCTATTATTTAAGATATAACTAATGCTACTCTTACTTTTAAAGATTAATATTTCCTATTTATATTCTTACTTTTTATATTAAATTTACTTAAGTAGACTACAGCTTTGTAGTTAATCTTACTTATTATTACACATTTACATAATCATTAAGAAATAAACAAAATTTGCAACCGAATAATACAATTTGTAAGGAATGCACAAAATACATTTATGGAACAACTATACTTCAGTTATCTTATTTTCTAAATAGGCTACTCATTTCCTATTTATAAACTTAACATACTATTATTATTTTTTTAAATAAAGCATTCTTATTTTCTAAAAAAATATATATTCTTACTTTATAAAACAAAACATAAGATTTTGCAAGATAATTAATGTACAGTACAACTGATTTACAGGATAATTTATTACTATTGATTTAACAAATTATTGAAAAATAGACTAATATAAGATATCTCCTTAATCAAACAAATTCGAAGGTTTTCTGGCGCTGAATTCTTCTCATTACGATAACTCAGAATCGAGGAGTTGCAGCGTCTCAACATTCACGTGGCGTAGAGTCGGTCTTCGTAACTCCTTGCGAATCTTTTATTTTCCTCATTCACCGTTTCAATATTCAGATCCCGATGGAGGTTATCATTCCGAATGTACCACGAAGCATCGACAATATTTCTTAGGACTTTATTTTGAAACCTTTGTATTACATTCATATTACTGGATTTCGTACAGCCCAAGGGCTGGATACCGTAAGTCCAAACTGGTTTGAACACCTGTTTATAAATTAACAATTTGTTAAAGGTTGACAGGACCGACTTCCTACCTATTAACCAGTACATTTTCTTATATTTTAACATGTTATTTTATGTATATATTTAACTATATTTTTATTAGAAATAAAATTATTAAAAAACTACTACAACGGTTTAGGAAAAAGTAAGAGTGCTTAACTTTTGGGTACCTAACGGAAAATGTGTCTTAAACGGACTTTTCAGGATTGACTTTAATCCTCCATTTCTTTAGACATTTATCTATTTTGTTCATACATTTTTTAGTTATTTTTGCCGGGTTATAATAAATTTTTCTATTAAATCATTATAAAAGAAACACAACAAAACAAAAAAAATTTGGGTAATAAATTAGAATTAAGATAAGATGGACAATCATTTTCCCTTTGATTTTAACGCTTTAAAAAACAGCTATTATAAAATAAAAGATTTATTTACTGTACTAAAAAAGCGGCCTAACCTACGCTTTAGAAAAAATAGAATTAAATATTTCACATTGTTTGAAAGTGTAAAAATCATTATTATTCTTTACTAGGTAATATTTATATTTATTTCTTCAAAATTTGAAGTGTGGGTAGCGTCCTAAATGAGATTAAATTTATTGTGTATTCTTTTAATAGAAGAAACTGTTTTTGTAAAAGGAGTGCCTTAGGAACAAAAGCCGTAACTGAGTACGTACTGCATGAAATAGAAAAGTTGTAATCTTAAAAAATATGTAATAGAAGGTACAACAAAGAACTCTAACAATAAAATGTATCAGACTTTTTAGGCCTAATTTTTCAATTAATCTACAAAAGAATTTAAAACAATTAACTTACTATATTTTTAATGTTACATTCAGTCCTACATCTGACAACTGTACTGCTTTTAGTACAAAATTACTTATGTTATTTTTAACCATTATAATTAGACCCACCGGGTTGGTCTAGAGGTAAAGTCGTCGCCAAAATCAGCTGTTTAACAGCTGATTTTGGCTGTTTGGCTTTTGAAAATCAGCTGTTTAACAGCTGATTTTCGGAGATAAAGGTTTCTGCTTCAAATCCTAGTAAAGGTAGTTACTTTTATACGGATTTAAATGGTAGACAGTTGTTACCGGTGTACTTTGACGGTTGGGGTTCAATTAACCACACTCTTTCAGGAATCGTCGGCCTGAGTCTGTACAAGACTACACCTCATTTACACGTCATACATATCATCCTCATCTCATTGGGTCATGGGGTTGCTTATTGTTCTGAATTGAACAGATTGCAATGTACACACATTAGGAATTAAAAAAAAAATAATAATAATTTTATTATAAAATATAATTTTTACCTTCTCTTGCCATATATAAATTATATAGGGAAGGAATGTAATGTTTTCAAGTCAATTTTTTGACAAGCTAATTTCATCAGAATCGGTCAACAGGCAAGTAGTTTATTTGTGCAATTTTTTCACTTTTGTGTGATTTTCTCAAAAATGGCTCCTGTGATACTTTTTTTTAAATTGTCTCATTTACTAAATTTTTATTTTCTACAAAATAGGATAAGCGCCATGTCTGCTGACATTTTTGGGGAGCCTGTGTTCTCATAGAAAAAAATGTTTTTTTAAAGATTGCGGTCTTGATATCCATTTAACGGAAAAAGTGTACATAATTAAAAAAACCTACAACTTCTATATCATAATCTTTTTTTGCAGAGCGTAGTTTAGCGAAATGAGTGATTTTTTCGTATTTTTAAGCCCTACAGAGGTTGATTTTCATTTAGCATAATTCACTCACGATTAAACTAAGAAGGGATAGGCTAGTGGGGCATATCTTCTATAATTAGACATCCAGGTATAGTTCCATCAATAATGGAGGGTAATATTGAGGGAATGTGTACGGGGAGGCAAAGGTTAGAATATTTAAAGCAAATTACAGAAGATGTTGGGTGTTGCAGGTAGGCCTATATAAATATGAAACGACTTGTGCAAGATAGAACAGCTTGGAAAACTGCATCAAACTAGTCGAGAGAATGATGACTAAAATACTTTTTTGATTTAATATTGTTTAATCATGATTAAACATAGGTTATGCCCATAGCACGCCGGTGGAGTGATAAATTATTTAGACTCGATCTGCTAGTTCCAGGGCTACAAAAAATAGTTCTGTTTCTTATCACATGGTCAGCCAGTTATATGACTGAATCATTTAAGAACAGAAGAGGTAGAGGTGTAAAAGACACTAATCAGAATTATCTCCTCTGAAAGTAATACATTTTTTTATATAGCCAGACCCTGTGGTGAATGAAGTGAACGTGTCAGTTGCAGGGATGAAAATACATACTTTTTCAGTGGGCTCGGCATGCTGATAAGCGTACTTTACCTCACAGCGAGGAAGGCATGTTAAACCACGTCATTCCACGTTTTTCTTAGTAAAGTTTCTAGAGGTTCAAACCAGCCTCTCGGCTGATAACTTAAACAACAAACATAGGTTTTATATATTTAATACCATTGACAAGAAAAAGTCGTGTGAGGTTTTCATACCAGATTTTTTGATTTTCATTGAAACAGCATAAAAATTTTCTATCTTTATGTCGCCCTTAAATTGATAACTTAATCGCGTATACGATTTCAACGCAGTACTATACTTACTACATGTAGTTGTATAGTGGTGCATCCAAGTAGCAAAATAAACGCAGTAAGGGTGTTTAAAGGGGAGGGACAGACAGATCATGCATATGCATGCAATGTAAATCCCATTCTATCCCATATGACCATCCACCCCTTCTTCCACCTTTTGTTACAATAAATTGTCGGTGGGAAGCGTCGAACTGGGAAGGGACGCACGTTCGATACATCGACAATTGTACAATGATTACATCTCCGCGCCCGCCACTGCCTAGATGATTGACGACGCCTCAACATCTCCACACCCACATCACCACCGATTGAGGCTAATATCAAAATCCAACCACAATTCCATATTCTTCTGGCGTTAAATTTTATTAACTCTGCTATCACGGCCTTCTCGTTTAATAACTATAATTTCTGTACGTTTTTCACTTTGGATTAGTCTTTAGAATATTTGACTTAAAATTACAGTTAGTCATGAAATTAATAAATCACAGTTAATTTCTTCCTTTTAAAAGCTTTTAGTAAACTCCTACTGGGTAAAATAACCATCTGACAAACAATCTATTCTAATTCGAGCCAACATAAGCCAAACACATCAAGAAAAGCGTAAACCAAATTCAAAAGGACCGCCCCGTGGTGTAAAGGTTAGCGCATTATGCTACAAAGCAAAGGGCCCTCGGTTCGATTCCCACAACTTATATAGTATATCTTGGATAGTTGCATAACAAATAAAAACTAAGATAAGCTTTTACTGAAATTCGTTTCGGGAGTTTACAGTTACATTTTATAGGCTTAGTACACACAGTGGGTCCAATTGGAAAAATTCTTTAAGCTAAATTTAAAAAAATCTTTACTGCCGAAAGACCGATCATGAAGTTTTCAACGCTACTAGCTTCTATAAAGGAAATCCCGCCTTAAAAATAAATTAATAATTATGTGTCAGCAAATTTTTTCGAGAGTAGGCTTCGTCAAAATACAATTTTTACAAAGTACAAAAAATACAATACACAACAACCTCGTTAATCAGATTTTCGGATAACCAAACAAAAAAAGTTAAAAAATTTTAAACCGTGGATGGTTTTATTCCTTACATAAAAAGGAGCGCCAGAAGCAAGTCTTAAGAATTTCAATAGAAAGAGTTGGACTGACTTTAAGTTACTCTCTGCCGCTTTATCACAAAAGGGATTTATGAATTAAAATTTTGGAAAGAAGGTTTCATTTTGATCGAGGGTTAATTAAGCAGAAGAGATCATTCATGATGGTAACATTATTACATTCAAAATTAATAGAATTGTAGCCTATACACTACAAAAGTGCCCATAACAGGCAAATTGAGTGTTAAATTATATTTGCACTCTATCTACTAAATCCAGAACTACAAAATATAGTTCTGTTTCTTATCACATAGTCAGCAAATTATATGACAGAAGCATTTAAGAACAGAAGAGGTAGATATATAAAAGACAGTATTAAGAACTGTTACTAATAATAGGAGATAACTATCTCCTCTGAGAGTAATGAATTTCATTATACGGCCAGACACTGAGGTGAATGAGTGAAGGTGTCATTTGCAGTACATGCTTTTTGGAGGGTCTGGCATGTTGATAATCATACTTTTCTACTCAGTGACGAAGGCATTGGTAAACCTCCTTACTCCTCATTTTACCTAGTAAAGCCTCTAGTTGCCCATAACAGGCAGGTGGAGTGTCAAATTATTTACACTCAATCTGTTAGTTGCAGGGCTAAAATAAATAGTTCTGTTTCTTATCACATGGTCAGCCAATTAAATGACTGAATCATTTAAGAACAGAAGAGGTAGAGGTGTAAAAGACACTAATCAGAGTTATCTCCTCTGAAAGTAATGAATTTCATTGTACAGCCAGACCCTGTGGTGAATGAAGTGAAGGTGTCATTTGCAGAGTGGAAAATATGTGCTTTTCAGAGGGCCCGGCATGCTGATAAGCATACTTTTCCACTCAGTGAGGAAGGCAATGGTAAACCACCTCACTCCTCGATTTACTTAGTAAAACCTCTACAGGTTCAAACCAGCCTTTTGGCTGATGACCTAAACAACAACAACAAAGCCTCTAGAGCTTCAAATCAGCCTTTCGGCTGATGACATAAACAACAACATGTTTCGTATAGGGCAAGAGAATGTAAAAATTGAATGATGTAAACAATTGAGTAAAGAATTTATAGACGTTGAGATTATTGTAGTACTCAAAATCAGTATAATAGAATGACTTAAGTTTCTATATGTAAGTGAAAATGAATAATTAAATAATCAATAGTTGTAGTACGTAGGTAGGGGGCTGGAATTCAAAATGCTTCGCTCGATAAGAGACATTAGTCAGACAGTGTGTAATGTTCACTGCCCTAGGGTGTAGTATGGGGCAGTAGACCTAACGGAGAAATCGTGGAGTAAATTTTAAGGGCAGATATACAGCGGGTGGTTAGTTATGTAACGAAGTTGTCCGAGCGAGTTGGCTCCCGGATAATCTCATTGTCGAGGGATGCAAGGATAATAACATGGCTAATCTTGTTTTCACTAGCTTCTGTTGACCTTGTTACATATCCCCCTTTTCATTCTCTCCCCCCTTTAATACAAATCTTCTCTGCTTTCCTATCTTATGCTGCGTTTGACAAATTTTTCCCTCTTTGTCAATTTTCCATTTTACTCATCAATATTTATTTCATGATGTCAACAATTTTCATCTAACAATCAATTATTCTGTGCCCTTACAATGATACAATAAAAATAAATTTCATTCGAAATGTTTTTACCCCGAGGTTTTTTAGTGTTTTGATTGAAAATAATTCATAAAGTTTACAAGTTTGGCGCGCATACTTCCGACTTCTATCGAAATAACATACGCATACTATAACGTTTATTCAGGGTTTTTTCCCAATCTATAACAAATATTATTTTCAAATTAATTATTACAATTACAGCAACTAGAAATTACGCTAAACTACTTAACTGAGTAACTGACTAAATTTAATACAAAAACTTATAAAACTTTAACGAAATTTAACTAAATAGAAACTTTGTCATTTTCGTGTTAGTGCATGGTACGTGCGATCGCTCGAAACTACACTAACCGTGAAATTGCTCGAAAGGAGTGACGAACGGGTTCTTGGAAAACGGTCCGTGCTCTCACCAAATGTTCTAATCGAATGAAAAAAATGCAAAAAATTCTTCTTGTTTTTTTGTTGTTGTTGTACTTCTTCTTCCTTTACAGATTAGACACATAGCTTATTCCAGCTTCTATCCATCTTCTTCGTGGTCTACCCAACGACCGTACTTCTAGCGGACGGTATTTTGAACCAGCAGTGGATCGTCAGTATCAATCCTCTGGCATGAGGCTTACCTGTTGGAACCACCTCTCCCTATAACGTTCAATTCTCTGCCTCACTTTTCCATTCTACCCAACTCATGCCAGATTGTCCCACTTCTGATGTGATCCATGAGTGTTCCTCCTCTCACCAATCTCAAAAAACGCATCTCAGCTGCTTCAAACTTCCTACCCTCAAAATTCCTTCGGACCCATGTTAAAGTATGCTATTTTTATCCGAGGCGGCGAGAGAAACTTATGTTCACTCCCTCACGATCGAAGAAGTAGTGTTGGACTCAATTAAGGCGTCCTCGTCAAGCCCCAAGGAGGCCGCAACCGCCTTACCAACCAAAATCCCGCCGCCTGGCCACTTGATCCGACATCAGCAAACAACCCTCCACCTCCCTCGGAACTGTTTATATAATACTACAAGGGAAATGTCGGGTTAAAAAAATTTGCATACTCTCAGCGGGGCGTGGAAGGGAACCGTAGCCTAATTCTCCTCTCGCTGTCACCGACCAACACTCACTTTCATTCATCTCTTTCATCACCAGCTCAGGAAATTAGTGTGCCTACCTTACCTACTGAGATCGGGCCAGGATTGATTTACTATGGGAGAGGGCGATCCCGCGGATGTCCATGTGTCCCCTCCCTCCATTGTCTCCCGACCACCCTCTGTTGCGACCGTGCAACAAAATATGCAGTGCCTCTTTTGCTATATCACCATATAGCCTCCACTGCGTTTCTTTCTGGGCCCTTGCTTTAAATGTTCTATTTAAGTAACCGCAAACAAATTGAATCCTAGAAAC
Source organism: Catonia carolina (assembly GCA_035578175.1). NCBI lineage: Eukaryota > Metazoa > Arthropoda > Insecta > Hemiptera > Achilidae > Catonia > Catonia carolina. Next base: position 26,036,060 of record JAQMRL010000011.1, read on the forward strand.
AGTCGCCATTACATCGAATTCCCCGGGGTATTTAGCGTTTATTCCCGGGTTATGTAGTCTAGTATATAGTACTACAGCTAAAAGGTTTGCGGGAAAGTTAATTCAGTCTGCGTGATTATTTGTTTGGAAAAAAATATTGATTACATGTTAATAATATGAAGAATAAACAAAATAAACAAAAATTTATAACAGTAAGGTTATTAGCATTGGTATAGACCAATTTATTAAAAAAATAGGCAAACATTACTAGTGGCGCGGTACATCTCTTCTGTACAAGGAACTTCTATTTCGCAGCGGGATATTTAGTATCGAAGCGTAATTGTCATCAAACCCAGCAAGAGCGAAAGAAGTTTATTTCTGAACAACATTGCCGCCCACATTTTCTAGTAAATGTAAACTTGTAATGAAATGCAAATGCTACAACTTGACAGGTTTACAGGTTGAGCTGTTGGGAGGTCTCCCGAAACAATAATAATAAAAATAATATTAACAACTTCCATTATAGTGTATACTATACTGTTTCCATATCGTGTTGTTTTCTATTCATACCGTTCTATAAAAATAAAATGCAAGCTTTTATGTAGAGTGTATTATAAAAGGTTTACCAACTTACCGGACAAAATTATCTCAACTGTTTTTTAAATTTTATTTCATTTATCGAGTAGGACTTTAATATCGTTTACAATAATTTACTTTCTTTAAAGAAAATTACATTTCACACTGTGTTATAAATAACTATCCTAAACTAAACTAATATTATTCCAACATATGTATTTTAATACATTTATATTGTAATAAATTTGACTAAACAAAGAAAATTGAATTTTTTTAAGTGACAAATGAATATTACGTAGTATTACAACACATTTTTTAAAGTTTATATAAACGGTTTTATTTTAGTATGACACATTTAAGAAATAATACTGTCTTTTTAAAATGTAAATACTATTTTTCTCTTTTAATACAACCTTTCCAGCAATATTTTTTAACAAATCTCCTATAAAAATATATGAATGGAAGGATTACGTAAACGAACATTTAAACGTGAAGCAGAAAGCTTTAGATAGTAGGTGCAAATAGTTGAAGTCTTCTCTCCTGGCGGTGAAAATTACCCCCACATCCAAAAGTAATACTTTTAAAGTCCTTTTTTAACCCTATAGCCGGCAATATTTTTTTAAACTGGCCGGGAATTTTTAGCAGGTGGGTCACTGAACCGTAGAGAAACTATTAAAAATTTGCTCTCAAACCTTATCATATTACACAACATCAAACTAATAAGAAAACTTAGGAGAATAAAATATATATTTTATTTATTTTGTCACGTGACATTTAGGGAAGCTGAAGCTATTTAAAGACAGTTTTTAGGCAAATGTTTTTCTATTATATCTATTATTTCAGAAGACACTATTGTTTAAAAATTTATTATGCTCTACTTTCAAAATTCATTATATACAAATCCTTACTCAGAATGTTTACTTCAAAATAAAACCAAGAAAACGATTCTATATTTAAAAATAAAGAAAGTTTATATATAAACACATAATGTAGGCAAAAGCCAAAGTTTTCAGGTAACATTCAATATGTACCTAATTTAAACGCAAGAGTCCTGCTAATTAAAGGTTTTTATCTCAAAGTGTTAAAGTAATAAAATATTAGCTGCAACAAATTTAGTTATTGGTTGTACAGAGCATCATGGTTGTAATTTTTTAATTAATAAATTATTCAACTGGTTTTGAGGATGTACTAAAATTATAGAAATTAATTTATGAGATTATTAGTAATTATGAACATTTTAAGAAGGTTCGTATTATGATGTTAAAATACAGAAAAGTTTCTTTAAGTACCCTAGCTATTACATGTACCATTTAGCTGAAAGTTATAGTATATAAAAATTCCAAAGAAATATTTTAAAAGAACTAACAGAAAAGTAGTTTGACTATAGATTCCCTGTGGAAAAACTAAATACATAGAGAGCATCACTTGAGGGAAAAATACAGTAAAATTGGAAAATTGATATCTTCTTGTATCTACCTCAGGAAAACTGGAAAGAAAGGGAATTCAACCTCGAAAATAAGAACTCAAACAAGGAAATGAAAGGAGTAACACATTATTATATGTTTATCATAACCCTAAAATGACTGAAACAAAAAATGAATTGAGGTTTTAAAAATAAAAATATATATATATACGAGGGTAAGCCAATTATTATCCGCAATGTAGTTATAAAATTTTATTGTAATCAAATAGGAAACTTACAAGTATATCATTTTTTGACATAGTCCCATTGCTTTTCATCGCACTTGGTCCATCGTTGTTCAAGTTTCTTGATGCCCTCATAAAAGAAGGTTTTTGGTTGAGATGCGAGCCAGGAATGCACCGCTTCTTTCAATGCTTCGTTCGAGGTAAATCGACGGCCCCTTAATGCCTCTTTGAGTGGACCAAACAAGTGATAATCAGACGAAGCAAGATCGGGAATATATGGAGGATGAGCCAGTACTTGAAAATTGAGTTTCTGGAGCGTTCCAGCAGTGTGGGCAGCAGTATGCGGACGGGGGTTGTCGTGCAACAACACAACACTTTTGACAGCAGTCCTCGACGTTTGCTTTGAATTGCCGGCTTTAGCTTGGCAGTAAGCATCTCACTGTAACGTACACTGTTTATTGTTGCGTCCCTTTCCTGATAATGTTTCAGTACTGGACCTTGTGAGTCCCAAAAAAACTGTAAGCATAAGTTTTCCTGCGGACGGTTGGATTTTTTCTTGCACGGCGAATTTGAATCATTCCATTCCATACTCTGCCGTTTACTCTCCGGCTCGTAATGATGGATCCATGTTTCGTCACCAGTAATGATCCTAAGAAGTTGTCCCGTTCGTTACCATAGCGATCCAAATATTTTTTGCAGATGTCCAAGCGCGTTTGTTTATGCAACAGTGTCTGTTGTTTTGGGACCCATCTTGCACAAACTTTATGAAACCCAAGTGTGTTGTGAATGATTTCATAGGCAGAACCGTGGCTAATTTGCAGACAATGTGCCACTTCATCAATAGTTATTCGTCTTCTAAGAGAATCATTTCACGTGAACGCTCAATGTTTTCTTCATTTACGGCGGTAAACGGTCGTCCGGCTCCTTCATCGTGCGTAACATTTGTGTGACCATTTTTGAATTTTTCAATCCATTCGTAGACACTCCGTTGTGGCAAAACACTGTTTCCTTACTGTACCGAAAGTCTTGTATGAATTTCGGCCCCTGATACACCTTCCGACCACAAAAAACGGATCACTGAACGTTGCTCTTCTTTGGTGCAAATAGAAAGCGGAGCAGTCATGATTAACAACACGACAGCGATAACGAAACTAACCTAGCAGCTTGAAACTTGCATACATACTGTATAACCACAAATAAACAAATCAAAAAACAAACAAATAAAAAGTTGATGCATCATCAACGCAAAACGACAGTACTGCCAACATAAACAAAAATATAACTAAATTGTGGATAATAATTGACTTACCCTCGTATATTGGAACTTGGTTGCAAAAAAAAAACAGTAGCCAGTTGTGTAATACAGATAAGTTATACATAAAATAAAATAAAATAGAAAAAGGGATGAAGTTAAATAGGAGTAAGGATGAAGAGAGGGAAGGAACGGTTGGAGGGGTCACAAAGTTAAATAAATTAAAGATAATTTAAATTTAGAAAAAGCTAACCAACAAAAGGGACCGAAATAAAATTACAAAAATTAGTAGCGAGTGAACAAATATTGCCGGATGACCTGTTTGTTACAAATTTTCCCTGGGACTGATTGTTTTCAGTAATCAACCTTCGCGATCTGGTTGAATAATGAACACGAATCCGTGGCAAAGAGAGAGAATAAAAGGGTAGGAGAAAGAGATAGATTGTGGGGGAATAGAGAGCTCACTCACCTACGCACATGCATCAGTACAATCACGTATATACATAAAAGTTGTACAGTGAGATGAAAACGCTACCACGTTCCTACGTACCAGTGTTATTAATATTATTGTATTGGAAGTACGGTGAAATATTTGTGGTACAATAAGGAGACCAATATAAACGGGAGAGAAAAATTAGGAGAAAAATTTACAGTATTACAGTGTAGGCCTATTACTAGCGAATTAATCGAAGTAAGGTTGTAGGTAAATTTTTCACAAATTTGGGTGCAACTACACGGTCTGTTTCACCATTATTATAAAAATGTGGGCCTGTTTTCTACTTTTCCGTAAGTGAAAATACTGTAAATTATTGAAAAATTTAACCAATGTACTACAAAAGTATTAGCAAGGGTGCTTAACAGTACAGCTGGATAAGGTGTCAAGATTAGGCCTACACTACAATATTCTCACCATTTGAACTTGTTTTCATAGTTATTTAATAATTTATATTTTATTTTGAATTAATATTTATAGTTTATTTATAATTTGAATTTAATTTTTTTTTTATATTATAATAACTTAGTTACTTACTGTGGAGAGACCCTAACAAAACTGTCACAAAAAACTAAAACCCGCAGAATCCTGACGTTAGAACGAAGAATCCTTAGAACCTGTATTGGTAAGAGAATATACAAAGATAATAGTTGGAGACTGCTACCAAATAATGAAGTCTATAAAATTTCGGAGCCAATACTAGACACAATTAGGAAAAAACGAATCTCCTTTTTGGGCCATATCCTTAGAACACCGGAGAACAGAGTACTTAGACGACTTATTGAAAGTGTCTGGGATTTTAAAATCGGTTTGAACTGGACGAAGGAGGTCAATGAGGACTTGGAAAGGTTTGGGTTGACGCTGGAGGATGTGAGGTTCAAGTCTGAAAGTTATAGAGGGTTGAAGGATCTGGCTTTGGAACCGGAAACCAAGACTAGAAGAGTGCAGAGGGTGACGGAAGAACTCCGGGCTCAGAGATCACAAAGAATGAGGGAATACTGGGTAAAGATCAGGGCTCAGAGATCGAAGTAGAGTCTTTCATGTTGTGGCTGAAGTGGTCCATTGTGGCCTCACAAGTAAAAAAAAGAAAAAAGAAAAAAAAATAATAACTTAGTAGAATTTATTTTATTATTACTTTATTCAATTTTGTTAAGAAGTGTTTATTTTAAAATAATAAGATCTCTTAGATTATTCTTATTTTGGAACTTTTAACGTTGAGTTGAATTTTGTTACTATGATTAAGTCTAAGGCGAAATATTTATCATTTTTCATATCATAATTAAATAAGTTTCGAAGAAAGAAACAATATTATACTGTAATTTGAAAATCTTCACAATTAAAACCGAAACTAAGTTGAAATTATTATTTTCATATTAGGCCTATAATTTATTTTATAATAATTTTGTTTGTAAATATTTTTTTAAGAACTTTTCAAAAGAGTGAACTAATCTTCACCTGAGGTGAACTTTTCCAGGTGACATCGAAACTTTTTAACAAATACTACACGAAATTTTCTGTTTATGGAAAAAGGATGTAGATTTAGCAATCCGACTTTTAAATTCAGTGATTTACTCTGTCGATGAAGTTATTCTTCAGGATAGTGAGGATAAGTTGCAAAAGGTTTTTTTAGATTTTCTGATGTTTGTAATTAGTTTAATAATTAGACATTTGTTTGTAGAAATACAAAGGCCTTTCGAGGGAAAATCCAGTTAGGACAAGGATTACTGGGGTAACCTACTTCTGGAACAGATCAGTTATTTTGCCTGTTTGGGATGTGATGTGCACTATATCAAAAAGACAATGATGTACCACAAAAAAGTACAAAAATTTAATAGGTTTTGTTATAATAGGTCGGCATTTAAAAGAAAAGGCTCGAACTGACACATTCATGAAATTCTGTAACACAGTGGCTGTTTTAATACTGACATAAGGATGTGAAGCCTGGTTATAGAAGAAGAAATAACTTATGAGAATTCCATCGAGCCTGCAGAGATACACTTTTTGAAAAGCGTTAAGAATTGGTTCAGGAATAAGGATATTCGGAGAGAATTACCTACGTGTCAGTTTTCCAGTAATCGAAATTCGGCTGGCCAGTTTTGAATCATAATGCTCATGTAAAATTTAAACTTTTCTGTGCGTTTTCCGCACATTTGGTTTTTTTAGTATAAAGCAGTAAAAAGTAGAAAGTCAATACTATAATAAATATTTGCTGCCTTTTAGGTTATCAGCCGAGAGGCTGGTTTGAACCTCAGTGGCTTTACTAAGTAAAATGATTGAGGTGGCTTATTATTGCCTTCCGCACTGTGCTAAAAAGTATGCTTATAAGCATGCCAGCAAGAAGCATCTACTTTCCACTCTGTAAATGGCACCTTCACTTCATTCAACACAATGTCTAAAAATTAATTACTCTCAGAAGAGATAACTGTGACTATTGTCTTTTACACCTCTATCTCTTCTGTTTTTAAATATTTCATTCATATAATTGGCGGACCATGTGATAAGAAACAGAACTATTTTTTGTAGCTTTGGAACTAGCAGATCAAGTGTAAATAATTTAACTCTCCATCTCCTTCTTATGGGCAAAAACATTTATAGTATAAATTGAAAATAAATAAAAGTAATTTTATGGGTAGATCCACCCCCCTTAAAGCAGAAAATAACGAACCTGATCAACAAAAAAATTAAGATAAAAGGTTTATCGAGTCTTCTGAAAAGTTTTCTTCGACGGACGTACGGAGTTTTTGAAATTCACAAAATTTAAATAACTTGAAAATTGTTAATAGTGTAAGGGCCCCTTAACCGCATTTATGGAAGAGCGGAATGATTACAGATTATTGTGGTATCGTTGTGTTAGTAGTGGTAGAAGGGAACAGTTGTTAACCCAGTACAGTACAGTATATTACATAATATAGAGCGCGCCAACGCGGCGTCGACGATTGTTCATCAGCGAAAATCCACCTCAATAATAGGATTCCATCCTTTGTATCATTTGCTACGCGAATCCCTCTCCTCCCCAATCATCCTGTCTTCATTTCATCACCTAATCAATCTCTCTCACTCATAATATATATCCCTTTCTCATTCCAACCCTATTTTTTTACAAAAAAAATTACCCACAATTCTACCGCCTCATAAATAATGCAGATGAAAGCCTATAAAAATCCCTTTTAAAAAAAGTAAATACCATAGTATTTTTTATCCTATTTCATTTTAACCATTGGATTATTGATTTTCTATAAAAATTTATACATACGTACATACTACTACTGTACATATATTCCAACAACTTTTTTAAGCCCATAACTTACATAAAAAGAAAATAAAAGCATATTAGTTTTCTATAAAGCTCTTTTAGTTTTCCCTTGCACTACCTCCTACAGAGAGATAAAAATTATGAATAAAGAATTTACCAATGAATGATCAAAGTGTGAAATACTAACCTCTTTTTATAATGTGGGGGAGATTTTATACAGTAATTTCACTAGTAATTCTTACAATCCAATTCTATTTTAAAGTTTTCTCGACATTTGTTGGAGCTTGTAATCGTATCAGTTTATGAGAATCTGCGTACACATCAATTTTACCAACAAGACGATTCAAAATTTTCAAATTAAAACCAAAAAAGAACAATCTGTGATAGTACAGCGAAATCCTCTGTATGACATTAGATGAAAAATCTGGTGTGGACACTCACACAACTTTCTCTTGCCAATGCAAATAATTAATAATATAACCTAACATTAGTAATAAAACATTAGAAGTAAACAAAAACACTAACCTCAATAATCATAATCAAATTTTCATCATAAGTAAAAGACGCAAAATGAAAATCAATCTCAGTTTGGCTTAAAAATACGGAAAATCACTTTTTCACGCTAAACTAGGCTCTGTAGAGAAAAATGCTTTAAATAAAAGTTGAATTTTCATACTTTTTCTTCCACATCCCGGCCTCACTGCCATATATCATTACAGGGCATTATATCATTACTCATCAATAGTCATATTACATTTTATTGTGTCAGTTCAGACCTTTGCTTTCAAATTCTGAATTCCGTTATCTTATTTATCTATCATCAGATAGTGCAGAGAAATTGGTTGCTATAGTATTGACACCTTACCGATTTTGATGAAATTTTGATTTTCACCGGTTGACCGATTTTGATGAAAACATTTGTGTCGGACCAACCTTATGGTACCTAACTTTAGTTCCGAGTTTCCAATATACTATTATATTTTTTTATTTTTTTATTAACTTTATTTATAAAATTCACAGCTATTACAAGATAAACAACCAGTGAATATAATAGTGGGTGGGTGGAAGAATGAATGAAATGACATGAGTGACGTTCATGGAGAGCACCATCCACTGACAGGTCTCCGACATGTTATTAATTACTTCTTACTAAGTCATCGATTAATTAATTCATCCATTTATTAATAACAGTTACGATTTTTAAAACAGGAGTTCCCTGTTCCACTTCCTCCTTAGTCGTCTTTGAACGTTGTTTGGTAGATGACGGGAGGAAAGTTTACGTATCAGTTCGTTTGGATGAGCGAAAAGTCTGTCGTGGAAGTTTCGATAAAGCTGAATGAAAACATCTGTTACTAGAGGGATGTTGAGGTGGTTAAGTAAGGTAGCGTTAGAAACGTAAGAGAGTGCGTTGACTAATATCCGTAAAGTTTTCGATTGAAACCTCTGATTCCGAGCTATCACTATAGGTTTAACACATCCGTACATTTGACCGGTGTTCACACACATAAATTAATCCGTAAAAACATGTTTTTGGGGTTCCGGAGACCTAAAAACGTAATTCGATTTCAAAAAATTGACATAAAAACAATACTCTCCTCCCTATATATTCACTTAGGGCAAGAGAAAGTAAAAAACTCATGATGAATAAATTGCATAAAATTTTTAAAAAAATTGAAAGAAGAATCTAATTCTGTATAGGCCTACTGCTATATTAAAATAACAACTTACAGCCCTGCATACCCTACCTTTACTTACCTAAACAGAAATAAGACACGCTACGATCAAAAACAATCAAGAAAAAAGCATTTCCTATCGACCAACATATCCCAATTACAGAATATCCGATTTTAATGAACTACGTACACAATGCCTATGTAAACTTACTACCCGAATAACACCCCATTACGATGTACATGTGTTAGGTACACGGGTGCGTGAATTTGTATTTTATTTCACCCCTTCCTTTAATCTCGTATGACGATTCCAAATCCCTTTAGCCTACTGCAGATCTGTCTGTATGTCTTTTGGTTGTGTCCATCTGTCGGTCTGCCGTTTTTAGTCACCGTTTATAATTTAATGGGTAAATAAAGGGTAAATTTCTTTTACTTTAATACTCTGTTAGTTCAGTTAAAGGTTAACCTTTCATATTTATCTATCATTTATTTCTAAAATTTATCCGTAAAAATTGTTTACAATTCCTGTACTACGTAACAAATGTAAATAACTATTTGTTCGTTGGTTTATTTACCAGATCTGTGCACAAATTGAAGAACAGGATAAGTTTTTAGGCTGAAAAAAATTTAACAAACAATTTTTACTTTGTCTTCCCCTATATGAATATTTTTAGGATGGAAAGTATTAATTTCATTTCGATTTCTTTTAAATAGTAATATCAAATTTTGGTTATGACTTCTCTAATTTAGACCATTTAAAGTTCTAAATATTATTTTACGAGTAATTAATAAAAACCAACCAAGATATCCATCGGAGCAGGTTTCTAAAAAAATTCCGTGTACTTGATCTTTGCCAAATATTTGCAAGACAAACTCTCAGCTGTATACTTATATGATAAAGCGTAAGCTTACATTTTTTGTTTGTTTGTAGGAAGTAATCTCAGAAACTGCTAGACCGATTTCAAAAATTCTTACTCTGTTGCATAGTAGCTTGTAGATTCCTGAGTAACATTGGTTATAAAATAATACTATATAGCCGACTTTATTTATTTTATTAGGTACGTAAAATTTATTTATTTAATTTAAAATAAAATTAATTTTATTTTTGTACGTAAAATTTATTTCATAAAATATAGAAATACTGCAGCGCTTCCAATTGAAATACCTGAGACTAATCACTGCAGCCCCATGGTACGTAATCAATGAAATACTACACAATGACCTAAACCTGCCCTTCATAAAAGAAGAAATTAAACAACATAGCGAAAAATATTTACAGAAATTAGAAGATTATCAGAATCCATTAGCGATTAACTTCCTTGACAACAGCGAAGAAACTCACAGACTGAAACTTTTAAAATACTAGACTTACCTCTACGATTTTAAACTTTACGATTTACATTACGATTTAAACTTTTTTTTCTTTTCCACTTCAACTACTAATCATCGTCATCTCATAATAGAAATCGTCATCATCTCCAGCTTCACCAGCTTTGTGATTCGGGGTATTGATTCACAGTTCATCAAGCTTAGGTTTTGTACATATATAGGCTACATATATTTTTTTCTTTACGTTTAGTCTTGTTGAAACACACTACCGAGTGTGGTTTGTATTTTAATTCTAAGGACATTACTCAGATTTTCTCGTCTTTGCGTAAAGATTTTGTATTTATAAACTGATTGTAAAAGAAATACACTGTTACAAAAATGTACGTAAAATTAAAAATTTGGAAAACATTGGGGATTTGTAAAATGAATTCATCTTTTATAATTTGATTTGTTCTGTGAAAAATTAGTAGTTCTTTTATCTATTTATTCTATTCTATACATTCATTATAAAATATAATGTATTGTTTGGCGCGTAGAGTCCCGAACAGTGCTGTTAATACGATATCTATTCTTATGTTCTTTCCTTTCTCCAAAATGTTTAAAAATTATTTACGGAATAAATATCAAAAAACAATGTCACAACCTATCTCTGCATGCAAACCTTTCAAAACTGAAACAGATCAAACCATTTTTAACCCTTCACGGACTATTGACGGACATATCCGCATATTTAAAAATATTCAACAGCGATGTTGATTAAAAGTTGTCTTAATAGGCATCAAAATTATGCTAAAATATCGACATATTATAGTAAATTTGCACCTGCAGAAGCTGGGTTGACAGCACCAGCCGCCAGTGTTTCCTGGCCGTCACGGGGTCAATGTTTCACATCAGCGTGTTTCCTATTTTCGTTAATACTTGTGGTAGTAAATGCTTATACGTGTGTTACGATCCTCCTATTTAATCATAGTAATATTTCTTTAAACAATCCTTGTACTTGTAAATTTGTTTTCTCCCTTTATTCTGCAATTTAAAGTAAAATTACATTTTTTTAAGTCACGCCAATCAGGAATAAACATGGATCTATTCGCATCCATTATTACTGAATAAACATGAAGAGAAAAATATGTTATGAAAATTTCGTGGATTCTGAGCCTTTAAAAACAGTTTTCTATTCAGGAAAACACATTTTTCTAAATACATTATTTTTATCCTAATTCATAATTAAATGCGTCTGTGACATGAAACTAATACCGTTCACGAAGGGTTGATGTAGATTATACTTAATTTTTTCTTATTGGCCTATTCAGTTAGTCCCAAGTCGTATTTATTCCACTGGTGATTAATACTGATGACAACCATTTATTCCTGTTTCAAGTAATAATTTGTTTTATTTTACAGCCAAGATTTGGCTAAAATCATGTAACATTGTGTGAAAAATTGAACGTTTTTCAATTAAGTTTGCCGTAAAGCGCAGCGATCAGAGGCATGCTAGCTTATTCTTTATCCTGTTCATCATCAACAAACAGCTACTTGATCTTCAGAAAACAAAAAAAGCATTTTTCCCTGAGTATTACCCATCAAAAGTTCATACATATCCAGTCATTCTCCGTACCAATATCAATTTGTTTGAATATTATTAAAAGTTAAAATTCTTTCTTCAAATTAAAAACTCTTTTAGTTTAGTTTATCCAAAATTGATTATATTATCTTTCTTCTCCCAAATAGAAAATACTTTAACAAAAATTAACAAAAAATTTATAATTCTATTAAGTCAGAATTTTCGTAGAAGAGTTTATAGGTTATATACTATTAGTTTTTAAGTATTTCCGTTTACCATTTTGAGTGGATATTCAAAATGTAAATACATAATAAATAATATTTATATCTTAAATTAAAACCATTTTAAAACAGTAATAGAATTTTTATGCTTTCATTTTCTCTTTTATGATAGACATATTTATTTTAAAAAGAAATTGAATTTAAATATACTTAAAAATTCTATGTAAATAATATGCATAGTAATTCGGAAAGGAAAAACATATGTGATACGTATGCGGCAGATGATACGAAATAGGTAGGTCTGTAATAGAAAGAGTCGCGATGGTTGGGTAATAAAAATAGTGGATTTGAGATATGAGTAAGCCGCTTGAAAGGTCGGTTGATACGGTGGTCAGCTCTCAGGGGGTCCAGGAAATGTAAATAACACAAAACTCCACGACTGTATCTTTGTCTTTGCGCCTTAAATGACTATAATAGTTGTAAATCTGTCCAATACGTCATAAACAATGACATAGCACCAGTTGGATTCCACGTAGAAAACAACATATTAAAAATGTTTTTATGTTGTATTTCTTGGTGCATCATAGTAGAAAAAATTCATTTAAACTTTCAAAATTGGAAGATACGAGGTGTGGTTATTAAATAACGAGACTGACGTTGTAAAAAATTTTATTTTTATTCTATACATAATCACTTATTGTCACCTTCAATATACACTCCTTCTCTATCCCTACAACGCTCCATGCGAATTTTCCATTATTAGAAACAGTGCTGGAAGTCATCTTTTGTCAGCTCCTTCAGGACACGTGTCGCTTTCTCTTTTACAGCTTCCACAGACTCAAATCTTGTCCCTTTTAATGCAAATTTCACCTTAGGGAACAGGTAGAAGTCACACGGTGCACGATCTGGTGAATAAGGTGGATGTTCTGACACTGAGCTGCTGTACTTGGCTAGGAACCTCTTGGCAGATAACGCGGAATGAGCTGGCGCATTGTCTTGGTGGAGAACCCATGATTTGTCCTTCCACATTTCTCGGTGTTTTTCCTTACTCTTTGACCTAGTTTATAAAGTACTTCAAGGTAGTAATATAGAATAATTGTTGACCTTCAGGAACCTAGTGAAGGTACACAAACCCATGGATATAAAAAAACCAATCATCATTGCTTCAAAATTTCACTTGCTCATTCGAACTTTTTTGGCTCTCGGTGAAGTTCGGCTCTTCCAGTGCATGGATTGGCGGTTCGTTTCCGGATAATAAGTAAAAAACCATGTTTCATCTCATGTTATTATCGTTTCCAAAAAATTTTGGTCATTTTCAATCGTGTACAAAGTTTCAGTACAAACATTTTTCAAGCTTCATTTAAAATTTTTTGAGCGGCACGTGTCCTGAAGGAGCTGACAGAAGATGACTTCCAGCACTGTTTGCATTAATGGAAAATTCGCATGGAGCATTGTAGGGATAGAGAAGGAGTGTATATTGAAGGTGACAATAAGTGATTATGTATAAAATAAAAATAAATTTCTTACAACGTCAGTCTCGTTATTTAATAGCCACTCCTCGTATCTCAAATAAACGTAACAACGCAATAGACATACCAACGATTCGAATAAAAGTTATGATTCAAACAACCCACTTTCCCGTGTTCTCACTGTTTACATGTAGCCTACCAGGTAACCCCAATCATCGGCTCCGCAGAAGGTGAAACAGATTTGGGATAAATTGTACAAGTCAACTGAAGTTTTTATTGTTTTTAGTAAACATATAGGCCTAGTTAAAAATTTAACCTGTAATTTTTAAACGCCAATTTTATCAATGTCACGGCATTTAAATGCGAGCGTGCTGCTAATGAGTGGTGTTCTCCTGTAAAGAGGTAAATGTTTTTTTGTCTTGAATTTTTATTACGGTACTGTACATTGAGCTGCATAATTTCCGTATATGATATTTAAATGGTGGTGGGGAGAAGAGGTACCCAGTGGTGCATTCTCCGTTTTTACTTACGAGTATTATCCGTTATTTAGACCAAGAGGTTTAGATGAGTTGCAAAGAGAGTAGACTTTTCGTTTTCCGTTTTCGTCCAAGTATCATCTGGATTTCTCAGTGGCAAAGAAATATTTCGGTGTTGTAGAAGCTTCTTAGATGTTCGTCATAGTGAGTCTGTGCTTCAATCAATCAATGTTAAAAAAGTCTCAAAATGCTCTGCTTTTAATCTGGCTAATTCTTTCTTCAGACGGTTGGCGAGTCTTTTGAGATATTGTTTATCTTCTAGTAGACGAGAATTTTTCCATCTGTGTCTATCTTGCCTTTTTTCTCGTATTAGGCGTCTAACATACTGCGGAACATCTTGAGTGGTAGGTTATCGTTTTATGGGTGTAGATGATTCCCAGGCAGCTTTCTGTACTTTTGTCGTAAAATGTTGCGCAGCCTTGTCAAGATCGTCATTCGATTTAAGTGGTATGTTTTGCGTCAGGTTGTTCTCAATTTTTTCCTTGAATAAGTCCCAGTTCATTCGCCCAAGATTTAGAGTTGGTTTTGGAGGGATTAGCACCGGTTCAGTGCTCAGCGTAGTGATTACAATCAAGAAGAGAGATAAGAAGAGAGATCATTTGTAGCTGTAGTTTCAAGGTGGTAGTTTCGCATTCCTATGGAGAAAAAAAAATCGAGCAGAGGTAAAATAAGCTACAAATATATATTTTACTGGTAGTGCAAAGCTACAAAAGATTGTGTAGTAAAGTTGTAGATTAAATAACTTTATTAAAGTGAAAACAATTAATTTTTTTTCAAAATTTCGGTTACAGGTCCGTTTTAAGAAACTTCTATGATATGCCACCTGTTTAATTGAATAAAACCCGCTGTTCGTTACCTGATAGCCTACATTCAAAAACTCCAAAATGTTTTCTGAATGAAATTAACATAAAAATACAAAAAACCTTCCTTACAGGTATCTACTAGAATCCTTTTACTGAATCATATTTAATTAATTTTATAATTCGCACCTGATTACATTTTTATTACGAAGTGATTTATAACATGGTACCCAATTTTAAAAGAGTCATTTCACGTGCCAACACTAAATCTATTATAAAAATCCAATAATTATTTTTTGATCTATTAAAAAGACAATAAAAAATAATTTTTTTCTTTAAATTAATTAATATTTTAAGAAATTAATTACACATTTTGTATTGTAATTTAAAAAATATATAGGAAATCATATTATATTTTTGACAATGTTTTAAAAAATAGTTAATAAGCCTTTCTACGGAGGTAATTTCAATATAAATGAACAAATTGGCTCAAGAATTCATTAATAATACATAATAATAAGCGGTAGTTTTTACAACCAAAAGTTTGTTAGTTTTTTTATACACAATATAAACTTGTATTAGGTTGTTTAAAAAGGCAAACCTGCTGTTTGGTTGTTCTTTTTTAAAATTTATATGTTATGAATGTTTCTAAGTCCGCCCCTAGGCAAACATTATAATACCATTATAAATTTTCTGCTGTCATGTGTCTAGCAACTGGTCGGGGTTACAGAAAGTTTATATCATCCCTTAAATTGCTAAAACCACACTTTCAAAAATAACATAATAGGTTTCTTTCAGTAATGAAGTTTTATTGGTAATTCTTAACGTTTTATAGTTGTCTTATATAAAAAAATAATTGTATAATTAAAAAACATTTAATATTTCTTGATCGTGTTGGTTTATATAAGCTAAAAGAAGTATAATTACAAAGAAATAAATAATTTATAAAGAAAGAACGGGGAATTCAATAATTTGTTCATATTATATTTAATAAGGAATATTGTTGTTGTTTAGGTCATCAGCCAAAAGGCTGGTTTGAACCCGTAGAGGTTTTCCTAAGTAAAACGAGGAGTGAGGTGGTTTACCATTGCCTTCCTCACTGAGTGGAAAAGTATGCTTATCAGCATGCCGGGTCCTCTGAAAAGCACATATTTTCCACTCTGCAAATGACACCTTCAATTCATTCACCACAGGGTCTGGCTGTATAGTGAAATTCATTACTTTCAGAGGAGGTAACTCTGACTAGTGTCTTTAACACCTCTACCTCTTCTGTTCTTAAATGATTCAGTCATTTAATTGGCTGACTATGTGATAAGAAACAGAACTATTTATTTTAGCCCTGCAACGAACAGATTGAGTGCAAATAATCTGACACTCCACCTGTGTATTATGGGCAGCTTATTAAGGGCAGTTTATTAAGGAATATTATTAAGAATATATATTTACTTTCTATTTACTTAAGGGAAGACTGTACTTTGTATCCCATCAATGTTAAATTTGCTATTTTTAGGTACATTTTTCATAGGATTGGTGAAAGTTACGAAAATGAAACTTTATACACTTATAGTTATAATAATAAATAATAATGTAAAATAATAATGTAATAATAACAATAATGTAAGGTGGTTTTAGCTACTGACATTTTTTCAATTTAAACTGTTGGACCATAAAGTTTTTAAAAAATTAACGAATAACATAAAATTTTTACAATTTTGTTTTACGCTTTTTGCATATTACCCTACTATTTTTTTTGAACACCTGAGGAAGAAAAAACAATGTCGGTGATTGTGCACGTACATGATAATTAACTGGTAAACATTTCAGCCTGGTACGTTAAATGGTTTCTGAGAAAAACGTACTTTAGTGTTAAAAATCTAAATTTACGGGAAAAGGCATAAATGAGAAATAAAATGTACACAAACAAGTTTAATTACCCATCAACAGTTGGTTAGAAAGCTGCACCAACAGCGGAGAATATCAAAAATAGTGAAGCAGATATTTTAAAAAAACTAAAATTCTTTTTGCACTAAAACGAGCAATTTAAAAATATGAAAAATATTATTTGTTCTTGGCGACATGTTAATTTTTTAGGATTAACCTGATAAAAACTTAAATTTTTTTCGTTAAAATAATTTTTTGTTTTAATGTAATGTTTTCGTGGTAGGTCTAGGTCTAAACTATTGAAAAACATAAAAACCGAAAATCAAAATTATCAGTCAAAACCATCATACAGCCTTAGTAATATGAAAACGAATTATTTGCCACTATTGATGATATTTTGTAAAAATATTTTTAGGTCTATACATTAAAAAATTACGTCTAAGTTCATTTTTTTGAATATTTAAAAAAATCTAAAGTAGAAAACCAGACAAAATTTAAAGAAGGAACCGAATCTAAGTTATACGTCTTTAAATGAACAAAATTAAACGGACACAATTATAATTTATTATGGGTTTGTTTTGGTGAATCAATGAAGTAATATTTTTTATTAATAAATGTTTATGGTTACAATAAGTATTTTAAATAATACTGTCAATTTAGATTGAGAAGGCAAATGTCCTGAATTATCCCTTGATGAAATTAACGGATACCACAACTACAACAAGTTAAATACCTTTGATTTCAGCTATATAAGAGACTCGCCTGGGTGACTCATATAAAAACCAAAGACTGACTTAGAACTCAAAATTGAAAGAACTATTCCAACTACTTGGACGCCGCTCTTCAGTAACTCTAAAATCTAAACTATTGCTATACAAAATTTATTTTAAACCAATATGAACCTATGAGCTAAAAATTTATGGCACAGCTTCACCGAGTAACCTACAAAAATTACAAGCTTTTCAATCAAAATTTCTACTGTAATTATACCAGCGCACCTTTTTTTGTCAATAACAAAAACCTACATGATGACCTTAAAATTCCGTTTAAAAGCGAAGTAGTTAAGCCTAGTTTCACGGCTCTTTTACATTTCATTTTCTTGTCATTCTTTCTTAATTTTTTACAAATTTGCTCGTTGTTTTTTAGTAGGCTACAGGCTATAGCTGCAAATATAATTTAAAGATAAAAGATTTTTTTTTGCGTTTATTTTTTATCGGGAACTGTACACTACTGACAACTACCTAATTAGATGGCTTCTTTGCTGTGTTATTAGACTCAGATTTGGCGTGGGTTTGAACAGGGACTCCCAGTAGAGTTTGTTCATGGATGGCTGTCAACTGGTCACCATACAAAGTCGCTTGCCCAACCGGTGTTACTTAACAAATAATAGCGACTTACTACCAGCTGACTGACTGGGCTGGCCCGGAGGCCTTAAAGATAAAAGATAAAAAATAATTAGATTTTTCAATATCGAAGCTTTATACCTAACATTTTTTTTTTTCAAAATTGGATAAGAATCTCTTTACTCAGTATATTTCAGGTAAAGCAAGCAATTTCATGTTATGCAAAACAAATTTAGGTATTGAATGTTTTATCACTACGATAGGTTGTCATTCAAAACAGAAGTCGCGAAAAAGTAGGCTATTTGTAAACCACTTTGGTTAGAGACCTCAACATGGCCGTACCATTGAAACTGTAACACAGTAGTATCTATTAAGGGATCGAGATCATGAGAACGGTGTCGAGTAGCAAAACGATTGTTTCTACATAACTCCAAGGGTGGTAATCGGATGGATTATTATAGGGGTGGATTATTTTGAATATGGGGATGAACAGTCGTCATTCATGAGGATTAAAATGATGAAACTGTCGGGAGATAAAAGAGATGTTGAATTCATGCTGTGATGCAAGTTGTTCATTTTTACTTAGGGGAATGAGAGATGGTCTGAGGTTAAAATATAAAATAGTATTCACAGTGTTGAAAGTAGTATTGTAATAGGCTGGTACTTCTGATTAGAAGTAGGTGTACTTGAATGAAGATTTAAAAGAGTATTTAATGGTACCGATCAGCCCGAATACTTCATAACACCCTACAATCTGGGTCCTTGAAGATTTTTAATTCGTTCAATACTGTAACAGAAATACTTCACACATTGTTAGAATATTTTTGAAAATTTGGTACTACTTTATTCATTTATTTTGTAAAATAATGTAACCTTGTAAGAATAAATGAGTAATCGCGAATCATTTTTAAATTCCTGTATGTAAAAAATGTTACACACAAATGTGAAAAAATCTTAGATGTGATACAAAAAAGAAGAATTACCTTTTACGGACACGTAGCAGGGATACCCAGTGAGATTGTTCAATCAAATCCTGAAGTACTTTCAAGATAAGAAAACGAAGAAAACATGGTTCGGTGAGTTGGGCAGAGACCTCCAGGAGTTTGAAATTACATACCAGGACATTCAGGAACGTGATCCACTTAAGAAGAAACTAAAAAAAGTATCAAGGTTTTAAGGAAAAACCATAGCTAAAAATATGAAAGAGATAGACGGAGGAGAAGAAAGAACAACATAGGTAACGAAAGAGAAAGTACTGGATGATCATCAAAGACTGAGGAAAGATGCAGTTGAAATGACGTAATCTTTGGTGACTTAATCGAAAAAATCATCTTGTGGACACAAATCCAGATAATACTGACCCTAAAAATTTGACATTTTGGTTATATGACGTAGAATACATTATTCCATTATGTTAGCGTCTGAGGAAAATTTTATATTTCTTTAAAAAACTTAGAAGCGTCCTTGAAATTCAAACCCCGAAAATTGTTTTTTTTCTACGGTACAGACACTCTTGACTTACGGGATTGTGGGTTGGGAAAGTGGTTTGTATTGCTATTTGAGTTAACACAGAAACCAATTTTAAAAGTTACAAGTAGCAAACCTCCTTTTCATCAGTCAGACCAACTTTTTGACGAATTTTAAGTAATGAAAGTCTAGAAACGATAAAAGAGATCTTGATAAAGCTGCATAATAGTAAATTGGACATCCAAAATAGATTCCATAAGTATGACACAAGGAATAAACACCTACTTCTTCCAGATAAAGCGAGAAGTGCGCTGTATGAGCGACACTTTTCTCACTTAGCTTCCAAATTTTATAACCTGCTACCCGAACATATAACTGAACAGAATAAAATTAAATTTAAGAATGAAATGCAGAAATGGATATTAAAGTCGGAAGATAGCTACAACATGGAAGTGATGCTAGGTATAACACGAAGGTAATGGTGAGCTCACTTACCATATTTTTGTGGTAAATAGTCAAATAGTTTTTGGTAAAAATTAGTGAAATAATGGTTTGTTTACATACCGAGTGTCCCACGGAATTTGAACCATAGGGAAATAGCATTGATTTTCATTAGTTTGTTAATACTTTCTTCCCACAAATAAATGGATTCGACCCACCTATCTCTACATCTCCACACCACAACCTTACCATTTCTCCAAACACAAAATGCCAAAACATTCATAAAATTTACAATACTTAAATAGAACACGGTTTACAAGTTTATGTATTTTAAGGTAAAATACGAGGTGTGGCTATTAAATAACGAGACTAACGTTGTAAAAAATTTTATTTTTATTTTATATATAGGCCTAATCACTTATTGCAACCTACAATATACACTCCTTTTCTATCCCTGCAACGCTTTATGCGAATTTTCCATTGTTGGAAACAGTGCTGGAAGTCATCTTCGGTCACCTCCTTCAGGACACGTGCCACTCAAAAATGTTTGAAATGAAGCTCGCAAAAATGTTTTTACTGACACTTTGTACGCGATTGAAAATGATCCAAATGTTTTGGAAACGGTAATAACATGAGATGAAACGTGGTTTTTTATTTTTATTTATGATCCGGAAACGAAGCGCCAATCCATGCACTAGAAGAGCCGAACTTCACCGAGAGCCAAAAAAGCTTGAATGAGGAAGTCAAAATTTAAAGCAATGATGATTGTTTTTTTTATATTAATGGGATTGTGTGCCTTCACTGGGTTCCTGAAGGTCAAACCATTAATCAATATTACTACCTTGAGGTACTTTCTAAACTATGTCAAAGAGTAAAGAAAAAACGCCCCAAAATGTGGAAGGACAAATCATGGGTTCCTGACCAAGACAATGCGCCAGCTCATTCCCCGTTATCTGTCAAGAGGTTCCTAGCCAAGTACAGCAGCTCAGTGTTAGAACATCCACCTGATTCATCAGATCTTGCACCATGTGACTTCTACTGTTCCCTAAGGTGAAATCTGCATTAAAAGGGAGAAGATTTGAGTCTGTGGAAGCTGACAGAAGATGATTTCCAGCACTGTTTTCAACGATGGAAAATTCTCATAGAGCGTTGTAGGGATAGAGAAGGAGTGTATATAAAAGGTGACAATAAGTGATTGTATAAAATAAAAATAAATTTTTTTACAACATCAGTCTCGTTATTTAATAGTCACACCTCATACAGCTTAAATGTATCAAAACTGATATCGTTTTAAAGGTCAAAGATCGTTTTAAACATTTTCTAATGGTTCCTGATTATAACAAGTCTTCATTTATTCGTGGAAAGAAAATATTAACAAACTAATGAAAATCAATGGTTTTTCCCTATGGTTCAAATTCCGTGTGACACCCGGTATATCCTGGCACATAGTCTTTTAACCATAGTTGGATATGTCAATTTCCACCACCTCGGTTATTGGAATGAATTTGGTAATAGGAATGGATGTATGTATAAAAATTATATTAAATGTTAAGATTATCATATGTTGTATGGCGTCTTAGGTCGCATGTCCTCGCTACCTCTACACTTAAAAGTCATCCTCTATAAATCACTAGTAAGGCCAATTTGGCTATATGGTGAACCATTTTTTGGAGCCTGTCATAATAAAACACTGAAAATTCTTCAAAGACACCAGTCAAAAGCACTTAGAGCACAAACGCACCTTTTTACGTAACTAATCATACCCTTCACAAAGACCTGAAAATACCAACATTGTAAACGCAACGTACAGTTCATTATATAGTACAAAGACAATTGACCATATAAATCCAAATGTCCAATCTCTTTCAACTAACTATCTCCCTGTTAACAGACGACTGAAACGAAGGTAGAATGGGGATCTTCTCCGACCACCATAAAAATATCAGTTTAACTTGTCATGCCTGTTTCATTTCATAAAAACAAAACAGCATTTCATATAAAAAAAATCATTCCTTGCAAAATTTCACGCCGAAATGGGTTACTGGATCGATTCACATTCCCGCCATTCCTCATTCATTCCATCTCATTTACTAGTTGTGCTTTAAAAAAATGTACAGTTGTAAATAAAAATAAAGTTGAAGCCAAAAAAATGTTAAGATTAAAATTGTATTTTTCTTTTTTTGAAAAAGTATTATTATTATTATTATTATTATTATTATTATTATTGCGTAATGTAATTAATTGAGTAATTAATGTCACTTCTACTTAAAAAATCCACCCTCCTGGAAAAGAGTCGAGTGACTCTTGGAAAAGAGTAGACTAATGAATGGAAAGATCGGTTAAGAAAAGACCACTGTACATAGAATGAGATATTTTGTATTTCAGTGTAACATACGCAATCAATCATTTCCAGTAGACACTTGGTGACAAATGTGTTATCAGTCTTTACTGTTCATGCATATGTTACAGGTAAATGAATCGTACGAGAATTCAACCGGAAGTAGGGAACGTATTTGGAGGTAATAATACGAGGACAACTGAAACTGGAAGCAGTTACATATTCATACCGATGTGTATTGCAGTGTTGCCTATTGTATGATTTGAAGGGGTGAGAGTAAGGATGGATGATAGATGGTTATTCAACCCTCAAACATGATGGGGTGGTAGGCAGTAGGGGAATGCTGTTCGCAATTTGCCGCGCGATTGTGTACCCTACCGGGGATGAATCCTACCCATCCCCTTTGATTATTTCGCGGGGGTTTACCACTACCACGCTCCGCCCCCCTTTATAAGTTGCCATGGTAACGCGACAGACGCCCCTTTATTTTACTATTATCCGTTTTCCTTGGTTCCTTTCTCCTTGAAATTCTAACAGGAAGTTGTTGTTTGCATAATTTCTATCAAGCCCTTATAATCAAAGGCATTTCATCCTCGCCGATT
Organism: Catonia carolina; assembly: GCA_035578175.1. Taxonomy (NCBI): domain Eukaryota; kingdom Metazoa; phylum Arthropoda; class Insecta; order Hemiptera; family Achilidae; genus Catonia; species Catonia carolina. The sequence continues at coordinate 26,058,921 of JAQMRL010000011.1, forward strand.
CCGTCTTTCTCTTCCGTATTTTATTCATATATCTTCATCTTTATCACTCTTGGATTTCAAACATCTGCGGATTCAACGAACCCCCCTTACGTTCTCCTTTACGTCATCATCCCTTATCTCAACATAAACAAGGCTTGCCTTTACTTTAATCCACCATTCATCCACCCCTACATCAAAACAAATACACTACTCTGTACCTACCGTGAAACTGTGCCTCACTCATAATATGATTCCGTATTCCAGAAATCTTTCCCTATAATTCAAATTTTGATTTTATCCTTTGATCGTTAATAATAACCAAAATCACATAACCATCTCCATATACTAATTTAGTATAACAACGTCGTTAACACGTACTGAGCTTGTATCTACCTAATTAGGCTACTTCATACTAAAATTTGTTTATTCATATAAAAAACGACAAGTTTTTTAACAGCTAATATATACAGAATAAAAATTAGACACTACAATACAGTAACAAACCAGAAATGACTTATGCATGTGAAAAGAAGAATTCTAAGAACGATCATTTACAAAAAAAAAAACATATTGGATAGAAAATACAGATTTCTTCCTAATGAAATGATATACCGCATTCTCTCGATATACCGCACCTCGAAAAGCGAGGTGCGGCTTACATTCGAGGGTGCCTTGCAGTCACATTCACTTATTATCTTTGATTCGGTATATTGGCACTCTAAACTAGGTATGAGATATCTACCATGAATGGCAAGATAAAATAAATTAGCCTATATTTTAAAATTAAAATAAAATTAAACTTTATTACGACATTAAACGATTACGACATATTACGACAGAATTTAATTTTTCTCGTACGGGGCCAATTTTAGACCACGTAAGATGAATTAGACGTTACTGGAAGCATTTTTGCAGCCCACATTCTCAGCATTCACTCACTGTAGGCTTTTCTCCTCTCTTCTGTCCACCCGCTTCCAGAAAGCAAAACTGCTTTTTGCTCTTCAAATCCTTAATTAGTTATCTGAATTGGGTTCAGTTCATTTAGTTTTCTTGATTAACTCTAGTTTTCTCAACATCCTTTCGAAAGGTTTAGATTTCGAGGTGCTTCATTTTTTGCGAACCACGAGCTCTAGAGAATTATTTGTGTATGGAGATCTTATTTTATTGTGTGATATAACAATTTTTACATTTAGAATGCGTGCATGCTGATAGCAACTGGTCATGTCAACAGGACATGTAGGCCTACCCAAGTTTCTCTGAAGAGAGTTGATGCTCTCTGGACAAGTTTAAGATCAAGCTGAAAGCAACTTGTGATAGCGCCGTGCTACAAAATACAAAAAGTACAACATTTTATAGCTACATGAGTTAACAGTAGTTTGCCGGCCGCATTGGCGTAGTTGGTAATGTGCTCGCCTCTCATCATGCGGTCTTGGGTTCGAATCCCATTCAGGCATGACTTATTTCCATACGTAAAAAATCGTTTCATCTTTCATTGCGTGCATTAGCAGTAATTGCAGAAGAGTCGGAAGTTAAACAATAAAAAAAACAGTAGTTTGAAACTGTTGTTATATTTTAATGCTCAACCCTTTTCGAAATTAACAATTAGATTAGATTAACAATTAACAATTAGATTTTAGCATGAATATCTTAACTAAATTTTTACAGTCGCCGAGGTAGGTCTTTCTAGCCATCTCGGAAAAAAAGGTAGGTCTACGTAAAAAGTTGACCAAACCGTGGCGGTTTCATCAGAAATTTTAAACCGATTTTGATAAAATTTTAGTTGATGACCACTGTATACGTCATTACAAAAATACATAAAAGTTTTACCAAAACATTTGTGAGTATTATTCAGTATTGGTAATCTTGATAATATTTTACATTTTTATACTTATCGTAGAATCTTAATCTAACATCAAAAATATAAATAATTTCTAATCCCATATCAAAATATATACGAATAAAATTAATCAACGTTATAGACTAAAGCAAATCTTATAAAATTAATTTTTAAACGCAAAATTTCAAATAAAATTTTACATAAACCACCGTTATAGAGGCAAAAAAAGTATTACACAAAAGTGCATATATATGTACGAAATATATTCAAAATAAAATAAACTTAAACACATTTATCATGTCAATACAACAATCATAATAATAATACATGAAAATAAATAAATAATATTCTTATATATGTAGTATATAAGATAAAATATATAACTTAATACATAAATATATGCATATATGTATTTTAAATTTAAGCCTATTTTAGACATACGTCATTAATTAAAATTTTGAATTTATTCAAATATTTAATAGCAGTATATCTATTTAAAAATATTTTTATTATTATTTATTATTTTTTCCAAAGAATACTTTTGTGTTTAAAGATTTGATACTTTATAATAAGAGTTAAAGGATGATAAAAGAAATGTGATAAAGACAGATGTAGGAGGGGAAAGAGGTTGGTAATAAAAAAATCGATGATAAAAGAGTGATGTTAAGGCTTATATATTTTATTTATTCATATTTGGTCGGTTATTATAAGAAAGATTCGAACTAAGCTCTCTCTCACTCACTCACTTGGTCGTTTGTATTTATTTGTTTATTATACATTGAACAAAACTTCTGTACTTACTTGGATATGGCCTACTGGGTATTCTAAAAGTTTTATTCAATAGAACAATCAGATTGAGGTAAGCCAGAACATCAAAAATCCCTTTCATGAGATGGTGGCAATTTTTACTTTCTCTTGTCTATATGAATGTATAGGAAGGAAAGTATTATTTTCATGTATATTTTTCGAAATCGAGTTTTTACCGGATCTACATGTTTCCAGTTTAGACGTATTGTGTTATCGTTCCTATAAATTTGATTATATATGCACTTTCGTCATAAAATGGCTGAAATCTTAAAAAAATCGATTTTGTTTTTTACAAAAATTTTCTTGAAAAAAAACAGAAAATCACTAATTAGGCTAATTTATTTTGATTGTGTTAGTTTACACGTTTTCTGTTTAGGGTTACCTAAACAGAACCCAAAAGCATGTTTTTAGCGATTGTATCTCAAGAATGAAACACCGTTGAAGTTGAAACTTAAGTTAGGTAACACTAGAGAACCCGACACGAAAATTTTCATCGAAATTAGTCACCCGGAAGTAGTAGTTTATTCGCGTAATTTTTCACTTTTTTGGGGTTTCTGTCAAAAACGGCTCCTACGATTTTTTTAAAAATCTTCTCAATTACTATATTTTTTATACTCTACAAGATAGGGTAGGCGCTATGTCTGCTGAAATCCTTGGGGAATTTGTTTTTTTCGCGAAAAACATATTGTTTTTAAGATTTCGGCCTTAATATATACATTCTAGGGCATTTCTAGGGCATTTCTATGTACATTCTAGGGCAAAATTGTACCTATATAAAAAAATTGTAGACAACTCAAAAATCTACAACTTTTATTTTAAATATTTCTTTGTATAACGCTTAGTTTAGCGGTAATTAGTGATTTTCTGTTTTTTTTTCATGAATAGGCTAGGCTATATGTAAATAACCGATTTTTTAAGATTTCAGCCATTTTACGACAAAAGTGCACATAATCAAATTCATAGGAAATTGAAGGATCTACTACTTTAATTTAAGCATTTCTCTACAGAGCCTAGAGTCAAGAGTGATTTTCCGTATTAGCCAAACTAAGGTTGATTTTCATTTTGCATCATTCACTCATGATTGAAATTATTTTTGTTTATTTCCAATGTTTTATTATACTAATGTTAGGTTATAATGTTCATTATTTGCATTGGCAAAAGAAAGTTGTGTGAGTGTTTCACATTAAATATTTTCTAAAGAAAAGGAAACGGCCCGAGAAGTCACATCCATTGCTTGGCTTAACTTGGGGTTATTGTTCCTCATAATGGGATCAAACCTACTTAGCTTTCGAAAGAAAGCTAAGTAAGAAAGCTACTCTTTAAAAGGAAATGAATGACGCTACTTTTGTTTCCGAATTCCGACTAGGATTTCTTGACTTCCGGTTTGAGGCTTCTTTCAGTCTAACGCGGAACTTCAAACCCAATCCTGGCTTACTAACGTTTTGTGTAGATTACAAACCTGAAAACCCTTTGTTGCTATCTTTTGTCGTTTCTGATATCTGAATGTGACGGACGGACATAGGAAAATGAGAGATGTCAAAAAATTGCCAGCAAAAATGCATCATACATCTTTTTCTTTTGTAATATTTTTTTATTGAATATTTAGAATCTGTAGAAAATCTACAGCATTTTTTTGAACTCAGGTGAAAGGGTTGAAAACATGCATGTTTTTTTCAGTTTCAATCAACCTCTGTTTGACTTAAAAATACGGCAAATCTCTAATTAATGCTAAACTATACTCTGTAGAAGAAATGCTTAAAATAAAAGTTGTAGATTTTATAATTTTCTGTAACTTCGGTTATACATTTTTGCCGTAAAAGCCACAATCTTGAAAGAAAAATATTATCCCCGATTTCAATGAGAAAATACAGATAATTTCTAATTGCCGCTAAACCAAGCGCTCTAAAAAAATGCTTGTTTCTAGTTTCATTTTCTAAAACTTTAATTATAAACAATTTTTTGCCCTAAATGCGTATCAAAGCCGCAAACTTAAAAAACCTTTTTCTACTAAGAGAGGATGACTACCACAAATTTCAGTATACATGGCGCTTACCCTATCCCGTTGAGCACCAAACGTGTAGTAAATGAGGCGATTTAAAACAAAATCGTAGAAGCTGTTTTCGAGAAAATCGCAAAAAGTGAGAAATTGCACGAATAAACTACTACTTCTGGTTGATCAATATTTATAAAAAATTTCAAGTTGGATTCCTTTGTGGTACCTAATTTAAGTTTCAAGTTTCAACGTCGTCAATATTGCGTTCTTCATTATTTTGTACACACACGTGCACGCCCGCACACACACCCTAAGGGTAAAAACATACCTTTTGAGCTCAAGGGACCTGAAAACAAGAGTATTTCCGGTGAAAACTCGATTTCGAAAAATCGACATCAAACAATACTTTCCTTCCCTATAGTCTATATTTATATAGGGCAAGAGAAAGTAAATAAAACAAAATATTTTAAATGATTTTCTAGGTTGTTATTAATTTTGAAAGAAATTCTACCCAACTTGTGTCAGTTGTTCTATGTTGCTTGGTTCTAATACGATTTTTGAAATGCTTTTTCAATCTAAAATTTTCCCCATATAATAGAAAATTTTGAAGCTATTTTTAATAAATGACTGAAAAGAAAAAAGATGACTGAAATTTTATTGACACCTGTATAGAATGGGTGACAACCAGTTGACAAAATAAATTTTTAAGATACTAAACAATAGACCTAGGATGTCGAATACAATGGTTTAGTCAGAAGTGATATTGAGAAAACCGGAATAAACCAAGAAAATTTAATGAATTGAACCAAATTCAGACAACTAATTACGGAATTTAAGAGCTCCTATGAACAGCAAAACAGAACACCGTGTGGACAGGAGAAAGAAGAAAAGCCTACAGTGAGCGAATGCTGAGATTATGGGCTGCAAAAAGAGCTTCCAGAAATGTCTAAAATCACTTCACGTGGTTTAAAATTGCCCCTATACGAGGAAAAAATAACTAAAAAGAAGAATCAAAGTTACGTGTTGCGAAAAGAAATAGAAATTTATAAACTCAACTTTAATTAAACACGCTCCAAAAATGTTTAACCATGAAATATCATAATAATATTATTAACATTCAATTGAAATATATACTCGTACTAGACTTTTTTTGGTCTAAAAAGTTAGTCAGGTGTTTACAGACTTGTGAACCACCATGTATGTACAGAATAACCTACCTTTACCATATAAACACGATGTACCAAAGTTGGATAGTGCCTAATTATAATATTAAAAGGAAAGGTACTATCATGATTGATGCCTTATCGAGGACTAGAATGTACGATAATTTGTAGGTCCATTAGTTTGGCACGTGGTCCAGACCACCTGCGTGTCTTTTGATGCATGGAACACATCCATAACACGTCAAAACATATCGCGTCATATTCCTCTATCTGATGCGTCCCCACTAAGTTTCTCTATAGGTAATAATTTCCTACAACAGTGCTTGTACTATTATCTCCCGTACTTAACTTACAAGCATTATTTGTTTGTATAGAACTTATATAAAAGAAGTACCATGTGTGCTCTGTCGGTTTGAACTTATATTGTCATGTTGTACAAGTTGAAAGGTCATCATAGATTTAAATGATTTGTTACTTCACATCTTTTCCATTTTTATCAATCGATTTAAAAAATATATATATTAGAAAATTAAAAGTTATTTGTTCGTATAAAAAACTGTAGGCTACACATTTTTTATACGAAACAATTCATAAAAAACAATTTCTAGTCGCAGAGGAGTTGCAATATCTTTGGGGTTGCAAAATAAAATAGATTGGTTAGAAAATGGTAGTTAAGAAATTTATTTTTTGACTTTCATTCTTTGTTCTAACAATAAGATACAGTATGCATATAACCATCAAAAAGTCCAAGAAAATTCTTGACAAAAACAAATTGAATTAAAAAAACTAGCAAAAATATTTCAAACAATTTATCCCACTGGATAATTGAAATATTGAACATAAAAATAAAAATTACAAATTACAAAAAACATAAGAAAAATTTCAGAGTAATAAATTTATTGTAGCTCTAGAACTAGCAGATCGAGTGCAAATAAAATTTAACACTCCACCTGCCTGTTATAAGCACTAGTTATTCTATAAAATTAAATGTAATTTATAAAGAGCACCTATTATAATCGTTCGTTAAACATAACCCTAATTTGATTGATTGAAATAGATTTAATTAAATAAATTGTTTTCATCGAGGATCCAGTTGATGAAGCAAAACAAGAGTGCTCATCATGTTGATGGTATCGATCCTTTAAAACGATTATGCTCTCTGCATTATTACTATAGATACGATATATCTATGATAGCCTATCTAATCAACCACAATCGGTTGTAATGAGATGATAACAAACTACAACAGTATCGATTGTTGCTTGACTTAACCGGCTGTTAACTAATACGTCTATTTATAGATAAAAATTAAGGTTTGAGGTTATCCTAATAGGTTGACCTGTCAAAATAATTTTTATTCCAAATTTACAAAACAACATAAAAATATTTTATTAATTTATTAAACATTATAGCAAACCGGTTGACAAAACAAATTTTCAAGAAACTAAACAATATAGACGTAAAATATCTGATAAATGGTTTAAAAAAATCAGAAAGGGTATTAAGAAAACTGGAATAAACTGATTCAGACAACTAATTACGGACTTTAAAGGCTTCCATTAAGAGCCAATACAGAACACCGGGTGGGCAGAAGAAAGGAGAAAAGCCAACATTGAGCTAACGCTGAGAATGTGAGCAGCGAAAAGAGCTTTCAGAAATGTCTAATCACCTTTCGTGGTTTAAAATTGGTCTTATACGATAAAAAAAAACAGAAACAAACAGTAAACAAAAGAGACCAAAAGTGTTGGATAAATGGTTTAAAGAAGTCAGAAAGGATATTGAGAAAACAGGAATAAACTGAGAAAATTTAATGAACCGAACCAAATTCAGTTTTACCCTAAAAAGCATATTAAAGCCGCAATCTTTAAAAATAAAAAAACAAAATACCACGAGAGCACAACTCCTCATGAATTTCAGCCGACGTGGCGCTTACTCTATCTTGCAGATCACCAAAAATGTAGTAAATGAGGCGTTTTAAAAAAAAGCGTAGAAGCCGTTTTTGAGAAAATAAAAACAAAATACAAATTGCACGATTAAAATACTATTAGATCTGGTTGACCGTCTTAAGTCAAAATGTTCAGAAAATGTTTCAGATCCCCTATTGATATTTAACTTAAGTTCTTAAGTTCAAGTACGTACAATTTTCTATTTTTGATAAATTTGGTTCACACAAATAGGCCTACACTGAAAATCGGTAAAAACATCTATTTCGGGTTCAGGGGAAAATGTAAATTTTTGGTAAAACTCGATTTTTGGTGAATACTTCCTTCTTTACATATCCGTACAGTGCAAGCGATTTAAAAAGGAATTCTGGTAGAAGAAGAATTTCTTGACTCACCACTTTCATAGCCTGGTTTGGTAAGAGCTCTGTTAAATTGATCTCGTCGGTGGGGGCTCATACCTTCGAAAATAGGTGAAGAGTTGCAAAAATCGAGAAAACTAGCAGTTTAGGCAACTAATAAGTGTTCGCGAGACTCCTGAGAATAAACAAATGTAAAATACACTTACACTCACGTACAAAACAACTGTGTGACACGCAAATACGAAACAACTTACGGACACGTACATAACAATGCAGGTGCAGTAGGCTAGTCGACCAGCCGCAATCTCTTCACTATTAAGGGCTGGGTGGGGAGAGTTGGGTGAGCGGGTTTGCTGCTGACGTCACCGTGTCATCGCAACCCGCTCGCGTCGGTAGAAACGCAGCGGGCACCCATATGATTTTTCACTTGCGGATTTATTCCGTATATTAAGACCATTGCAAGGGCTACTTAAAATATCAGAAAGCGCTGTAAGCAGATACAGTACTTTTATTTACACAACACTTCTTCATTTATTTTAAAACAAAAGTAATTATAACAGAAATTATATACATACATATTTTGTGAGAGAAATAAATCTGGATATTATCCAGAAAATGGGTAAAGAGTCTCTTCGCCTACTACACCTGAATAGCCGACACTGTTCCCGATAACAATCGTCGAAATTAAAACAGCCATGATGATTGCCAAAATCCGAAACGGAAAGCCACGCCCAGGAGAAGGTCACATTTTCAGTTAAGATAGGTGAGGTAAAATGTATGCCACACAGCCTACTTTTAGCTTGGAGGAAAATATATACTTCAATAAAATGATCATTGAACTGGAGAAAAACAATAACTGGAATAAAAAAATCAGTTTACGATATCTAAACAGATTCATGGGAGACAGAACATTTTATTCAGACTTTTATATTAGTAGGTTTAAGGCCAATTATTTTGTTCCAAAAAGAAACGTACGCTAGACGTATGCGAATTAATAAAATAACTTAAATTAAGACCCATACGTAACGCAGTCAAAAGTTACTTAACTTTTACAAGAACGATTTTCATTGTAAATGTGTAACAAGTGCTTTGAAGTGGCGAACTGGTCACGTGTACACGCGCGTGTGTTGGCCCAGCGGGCATCCTGTACACGCGTTCTCTATTACTTCCGTTTAACTTCCTTCGCGCCCCCTACCCCTGAATAACCTCCCTCTCTAGTTACTTTTTAGCTTACTCCATCCCTTACTTTGTACGGATATGTATTATCTGTGGTCTGTAATCGTATTCACGCTCACACAATAGAACTTTTATATAAAGCTACTAACTAAAAATATCAAACAAACTTTTTTTGTATTTAGTACCTAAACCTATTGTTCAAATCTGCTTAGCTACTACACAATAAAAAGTGCAGTATTCACTGTTCACCACTAGAAACTGTATTTTCACAAAATTGTTCTATCTGGAAACTAAGTTTGTATTATACATTTTTAATTTGATTACAAAAAAGCTTTATATCAATTAGTATAAAATTTAGTTGTATTTTATATAGTTCCAAAAAAAATTGTGTAAAAACACTCACAAGGCTTTCTCTTGCCAATGTATATGTTGTTTAGGTCATCAGCCGAAAGGCTGGTTTGAACCTCCAGAGGTTTTACGTAGTAAAACGAGGATGAGGTGGTTTAACATTGCCTTCCTCACTGAGTGGAAAAGTACACTTATCAGCATGTCGGGTTTGTCTAGCAATAAAATCGTCGCTGTTAAACAGCTGATTTTCAGAGAAGGTTCCTAGTTCAAATCCTAGTAAAGTTAGTAACTTTTATACGGATTTGAATACTAGACAGTGGCAACCCGTGTCCTTTGATGGTTTACGTTCAATTAACACTAAATAATAATTGGCTTCAGTCTGTACAAGACCACACCTCATTTACAGATCATTTAATTGAGTTGTGGAGTTGTTACTTTTCTTAAACTGAATAGATTTTAACATATATACACATAGCTAATTATTAGGGATGAAAAAAATGTATTCATAGCTGAATGACGCAAAATGAAGATCAAGATTGGACTTAGATATTTTGATAAAAAAATTTACGGAAAACTATTAATTTACGCTGAACTAAGTTTTCCTACCGAGTTTCAGATATTTTGTGCGCAGTGTAGATTTAATTAATTAAATTAAAAATATTTAATTACTTTAGAGCTTTCTTTTTTAAAGCTTCACAATGCAGAAATAATTAACTAAAATTAAAATGTTTATAGGCTAATATTCGATTTTTTTTAGAGCTTCACAGTTTAGAATTAACTAAAATTAAAATATTTCAGAGCTTTCTTTTTTTAGAGCTTCACAGTGTAGATTTAATTACTAAAATTTCAAAAATTTGTTATTAAAATTAGTTAACCTTACTTTTATACGTTTATTTTTTATTTTGTTTAAGTCGCATTAACGTCTTCGTTATTAGCCACTACTTTGGTTAAGGGACGGTGGATCTAAAAGTTTAATATTATTTTTACACCCCAGCCGGAAATTTTTGCTAATATATCTGTATTAAAATTAATAAAAATATTTGTTAATAGATAAAAAAATTTACTACAATAAATTATAAAATAATCTAAAAGGCTTCGCAGCCTAGCTAGTATAAACTCTAAAGCTCTGAAACGAAATGTCTAAATTATAAATAAAATATTTACTAGCCTACTTTAATTCAGAATAAAAAGTAAGCATTTAAAAAAAGCAACGTTAGATTTCAGGTACGGGTGGATAAACTCTGTCTGGCTTGATGAAGGGTTTTTTGATAGAGGGAGAGGGTGAGATATATGCCCTCGAGGGAGTCTGAGGCACTGCGCTCGCTTCAAATCTATAACTCAACATATAAAATATTTAAATGGTAAACGTTTTCAGAGGTCAACCAATTTATTAATTGGTAAATTTTTACCTTTTTAGTCAAATAATTTTTTTTTTTCATTAAAAAAAAAATAAATAGGAAAAATTTTACTTTATTGTGTGGAAATAGGAAGTTTTCCCTACTGCATAGAACTGAAAAAGTGGAGTTAGCCAAGCAAAGACTAACTTGCAACGCGGCGACTATTCAAGTGAAGTAAGTGAAGAGCCTCTTCGCCTATTTTCTGGATAGTACCGAAAATTATTTCTCTCACAAAAAAGTACCTATAATTTCTGATATAATAATTTTTTGTTTTACAGTTCTTGAGTTTTAATGGTAACTGTGACCTTGAAAACACCGCGATAGAGTGGGTAGCAGTACGGGGTCATTATCGTACATTTTTATAAACATCGTACACATTAAATTAATTAAATAGACTTGTAGCAATCCAATTAGCTAAACAATTTTAAAAACTTTAATTTTAAATGGTAGTTTTACATGTAGCCTGTGTATCTATCTTTCATGAAAATGTTATTTTCAATTTCGAATTTACATAGTGAGTGTACATTCACTAAAATTAGACTAGTTAGAGTGTTTTTAGTTAGACTAATAGCTGCTAGTTCGGCTGCGCGAGAGACACCGTTTAACCTCACGGATTGTACAATAAATGACGAAGTCTTCGTAGACCTAATTCGTAGATCAAGCAGGAAGTGGACCTGTTTTAACAAGTTTACTTTAAAATATTTTGGTGATTATTGATAACGTTAACTTTAATATTTTACATAGCCTATCGATTTACAATAATTACTTTGTACTTAACTTTTTACTTTCTCTTGCCTATATGAATATATAGGAAGGAAAGTATTTCATGTCGATTTTTCGAAATCGAGTTTTCACCGGATCTATACGTTTTCAGACCCCCTGAACCCAAAAAACATGTTTTTAGCGATTGGTCTGTGTGTGTGTCTGTGTGTGAACAGAATATCTCAAGAACGAAACGTTGTACGAACTTAAAACTTGAAACTTAAGTTACATACCACTACCGGACGCGACACGAACATTTTCATCAAAATCGGTCAACCGGAAGTAGTAGTTTATTCGTATAATTTTTCAGTTTTTTGCGATTTTCTCAAAAACTGGTCCTACGATTTTTTTTAAAATCGCCTATTTTACTCAATTTTTTATTCTCTACAAGATAGGGTAGGCGTAATGTTTGCTGAAATTCTCGGTGAGGCTGTTTTCACGTAAAAACGTTGTTTTTTTAAGATTACGGCTTTAATATAAATTTTAGCGCAAAAACTTATATAATAAAAGTTGTAGAGAATTTAAAAACCTACAACTTCTGTTTCAAACATTTTTTTGTATAACGCTTAGTTTAGCGGTAATAAGCGATTTTCTGTTTTTTTTCTCACGAAAACGTGAGAAAAATCGATTTTTTTAACATTTCGGTCTTAGTATGCATTTTACGACAAAAGTGTATATAATTAAATTTATAAAAAATTAAAAGATCTACAACTTTTGTTTAGAGCATTTTTCTCTACAGAGCCTAGTTTAGCGTGAAAGCGTGATTTTCCGTATTTTTAAGCCAAACTGAGTTCGATTGTCATTTTGCGTCATACACTCATGATTAAAATAAGGTTATGTTTTTGAGGTTAGTTTTTGTTTATTTATAATATTTTATTAATAATGTTAGGTTTATTATTAATTATTTGCATTGGCAAGAGAAAGTTGTGTGAGTGTTTCACACCAGATTTTTTATGTAGTGAACAAGTATTATAGATCATGATTTAAGTTCATAAAAGGAACGGGGCGGGATTATTTTATGAGAGATTACATTTATTATGAGGATCCACTTTTTATCACAATATATAATAGTCCTATACAGATAAGGAAAATATTTCCCACCCTGGTGAGACATACCCTTAAACTTCAACGGCCTCCCTCTGTACTATTTAAAACTGGGTAGTGAAATACTTGCCCATAACTGGCATGTGGAATGTTAAATTAGTTACACTCAATCTACTAGTTCCAGACCTACAGAAAATAGTTATTTTTCTTTTCTCATGGTCAACCAATTACATGACTGAAGCATTTAAAAACAGAAGAGGTAGAGGTGTAAAATACACCAGTCACATTTATCTCCTCAGATTATTATGAATTTCATTATACACCCAGACCCTGTGGTAAATGAAGTGAAAGTGTCATTTGTAGAGTGCAAAGTAGATCCTTCACAGAGACCTCAGCATGTTGCTAAACATAATTTCCACTCAGTGAGGAAGGAAATTGTAAACCACCTCACTCCTGGTTTTATATAATAAAGCCTCTAGAAGTTCAAACCAGATTTTCGGCTAAACACCGAGTGAAATAAATTGTATATTAACTCTATATTAATGAAGTGAACTAATGATACTTTTTTAATTTCTTAACCATTTTATTCAAAATACGGAGGAAATTCGAGGTGGTTCTCTAAATTTCAGAAAGAGAATGGAAATTTTTCTAAGATTTATCGAAGATCTATGTTTCCCAAGCGATGTAGTAAAGGACTTCGGAATTCATCTTACTACAGTAGGGAAAAAATATTAGCCTACTTATAAAATGAACAATATTGTAACAAGATCGAAGGAAAGACGAGATTGTTCACGAAGGTTCCAGAATTCCATTCATAAAAATAGTTAAGGAATAATAAAAATAACAACACAATAGCAGCAATAAATGACAGTTTTAACCATAAAGGGTACGCCTATTATAAAAGGGTATTGTGTACAGCTATTTTTATGAAGTTGTTTATGAGGTTGTTTACGTTTTCTATTTACAATAGTTGACTTGTTAACAAAGGGATTTTTCTAGAATTCATTAATAAAGAGTTATTTTTGTACTTTATGATTTCTCTACTTTGTTCTGGAACGATCTTTGTGAATGATTATAAAAGGAGACCCCCGAGCGCGGTCCAGTCAGTATCCGTTTGATGTTCGACGAGTGGTTATAGCAGGTTAACTATTCCGAGCATTGTGTTGATCGACGACGGTTATACTGCCTTTGTTGTGTGAGTATTGTGTAAAGTCTTTTTGTGAGTGTATTGTAAAGTTAATGTGTAGTTTTTGTGAATGCAGTTTGTGTTTTGTATGTTAGTGTAATCTATAAAAGTGATTGTAAGTAAGCTAAGTAAGCTATTTATTGTTTGTTATTTATTTTAAGTGAATTATTAAATCATTTACTGTAATACTTAATTATAATTAGTTTAATCATTTATTTTGTAATCTTTTAATGTAATAAATCTTTGTAATTGTAAATTTTAGTGTATTAATTATTTAATAACCTAGATCCCGAGACGGACCTTAGCAATAAGTGTCACAATATTTTTATGAAACCTCAAGATTGAATTAGATCTCTTACTTCTGTAGAAGAAATGATTGAAGCTAAGTTATTATGATAAATACAATTTCAAATATGAATAGTGATCAATGCAGTAAACTAAATGCATTAAAAAAATACTGAAACCACAACCATTTGACAATGAGTACATAAACAGTTCAAGTTTTAAACATAACCTACAAGTTACATCTTTGAAGTGATAATGTATGTACTTGAAGCAAATAAACTTTTTACAGACATGATATGTTTGCAATCACATTACTTTGTCAATAACAGGTATAGATACTGTAGTCACAAGATTGCCTATTGCGTATGGATGGGCTGTGAGGAAGAGAAGTTAAAATTTGGCAGTGCTACCAACCTCAACAGTCAGACACTACTCGTACATTTCATTACCATGCAGTTTCTACATACATTTTGTAAGCTGTGGTTAATTCAAAGAAAATGCTTTCTTCATAAACCTTTTATAAGAAATAAATGTGACCTGCAATATTTCCTATTGCTTAATTACATGACTAAAAATGTTTGATTTACTGTAATTACTAGCCTACCTTACTCCATTGAAACCAAATTTTCTATGAATGAATCGCCTTCTTTAGTATCGTTGTCACCGGCCTCTTCACTATCAGTTCCACTAGTATATTCCTAACCATTTCTTTTTTTTACCAGATGTCAACAAAACTGTTCGACATCTGGTTGACATCTGCTTTTTCACGTCTTTAATTAATTCATTTATTTTTTGAATTGTGGAAAGAGAAACTTCAGAGAAATTAGCCTTTCGCTCATGGCTTTTGTTAAGAGGCAGGGAAATGCATTTTTGTTAAGCTATAACTTCACAGCATTTTATTACACTGCACATTAGATTTTGTTCAGCAGTATCAATATTCTGCCTTCGTTTTCGAGAAAACAACATTTTTATTTACGGTAACAAACAGTTATATTCGTACAGTTAACCTACAAAAGATTCCGCGATATCATACTGTATAAATGCTCTGGGTATAGTACAAGTTGTTGTTTTTGTTGGACTAAAATTAAAGCAGTCGTGCATGCGCACTGATGCTTTCCCCCTTTACCCCTCGTTGCAAACAAGGGCAAACTCGTAACTCAAGTAACTATAGATGAAGTGTTAATTATTTGCACTCGATCTTCTAGTTACAGGGCTACAAAAAATAGTTTCTTATCACATGGTCAGCCAATTATAAGACTGAAGTATTTAAGAACAGAAGAGGTACAGAGGTACAGAAGACACTACAGTCGAAATTATCTCCTCTGAGAGTAATGAATTTCATTATTATACATCCAGATACTGTAGTGAATTAATAAAGGTGTCATTTGTAGGGTGTAAAGTAGATGCTTTGCAAATTGCCTGGCATGCTGATAAGCATACTTTTTCCACTCGAAGTGGAAGGGAATGGTAAACCACCTCACTCTTCGTTTTATTTAGTAAAGCCTCTAGAGGTTCAAACCAGCTTTCGGCCGATTACCTAAACAACAAGTCAAATACATTATATATATTTTAACTCGGTGACGTTTAAAGACCTCCTGGTCAAAGAAGAAAGTAAATGTGCAAGACAAAAAAATAACAATTTAATATTAGTGAATATATGATACTAAGCCCATTATATTTCAAATGTAACTTCTAACTTATAGACTGATCTTTTAGAATGTAATAATTTAAAAACTAAACTGACTTGGGGCACTACACCAAAGCGACCAACGTTTTAACTTATACAGTATAAACTTAAAACAAGAATTAGTTTTTCGTATTGAATATACTGACCAATAAATGTTTGGATAATTGACAGGAGTTATGCCTCCGAATTGAAATACTAATTGATACTAAAAAAATCGTTTCTCTTTAAATCATATTTTATTAGGTCCCTTTCATTTTATTTTATCGATCTCTCTATCTTTTTCTAACTTACTTTATCCAAATTATATTTCTATCCTTTTCTAATTCGTGTAACTTTTTTAAATATTTATTTTTACTGAAGTTATTACGCTTGTATTTACATTTTATATATCTAACTTTATTCTGTATACTGGAAACAGGGTGGTCATAAAGCAATTCTCGTTTTATTTTTTAAATGTATTTATATATTTTTATTTAGTGATGATGATGCAAGCCTTGACTTGTGCGTCGTTAATGACATAAAAATAAAAAAATGACCTGATCAGGAATAGAACCCGGGATCCTTGTTATGAAGCCAGTTGCGCTAACCACAACTCCAGTGGGTTGGCTGAAATTATAATTGAGATAATTAGACTAAAGATCTTATTATTGAAGACCTCGGCGGAAGAAGGGGAAAGCTCCGCTTTTTAATTTGTTTAGATTTTGAGGTTTCAATACATAAATATGAAAAAATTATCTTCCTTTTAGTTCAAAAATGGAACAGTTCCATACAATGGTCGATAGGATATTGTGCCTCCTTTAACCTCCTCTAGTTCCATAGGGCCTAATTAACACCTTTGATGAAATATTTTTTAATCATCCTATGACCACTACGTACTGGTCCAACAATATATTTTTTACATCCCTGAATGATTATGCATTATATTTTATTTTTTGTTATTATCTCTATGTATATATTTATAAAATTTTATTAAAAGTAAACAAACAAACAAACAAAAGAAAAATATACAATTTAAATAAAACATCCTATAACTAAGTACTAATATTTCTTCTTTATTCAACAGCGAATTTAGTTGCGGTTTAGTACAAAGAACTTCAGACGCTAACGGCAAAATACAACAAACAGTAGTAACTTAGTTTAATATTGGTTTGAATTAATTTTGTGTATGAATATTTATTTCTGTAAAGTTTTACATATTCCCATTATAATAAAGTATTTGTTTTTTAAATTATACAAGCTCTATTATAATATAACTTATCTTGTTATATTGTACTAATAAATTAATAAATTTAATTGACGTTTCGATGCAGTTTAAGTTAAAATTTTGTCTATAAGTTTCTTTATATTTATATTGGTCGTTTTCCAATTGTACTTAACTTATATATATTTGTTTTTAAATAATATATTTTAACTTATTTGTATAAGACTACTACAGTCTTATACCAATACTTGATCAAATTTAGTTAGCTGGTCTGAAGACCAGCTGTCACTGGTCTACAGCTAAGACCAGCTAAGACATTACAGCTAAAACCAGCTGTCATCAACTAAATTTGATCAAGGTTCGTTTAAAATTTTGATGGGACTGCCAAGGTCCGGCCAACGTTTTACTTAAAACTTCCTTGCCAACTGTAAAGATTTAGATAGGTAATCGTGCTGAATTTTAATACTATTATAATTGTTGATTTTGAAAAGTTACAGATTCATTTATTACCACACTACTTGCTTACTTCAATATGCGTGTCATCAAACAATTATTGAATGATGTGATTATCAAAATAGTAAGCTCTATTCAATGTTTCTTGTCTTGCGATTTTGGATATGTTATGTAAATATGTTCTGTTCTGTAAAAAGTTATTTTGCTTTAAGGTGAGACTGTATGATGGTTTTCACTGAAAATTTCAATTTTTGATTTTTTATGTTTTTTAATAGTTCAGACTTATATCTACAAGAAAACCATTAAATTACGTCAAAAATTATTTTAATGAAAAATTTAAGTTTTTAGCAGGCATATCCAGAAAAATAATCATTTCAAAAAGAACCAATATTTTTCGTAATTTTATACCTATAGTTTTAGAGCTAAGGGAATTATAGTTTTTTTTATGCGTTACTGTTTTTGATATTCTCAGCTGTTGGTAGTCTACAGCTTTCTAACCAACTGTTGATGGGAAATTTTCTATGTTTGTGTACATTTTCTATTTGATTTGTTCCTTTTTGTTTTTTGGCTGTTCCCGTAAATTTAGATTTTAAAATTTAGGTACATTTTTCTCGGAACCCATTAAACCTAGCTGGCTGAATTTTTTACCAATTATTCATCTTGTACATACAATAATACCGACATTTTAATAACTTCCTCAGATGCTCTAACAATTACTAATATCCAAAAAAAAACGCATAAAGAAATTTGTAAATATTTTATGTTATTCGTTAATTTGTTTTTAATTTTATGGGCTCACAGATTAAATTGAAAAATTGTGAGTAGCTAGAAAAATCCGACAACTAAAACTGCGTAAAGTTTCATTTATCTATCTTTTACCAATCATACGAAAAATGTAGCCTACCTAAAAATAGCAAATTTAACATTGGCGTGATACAAAGTACAGTCTTCCCTTGGGTAGGCTACATGCATTATTACTTCAAAAATGTAAACTGTTGGTTATGTTTAAAACTTGAACTGTTTATGTACTTATCTTCAAATGGTTGTGGTTTCAGTATTTTTTTTTCATGCGTGCAGTTTACTGCACTGATCACTATCGGTATCTGAAATTGGTTTTGTTTTAACCCTTTATAGGGCCCTTTATAGGGCAGTACTACGGGGGAAAATATATATGTTGTGAAACGTTTAATTTTGCTGTACAGGGACTTGAATAATGTATTTCTAGGGCCAGAACAGTAAGATATTACTTTGTTTTGATGATAAGCCCTGGTAAATATACTTACCAAGAAACTTTTTTTTGAAATGGAAGTCACATAATGTTTAGTGGTAAGAATGCTTATAAAAACAACTTGTAGTCCTATATAACAGAAATATGAATAGAATAACTTGTCTCAACTTTATATTAGCATGAATGCTTGCTTTCGGGAAAAACTATAATTTTCTAAGCACTGTACAAAAGTAACAACAAAACAAAGCGGTAGCGTACGCTTGTATGAATCTTCACCACATTCGTTCACTCTCGAATAAAATGGTCGCTGCGCCTAATTTCAAAATGTGGATAGCCTACTTATTACCAAAGAACATCTATAACAGATTAAAATACCGGTAAGGTTCAACTTATTCTTAAATAAAGTCGACCTTATTGCCAGTGGTAAGTATACTTACCAAAGACCTATAAAGGGATAATAACTTAGCTTCAATCGTTTATTCCTAGAGTTTGGCTTATCTTTTAAAAACGCCCTGTAGATTATTGGATCAATAGATAGTAGCTACATTTCTGTTCAAGCCCCACTTTCAGACCTAGATTATTTTAGCAAAGTAGGTAGGTCTGTCTACTTATTTTCATAATCATATATTTTACCTAATTTTAATGACCTCTTTTTTGCAGGTTGAAAAATCCAAAAGACTTTTCTTAGAAAATTTCCGTAAGCTGATCATTTTTATTGAAATGTTACTCATCGTAAGTGTTTTATTTTCTTTTTAATAATTTTACAAGTTTTTATTGCCTTTTTCGAACTTGGTGTCAATAGCTTACAATTAGAAACATAACCAAAAACAAAATATGAAACAAGAAACCGGGAATTTTGGATAAAATCGAAAGTTAACATTGCATAATTAATGTCTCAAAAAAGTAAAAAAGTTTAAATTTTAAAGATAATTTTTTTTAAAGGAATATTCTGTTTTTATTACGTTTTTCAATTATCTTTGTTATGTTTGTAACCAAATATCGACAATTCTCTAAAGTTTGAAATTATTTTTTGTTGAAGTTGAAAACTGTGACGCAAGATTCTTTCTTGCAAATATATATTTTTTAAATAAATGACTTATCTCGGAAATCTTTTGAGGAATCAAGTTGAAATTTTTGGAGAGTACTATTTTCATCCATCGTTAATTACTAAGTAATACCAAAATTTATTTTAAATGTTATCACCTTGATATTTTCAAAGGATTGTGAAGGTGACATAGGCCTACTACAAAAATTTGGCTAATATAGACAAACGTATACCAATTGGCGCCCTTCGTCAATAAAAGTGTCTAGGGAACTTGTTTTAATTTAACGTTTAAAATATTATTTTTTGTTAATTAACCGCTTAGCAAACTTTTTATGCACAATTTATTAAGTTGGATTGTGAATATGAACACTACACAATTAGGATCTAACCCAAACATTTTTAAATTGTCATATAATTTTAAATAATATATAAATTATTTAATTTTTTTCTAGCGTCAGATTAAAGCCTAATTCTGATTTTTATATATAGATTTCGTTTGATATAATCTATATTATTTAAAATTATTATTTTTACGATTATTTTATTACTTATTTTTTATATTAGCCTATTTTCACGTCATATATAATATATGACGATGCAATATTATATTGCAATATATATAAGTTATATATTATTAGTATAGCTGAACTAGCAATATAATTGCGAGCATACTCGTGTTTGAATATGTTTGGACAGTGGATAGTGGCGTTAATGCTCCATGTGACGTGGATCTGAGTAGTAGTGAACACAATGTCGCAGTTTGAACAGCGTGCGAATATCAAGGTCATGTCTAAATTTGGAAGTCATCTTAAGAGACGCTGTTGGCTCTGCAACAAGTTTACGGTCATAATGCACTAAAAACATCCGCTGTTTACGACTGGTTTGGACGGTTTACGAAAGGGCAGGAGACATTAGATGACAACGAGCAGCGAGAGATCGTTGACATCCTTAAAAGGGAAAAAATTGCAAAAGTGAAACAACTGATTTTAATGATCGAAGAATAACAATCGCAGAGTTGGCGAACGAAGTTGATATCTCACGGGAATCAATTCATGTCATTTTACGCGATGATTTGAAAATAAGACGCGTCAATGCTAAGTTTGTTCTGTGATAATTGAACACGGATCAGATGGAATGTCGCATGACAATCACCGGTGAGCTGTTTGAGACACTTTCGAAGGACCCTACGTTTCTCTAACAGATCGTCACTGATGATGAGTCTTCGGTATTTGCCTACGACCCAGAGACGAAACAGCAATCATCGGAGTGGCACACAACATCGTCTCCCAGACAAAAGAAGTCCATCGAATCAAATGTGGCGACATAGCTCCAACAGATTCCGAAAGAAGCCTTCTACCACTGCTTCCAACAATAGCAGGATTGATGGTGCTAGTGTGTGTGTGTGTGTGTGTGCGCGCGCGCGCGCGCAAGGGTCATTCTTCGAAATTGATTAGGAAAGCATTGTCATTGGTCATAACATTAGCATGCTGAACCACCATACCGAGAACTTTTAAACTTCTTCTTATCATCCCTCTCCGACCGGAGGTTGGCAATCATGATGGCTATTCGGACTTTGGACACCTCAGCTCTGAACAGCTCTACTGAGGTACAATGAAAACAGTCGCGAAGTTAATCCAAAAAATCCAAAAAATTCTTCTTCTCCACACATCTCTCGTCCCCTGAATTTTGCCTTGTATTATCAAGCGAAGCATTTCATATCTTGGTTCACGTATAATGTGACCCAGATATTCTATTTTCGTTTTTTGAATGGTGTAAACAAGCTCCTTTTATTTTCCAATTCTCCGCAAGACTGTCTCGTTGCATTTATCCGTTCAGGGTATTTTTACCATGCGCCGATACAACCAAAGCTCAAACGCTATTCTCCTGATATTCATCTACTTCATCGTCCAATTTTTTTGAACACCCTCGTATATTATTTTACGTGACAATAAAATTTGTACGTTTATTTATTTATATATCCATGCGAGGATTTACAGCCCCAGCCGTATCTCGCTTCCTAAGCATCACCTTTCTCTGTCTCGCAAGCTCCCATCAAAAAACCGCCACAAAGACATTGCTTTCTGCACCCCATCCAACCATGTCACTTCCGGCCTATCCCTCCTTCTTCTACCGCCTGGCATCCAGTCCCATACCCTCTTTGGTCACCTACCATCCTTCATCCTCTTCAAATGGCCAAAACATTTTAACTGCAGTTAATATGGTTTTATTTATTTATAGGTTCCATTTTAACATGTGTTAGGTAGGTACTAATTACAGGTTTTTTTTAACAGATGTGTTTACTCCTAATGTACAAAATATGTACAATACACAAACACACTAAATTGTTATAACAATGAAACAGAAATCTAACCTGAAACACTTAGCCTAGGTATCTTTGATTTTTTTCACTTTTATATCTCCCAATAACTCTTGAAGTAGGTAGGCCTACACAGTATTACATGTTCTACATGTTCTATTACAGATATCAATACATAGTAAATAAAAAACTAATAAATCATAATCTAACGTCTGATACAACAAAGAGATACAGGCACTGTTAAGCCTGAATAGACACATAACTTACCATAAGAACACTCGTCACTTTAAATGGGCTAACAAATTAAACACACATACTCTTAAACCGAGACATATCACATAATAGTATCATAATGATCGTGAATTATGATCTTTAATAAAATGAGAGATAGGCCGATTAGGTGATCTATGATTTTTTTTTCTTCATTATAGATCACACTTGATTGATTACTAATCGTTAATTGTTATACTGTAGCATTTCAAATGTGATAAGTTACATCTTATCAGATGATTTTAAATGCAAGAATATTCATCCTTCCTTTTTATAATTTTTTTTATCGTAATACTAGGTAGTTATCGTTATTTACTAAGTCTACTTGTACGAACAGATAGTAAATAATTTGGATTAAATCTTATCAGATTTAGCTTCTAAGTAGGCTAATTATAAAATAAATTAATTAATAAAGTATACACTTTATCACAATGCGGAAAAATTAGAAAATTTTATAGCATTAAGTACTTCGGGAAGATAATACTACAACCGAAGACAAGCGAAAAGGAAGTGAACGACAGCAGACGAGGAAAGACGGCCGGTGCACTTCGTGGAACTCACCAAATGTGAATGATATACGAGGTATGGCTGTTAAATAACGAGACTGACGTTGTAATAAAAAATTATTTTAATAATTTTAGTATATAGGCCTACATAATCACTTATTGTCAACTTCAATATACACTCCTTCTCTACCCCTACAACGCTCCATGAGAATCCATTACTGGAAACAGGGCTGGAAGTCGTCTTCTCTCAGGTCCTTCAGGACACGTGCCGCTTTCTCTTTTACAGCTTCCACAGACTCAAATCTTGTCTTTTTTAATACAGATTTCACCTTAGGGAACAGGTAGAAGTCATAAAGTGCAAGATTTGGTAAACAAGGTGGATGTTCTAACACTGAGATGCTATACTTGGCTAGGAACCTCTTGACAGATAACGCGGAATAAGCTGGCGCATTGTCTTGGTGGAGAACCCATAATTTGTCCTTCCAAATTTTGGGGTATTTTTTCCTTACTCTTTGATGTAGTTTAGAAAGTACCTCAAGGTAGTAATATTAATTAATTGTTTGGCCTTCAGGAACCCAGTGAAGGTACACAATCCCATGAATATCATAAAAAAATCATCATTACTTTAAATTTGACTGCTCATTCAAGCTTTTTTGGCTCTTGGTGAAGTTCGGCTCCTCCAGTGCGTAGATTGGCACTTTGTTTCGGGATCATAAGTAAAAAACCACGTTTTATCACATGTTATTATCTTCTACCTGTTCCGTAACGTGAAATTTGCATTAAAAAGGACAAGATTTGAGTCTGTGGAAGCTGTAAAAGAGAAAGCGGCACGTGTCCTGAAGGAGATGACAGAAGATGACTTCCAGCAGTGTTTTCAACAATGGAAAATTCGCATAGAGCGTTGTAGGGGTAGAGAAGGAGTGTATATTGAAGGTGAGAATAAGTGATTATGTATAAAATAAAAATAAAATTTTTTACAACATCAGTCTCGTTATTTAATAGCCAAACCTCGTAGACTAAGAAGAAAACAATCTCAAGACAAGCCAAGATTAGACATTATAATAGGCCTACTGTGATAAAACTTGCGTGTCTGTACGCGAGTGAGAGCCTTAGAATAACCGGGAAGGATGGTCTCAGAGAAGCAGAGGAATTTGAGAGAAAGATCCTCCGTAAGATAACTAGTTCGAAGATAATAGATGGAAAATTTAGTTTACGAGGTCGAGAAGAACTGCACCAGGAAAATGAATGATTAATGAAAACACGATTAGAAAAAAAAGAAGGCTAAAATTCTACAGACACCTGTAAGCTATAGAATGGATGACAACCAATTGATAAAACAAATTTTTAAGTTACTAAAAATAGACCAAAAGTGCCGAGTAAATGGTTTAAAGAAGTCAGAAAGAATATTTAAAAAACTGAAATAAACCGATAAAACTATGAACTGAACGAAATTCATACAAATAATTACCGACTTTATGGGTTCCTATGAAGACCAAAAACAGAACAACCGGTGGATAGAAGAAAAGAGAAAAGCCTACAGTGGGCGAATGCTAAGAATGTGGGTGAAAATAGGCTAATAAAAAAACTCTTTTTTACCCTTGAGAGCTCAGGCTCCCCAAGAATTTTGGCAGGCATGTCGCTTATATTGTAAAGCATTAAAAATGCAGCAAATTAATCGATTTTAAAGAAAATCGTAGGAGCTGCTTTTGAGAGAATTGATAAAAGTGAAAAATCGCACGAATGAACTTCCAGTTGGCCAATTTTGATGAAAATGCTCGAGTTGGGTCTCATTGAGGTAGATTACTCCAAATTTCAACTTTGTTCGTTATTTCGTGAGGTAGTATGGTTATACACTCACACCAATCGGTAAAAACAAGTTTTTGTGTTCAACGGGCCTAAAAACGTGTATTTCCGGTGAAAACTCGATTTCAAAAATCGACAAGTAAACAATACTTTTATTCCCTATAGTTATAAGGCAAGATAAAGTAAAAATAGATCCAGATAATTTCTAAAATTTAATTTTTATAAATTTTTAAAACACTTGTAACCTTAAGTCTCATTATTTCATTTTCACTGATTGATTGGAGGTATGTGTTTTCAGGACGAACTTTACGACATCTTTGATGATGATAAAACTTTAACATCAAAATCAACAATAAGTGACAAAAATAATTCAAAAATTTTCTCGTATTCTAAACAATATTATCAAAAGGTGAGTTTAAGATCATTTTCGTCTACTGAATTTTTGTTGATTTTTCCATTTGGTAACTTTTTGCTAGTAATAGACAGTATTTGAATCACTTGTTTGAAAAACCACACAATCATGCCCATTTTTCAAAATTGAGTTAGTGTTAAAAATCAAATATTTCATCGCCTTCCTGTTATTTTATAGAGAAAACCACGAGTCCAGTTACTAGAGTAGGAGATTTAACCTGCAAAAAATTCATTTTTGTTTGAGGAACAACATTAGAAATACTTTTATGGCCATCAGCAGAAAAAGATGATTAGCCCGAAGAAATGTAGTAGTAATTATTCTTTTCTTAAAATAAAAATGAATAAAAATTTTAACTAAGTTTATAATAACACAATATTATCTTAAACAAATATTCTGTAAATTAATATTAGGCCTATAATAGGCCTATTATAAATAGACTGGAGTATCCTAAGTAAAACAATTTGCATTAGGTCTATTTATTTCGTCAATATTGTTTGAGAAAAACCACAAGTCCATGCTGGAAAATTCCCTCGTTTAATAATATTCATAAAAAATAAGATAAAATTTATAAAAAATGAATTCATTACTTTTAAAGAAGTACTTCAAATTTATGTTAAATTTTCAGCAATATGTATTCAATAAAATTAGAAAAATAGTTTCTGTATTTCTGAAAAATCATTTGCGTTGGACTCAAGTTGTTTCTCTAACAAGTAATTCATATAAATAACATAAATTATTTAACAATATACATAGACTTAGACCTAAGTGAGAAGGTATCTCTTGTTTTTCACTAGGCTGTAATAGCCTACAAAATTCATTATAGCCTAATGAATATCTTACCAGGGCTCTTATCGCGCTCTTATTTTCGGATGACAAGTGGATTATACAGGAGAGTGAAGATGAGCTTCTAAGAGCAGTTTATGTTTTAAGTGATTTATGTAAAAGGTAGGCTATATACCAGTTTCGGTTGCTAAACCAAAAATTATGGCATTCAGAGGGAAGTATCCCACTGTGAGCTTTGATAGGGACTTGGTTGATTAAAATAAAATAAATAAATTTCAAGCTATTTGTGATACCATTAACAGGACACTGGGTAGCAGAGCTAGAACAGAGACAGTAGTGAAGTTCTACAAGGTAATGGCAGCCCCAGTCCTTTTTTATGGAAGTGAGTCATGCGTTACCACGAAACCCCAAGAAAATATTAGGTTTTTGGCTCATGCCATGAAATTTTTTCGGATGTTTTGGGTATGAAACGTGTGGCAGCAAAATTTGTTCCAAAATTGTTGAATTTCGAACAAAAACAGCGGCGAATGGAAGTTGCTCAGGAGTCACTAAATGAAGTCGACAACGATGCGGATCTACTCAAACGTGTTATAACAGGTGACGAAACATGGGTTTACGGATACGATGTCGAAACTAAGGCTCAATCGTCCCAGTGGAGGCATTCTGGATCGCCAAGACCGAAAAAGGTTCGACAAGTGCGGTCGAACGTGAAGGTTATGCTCACTGTGTTCTTCGATTTTAATGGCATAGTGCATCATGAATTCTTGCCACAAGGTCAAACAATCAATAAGGAGTACTACCTACAAGTTCAACGCCGTTTGCGTGAAGCAATCTGAAAAAAACGCCTGGATTTGTGGCAAAACAATTCATGGCTTTTGCACCACGATAATGCACCTGCTCACACTTCATTGCTTGTTCGTGAATTTTTGGCCAAAAACAAAACTGTAACGATGCCTCCATATTCGCCAGACATGGCTCCATGTGACTTTTTTCTATTTCCAAAAATAAAGAGAACATTAAAAGGCCGTCGTTTTACAAGCATAGATGACATTAAAAGCGAATCGGTGAAAGAGCTAAAAGCTATCACAAAGATCGAGTTTCAGAAGTGTTTCGAGGATTGGAAAAAGCGTTGGCACAAGTGTATTGCATGCGAAGGGGACTACTTTGAAGGCGACAATATTAATGTAGATGAATAAATAAATATTTTTTTCAAAAAACGAAAATTCCCGTTATTTTTTGAACAAACCTCGTACATCCAGACTCTGTGGTGAAGGTCCCATTTGTAGGGTGGAAATTTAATTCAGTAAAAAGGTAGGCTGTTTTTTGAGGGTCTGGCATGCTGATAAGCATACGTTTCCACTCAGTGAGGAAAGCAATTGTAAACTACCTTACTCCTCGTTTTTATTAGCATAGCCTCTAAAAGTTCAAACCAGCCTTTTTCTAATTACCTAAACAACAAGCTGCTATTAGTAATATACTAATTTTTTTATCATATAATCTGAGAATTTGTGTCAATGCAAATACCCCAAATGATATTTCGCCACTGATTTAATCGGTATAATGAGAATTTAGGCTGTTGTTTCTCCCCATTAAGTTAAGTGGCCAGCAAATAGAAGTTTTACTGTATACCCTATCTAAAAAGAATAAAATAATACAAAATAAATGAACAATTTAAATAGTTTAGTAATTTATAGGATATATAGATACATGTAGGTTTGAATTAAAGAAAGAAAGAAAAGGCATGAAGTATGAAATACATTTTATTACTTATAAAATGGCCGTCATAAGTATAGGTTAGTTTATAATATAAAAGATTCTTATTGCAAGAGTATGGTTGTATATACAAGTTGTAAAGTAAAAATGCGATACCTTACGACACGGCTTTATACCCAGCAATAAAATGAAAACGGCTTCGAACCAACCGGCACGATGGGGAGACTCCATCCTAGCATTTATCGACAAGATCAAATGGTTGAATCTGATTGGTTAGAATAATATATAGCTCCGCCTTTGACCAATCAGGTTAGGTTATCCCTTCGGTTACATTCGGTACATTGTACGAATCTTTCAGATCTGTTCTTATAGAAATCAGCTGTGTTTAGTCCAACCTAAACCCTCGACGGTGATGTATCTTGTAAAGATTTTGTGCGCAAACGGAAACGGTTTTCATTATCTTCAACTTGTGCGTGTTTTTATTTATTTTTCATTGTAAATTAACCAAATATAATTTAATTTAATTAATATTTAATCTTGATTGACAATATTGTTTTAAAACAAATTATATAGGATACTGTATTTTATAATATAATATTAAAACGAATAAAAATATATAAATGTATTTAATTTATTTTGTTTTCAATATATAAATAAATATTTTATATAATAATCTCTATGTCGGAACACTGGATCACTGTTTTCCTTCAACGAAACCTATGATAAAGGTGTCGTGTTTACCAGATTTCAACGGTTTGGGTATGAAGGTAAGACATTTTATGTATTTATTTATTTAGACTAATAATATAATATATTTGTTTTAGTTTTTAGTTATGTTTTTATATAAATATGTAAATGAACAATCTTATTTCTATTTCTTCAATCGTTTTTTAATAATAGGTAGTGATTGTTTTTCTTACGTTGATGTTTTCTTTTTCATTGCTATTTTCCGTCTTTATAAGCCATTTTATAATCATATTGAAATGAAAAAACCATTAAAATATTGGTAGATTCATCGTTACATTAATCTGAAATTACAGTTCTAGTAGGATAAGCTGTCAAAGACTTGAAATGTTTATTCAACTTAGTCTAACAATTTAAATTAACGTTACCTGCGCCAAAAAAAAATCTCATTAACATTTGTGAAATTATTAAGCTTCTTGAAGTTGCTTTAAAGTTTGCATTAATTTGTTTAGGCTATTTGTGTCCAGGAGACTCCAAGATACCATGTCTAGGATAGGACATGTATAGGATATGTCAGTTATAACACCTGAAATACATAGACTAGATAAGAATCACTCATTTCTAACATTAACGATTCTCCTTTTGTTATTGGCCTATTAAGTGATAGACTAATAGCCTATTTGGGCCTAAATTAATTAATAAACCAGTAGGCTCATAGCCTAAATATTAAAAATCGTTTCGGATTTAGCCAAAGATTAAATTTCTTTACCTTGGTCTATACAGTTTTTAACAGGCAGTAAGATATTCACAAATCATTATATGGTTCGCATATTTTGACTATGGTATAACAAGTAGACCTATAGTATGTCTCCAATTGGAAAAGATTCTTTAATTTTAGGCTAACTGTTTTAATAAATCTTATTATGAAGAAATAGGTTCGGAATAATTTAAGTAACAAAGTAGGCCTACGCAAACTTCAACTATGAAAAAGAAGTTTTCGTATGCTTTACCAGTAGGAGTTTGACAATATCTTATTAAAATTTTTCCCGAAATTATTTAGGCTATAATATGAAAACTGCAACATATGAATCGGCACATTTCGAGATTTAACTTAACATAGCTTAATTTATTTAAGCCTACTTTTATTAAGTATAGGGTACAATTTTATTTAATTCTTAATTAATAACTTTTAAAATTTTAATTTACAAAACCTTTTTGACACTAATCTGGACTTATGGTGTCCAGCTCTTTTAAGCAGAGTAACTTAAAGTCCATCCAGGCCTTACAGTCAAAATTCTTAAGACTTGCTTCTGGTGCTCCTTTTTATGTAAGCAATAAAACCCTCCACGACGGTTTCGAAATTGTGACAGTAACGGAACTAACCGCGTCATTTTATAGTAAATTTCTCGATTGACTGAATGATCATCCCAACCAACTAGCCCGTGATCTAAAACAAGGAACTTCCCAACTGTATGTCGTCGTCTAAAGCGAAAATAAAACAAAGTGTTCTCAGTCTGAATAAGGGACAACACACGTAGTTCTAAACGGAAATTGTATCACTGGGTAGGCCTACCTCTTTTCCTGAAAGGAAAATTCCACACCACCCTTTAAATTAAATACAAAAATTGAACGGAAATTGTCCAGCTGATTGCAAAATACCGAAATAAAAATTAAAGACAAAAAATTAATTTAATCAAGACTTATTATTCAGAAAAATTGGCTTATTCAAATATTTTTTTATAAATGCTGTATTCACAGACTGTACTCGGATATTGTAGATGTAATTTACTTGCGTAAACTCGGATAAGACATTTAGACTAATGATTTTGTAGCCAATTACTTAGACTACTCATATGTGAGTAAAAAATTAATGAACTTTTAAAACGTAAGCAATTTCTTATCCGAATTTTGATCTATTTCTTACCTTCAAGTAGTAAACAGAAAAACTAACAAGTAGGCCACAGTAAACAATTTATCAGTTACTAGTTTAGTTGACTAAACTAGTGATATTTAGGTATATAATAAGTCTGTACTAGGTTTAAAGAAAACTACAGAGAATTAAGTAAGCTTATAGGTTTATATTGGATGCAAAAAATAACCTTGTTTTTAATTCAAATGAAAAACTATTAGACTACCATGTAGCCTACATGCACCATGTGTCGTAAGGCAATAGAAAACGGAACCAATAATCTCACCATGAATAACAATATGTCTATCTAACCTACTGTTAAAAAGATAAAATTGTTATGGTATGCGTTAGCCTACAACGCGGAGGTCCCGTGTTCGATTTCCGGCTAGGTCTGGAAATTATTGCAAGTCAAAACCCACCGTTAAAGGTTAAATAACTCACAGTAGTCACTAAAAACGAAGCTGTTGATGCAACTTCAAAATAAACTAAAAAATTAAATTGTTATGAGTAGCTACTAGCTTGGACATTAAAATATACTAATTACTAGACTAGTCATAATAGCCTAGAACTTGTTTTCAATTAAATTAAATCCTACTGTTACACCTTTAAACACTTAAATATGATATTGAACGTACAAATAATTCTGAATAGGTATTGAAGTTTAAAAATTTTTAAATTTAAATTACAACGATATGTCCAGGGTAGCTATCTCTGGTTAAGCAAATACCGTTTCCAGGATGCAAAAATTGACTGTTAGGGCCAATTTAGAAGCAAAACGATGTGATTTTAAAATATATTGTTTTTTAAAGAGGTTAAAAAAGAGTGATTTTTATAAAAAAAATTGATGAATGTCCAGTATTTCTGAAAAAGAAAGTTTATTAATTTTTGAAAAGTAAAGATAAAACTTTTAACCCTAGGCAATCGTCGATTTTGAGACGATGCTACCGCTTCTTGAACCGGTCGCGTCACGAATTCGGATTTGCTTCATAGCATTGCAGTGTTGTCGTTTTAGTTTTAAATTCAACTACAGACAGCGTTGCTGTTTTGTATAATAGTTTAGTAATGTATAAAATAAATTTTTACGTATAATACAATAGTTTTAGTTGCATATTTTGGCTGTGTTTTTCTGTTGAAACCACACTATCCTAGAGCTGAATTTGGTTATTTCTTGGTTTACATGATGTGTTTTTGTATTTATTTTCTTCGATTTTGAACATATAGCCGGTTTTTAATTTTATTTTGAAATAAAAATTATAAGTAGGCCTAACGATTCGTATGTAATGAATTTTGAAAGAAGAGCTTAAGAAAGTTTTCATCTGAAATTTTAGAAAAATTATTTTCAGATAGCTTCAGCATCTTTAAATGTCAGATAAAAATTTCAATAATGTATTTATTATAATTTTCCTAAGTTTTCTTGTTATTTTGATACGTCACGTTATAAGGTTTGTGATTTATAACAAATTTTTAATGATTTCTTCACGGTTCGTTTACCTATAGACTACATTATGCTAGAAATTCTCTGCCGGTCTAGAAAAATGTTATTGTCGGCTATAGGGTTAAAGAGAAAAACAGATAAATTTTTTTTTAACAAAATAGACCCTCATATCAACTTAGAACAATCGCATAACTTATGAAAATGTACCATGCTACGATTCGGTCAAAATTTATAGCAACCTGCCAACTCATTAAAAAATCTTTCACTTTACAGTCTTTTATTAAATTAAAATTAAAGCAACTGCTGGAAAAATAATTTTATTTTACAAAAACTAAAAGACTAGAAATTAATTCGTGATTTATAGCCTACGCAAAGTTTTCATGTTAATATGAAATGATATTTATTGTCCTTAAAAAAATAGTTTGCATTTTCAATAACAAAAATAACATATGTTTTTACAATTATGCAAGATTACAATCTGTTCACTTGAAATAGAACAATCAGCAATTTTGATAAATGTTAATTAACATGATTACGATTTCATTATAGGCCTAATTATTAATGAAATTGAAAATAGTAATAAATTAATATTTTTAATAAATACAATGATGACTTTGAAGTAAATCAGTTAGAAAAAAAAGATAATAAGTGTAACAATTTTCTTTAAAATCTATAACCTAAATCAAAAACATTATGTCTTTTCAGTCTTGAAAACCCGGTATCAATGTTATTTAGTAGATTCAGAGCCAGGAAGTTTGGATGGCTGTTCAGTTTTTTTTCATATATACGACTGAATTATGATATAGTTTGTTTCACTGAGTGAATAGTAAGATCGGCATATATAAATACAAAACAGATGAAAAATAAATTAAGTTATATGACATAAAAATGCAAAATATTAAATAAACAACCCATAATATAAATATTTTGACATTAAATTTAATAGGCCTAATGGAAACAATAAAAATAATACTAAGGAGTAGAACATTTATAACGATTTATAACGAAGAGTTGTTTTTAAAATTGCAATAAATAGAAATTATTTAATTTTCGTAAAATTGCTCCGAATAATTAGCTACACCCGAAAGAGACAGTTGAATCCAGTTTTTCAACGGATAGGCCTATTAGATTTCATTAATAGTATAAAATGTTCTTCTAGCAGAAGCTGTATTAGTTTATTTTTAAAACTGTATAGGTCTAGAGAAAGATCTTTCAAACGATCTGATAAGTTGTTACAAATTTTTGTTGAGACACACTAGGTTAAATTACTTTTTTGTGTCCGGTTGTTCTATATTGCAAAATTCTGTTCCGAATGAGGAACAAAAATTGAAAAATGTATGGTCTTTGCATAATTTGTAGCTAAACAAATTAGTCAGTTAGGTTAGTTTTAGTTTTGTCATTCTTTCTTTGTTTAATTAATATTTTTTTAGTTTGACATAAAGAATAGGTTCAATAGGTATTTATTACAATAAAAATAGATAAGTATAATGTAACAACGAAAAAACATTTTTGATATTATTTCGTCGTGACTGAATTCATGTGTCTCATTACTAGATTAATATTCCCAAGTTACGAATCCATTAAAACATTGCACGATAACTTTACTGGTTAACATTTCCCTTACTTCAAACCCTGATTAACCGAAACCCGCTTAACCGTAACCTATCTTAACCGAAAAGGATCCGAAAAACTTGTTTTTTAATTTGATGATTACTTAATTTCAATATTGTTTATACGCACAGTCCAGGTTTTAAATAAGTAGCGTCGGCAAGGTACAGAACAATGTCCATTGAAATAAGTTACGAATTTAAAGTTTCACTATTTTAGAAATTCGTTTACTCGTTCTTTATCTCTAGGACGTGCTTGTCATAAAACGATGGCGTGATGTTGCTACATAAAACGGTTTCATCAAAATTCAACGTAGTCCATCCATTTTTGGATGCATTATGTACAAGAGGAATTTTCAGATCATTATTTAACGTTGTATTTGAGACATAAATTGGAGCTCCAGTTGAAATTCTCAGAAAATTTGATCGGACTTTGTAAATCTTTTTGATGTTGCTCTCTTTGCTGCTGTTCTAAAAGTCTGGAGTTCGTATGGTCAAATTAGTAGTAGGCCTAATTAGCATTTATTTGTACAGAATTAATTTTTGTCGTAATGGAAGATGAGATCGAAAACGTGCTTGACAGTAGAGTT
This sequence comes from Catonia carolina, assembly GCA_035578175.1. NCBI lineage: Eukaryota > Metazoa > Arthropoda > Insecta > Hemiptera > Achilidae > Catonia > Catonia carolina. The sequence continues at coordinate 26,092,843 of JAQMRL010000011.1, forward strand.
GTTTAAGTCTGTTGTTAAGCAGTAAGTAGTTCATCGTTTGTTTCTGATGTGGGTGCTCCAAGTCTTCGGTTATGCAATAACCCGTGGTATGTTTTCTAATAATCCGAGCTATAGATTTAAAATTAAATAAACAAGAAACCTTATCACTGCAACTATAAATTCTTTTAAAACTCGTATGAATAGAGTAGCCTATAAATACACCGTTACGGACTATTCTGTCTAAAAACCCACCGCCAAATTGATTTACCCTTAAACATGGGAAACCATAGTTACGTAGATTAAATTCTCCCACCCCGAATTAATATAAATAATTTTAAATTTCTAAGTTGTTATTTAAGGAAATTAACTTGTAGTGATATTTTTTTTGTAAAATAATGGGGAACCAAATAAAATAATAAATAAAAATATATGCCAAACATTTTAAAATAAAAATATATTAATTTAATCTAATATCTATATAATGAAAATTGCATAGGCTATAATAAAATGTTTGAACTGTTTATAAAATTCTATCATTAGGCTAATATTGTTGGGTCTTAATACGATTAAAAACATTTTACAACTTTTTTTTATTATTAGGCCTATTAGACTAATTGCCCGCAAATACCATTACACACAGAAAATCAATGCATTACTTTTGGCGTAAACGCAGATAATTAATCAAATTTTACGTTGGTTTTTTTTAGAATTACAACGTATTGTAGATAAACATATTTTCCAGTACACTGTACACATTCACAGAAAAAACATGCTACGATTTTCATGCAACTGGAATTTACCACAACGGCCTTATAAATTGATTAATGTCGATTTTTGTTTGAAATTTAGTTAACTTCGAATGAAATCGTTTAAAATAAAAAGTATTTTTTGGGCCTACTTAAATTTAATTGTCTGGTACTGTCTTTCAACCAATTATGGTAGATAATAAAATATAGAATATAAAAATATATGAATAATTAATTAATAATAATTAGTAGGGCTACTTTATATCATAAAGAAAAATAAGTAGCCTATATTCGCTGAATACTAAACAAAATATTGATCAATTTTTAAGTAGCATACTTTTTAATGATAAGATTATTTAAAAAAGTATTAAAGTGAGCTAATGAAAAGAACAGGTTTTATTTTTTCTACGAAGTTCTTTAATGTTGGGAGGGAGTTTCTTCGATCATGACATGCAAAAAGGAAACACATCTACTTGTTATTTGTACTTACATAAGAGTTGATTGTAGATTCTCTTTAGTTAAAAAAACAATTATGGAATTTTTCAAGAATATTAAAGTTTTGTAATCCGCGTGACCTAACTGTAAGAAACTATCCAACCGTATGACGTGTAAAGCGAAATGAGAGCTGGGACTTCTTCGTTTGAATAGCGAATAACAGATATAGTTTTAACAGTAGAATTTACTATTGGGTACCTCTTCTCCGGGTAGTAAAATTTCCCAAAGCCCGTTTAAGGGAAGATTGTACTTTGTATCCCGCCAATGTTAAATTTGCTATTTTTAGGTACATTTTTCACAACATTGGTAAATGATAGGGAAATGAAACTTTACGTACTTGTAGTTGTCGAATTGCTCAAGCTACTGACATTTTCGCAACTCAATCCGTTAAACCATAAAGTTAAAAACAGAATAAGGAATAACATATAAAATTTTACAAATTTTTTTTACGGTATTTTACATATTAGCCCTAATAATTTTTGTAGCTTTTGAGGAAGTCATAAAAGTGCCAGAATATGTGAATGTACAAGATAAATAACTGGTAAAAATTTCAGCCTGGTATGTTTAATGGGTTCCGAGAAAAATGTAGTACCTAAATGTTAAAAATTTTATTACGGGAACGGGAAATAACACAAAAAGGCATAAATCAAAAACAAAATGTACACAAACAAGTAATCCTATCAACATTTGGTTAGAAAGCTGAACTAACAGCTGCGAGTATTAAAAACAGTAATGCAGATATTTTAAAAACTAAAATTCCCTTAGCTCTAAAACGATCGGTATAAAATTATTAAAAATATTCGTTGTTGATAACACGATCATTTTTCTGGGTAAACCTCCTAGAAACTTAATTGTTTAATTAAAATAATTTTTTCACGTAATTAATGTTTTTGTGGTTGATGTTGGTCTGAACTAGGTAATTATTGAAAAACATGAAGAACCGAAATTCGAAATTTTCAGTTAAAACCATCATACAGTCTCGCCTTAAATGAAAATTACATAGGAAATCTGTGCCGGTATTTAGGTTCTGAACATAATCAAAATGAAAATAGGGTATACACTTTTTTAATATCACAAAGGGATGGGGAAAATCAGAAGGAGGGGTAAACAAAAAACTTCGAATATCTAAAGTCAATGTATCAAATAACGTCATATAATCGAATTGCAAAACGTTTAAAGACAAATAGCTTAGTGTAGGTAGTCTACTGTACTGTACTCAAAATCAGAGATAAATAAATTCAATATAATTAACACGATTGCACATAAGATAAATAAAATCCCAAGTAAATAAATCAATGAACTTGATCTAAGATTTATTATTCAAACCCACTTTGTTTCTGAGATGATCAAAACCCTCTGAAACCCATCACTTTTGTCTTCTTAAAGAAGTGAGGTTATATCAATCTAGAGAGAAACTAAATACAGTAAAACCCCGCTTAACCGAAATATTTGCCCATAACAGGCAGTTGAGTGTTAAATTATTTGTACTCGATCTGCTAGTTCCAGGGGGTCAAAATATAATTAACTTGATGGTCTCCGGCAGAGAGGAGCATATGCGGATAGTAAAACCTTTCCAGAAAACATTTCTAATTTTTTAAGTAACTAAAACTTGTCGGAAATGACGTATTTTTAAAAAACAAAGTACAGTAGTACTTCGACAATTCGGATCTCAAAAATCCGGAACCTCTAGTAATCCGGCCCGATTCTATTTTATTTTTTTTTTTTTGGTTTAACGCCCGACTGTTCTGCAATTACTGCTAATGCAGACGGTGAAGGATGAAATGATTTTTTGTAACGTATGAAAATATGCCGTGCCTGAATGGGATTCGAACCCAAAACCGCATGATGAGAGGCAAGCACATTACCAACTACGCCAATGCGGCCAGCCTCCGCCCGATCCTAAAAGTTGTAGTTGAGAAAACTGATAATAAATAGTAGATACTATTTTACACACATTTGCGTTCTATATTTATAGTCAATTAGTATTTTACAAAATATAATTGTATTGTACAGTAATTAATCACGCGAAACGCAAAGATTAATTAATTAATCATGCAAAGATTTAAAATTTCAGTACCGGTAGTGATTTATAGTTTGTTGTGTTGGATTTAATTTACTTTTCAAATAAAGAGTTACTGTATTAAACAAAATGCGTAATTATTAAAAACCTCCAACTCTAAGACTTTATGTAAATGAATGTACAGTGACCTTTTTACTCTACACGTGAAATTACTGTATTTAGGTTTTAGTAATTGAAGGAGCCAGTTTTGAGAAGTGCCTACAAACCCAGTACATAGAACAGCAGTGCTTGTTGTTAACTTCTTAGAGGAGTTATAAGGGGTCTCAAATTAATTACATTTTAAACGGTCTCTCGATGGTCCGGCTTTTTCGTAAATCCGGCCTACCGGCCGCCCATTTAAGCCGGATTATCGAGGTCTTACTGTGTTTCAAAGTTTTTGTTCTATAAAATGATTTCGAGAAATACGCTTTATGAGATAAAGTATAATATAGTAAAAGTTTTGTTTTTTAAGTAAAAACTGTCTTCATAACTTAAAAAGTAATGATTTTCTTTTAAATTTTATTCCATCATCGTTTTCCATAATTATAACAGAACAAACCAGTCACATATTACGTTAATCCGTGAAATAGTTGTTAAACAATGACAATTTATTTGAAAAATACGGTTTTTTCTCAAAAACGGAACTTTTACTACTTTATACATTATTTCATTAAGCATGTGATTTCGGAAATAATTTTATAGAACAAAAAATATGCGAAATACTTGGTTTTATAAAAATACGTCATTTCCGACAAATTTCAGTTACTTAAAAAAACAATATAGGCTATATGTTTTCTGAAATGGTTTTACAATCCGCATATTGCTCCCCTCTGCCGGAGGCCATCAAATTATAGACAGACAGTAGTTATGTTTCATTTCATATTGTCAGCCATTATGTTTTTGATCATATCGTCACCCAACAGAAAAGGTAAAGGCGTAAGAGACACTAATCAGAGTTATCTCCTCTGAGAGTAGCCTATAATGAATTTAATTCATTATGCAGCCAGAATGATGAATGAAGTGAAGGTGTCATTTTCAGGGTGGAAAGTAGATGCTTTTTAGAGGGCCTGACATACCAATCAGCATACTTTTCCACTCAATGAGGAAGGCAATAGTAAACCACTACACTACTCATTTTACTTATTCAAGCATCAAGAAGTTCAAACCAGCCTTTCCTTTTCTTTTTTGATGACCTGAACAACAGCCGAAATATAAAGGGATTTCGGATACGTAAAATTACGGATAACACGCAAAGACATATTTTTTAAGTTTAAAAACAGTACTAGTGAATGTACTACAGTATTGTTACGACTTTTTATTAGTATATGTGTTAACAAAAATGCAGTATTTTATCGTAAGTGAAAAAAATTCTATTTTAATTACAGTAGGTACAGTATTAACAGGTTTTTAAATCTAATATTTTTGAAAGAACTTCGTTTTTTGAGAGAACTTTTGAAAGAAGTAACTTTTGAAAGATTTCTCAATTGTTTAACTAAACGTAAAGCACCCTAAAACAATTCCCAAAACCAATTCTAAGAATACCTTATATTCGTAATTTATTTTATTGGACACTGGTCTGTACCTTAACGACGCATTTAAATTTAAATTCAATACACAATTTAAATTGAAATTGTGGTTTCAAAACTGGAGGATTAAAATTAACGCTACTAAAACTGTACAAGTCACGTTTTCTTTACGAAAACAACTTTGACCTCCAGTCTATTTGTATGGTGCACCAGTTCCCCAACATGTTAAGGAAACGTGAAAAACTTTGGACGCTAGACGTAAACAATTGTATTCGTTGATTTCCAGATCTTCTAAACTCTCACTTCATCTAAAACTACTAGTTTATAAGTGTTACTTTAATCCCGTTTGGATGTATAGCAACCAAATTTACTATTGTACCGAAACGTCAATTATTTTGAAAATACAACGCTTTCAGTCCGAACTGTTACGACAGATAACTAGTGTTTCCTTTTACCTAACGAACGATACAGTACACATGGACTTGAACATCCCATACATCAACGATGTGTTCCTACGTACATGCACACGATTTAAAAAGAAATTACCTTATAATCCAAACCAGCTCATTGTTGACCTAGACACACCAAATTTACTAACTGCCCCTATACGAAGCCTGAAACAACTCTGGAGTAGAGATATCATGAGACGTCAAAATTAAAGAAAAACAAAATAAAATTACGTAAATTATGATCTAACTTTATGATTACGGTTGGAGAACTGTCAAATGGGCAGCGAGATCCTCAATGTCTTAAAATTTGTCAATATTTGTATCCTTTTTTCATCAAATTTGCTTGTTGTTAATTTTATAGCCTATAGTTGCAAATAAAAACATCATGCAGCCTATAGTCAAAAAAAAAAAAAAAAAATCAGAACCGTGTATTGTAGGCCTATACTACAGTATTGAAATACATTAGGCATAGTGATAACCAAATTTTTTATTTTTTTTTTATTTCTATTTAGGAAATTCACAATCTGTTTGGAAACAATCAGTGAATGGGATAACACAAAATTTGGAAAAATTAACATGGTAAATAAACGTGAGTGAAGACACAGTCTAGTGACAGAACTCCGACGTGAATTGATAAGTGTAGCATTAAGTGTAGCATTTAGAACACTGTAATGGATAGTCAATTACAGTACTACATTAATTGATGAGATCCCAGCTGATGAGATGGGGGCGTTATTTTTTTTTTCATCCTGGAGACTCCAAAGGGAGTATAGGACATGTCAAGATAAAACTGATAAACTGAAAGTTTATCACCAATGATAAATTCATCACTTACCACCAAAAATTGTTTTTGCTACTGCTTACTTCAGTAGGCTTGTCATGAACCCTATTGAATCAAATATCACACACTATGAAAAATAAAAAAATCAACTATCCTCCGTAGAAGCTTTGATTGGAAACGCTGAATTTTTGCTAATACCGATGGTTTTGCACAGCAGTAAAGCTGACCAAATTTTTTTTAAAAAATCGGATCCATTTCGGTTAACCCGGGTTACGGTTGAGTGAGGTTCGAATAACTGGGATATTACTATACCTAAAATATATATATATATATACATATATACGTATACATTATTATACATTAATATTTCTTGTATAATTAATAAAATAAAATTCTTATTAAGCCATAACATTAGTTATGCTTTATTACATCAATATCCTGTCTTTTTTGTGCGATATGTACAAAAATAAAATATGAATAACTACAACAGGGAGATGATTCTTATTTTAATCTTGTTAACAAAATTTATAATCTTGTATACTATATAAAAATATTAATACATAATAACCCGAAAGGATAGAAAATATCATATTAAATATAAATAGCTTAAATTTCTTTAACATAAATGTAAATTGATATATTGAATAAATTAACTATGTTATGCATAAATTGGATTTATACCATAAATATAACATATAATATTTAAAACAAATATTAAATTTTTATAGATTTTTAAGGGGATTACTTTAGGCCTACTTTTAATATATATAAGAAAATCTTATATTATATAAAATTACATGTAGGGCCTACATAAAGAGTATAAAAAGTCTTAAAAGTTATATTAGTAAACATTTATATTCAAAACGTTAATATACATGGAAAGGTATGGGGGATTTTTAGGGCTATAAAACGAAATTTTATGTTTGGTTTACATATTTCATTTTATATTCTTCTTTCTACTTAAAATAAGTTACAGCTATAACCTTATACTGTATATACCTACTTTCTGCTTGCCGTTTTTTTTTGTTTTTTAATAGTACCTACTATTATACAGTATTTACAAAATATAAACGTTAATGGATTCAAAAACGCTAATGTTTTTAGGATAGTTTATACATATTATAAAGTAAATATATTCATATTGTATAATAATACACAATAAAACAACGATTGCTAATAAATTTACTATGTTATAATATAAAAAATATGTATTTTTAAAATGTAAAATATTACGTTTACGCTTCGGTAGATTTTTTATAAGTTAATATTTTTGCATTTTCGTATTATATTACTCCTAAAATTTACATTCTATGACAAATTATTGTATTAGCTATAAATTTATAGCTAAATATTTTTATGAGAATACCAAAGTTTTATAGTATGTATGTATATAGACCTAAGTCATAAATGAATACAAACATTGGCTACCATTAAAATATGATTAATGAGAATTTTAAACTTAATGTAAATAATAGGATAAATTATTATTAAAATAAAATGTTTACATGAATGAATAAATACTATTGTTTGAAATATTTTTTTATAGTCCGATGTTTAGGTCATCTGGCAAAAGGCTGGTTTAAACCTCTAGACTAGAGGCTTTACTAAGTAAAACGAGGAGTGAGGTGGTTTACAATTATCTTTCTCACTGAGTGGAAAACTATGCTCATCAGCATAGGCCCTCTGAAAAGCATCTACTTTCCATCATGTAAATGACACCTTCAGTTACCACAAGGTCTGGCTGTTTATTGACAAAATTCATTACTCTGAGAGGAGACAACTTTGACTATCCATAACAAACAGGTGGAGTGTTACATTATTTGCACTCTATCTGTTATTTCCAGGGCTACATAAAATAATTCTGTAACTTATCACATGGTCAGCCAATTAAATGACTGAAGCATTTAAGAACAGAAGAGGTAGAGGTGTAAAATACACTAGTCAGAGTTACCTCCTCTGAGAGTAATGAATTTCATTATACAGTCAGACCTTGTGATGAATGAAGTGAAGGTATCATTTGCAGGGTGGAAAGTAGATGGTTTTTCAGAGTGCCTGGCGTGCTGATAAGCACACTTTTCCACTCAGTGAGGAAGATAATACTAAACCACCTCACTCCTCGTTTTACTTAGTAAAGCTTTCAGCTTTCAGCTGATGCCTGAACTACAACATACATTGTATTCATACAAGGCAAGAGAGAGTAAAAATAATTTTGTGATTTTGACAAAACCATAATAATTAATTTTTATGACATTGAATAATCACCCATTAATAGTCGATTACAAAATTTGTCGTAATATTTGAAATAATTAGGCTATACATTATAATACTATTTATTCGTAGAAATGAGTGTTCTACAGTAAACATATACTGAAAACAAATTAATGATATGACATAACCGCGTATAAAATTCCTTAAGTGCAACGAAAATGTTATGTCTAATAAAATTAGTTATTGATAGATGTTTACAATATTCTCTAATAAACAAAAGACTGACGTAATTTCGTACTGGATTTTGTCTATAACTGAAAATTTAACCTCCATTTTATTATATCATTACGCCCAGTCTGTACCTAATAAATATTCTAAATGGTGTAATAATTCATTAATTATAGTATATAATGTTACGTGGCCTAGCGTTTTTTAAGTTACTCATGTTTGGAATTTACTTAAATAGGTAAAAAATGTCATTATTTCTAATGACCTCGATTATTCGAAACCATATAACCAACAGAAACTTGTTAACTCAAATTAATTAGAACCGGAAGTGGTTATGATTATCAAACGCATTTATCCTGTATAGTAATTTATGTAGTTAGACTATGCTAAAAATGGTTTTTCTACAGTTCTGTACGGAATTAAAGACCGGATCTTCAGATAGGAAAATGTAGGGAACTTAAAACTTTTTATGATGTGTAAACGTACCAGATGATGTGTAACATCATCACATATAATAATATGTTGGTATGATGTGTAACGAACAAGGTTGTGTATTATTTTTATGTATTGTTACATATGTGGAAAACATAATGAGGAAAATTTATGAAGCTTTATCTAAAAAAAAAGAAAAAACTAAAATTTCGGGCATGTTATAAGAGACAACGGTACTTATCGCTTATTCGGCCACAAATCATAAACTGTGTGTAATCACTGTAATAAGTTTTTTTAATTTATTTATTTTCTATTCCTAATGTGTGTACGTTGCAATCTGTTCAATTCGGAATAATAATAACTCCATGACCCAATGAGATGACGATAATGTGTATGACCGTGTAAATAAGTTGTATTTTTGAACAGACTCAGGCCGACCATTCCTGAGAGGGTATAGTTAATGAACCCCAACCATCAAAGTACACCGGTAACAACTGTCTAACATTCAAATCCGTATAAAAGTAACTACCTTCACTAGGATTTGAACCAGGAATTTTCGTCTCCGAAAAAATAAAAATGAATATTTAATTTGAAGTAATTAATATAATACACTTAATTAAATTTTATTGAAAATTTTTCAAATCATTTTATTTTTCACATGTTTTATGTCAACTTACCTTATTAATTGTTCCATGTGAACAAGATTATTTTTCAGTAAATGATAGAAATGTAATGTGATATTTATAACCCGGTTGGTATACTGCGTAAATAATTTGCATGTTAACTTTTTTTGTATGTGAACAGTTGTATGTTGTAATGTCCACAAAAGTTAAAAAACAGTATTTGATTTAGAAATTAAGCAAAAGTAATCAATATACAATTCCTCACTACTAGTTATATTCAGAACTGTATGTAGAGTTGTTTGGCTCTTCCTCACCTTCAACTGAGTCATCCAGGTTCCTTCTGGTTAATATTCTTTTCTGTCAGATTTATTCATCTGCTTGTTAGCTTTCTGTATGCGATCCTGGTCCAGACATTTCATTGCTCAACCAGATGTGCCATATTCAGTCCCAAGAGTTCAAAAACATTTGAATTCTTGTTCAAATGTTAGCAAGAGTTTGCTAAAGACACTTGTGTCACGAGTTTGCCCTTGTTTGCAATGAGGGGTAAAGGGGGAAAAGCATCAGTACGCATGCGCGACTGCTTTTATTTCAGTACAACAATCATAACTTATACTACACCCAGAGCATATACAGTAGGCCTATATCGCGAAACCTTTTGTAGGTTAACTGTAGGAATAACTTATAACTTTGTTACCGTAAACACAAATGTCGGTTTCCTGAAAACGTGGTCGAACTATTCACAGTGCTGAACGCAATGTTATAAAATGTTGTGAAGTTGAAGTTAAACAAAAATGCCTATCCGTGCCTCTTAACAAAAGCTGTGAGCGAGCGGCTAACTGGTGTGATGTTTCTCTTACACAATTCTAAAAATAAAGAAGGAAATTAAGGAATTATTCTTAAATTCATAAATTATTCTTTAACAGTTTTGTTGACACCTGGTAAAAGAATAAAACGGTTAGGTAGATACTAGAGAGACTGATAATGAAAACGCCGATGACAGCAATAGTAAAGAAGGCGATTCATTCGTAATTACAGTAAATCAAACATTTCTAGTCATGTAATTAAACTATAAGCAATATCATATTTATTTCTCATAAGATTTATAAAGAAAACATTTTCTCGGAATAAACCACAGCTTACAAAATGTATCTAGAAATTGCACGGAAGTGAAATATACGAGTAGTGTCTCACTGTTGAGGTTGGCCGCACTGCAAATATTTCACTGCCCTACCTCTCAGCCAATACATACGCAAAGGCAATCTCGTGATTTCAATATCTATAACATATATATATTATTGAACGAAAAATCTGCTTCATACGCACAAAAATGGAGCGTTGTTTTGTTAACAAATGTTCTTTGGAGAAGACGACACCAAATGATGCGGTTGAATGACTCAATTATGTTTAGAGATTTTCCTATCAAACAGTTTTGAAGCAATTCTGGATTATGTATCAATCAGCTGTTATGTCAATTTCCAATTATTCATTTAGATCAGCTGAGTTCTTTATTTTATTAATGGCGAACAAATATTTTAAGTTATATAACAATTTAATTTTCAAATTTAATCAGTTAATTTATTCAAAGAATAAATCTATTTATTTCATATTAAATATTTTTATTTGAGAATTCTTAAAAACTTATAATACTTATTAATTTATTGGCTCTCGTAGAAAATCGCTATTATTTTTTAAGTAACACCGGTTGGGCAAGCGACTTTGTCTGGTGACCAGTTGACAGCCATCCATGAACAAACTCTACTGAAGGTCCCTGTTCAAACTCATGTCTAATCCACGTCAAAACAAAAAATAGGTACAGCGATCAAATTGGGTAGTTGTCAACAATGTACCGTTCCCGATAACAAATAAAAGCTTAAAAAAACCATTAATTATTATTTTTTAATTTTGATTATTTAGAACATTAAGATTTTTATCAAGTAGGTCGGTAAATTAAAAACTGAAAATCCACAATATTTAATTTTTCTATTAATTAACCATTTACAAGAAATTATTAATTCAAAATTATTTTTCCAAATTTAATTTTAACATCATTGACGATCCAATATATTTTTATCTTTTATTAACGTTCAAAGTTTGTAACTACACGACAATAACAAATAAATGGTTTTCTTGTACCAAACATGAAACAGAACACTTTGCTAATTTATTTCTTGTGTTATAATTTTAATAAATAATAAAAATACATGTTAGTTGAGTTATTTAGTAAAGAAAGAACCGTTACATTTAATTAGCTAAGCTTTGAAAGATGGATTTAGCTTGTATCATAAATATTTCTAGTAAGTTAAAATGGTTCTCATGATCATAAGCCTTGTTAGTTTCATAAATTTTGTGTATTTGTAGCTATTAGGCCTATGTGTCATATTGGGGGCAGAGCTGATGAGTGTTATGTTATTACCCGATTTTACATAAAAATAAACTTCTCATGAAAAAAATTTAAAAAACATCTCTAATAGTCATAGTAAAGAATTTTACACCATTATAAAGAGGGAATTTCAAACTATAATACAGAGCAAAAAATAAAAATGAAAATTGAATTCTTTTTCAACTTTAGCGTGCAAACAGCTCTTAAATTTCGTTTCAATTTTATTGTTTCTTGATTCTTTTGTATTTTTTATTATATTTACTTAAATATACATGTTTTTGTAACTGATCTTTTTGTAAATACCAAGAATTGTCGCGGGTCACCATCATTGAATGGTATCCTGTTTCTTACCATTACTTTCAAACTGTTTACTCATAGTATTTATACTGATTTTAAATAATAGATCTTATAATTAAAAAAACAAATTACAATAACAGTACGTAAGTTCTAAAAAAATTTGCTGTTTACTTTTTTTGTAAGATTTCTCAGCGGAACTAAATTGTCTTCCATTGTATTAAAAATACTTAAAAGTATACCTACAAGTTATTCACTAATATTGTTAACTAATAAATTGAAATATTTTTCAAAAACAAATGTTTAATTTTTTCAGCTTCCAAAAAAACGTATTATCGTTTTGACTTAAAAACCGTATTAAATTTAAATTGTATCGGTATAACTAATTAATTTTCTATAAGAACGGCATTGATTTATAACTCAATATTCACTTAACTGTATTTATATTTTTTTCCAAAGAAATTGAATATGTTTTTTTAAAAAAACATTCTTACTACTAGTTTTTAAAAAAAATCGTAAAAGCCATTTCAGTTTATTTTATTTTTCGTAAAAATTCAATACGACTTATTTTTTAAATCGTAGAAGCCATTTTTGAGAAAATTGCAAAAAGTGAAAAATTACACGAATAAACTACTACTTTCGGTTGACGGACTTCGATGAAAATTTTCATGTCGGGTCCGTTTGTAGTATCTCACTTAAGCTGTAAGTTTCAAGTTTGTTCAATACTCCGTTCTTGAGATATTTTGTTCACATACAGACCAACAAAAAAAAAACAAGTCTAATCTTCGTTTATTTCGGCTATATCTTTGGCAATCTAGCGTGTTTTAGTATGATCTTGTTAAATTTTTCGTAGAATAGTTAAAATAAACTAATTCCAGCGTTGGACAAATTTTTGACCTTTGATTTTTCATAAAGATTTTTGAAGATTTCTTTTATCCACGTGTACATAAACTCTTGTTTTATGAGGAAGAGGTTAATGTGTTGTTATAAAAATACAAATTACAACAACGTATTAAAGGTTATAAACTTCTTAATTATGAAGACATGGAGACTTTTGATTTATGTCAGTAATTTAGTGTAAGCCATTCCACGGAGCTACTTAAAATGACTACTAAATAACCTTACGTTTTTATTTTTAATAACTTATTTCAAAAATTAAAAATACATTTTACGCAAAAAATCAATTTATTTTTTATTATATTTTTGTGTGTATTTTTAATTTATTTGTTTAGTCGTTACAACTAACATATGGCGTTATGTAAATGTTGATTCTTTTAATACAAAAAAGAATTATGGGTAATTTAAAATAAATTAAAGTATAAAATAAGGATTATGACTTTTAAGGAGGAACCATCTGACATAAACAGCCCGTAAATGTCAATAAATTTTATTTCTAAACGATTTCTTGTAGACAGTTTGTTTTTATGAAAGGTTTGCAGGATGTTTGATATATTTTGTCTTGTGGTTATCATAATCCTTTTCTTTTTTCTTTTTGTCTTCTAAAAAAATAATATTTTTGACTGAAATTGTAAACACAGTTGAATTACTACCGTAATTTCCAAAAGGTGGTCTTTAGAACGGTGTGTGTGGATTTATCGTACTAGAATACGATTACCATTCGTCCAAGTTTTCCCGGACATTAATATCGGATAGACCGCATGACCACGATCCCAGGGTCTACGGATAACAAGTGTTCCCGCATTGGATCGAGGAGAAAATTACTAACAAGGTCTGTTCCGTCACTAAGACACTAAACTTAAAATGGTAGCCATTGAGTTACGTAGGGTTCCCACTCTCCTTACCATTAATGTCTACCGAATTTCCCCGGTCACATGTAATGAGTAACCTCCGAGATTATAGCACCACACTTCAAGAGAGCATTGCACCATGCTCTCCGCGTAACCACATTTCGGACGACTGCATCCATTGACTCCGAAAGACTGGGTACAGGACAGCGTCACCGTCGTTTTAATGGGTGCTTTCTGTGCAGTCAGGAGTTATCCTGTGGCTTTGTTTTCTGCTTTTGTCACAATTTTGTTATTTTATTTTCTAACTTGCATATTTCGTTACTTTAATACTTTACTAATGTTACTTTACGTTACTAATGTTACTTTAATAAGTGTGCATCATCACAATGCAAATAAATGTGCAAATCACAATCAACATCCTACAATGTTTAACCAATAAACTATAAAATTTTCCTTACCATCCACTTACAAAATTTCTTTATTTAAAAAAAGTCACGTAGAAAGTAACTTTTGTACAAAATAAAATTTTTATAGATTTAGTAATTTTTAAGTTTTTTAACAGTTGGATATTGACACAACTATTTTGAGTTCTGGACCTACCGTCAAGTATAAGTCTGTGAAGCTTATACCTATCACTCCAGTATAAGTCACTAAGGTAACCGATCTCTTTTCTATTTCGTCAATAAATTATAAATACTAACCCCCTCCCGCTAGCTACGCTTCACGGTAAACTAAATTTAAACGTTTAATTTCTCACACAACCGTAAACGTTAAAGCCAAATTACTATTGTACAAATAAAACCAATTAGTTTTGGAAGCAGGAATACTGTTGACACCAGTACGAATCACCAGTAAAAAGGAAGAAATTTGTCCTGGTAATAACTGAAAATGTAGTAGGCCTATATATGTATAAGAAGAAGTAGGTAAATTCATTTCTTGAAATGGTGACGTCAATTTTTCAAAAGTTTACGTAAATTTATGTTAAAATTATAGATATGATTTTGTGAAAAACAGCTTCCGTAAATGATTTTTAAAATTTTGAAAAACCAAAGTAGTAAAGTAAAAGTCTATGTCATATACAGATTATCGATATAAGAACTATCTTCCCAAACGAATTTACATCAAACAAGTAAAAATAAAAAAAAAATATTTCTTTTTACCAGTCATATAATTTTGTTTTCAAAATTTTAAAATCACTCAAAATCATATAGCTTTTTTTAATGCCCATAAGAGGCAGGTGGAGTGTCAAATTATTTGCACTCGATCTGCTAGTTCCAGGACTACAAAAATAGTTCTTATCACATGATCAGTCAATTATATGACTGAAGCATTTAAGAATAGAAGAAGTAGAGGTGTAAAAGATACTAGTCAAAGTTATTACCTCTGAAAGTAATGAATTTCATTATACAGCCAGACCCTGTGGTGAATGTAGGAAGGTCTCATTTCCAGGGTGAAAGTAGATGCTTTTTGGAGGGCCTGGCATGCTTTGGGGTACTTTTCCACACAATGAGGTAAGCAATGGTAATCCCTCACTTCCGTTTTACTTAGTAAAGCAACTAGAGGTTCAAAAACCAGCCTTTTGGCTGATGACCTAAACAACGGCCTATGTTACTCAGGAAGCTCTAAGCTTTGAACATTAAAATAATTTTTAAAATCGGTTGGGTGATTTCTAAGGGTTGGGTTTGTATGAGATAACCTCACACAAACGTTATTTCTTTATTATATGGTAGGCTATATATTAATTTTTAAAATATTGAAATTAATATAAGCAAAAGATATTACATATAAATCAAATCACTTTATAAAAAATGTAGGTATTAAAAAATATAATATAGGCTACAGGTGTAATGTTACCTTTTATTTATATTGGGCATGGAATAAAGTTTTCTTACTAGGGTTTTCTTCTTTTTTTAAATCAAAGCTAGTCTAAAAAAATAAAAACTGATTATCGTTCTGAGGATAAAATTAACAGTATAGCCTAACTCTGTCAATGCTTGTTAGATTGTAAAACTAGGCAGTGATGTCTTTTTAAAAGATGGTTGTTGTAACATTCAAGGATTTGTTTGTATAAAAATTTGCCAGTCATTTAAGAATTTGTTTATTGTTTGCTTGATTAACGTTCCGACTTTAAATTTCTTTAATACACAAACTTATTGTATACAAATGAAATAACGCCTACTTCGCGTGTATTTATTGTTAACATCAGTAGGTTACCTTGGGGTTAGAGTTTACAGGTAAGTGAAATAGAAACTGCCCTCCGTGCTTTGTCTATACTTTTTTCACATTGCATGCATACAGTTGCACCCGTAATTTTAAAGATCTGGTGTGTAACACTCACACGAATTTCTCTTCCCAATGTAAATAATGAAAAATATAATTTCACCGGATGGCGACATTAAGTGGCCAGTTAAAACCTTTAATTTTTTGGTGGCCCTGAAAAGGGCCGTTTACGCGGTGGTCGTCTTGACGAAGCGTTAGTCGTAGTCGTCGTGGCGGTCGGGGCTGGGCGACACGACGTGTCATCGTCCAACGAAGACGTCATCTTCTTCCCTCGCAGTAGTGCGTCGATGGCTGCTTCGTCGGGTCCGGTGGGCGTTCGGCTCGGAGGGCCGCGAGCGATGACGGTCCGGTCGACGGCTTACGCTGTTGAGTTGACGAGCGGAAGCATCATCTTCTCTCTTGCGGGGTCGTCGATGAGTCTTCGTTGGAGTCCGGTAGTTGTGTGCCGATGGTGGAGGTCTTGTCTGCTGTCTGGATCAGAATAATTGAATCCCTTGGCTCAGTGCAGCGTTCGTTTTACAGTCGCCGAGAGCGCTGTGGTATTGGTGTTTACCTTGGTGACAAAGACCTCTGTCGGTACGCCGCCACAGGCCTACCGCCCCTCTCGGAACTATTGGCGGCTCCCTCAGTCGCTACGTCGGAAGCTTTGAAGCTGGCAGCACAGTACTTAATCAAAGGGGACGACGGAAACAATAACTATAATTTTTTATAATGAACTATGATAATTATAAACAATTATAGTTATAAAAATATTATAATAGAACTGCGCTAAGATTGCGGATGAGATCTAGCCAATAACAGCCAAGGTCGGTTGTGAGGTTGCCGTTTTGCTGTCACGCTCCGTTCCAACGACTCTAGCTGACTTTGTAAATTTGTAACTGTGGTTAAGTAACGTGAACTGCGGGACCACAACGTGACAACGCAGGATACGGTTGGCGAAAATCAATTGGCTCTGTGCTATTTTCTAGACCACTGTGCTCCGCCTTTATCTGCAGTCTTTCATTCGTCCGAATACAGCTACGGAAGTTAATATTGTCACCGCTGTCTACTCACAGACTGTGACAAATTTTGAAAAATAAATACCCTTTGATTCACATTTTGTAACACTACATCAAAATTTTGGATCTATTCTGTTATTCTCCCCCCCACCATTACCCAGCATTATTTGTTACATTTTGTGGATATTTCGTATGTAATCTGTTTTTAACGATAAAAACGAGAAAAATATTGAAAATATTCTATATCAATATTTTTAAGTTAACGTTAAACTATTTATTGAAACTTATCGAATTATTTAATAATATTTAGTATTATTATGTTAAATTAATGATATTAATATAATAATTAAATGAGTGAAAAACATTTTATTAATTTTTATTGAGTATCCTGAACATTAGTGTAACAAATCGAATGAAGTTGAATGAGGTAAGTAGGTAGACCTACTCAATGAGTTTTTATTTTATTTTTATTACATACAGTAACAATATTGAGAAAGAACAATCTACCCTACCTATCTCTTTCTCTATCTTGAGAGGCGATTCGTTAACGTACTTATAACAGTGGATAACAGGGATAACAGAAAAAAATCCATAATTTATCTTTTAGAAAAATTTATGATTTAGTTACATCTATTGGGACTAGAACACTGGAAGGACTTAAGAAAAGAGAAAAGTCTACAATGAACGAATACTGAAGATGTTGGCCGCAAAAAGAGCTTCCAAAAAACGTTTAAAGTCACCTCAGATGATCTAAAATTTGCCATACACGTAAAAAAACGTTGAAAATTAATATAACGATCAGATTGATGGTAAGGCAACTACTGACATGATGTAGTCTATGTTTCTTAGGATCGGTGTAGGGCCTTTAACGTTCACATTCAATATCTACAATAAAATATTCCCTAAAGATTCCATTAGTATTCTACGCACCCCACCTCTTTTATATTTTATATTTTTATTATATTTATTTTTTAGAAGGGAATCCGTTTGTAAGTCCCCCTCTTCTGTTGAAGACCCTCCCTAGTTTTTGAACCAGTAGAGGTGACAGTGTGAGCTATGGTAGCGTACGCACCAGTACAGCCATTATTGTTTCCTTTTTTTAGAATATGAGAGGACTTTTGTATTGTTTACTTGGACAATAGATTAAGTATACGCTGTAGTATATTTTACACTTATAATAAAACACTGTAGTACTGTAAGTATGCCTACATTTATAAATATAGTATAGAAGTGATACGGTGTCCCGAAAATAAAATGACCATTTCATTTCACTGTACTGTTAATTATGTTCATAACGGGCAGGTGGAGTGTTATTGCACTCGATCTGCTGGTTCCAGAGCTACAAAAAAAATTCTGTTTCTTATCACATAGTCAGCCAATTGTATGACTGAACTATTTGAGAACAGAAGAGGTAGAGATGTAAAAGACACTAATCAGAGTTATCTCCTCTGAAAGTAATGAATTTCATTATAGGCTACAGCCAGACCCTGTAGTGAATAAAGTGAAGGTGTCATTTGCAGAGTGGAAAATATGTGCTTGTTAGAGAGCCCGGTTTGCTGATAAGAATACTTTTCCACTCAGTGAGGAATGAATTTTATTAAATAGCTAGACCCTGTGGTGAATGAAGTGAAGGTGTCATTTGCAGAGTAAAAAATATGTGCTTTTCAGGGGGCCCGGCACGCTGATAAGCATACTTTTCCACTCAGTGAGGAAGGCACTTGTAAACCACCTCACTCCTCGTTTTGCTTAGTAAAACCTCTACAGGTTCAAACCAACCTTTCAGCTGATGATCAAACAACAACAGGTACAATATGCTAGTACCTTCATATTGTCTTTAGTTCCCGTCGAATATGAGTAAATTTTTACTCCGATCCGCAGAAAAATAATCTGGTGTGAAACACTTTTTTTAATCCCTAATCGTACGTGGGAATCTGTTCAATTCAGAATAATAAGTAACCCCTTGACCCAATGAGATGAGGATGATAATACTTATGATGTGTAGTCTTATACAGACCTAGGCCGATCATTCCTGAGAAAGTATGAATAATTAAACGGGTATTTTCTGTTATCCCCCCCCGGGCATAATTTGTCCCAATTTGTAGATTTTGTTACCCACATTTCGTATACGTAGGTAGGCCTAATCTTACAATATTTTTAACAATAAAAACGGGAAAAATATATTAAAAAAACATCTGTATCAATATTTTTCAAGTTAACGTTAAACTATTTATACGGAAAATTATTAAATTATTTAATAATAGCCTAACTATTAAAATAATATCTAAAAAAATAACAAACGAACTATTAAACAAGGTTATCGCACAGTTTCCCTTTGCCACTCCAAGCGAATACCTGGTCTGTCTCCTTTTTGCGTTTTGTGCAGTCTGTAACTTTCCAATTATTTACCTTATTATTTACTTACTTTTCACTAATCATGTTTGACTTAAATAAGTTTTAAGTAGCAATTAAGTTTTTTTTTATTTCCGTGCAAAGATCTACCAAGATAAAACGGATATCTAAATGAATTGGATTCGGATCAATACAATTTTTTTTAACGTAAAGATTTACATTTCTTATCCGTTTTCTCTTATAAATTATAGGCCTATAGGCCGACAACTTCTTACATCCCTCACGTTGAATTCTCTTAAGTTTGTAACTATGCTAGGATTCTTTTATCATAGGTAGTCATATACCTATGAATGAATGAAGGACAACCTAATTATCTCCTGAATGAAATAATGGAAGTCAATCTGTGAGATCAGTATTTTAATCAAAATAAAATAGGCCTGCTTTTTAAGTAGGCCTATTTAAGTTATTAGCCTACATCACATTACAATTTTAAATTTTCAGATTACTTTGGTAGTAGGAAACTTTTTATTTCTATATCATTAAAGTAAAATTTTTAATTTTAAGGTAGTCTACAAGTTTCTCTGTAGCTGTTTAAGATAAAAAAACTAACGTTAAATGAAAAGTAGGCCTATATAATTTTGTATTTTTCTGTAAAATATCAACTTTTCTTTAAAATTGTATCAACAGTTTTCTTGTTAGAAGTTGCAATAAACTGTAGATTATTTTCGTGGTAGGCTTACTCTTTAAGCATGAAGAGATGGAGTCCGTCATGAATATATTTTATCCCTCATATTGCTCAACCCATAGACTACGCTTAATATACTGCAGTCAAAACATTCTAACAAGACCACCCTGAAGGAACCATAATAAAAGAAAATACGATTAAAAATATAAAATACACTGATACATTTGTGATTTTGGTAGAATCAGAAGAACATTTTAAGCAGTTGATGAGCAGCATTGTGGAAAAAAACCATAGTGAATGAGCGAAAAAAGTTCCTCGTTTTACTTAGTAAAACTTCCAGAGGTTTAAACCAGCATTTCGGCTGATAACCTTAAATACACACAATATTATAAAATTATAAAAGAAGCTTTTGAAATATGGTGTTATAGAAAAATGTTAAAGATTAGTTGGGTGGATAAAATAAGTAATTTAGAGGTTCTTAGGCGAGTGGATGAAAAAAGAAGTAGGCCTATATGGAAGCATCTTACCAGAAGAAGGAATAGGCTAATGGGGCATATCTTAAGACATCCAGGTATTGGTCTATCAATAATGGAGGGTAATATTGGGGGAGTGAATTGTAGGAGGAGGCAAAGGTTAGAATATATAAAACGAATTACAAAAGATGTAGGGTGTTACAGATATGAAACGACTTGCGTAAGATAAAACAGCTTGAAGAACTGCATCAAACCAGTCGAGAGACTGATCAGAAAAAAATTAATTGTTTTTCTAGCAAAAACTGTTTTGAGTTTAATTTTAAAACTGTGTATTGAAAGATATTTCAAATGATTTAGTCGGTTATTATAAATTTTGTCAGCGGAACGTAGGTCTACAGTGCTTTTCCGTAGGCTATACGGTAGTTCTATGCTGGATAATTCTAAAACAATTTTTGAGCTTGGTCGGGTATGAATGGATATCTTTATTTTTTTAAATAAATGTTTTTTCTTCTTCAGAAATACTACACTGTTATAAATATAAAAGGAAAACATGTAATTATTGAAACTTTTATTAGTTTTATTGTAAATTATGTATTTTTAAAAGATAAAAACTTTTAATTCTATTTCCCTCATCTTTATCTTTTGGTTCTTCTTTCTCTCTTACTAAAACTAGTAGGCAACTTGCTACTAATAACCAAGGAGTATCAATATCTACCAACTAAAATCTAAAAAGGTGGTAGGTGGATTTACCACCTTTGGTGAAACATGGCAGTGGGGGTGGGAGAGGAGTGTGACCATCTGGGTACCAGAGCAAGAGGAGATATGAAGACATCCCACCGGGGGGTTCATACGTGGTTCGCTTACTGAATAACATATACCTATACTATCTTAAGAAACAAAACATAAAAAATATGTCTTAGAATGCCATCTGTAACGCTTAGTGCATCCCGACATCGGTTTTCTTTTTAACTAATACTGTGGTACTACATAGAAGTTAGGTTATTCTTTCTCGACAGGGAGCAATGACACATTCTGATAATTAGTGTCTCTTTATTGTTGTTTTAGCTTTTTTAAAATAACTATTTTAAATGTCGTTTGTAATTTTAGTGTAAATTTTTTCTTGTACCTTAAGCTACATTAGTGTATTTCATTGATTAATGTCTGTAAGCGTAATCTACTGGTACAAAAACCTACTACCTAATTGTCACATATGAGTTATGTCTTAAAACACCAATTTTTGATTTGATTTTTCGTAACAGTTTTATTGACAATTTAAAAAAAAAAAATCTGGTGTGAAACACTCACACAAATTTCTTCTGCCAATGCAAATAATTAATAATAAACCTAACATTATTAATAAAATATTAGATATAAACAAAAACTAACCTCAAAAACATAACCTTATTTTAATCATGAGTGAATGACGCAAAATGACAATCGAACTCAGTTTGGCTTAAAAATACGGAAAATCACGCTTTCACGCTAAACTAGGCTCTGTAGAGAAAATGCTCTAAACAAAAGTTGTAGATCTTTTAATTTTCTATAAATTTAATTATATACACTTTTGTCGTAAAATGCATACTAAGACCGAAATCTTAAAAAAATCGATTTTTCTCACGTTTTCGTGAGAAAAAAAAACAGAAAATCGCAAATTACCGCTAAACTAAGCGTTATACAAAAAAATGTTTGAAATAAAAGTTGTAGAATTTTACATTCTCTACAACTTTTATTATATAACGTTTTGCGCTATAATGCATATTAAAGCCGCAATCTTAAAAAGAAAATGTTTTTACGTAAAAACAGCCTCAAGCAGAATTTCAGTAAACATGGCGCCTACCCTATATTGTAGAGCATAAAAAAATTTAGTAAACCAGTTGATTTAAAAAAAAATCGTAGGACTAGTTTTTGAGAAAATCGCAAAAAAGTGAAAAATTATACGAATAAACTACTACTTCCGGTTGACCGATTTTGATGAAAATGTTCGTGTCGGGTCCGGTAGTGATATGTAACTTAAGTTTCAAGTTTCAAGTTCGTACAATGTTCCGTTCTTGAGATATTCTGTTCACACACACACACACACACACACACACACACACACACACACACATACACACACACACACACACACACACACACACACACACACACACACACACACACACAGACACAGACACACACACAGACCAATCGCTAAAAACATGTTTTTTGGGTTCAGGGGGTCTGAAAACGTATAGATCCAGTGAAAACTCGATTTCGAAAAATCGACATGAAAACAATACTTTCCTTCCTATATATTCATATAGGCAAGAGAAAGTAATAGGTACAAAATATTTTAATATCTTATAATTTTGATTTTTAATTGTTTTAAAAAGTTATTTTTAGTTTATTTAAAGTCTTATTAATAGCTTGGTCATTAGCGACTCCGGTGTGTTATGAAACAGTTAATTTTAACATGTGAAAATTTACAGACCCTAGTCGGGAATCGAACCCGGGACCTGCGCGTTATAGGCAAGCGCGCTACACGACGCTACGGAAGGAGCCGAAACTTAAAAGTTTATTCCAAACTTTGGAAAATATCATTCCAACGATAAAACTTGCAGGCTATGGTTTTTCATTTAATATCTATAAATTTGATTGTATAAACTCTTGTCGCTAAATGCATATTATTAGGCTTCAATCTTAAAAAACCAATTTTTTACTGATTTTAGTGAGAAAAATACAGAAAACCACTAATTGACGCTAAATTAAGCAGCGTAAAAAATTAAAAATTAGGTTCTTAATTTCTATAACTTTGATTACATTGTAGCTACAATTTTACCCTAAAACATACCGATAACGATAGGATAACCTACCGGTTACCTAACTTACGTTTCTAGTTTCAATTCTGTACGCTATTTCGTTCTTGAGATATTTTTTTACACACACATGTTACAGACCAATTGGTAAAAATTTTTTATTCTGGGGGCCTGACACGGTATATTTTTGGTGATAACTCGATTTCGGAAATTGAGTACCCCTGAACTCAAAAATACATATTTTTACCTATTCGTGTGTATACTTTTGTCTTGATATTCGTTTGTGCGTGAGCGCGCACGTGTACTTGTATGTGTGTGAATAAAATAGTCGGAAATAGCAGTTTATTCGTAAAATTTTTCACAAATTTGCGATTTTCTCAAAAACGCCCTTTCATTTTTTTTTAAAAAATCGCCTCGTTTACTACATTTTTGTGCTCTATGTGATAAGGTAGCGGCAAGTCTGCTGAAATTTTTAGCAGGTGGTGCTTTCGTGGTAAAAAAAAAATATTTTTTTTTTTAAGATTGCGCCCTTCGTTGCCATGAGTCAGCTGTTAAATAGCTGATTTTTAGAGATGAAGGTTCCTGGTTCAAATCCTAGTAAAAGTAGTTACTTTTATACGGATTTGAATACTAGACAGTGGTTATCGGTGTACTTCGATGGTTGGGGTTCAATTAACCTTACTCTGTCAGGAATGATCGGCCTGGATCTGTACAAGACCACACATCATACATATCATCCTCATCTCATTGGGTCATGGGGTTTGCTTATTGTTCTTAATTGAACAGGTAGCAACGTAGGCCTACACACTTTAGAATAAAGAAAAAGAAAGATTGCTGACTTAGTATGTAGGTAGCTATTTTACGACAAAAGTGAATATAATTAAAGTTAAGTATAGAAAATTAAACAATTTAAAATATTTTTATTTCAATTTTGAAGTCCTGTGGAGGTTAATTACATTTGTTTTTATTTTTTTGAAATTTTCTCAAGTAGCCTACATTTCTTATGATCCACAAAATAGGGTAAGCGGCATATCTGCTGAAATTGGTGAGTGGGGGCTGCGTTCTGGCGTTAATTTTTTTTTAAAGATTGCAGCCTTATTTTGTTGCCTATATGAATATAGACCTATAGGAAGGAAAGTATTGTTTTCATGTTGATTTTTTGAAATCGAGTTTTCACCGGATCTACACGTTTTCAGACCCCCTGAACCCAAAAAACATGTTTTTAGCGATTGGTGTGTGTGTGTGGGGGGGGGGGTGCAGAATGTCTCAAGAACGGAACATCGTACGAACTTCAAACTTAAGTTACATACTACTACCGGACCCGACACGAACATTTTCATCAAAATCGGTCAACCGGAAGTAGTGGTTTATTCGTATAATTTTTAACATTTTTGCAACTTTCTCAAAAACTGGTCCTTCCATTTTTTCGAATCGTCTGATTTACTAAATTTTTTATGCTCTACAAGTTAGGGTAGGCGTCATGTTTGCTGAAATTCTTCGTGGACAGTGTTAACGTAAAAAAATTGTTTTTTTAAGATTACGGCTTTAATATGCATTTTACCAGAAAATATATGTACCTACATAATAAAGAAAACGTGTGAAAAATCAATTTTTTTAAGATTTCGGCCTTAGAATGTATTTAACGACAAAAGTGTATTCAATCAAATTTATAGGAAATTAAAAGATCTAAAACTTTTATTGAGAGCATTTTTTCTCTACAGAGCCTAGTTTAGTGTGAAAGATTGATTTTCCGTATTTTTAAGCCAAACTGAGGTTGATTTTTATTTTGCGTCTTTCACTCATGATTAAAATTAGATTATGTTTATTGAGGTTAGTTTTTTGTGTATTTCTAATGTTTTGTTACTAATGTTAGGTTTATTGTTAATTATTTGTATTAGCAAGAGAAAGTTGTGTGAGTGTTTAACACCAGATATTTTTATTTAGCTTTATTAGACCTAGCCTATATTTTGTAATAAATATAGCCTAAAAGTTTACGGATTATATAAGCCGTACTTCTTACTGAGATACCTCGAATTGCAGTTACCTTTTTGATGATAATTATCGTTTCACTTATCTATTGTTCTGTAAAAACAGATTATAGATAAATTCTGGTAGTAAAATTAAAAAAAAAGTTCATATACGTATTAGTTGTATGCTTAATAGATACATAAGTAAACATGAAAACTCAGATGGTATGGAAGGAAGAGCAGATTTCGGAGACAGCAATTTATCAAATGTAACATGACGAATGAGCGTGTCAGACCAGGTTGGTTACATTAGTCTTTACTGATACTGGTAGTACTTTTTACATAGCGTGTTCTGTCAGTTACCACACGCATTCCTTTCCTGTATAAGAAATGTAAAGGAAATTCCGGCTGCTTGCTGTTGGTTCATTTGTCTAAAAAGTGGTAACTTATTCTTTGCCGATCCAACAAATCTTTTCTTTATCTGACCACCTCCTGATGGGTTTTAAACAGCTTCTTACTTACTAAATAAAAAAATAAATAAAAATAAGATTTTTATCTAATAGGTTATTTGATTTTATCTACGATGTGTTTTTTAGTGTTTGTATATTCTTTATTATGACTACTTATTATTCTTTACAAATATAATTTGACCGGATGAAGCAAAGAACTTTTTTTTGAAAATGACTATTCTGCAATTTGTCTAAGTATTAAGTACACGGTTTCGATTAATAAAAATATACAATGTTAGTGTATTTATTCAATAATATTTTACAGTTAACCACGTTGTTTGGTCATTCGGTAGTGGAATTAATTATTTAAATGAAGGTTTTCGAGTTCAATTTATCGCTTAAGTTTAGAAAGATATTCCTAATTGGGGCCAAAAATTATCCGAAAATCGAATATCCAGATATACCACAAAAAAATTGGAAATCAACAATAACAAAATGTAATGGAAAACATACTACAATTAATTTATATAATTTTCCCCCAGAAACAGATTATAATGTAATCAACAAAAAATATTTAGGCCTTTAAGTGTTTAGTTTTTTATTCCTTATCAACAATAAAATCATAAAAAGCATTGTTAAACCAAGTAGGTACATATTCTAGGATCAAAAACGGTATAAATATAAACTGTACTATTGTTTTTGCAGACGACCAATCGTTTTTAGCAACATGGAGACAGCAATAGAACAAATTAATGTGTAGAAAAGACGAACTACACATTTTCTTTAAGAAACTAAGTACTACATAACGAACATCAAAACAGCCCCGCGTTACCTGAAGAAACAATACGGAAAAATTAGGAAAGTTGATGGCTTCAAGTACCTTGGGGGGGTGGGTGATAATACAACCTCAAACTGAATATTAGTACCCCTAAAGTAGTCGTACCCTAAACTAATATGACGTACCGGATAAGAAATAGAATTAGCCTGTAGAATAAGTTGCTATTAGTATTTTTTTATCACAAGTTTAATCTGTATAAAAATTCTACAATAAAGATCTCTTCCCAAGAACATCCCTAGAAACATCGTAGTTTCTACATGTTCTAGGATATTATTTTGTATAAATACATCTACTCCTTTATTTTTCCTTACATTATGTTTATTTTTGAACAGTAAATTTTGACAATTCTTCCCACTGACTGTTTATCTTAATTCATTCAGAAAACGTACCAAATGACCTTCACCCTTCGTCGGCAAACGTGAACATTAGTGCAAACGTGATTTCATTTGATTAGATAGTCTATAAATTGTTGTTTCGGTCATCAACCAAAAGCCTGGTTTGAACCTGTAGATGCTTCATTAAGTAAGAGGAGAAGTGAGGTGGTTTACAATAATTCCCTTCCTCACTGAGTGGAAACGTATGCTTATCAACATGCCAGGCCCTCCGAAAAGCGCCTACTTTTCACCTTGCAAAATGACACCTTCACTTCATTCACCGCAGGGTCTGGCTTTATAATGAAATTCATTACTCTCTGTGGATAACTCTGACTATAATGTATCTTTTATCGTTTTTTTTTTTCAACTGTACCTCTTCTGTTCCAAAATGCTTCAGTCATATAATTGGCTGACCATGTAATAAGAAACAGAACTATTTTTTGTAGCCCTGGAACTAGCAGATCACGTGCAAATAACTTATCGCTCCATCTGCCTGTTATGGTTAAACTTTCGATTATTATACGAGGTGTGGCTATTAAATAACGAGACTGTCGTTGTAAAAAATTTTATTGTTATTTTGTACATAATCACTTATTGTCACCTTCAATATACACTTCTTCTCTATCCCTACAACGCTCCATGCGAATTTTCCATTGTTGGAAACAGTGCTGGATGTCATCTTCTCTCGGCTCAGGACACGGGCCGCTTTCTCTTTTACAGCTTCCACAGACTCAAATCTTTTTCCTTTTAATGCAGATTTCACCTTAGGGAACAGGTAGAAATCATGGTACAAGATCTGATGAATAAGAAAGTACCTTCACTGGGTTCCGAAAGGTCAAACAATTAATCAATATTACTACCTTGAGGTACTTTCTAAACTACGTCAAAGAGTAAGGAAAAAACGCCCCAAAATGTGGAAGGACAAATCATGGGTTCTCCACCAAGACAATGTGCCAGCTCATTCGCGTTATCTGTCAAGAGGTTCCTAGCCAAGTACAGCATCTCAAAGTTAGAACATCCACCTTATTCACCAGTTCTTGTACCATGTGACTTCTACCTGTTCCCTAAGGTGAAATCCGCATTAAAAGGGAAAAGATTTGAGCCTGTGGAAGCTGTAAAACAGAAAGCGGCTCGTATTCTGAAGGAGCTGACAGAAGATGACTTCCAGCACTGTTTCCAACAATGAAAAATTCGCATGGAGCGTTGTAGGGATAGAGAAGGAACGTGTATTGAAGGTGACAATAAGTGATTATGTATAAAATAAAAAAAAATGTTTTACGTCAGTCTCGTTATTTAATAGCCACACCTCATAGTTGGGTTAGATAGCCCTAACAGCTCTTGTAATAGTCCATCCTGAAGACAGTATCTGCTTTACTCAGAGATCCTCAACACGTAACATTGTATTTTATTAAACCACCATCGGTTTCATATCCGTTCAGAAACTTCAAAGATTTTCAAACTACACTCAACAAACATTACGGAGCATAGAGGTATATTTTTATTCAGAAGTTAACCCAAGCATGTAAATAATATTAATGATTATATCGTTGTGCTATATTGATACAACAACCTGGCATAAATGAATTGAAAAAAAAATCGTATGAATATCTCTTCTTAACAGAACTGAATGTAGTAAAAACAGGTGTAAACTATAGACTAGGTGATGCAAGAGATTAATTAAAAGCAAAAAGCACGGGGATATCATTAGCTTTATGGAATGTCCGCGGTAATTCAGACAGGCGCCGGACGGCGCGCGTCCGTTTCTTCCTTCGGTCGGTAAAATAACATAGCCACTAACAAACAATATCTTCCTTTATATCTCTCTCTAATTTTTATCTACCTTTCCTTTTCATCGAACTTATGTTATGTGCTTCTATCTAATTATTTATTTATTTTAACGTGTTCGCTCACGCGTGAAACATTCATATATGTTTTGTTTATGTTTGAACACGGTAATATGCATCATGTTCTTTATTGTTATGTTGTAATGTTCGGTCGGACTTATATTTATATTTTTTTTTTTATTCACTCCGTCTGGTGTACTTAATATATAAATAACTGTTAGACGTTTAACTGTCCATTCAAAGTTTATTAATATTTTAAAATTTAAATGCTTTAGGCCAAAAAAAGTCAGTTAATTGTTTTTTTAATCAACAAAATTTATCTCAGGCAGGTGATGTGTTAAATTATTTGAATGTGATCTGCTAGTTCCAGGGCTACGAAAAATAGTTTTGTTTCTTATCACATGATCAGCCAATTATATAACTGAAGGATTTAAGAACAGAAGAGATAGAGGTGTAAAAGACATTAGTTAGAGTTATCTGCTCTGAGAGTAATGAATGTCATTATACAGCCAGATCCTGTGGTGAATGAAGTGAAGGTGTCATTTGCAGGGTGGATGGTAGATGCTTTTTAGTGGGCCTGGCATGCTGATAAGTATACTTTATCACTCAGTGAGGATGCAATTTATTATATTTAATAAATATAAATAGATATATAAACAGAATATATATAAATAGATGGTAATCGTAAACCATCTCACTCCTTGTTTTACTTAGTGAAGCCACTAGAGTTTCAAACCAGCCTTTCGGCTGATGACCTATACAACAACAAGGTAGGCCTATTGAAAGTGTATATCTCACTTACTTTGTAATGGTATTTTTTTATCGGTAGGCCTATGTCTCTCAGTCAGGTACGCAGAACATAGGAGGTGGCTTCAACCCCCTCCCTAAAAGAATAATCCGAATTTTGTACCAATCTAATATGCCGCACGTCTTTGGTAGATTTCCTGTCAGGTCTGGTAGTTTGTCATCAGTCATTTTCATCTATAACTTTTCTCATACCTTAATGTAATAATGACATAATAATAAGTTTTATTTCCATATTTTTTACAACAGTAACCCATACACATTCTTTCCTAAAGCTGTAATGCATTTACAAGGCACAATGTTCGAGGTGGAGGTAATCGACCTACCCTATGATGTAGCCTTTAGACATATGATAGGCTAAAAGCCTTATCATAGGGTGGGTGTTTTCCTCTTTTATTTAGAAGACTGCACAACTGATATTTAAAACAAGGTTAGGGCTTAAAACCATAACAATTAAAAAAATTTACACGATTTCTAAAAAAATAAAAGAGGGATCTAAGAATTTAATACAGTAGAATCTCAGTAGTCCGGCCTGTTCGGGACCGAGAGGGTGCCGGATTACTGGATGTGTTGGAATTTTGGAACTATAAATTATATATTTAAACAAAAAATGAATATAGGCCTACATTGATTTCTATGTGATTTTAAATTAAATTAACTAATTAAAATGGGTTTGCTGAGTACTTCTGTAGTCATTGTACTAAACATTTGGCTATTGACATCGCCTAGTGCGGTGTGGGGGTGCTCGTGTTCTGAGAATTACGTTTCGTTGTCAATTCAGCATGAAGTATAGAGTATGACCCAGTTCTGTGTTTTGGATAAAAGGCCAAAAATTATTCCATGTAACAATAATTAAGGTCTGCTTATTCATTTCTTTAATCAAATCCTAAACATACATGTTGTATTAAATCCGCCGTAATTAGGTCGAGTTTATTTCCCTAATTCAATTTAAATCTTTTACCAAAATCTGTCCTGGGTGAGGTTTCATGCTTTTAGGCCTAATATTTTAAGGGCCGCATTACTGGAGGTGCCGGACTACTCCACAGCCGGACTAGCGAGATTCTACTGTAAATGGAATTAACTAAACATAGCCTATATAGGGCTTTAAGAACATGCAAACAAAAATATAATCATTTAACAACTAAAAATATAATAAATAAATTTGCATAAT
Organism: Catonia carolina; assembly: GCA_035578175.1. Taxonomy (NCBI): domain Eukaryota; kingdom Metazoa; phylum Arthropoda; class Insecta; order Hemiptera; family Achilidae; genus Catonia; species Catonia carolina. Next base: position 26,123,818 of record JAQMRL010000011.1, read on the forward strand.
AGTCGGATGGAAAACCCAAAAAATTCTCCCGATTTAGCTCCTTCGACTCAAAATTCTGGCTTCGTACCTGACCTTAGTGCTTTAATGTGGATTCTTTCTATAGGATAATCAATTTGACTTGATTCCTTCATCCTGGCCTTCCTATTAATGGTTCTTTCCATTATCCGTCCATTTTTCAGGAGGTTGATATTGATTTAGTCACATTAACTTCTCAGATAATTAAAGAACCCAGGATCTCATCATTGTAATTAGCTGATAACGAACAGAGCTATCGAGACGGTTAGGTACTTTTTTATATCTTGGACATATAGCGAAATGATCAACGGTACGTTCTGTTGCAGCTCATAATCTAGGGCGAAAAAGATGGACGAAGATGTCCAGGACGCTGTCGTATATCTTGACTGTGAAATCTCAGAAAATGATTTAGAAGAACATCAATAGAGATGATTCGCATAGCTGCAGACAGAGTGAGGATTGTCATTATGATTGCTGACATACGGTACGAATAGGCACTAGAAGAAGAAGACAGGGTTTTGCGGCTGACAAACGCAAACGTAATAAAAGAAAAGAACGTAACAGTTTTTCCATGGGCTCAAAAATTACAGAAATTCTATGTTTATCGATTACCTGATGTTTCTTTAAAAAAAAAAGTGTTTTATTAACACCATAATATCACAAAACCCACCTATTTTGTTATTCTACATATAGATTACTTCTGAACAAAGTTATAGGAGATCCAACCACTATACCTACTGAGTTATTTGTTATTGAATAGAAAAACACGAGGAAATAATTGACTTTGAATTTAGTCTATCTTTGGAAAGACAGTTTATTGTATCGCATTTAGTGAAAAACATTTTGGTCCAGCTTTAGGCAAACTTTTACAAAGCGTACAACATAACAGTCCTTTAAAATCCAACAATGGAATTCCGAATTGAATGAAAAATGTGGAGGAGTGATCCCAAAAGGCGAAAAAGGCACGTGTCCTCGAGTATTTCAACAAAGAATTCCTTTCTGGTCGCATGATTTTATACAATGTAAAAGTCTGTTGAACAAATATAACAGGGGCGTTTATGATATGGGGGTGACAATAGTTTATGGATTCGCGCGCGGGGTGTTATGTACTTCTGCTACAGTAGGGGGTGATTATCTATAAAAGGTGATCGTGCTGGTCACTTATGGGCTTTTCTATCGACCCTTTATATCTATCTAACTATTCATCCGTCCTATTTTATTATAAATACTGCCCACAACAATATTTCTTATTTCATTTCTGACTCCAAAAGAATAATTGCTATTAATATCGATAAATTTTGACCTATCGTGAGTTGTTATATACTAACACTTCACGACTCGTAGTCTGAACACCCCATTCTCTCACACCCGGAAATATAAATGAAATAAATGTTCATTGTAAAAAAAACCACAGATTTTTTTATTAGTACTACTTGATTTCCTATCATTTGATTTGTTTATCGTTTCAAAATTAATAGGGTGGGGACTACATTAACTTTTTTGAAAAGTTTGTTTAAAATTGGTGTTTTAGTCAACAAAAGTAATTTCTATTCTGAGTCCCTGGGTTCGATTTTCTACCAGGTCTGGCATATTTTCATCCCTCATTTTCATATGTCATCCTGCACCGTTTGTATTAGCATTAACGTGTAAAATAAATGAATAATATGTAATATAAATAAATCATTTAGCCTATGTATCAAGTAATATTGTTAGCTATTTAATTATATATTAATATTCGTACTATATTGTTTTCTCCGCCTTTTGTGGTTTCGACCAAGTTAAATGATTTTATTTTGACGGTGATATTTTCTTTTTTTCATTGCTATTTTTCACTATTTTACTAAACTCTTTCTTCCTTTCTTCTCGCCGTTACTTGTTGTCGTTAATTGTGTATTTTTCTTTTAAAACCCTTTAATTCTTTTTTCTAACTTCACTTTTGTCCTCTATCCTATCTAATAGCTTCATTACTTTAATTTTTTTTTATTTTTCTACTCCAAAATTCTGTGTTTTGTAATTTTTTAATCAAAGTTCAATAGTTTACCGATTTTGATATGCAAAATACAGAAAATCACAAATTGAAGCTCAATTAAGCGTTGCAGAAACCATTTTTGAAATAAAAGTTGTAAGTTTTTTTAATTTCCAACAACTTTAATTACACTTTTGGTCTACAACACATTAAGGCCGCAATCTTTAAAAATAATTTACCCCTATAGCGTAGTCTCCCAAGAATTTTAGCAGACATGGCGTCCTATCTCTGTTCTGTTTTTTCTATTCATGGAAGTCCTTAAAGTTCGTAATAACTTGTCCGAATTTGTTTTGGTTCATGAAGTTTTCTCAGTTTATTTCGTTTTCCTCAAGACCCTTTCTGACTTCTTTAAACCATTTATCTGACACTTTAGGTCTATTGTTTAGTGTCTTAAAAATTTGGTTTGTCAACCGGTTGTCTTTCATCCTATTCAGGTGTTCACAGAGTTTTAGTTGTTTTCTTATCATTTCCATTAATCGTTGATTTTCCTTCTTCAGTTCTTCTCAACCTCGTAACGTATATTGTCTGTTTACTGTCTTCGGAACCATTATCTTCCCGAGGATCTTTCTCTCAAATTTTTCTGCTTCTCTTAGACCAGCCTTCCCGGTCATTCTACGGGTACTTGCGTACAGATATTACAGGTTTTTTTCTAGTATTAAAATTTCTAATTTTGGCTTATATTGAGAGTGATTTGTTCTTATGCTAGTGGTAGGTCCTTGGAGTGCACTGCCCACCTTTCCTAGTCTGTTATTGTTTACTTCCTTTCGCTGGTCTTTGGTTGCATTATCTCACCGAAATACTTAAAGCTATCAACTTTCCCAATTTTTCCGTATTGTTTCGAGATGTGACGCACGGGTATTCTGATGTTTGTTAGACTACCTTATTAATTTTTAGAAGGAAGAAATGTTAGACTAGTAATTAATTTTTTGAAGGAAATCTGTAGTCCTGCTTTTTCCGCTTGTTCTTTTATCACAATGATGTGTTCTTATACTGATAAATAGATGAATTAATGAAAGTTTTTACTAAAAATTAAGTTTCCAAAATAAAAAAATACATTTTATATTACGAGATTTTTAATCCGTGTTCCGTACATACAATAAGTTATAGACTAATGTATTTTTATAGCATTGAAGAATATTAATATTTCATAACACTGTAGGACAATATATTCTATAGTATAAAAAGTCAGAGTAGTGTAGCAGTAGTGTTGTTATAGACTAAAATGACACTAATGATATATATATGCAGGTGTAACATAGTGTCCAATAGTATGTCTATGTATTTTTTTTTTGTATAGTTATAGCCGCACGCTGTTGAGGAATCCTTTGAGGCCGTTTAGCAGCATCCAGCAGCCATCGTTATTTATGTTTTTAACACACACTTGAGCTGTCTTCAGTTGTAAGCCGCGTTCTCTTGAATTACGTCAGGCCGATAGGTCATGGCATACCTGGTTTAACTTAAACCTATCTGCATATTAGTATACCTGTATAACTATTATTACTACAATACCAACTAACAAATCGAAATATACAAGTGTTACTTTTTATATGTACAATATTTTTTGTTTTTATTTATGATAGTTTTCACTGTCAGATAGGTGGAATGTGAAATTATTTGCACTCGATTTGTTAGTTCAGGGCTACAAAAAATAGTTCTGTTTCATTTCACATGGTCAGCCAATTATATGACTGAAGCATTTAAGAATAGAAAATGAATAGGGTAAAAGACACTAGTCACAGTTATCTCCTCTGAGAGTAATGAATTTCATAATTATACAGCTACACCCTGTGGTGAATAAAGTGAAGCTGTCATTTGCTGGGTGGAAAAGTAGATGCTTTTAAGAAAGCCTGGTATGCTGATAAGCAAACTTTGGCACTCAGTGACGAAAGTAATGGTAAAACACCACACTCCTCGTTTTACTTAGTGAAGCCTCTAGAGCAGCGATTCCCAACCAGTGTGCCGCGGCACACTAGTGTGTCGCAAGCCTATGTAGGTATGCCGCGAAATTTCACGCAACCTTGTTTACTTGTAAAAGTTTATCTCGCCGCTTACGTATACCACGCTTAACATTATATTAACATATAATATATGTATTGAATCCTGAATCCTGGTTGAGAGGGCTAAGAAGCCCTATGATGGCGACATCGTGTTAAGGAACACCTGGTCCCTCGGGGAACAATATAACAGAATAATTGCAACCTCAAGAAATTTAGGGGGAATTTTATAGTTTAAATAGGAAATAGGATTCTGGTTCGTGGGACATTGGAACTGGGACTTGAAAGGAGGTAATTTATTTTTAGAAGTTATTTGTGGAAAATTTAAATTAAGGGACAAGTGGGTTTAAGAGCGGCTCTTTTATTTTATTTTATTTTTCAGTGGCCTTTTTTCAGTTTTGTGGGAGGCCTATTATCTTGGTGAGGGGAAGGCATGCATTTTACTGAACGTGGACTAAAGGTATAATTTAAGGTAGGGGTTAGTTTATGATTTCAGGGGAGACGGAAAGGGTAGAGTTTGGCATAATCACCGGCCTTTTTATCTTCTAAGTGTTTATTAATTTAAAATGGCGGCTCTTTTCACCGTAGTGGAGTGATTATGCATAGGAACATGGGGACAACTACCAACTGGGGGGAGTGAGTCATACAAGTAGGAGGGGCATGGGCAAATAAGAGGAATACAGGGCAGAATAAAAATGTGGCAACTCTAAATTTTGTTAAGTGGGTCATACTAAAATTTAGATAAAGTCGTGGAATGGTAATGGGATAGAGACTTCAGGTGGGTGTGGGCGTCGGTACAAGTCCTGAATGATCTGGGGTCCGTCAGTTTTCCTAGCGTCGTGTAGCCGTTTCGAGGTATTGTATTTGTGTTTGTATTAAAAATGTAGTTTTTCATTTCATTGTTTTTCCTCAGTAAACATCCCCACCATTTCTAATTATTTACTAGTCGTGTCTTGTTGTTTATAGACGGTGATACAAAAAAACCTATACTTATAGTTAATTACGAAAATAAGTGTATCAAGTATGCCGTAACTAAATATGGATTTCAGTTAGTGTGCCGCGAGGCAAAAATGGTTGGGAATCGCTGTTCTAGAGGTTCAAACCAGCCTTTCGGTTGATGACCTAAACAGCAACAAAAGTAACATATATTGCTTTTGTTATTAACGACAACAAAGAAATAAGGTACAAAATCGATGGGTTTTTAAAGAGTTATGATTCAAGACCTTAGCCGGGAATTAAACCTGGGACCTTCCACTTGTCAGTCTGCAGCGCATTGTAGCGTTCAAACCACTGGGCCACGGAGCACACAATATTAATATTAATTAATTCTTGTTTTAATATTATTTTATTAAATTTTCAGTTTACTGTAGGCTACTATATTCTCAAACATAAAGTTATTTTTGTTAGCCTAATTTTGATGTTTCAGTCTTTGAATTATCCCTTGGGATGTTATTTATTTTTCATGTATTGTGTTTATTAAATTTTATGTAGGCTATTTAAAGTTTAAAAATATATTTAATTGTTAGGCCTATGCTGCGTGGTGTACTGGTTAGCAAGCTTACCTATCAAGCGGAAGGTCCCGGATTTTATTCGCCGCTAGGGTCTGAAAATTATTAGCCTACGTGACAAAATTCTTTGTTTTATACCCCAAAGTAATTGCTAATAACCAAAATAGCGATGCGACTTTAAATATATCTTAATAAAAAAATTAATTATAAACATTATTTTTAACATAAGCGATTAAATCTTGATGGAGATATCGTCCATTTGCGTAACCCCAACATAAAGATCGGGTTTCCTTATTGATCAGATTGTTGTGTAGGTCATCAACCGAAAGATTGATTGGTTTGAACCTCTAGAGGCTTTACTGAGTAAAACGAGGAGTGAGGTGGTTTACCATGCCTTCTCCACTGAGTGGAAAAGTAGCTTACGCTTATCAGCATGCCAGATCCCCCCCCCCGAAAAGCACTACTTTCCGCCCTGCAAAAGACACCTTCACGTCATTCAGCACAAGGTCTGGCTGTATAATGATATTCATTACTCTCAGACGAGATAACTCTGACTAGTTTCTTTTACACCTCTACCTCCTCTATTCTTAAATGCTTCAGTCGTAGAATTGGCTGACCATATGTGATAAAAAACACAACTATTTTTTGTAGCTCTGGAACTAGCAGATCGAGTGCAAAAAAAAATTAACACTCCATCTCCCTGTTATGGACAGCTTTGATGGTTATACAACATTATATAGGTTCAAAATAAAGAACTGGTTAAAAATAAATTAGAAAAACTGGTTCAACACATCACAGGGCCGTTCCTAGCAAGTATTGTATCCAAAATATTTTATTTGGCCGCATTAGTAGCTCTGTTGGTTATCAGCTGTTTGCAATGCTGAGTTCCCAGGTTTCTACCTGAGTAGTTAATGCGGCGTAAAACAAGTCATTCTGTAGAAAAGAGTCGGTCAATAAAAATAATTTTTTTTGTTTAACGTCCGACTGTTCTGCAATTACTGCTAATGCAGTCGGTGAACGATAAAATGATTTGTTGTAACGTATGAAAATATGCCGTGCCTGAATGGGATTCGAACCCAAGACCACATGATGAGAGGCGAGCACGTTACCAACTACATCAATGCGGCCGGCATGGAAAGATTGATTTAGAGAAAGATCACTTACAGACAAGTAGATATGTATTTGTATTATTTCAGGAAATTACTGACAAATATAATTCGTTTGCAATTTGTAGTATTATAATAATAATAATAGTTTACCATGTGTTACAATCAAGTATATCAGATATTGGTTTCGTTTACATATTATAGACAGCAATTTCAATGCTTTTCAGATGGGAGACCACCAGGCACCGATCGTTTTCCAAAGATAGAAACCACGCGACAATAGGCCATACATCACAACCCCCGTTACGCCTCGCTAACTGGGGGCGTACTATTGAAATTGTCACCTTTTTTACTTATATTTCTTCCTATGTTGTTTTTTTTTTGTGAACCTACCATTCGTTTTCCCAACAAAACAAGAAATATATAGAATGTATACAGAATATGAGACCGCGATGTCAACTATGAAAGTCACACTCGGTTATTTTTATTATTTATATTCTATCAAGTTTTTATTAAGTTTTACTTTTATAATTTTTTTGACCGCTTCTTTATAAATACAAATAAACCGTTATTTTCTATTATATTTCCATCTTAAATATATTTATTTTTGTATTATACGAGTTTTATATTTAGATTTTTTAACCGGCCTGTTGGTGTAGTGGTCAGCGCAACTGCAATCTATTCCTGGAGTCCCGGGTTCAATTGAATCGATAATTAGAGAAACAACACGAGTCCAACGCAAGTGATTTTTCAGGAAACACAGAAACTAATTTTCTAATTTGATTGATACATATTGCTGCAAATTATTTGACATGAATTTAAAGTGCTTCATTAAAAGTAAGTATTGTATGGGAACAAGTGTGTAAGATTTGGTAATGGTCGTTTATACTGTGTCTACGTTGAGGTCTCGATGTATAAAAAATAGTTTTGAACGTAGAGGGACTACATTTGTGATTAAACGTAAAAATGTATTTTTAAAATAATTTAAATTCTGTTTACGGTTTGATTTTCTCACCAAACGATAGATCAAAGCTCCATACATCCACATCAGACGAGTTCGGTAATTTTTTACAATTTTGTTTTTTTTTACATTTATTATACATTATATTAATATTATATTATATGATATACAATGTTAATATGGAGTTCCTGGCTAACTTGCCATATTAGAGCTTGTAACAACCAATCAATTTTGTAGTTGATGTGTAGTTGAAGTTTGCTACAAGATATTTTTTTAAATAAATATTGAATGTGTTTTACTAGTAATCCTTAAATTTTGCTGGTATTTTTGTTGTATTTGGTATTTTATTCATAATATTACCAAACATTTGGCCAACTGAGTAAACTTTAATTTTTTTACAAATGTTGTGTATAAAATACTGCTTGTTTATAAATGTAGCGTACTACTAGGTAATTCACTAAAGTTTTTTTTTTTTATAAAGTCACCTTACATTTGAGTTAACACTGATGTAGAATGAAAAAAGTGACAAAATACAGAAAGCATTTAAGGTAGCCTAATACAGTCCTGCAGAGGGGTTGCAAGCATTACTAAATCGTGTAGAGGAAACCTGTCGAAGATACGGCATGAAGTTAAACAGCAAGAAAACCAAAATACTAATAGTAAGCAAAAATGATGGAATACAGCGTCGATTTACATCAAATGATGAGACGCTTGAAATAGTAAACAAAGTTACCTATCTAGGATGTAATTTAAACAAGGAATGGGACCACTCGCAGGAAATTAGGTGCCGCATAGAGAAGGCAAGAGCAGTATTCAATCGTCTCCGGAAAATTTTGCGAAATATGCACCTTAACATTGGTATAAGATCACGATTTCTGAGATGCTATGTGTTTTCGACTCTTCTGTACGGAGTGGAAGCTTGGACCCTAACCGATGCAACATCTAGACGACTCGAGGCCTTCGAACTGTGGTGCTACCGCCAAATGCTCAGGATATCGTACACCTACCATGTCACAAACAGCACCGTCTTGCAACGTATGCAAAAAGCCATGGAAATCCTGCCAAATATAAAAGCCAGGAAGATGGCTTATTTAGGGCATGTGTTGAGAAACAGAAAATATCAGCTAATTCAACTTATATTGCAAGGCAAGATTGAAGGTGGACGATCTCAAGGCCGTCGGCGGACGTCGTGGCTGAAGAACATCAGGCAATGGACAGGAATGACGAGCGTACAATTATTCAGAGCAGCTGTAAATAAAGTCATGTGGGCTAATATGATTGCCAACACCCACAGAGGATAGGCACCAACAGAAGAAGAATAAAGTCCTGTTTAGGTTGGAAGGATATGAAATAATAAATCTGTAGATAAGACGCATTTTCTGTAGAAATTAGGTGTAAATTTCAAGTTTCTAACAATTACTGAAATTTTGTTACAATAAGAAAGGAAAATATTTCTATATTTTGGTTCTTCTGAAAAATCACCAAAATGGAGTTAACACCTTTCACTTGTTACGTAGGTATAGATTCAATTTATAAATTAATTAAACAGCAATATAATTGTTTGATGTAATATTGGAAATGTAAAACTAGTTCATCTTAACATACGGATTGAATACAGATTTCAAAAATAATTTCAATGGAAAAAACAAACAAGTGTAGGAGTTTATCTATTCTTTTTAGTTTTGTATAATTCACAAACAAGAAAAATAGTACTGTACGTAACAGTATTTGTTATTCTTTTGGGAACAACCATTCTGTTTTAGTTTGTATAGTGGTAACAAAAGTTTAGAATTTAGGTGTTGTCATGAAACAGCAGGAGTCAGGAGTCCACACATCTATTCTTTGGTTCTTTCATCCTTTTGTCAGGTTTATGTGAAAGGATGCTGTTCCTTTGTTGATCCTTCATTACATTTTGCACCTTTTCAGATAACTTATCAGTTTTAACAGCAGCAGATATTTTTGGTCACAGTTCTTTTATTAGCTTAGTATAGTTGTGTTAAATTTGACTTTTGGATTTTGGAAACATTAATTTGATTTTTCTTTGTTTTCAACTATTTTTTGGAATATATTTTCATTTAAATTTCATCATTTTTAGTTCCTATTATTCTAGAATATTGCTTTGTTTTGGTTATTACCCTAAATGTTAATTTAACATCTAAACGGGGTCTTTTCTGTAATCCCCCAGCATAATTTGTCAAATTTTGTGGATTTGTTATGTAAGTAATCGTACAGTATTTTTATTGATAAAAACGGGAAAATATTAAAAAATCATATATTATCACTATTTTACAAGTTAACTTTAAAGTTGTTGTTCATTTTTCAAGTTAACTTTAAACTATTCATTGAAAGTTATTAAATTATTTAATAATATTTAATTTAATGATGATAATTTAATTTAATTATTAATTTATTTAATGATGTCATGTACTCAATAAGTTTATATTTAATTATTTAGTTTTAGTAACAATATTGAGAAAAAGCAATGTGTTTACCCTACCTATTTTTAACCTGATTTTGAAGAATATTGCTATAAGATTTTTTTAAATATTTTTCCCGTTTTTATCTTTACAAATCTAAGATTACATACGAAATAACCACAAAATATGACAAATTATGCTGGGGGGGGGGGGGTTAACAGAAAAGACCTTGAAAACGTACTATACGGCTATAAGGACATACGTAAGGAACACATAAAACTATATATTTTAAGTACGTGGTACTCTTAGCATCACTTCGGTTTAAGACATACTTTACTGTTTACAGTTTGCCCTTATGTCAACAAGAAAGTGGTGCCAACATGTGAAAAGTTAATATGGGTTTTAAAAGAAAGGCTAAATTTTAGTTGGAAACTTTGTACGTTCAGAAAATTTTTAAAGGAAATAAGGTTTAAGTGTAAACGTATCAGTCACAAAGAAGTAGGTATATCAATTGAAAGGCAACATGTAGCTAACAAACGGTGCAATTTCACGGTAGTGAAATGTAGTGTCTCATTGTTGAGGTTGGCAACAGTGTCAGGGTTTTTTCTTACCTTCCTCTAAATCTATCCTTAAGCAAAAGGCATTCTCGCGACAAAGTATCTAAACAACAATATCCTTTATTTAGTCATACTATTTGAACACTGCTATAATATGCCATTGTTACCGCTAACTTATTAGTCATACTATTTGAACACTGTTATAATATGCCATTGTTACCGCTAACTTATAACTAGATTAAATAAAACAAATGACAATATAAATATGAACACTGACCTTTCGATGACTAAGATTGGAGGAACTGTCAGATCTACCAACCGAGATTATAAGAAAAAATAACATGAGGAATGAGAGGTTGGCTGAAGAAACATAAGGCAAAGAATGTAACATTACGCGTAGGATTGAGATATCATTTGTAATGGACATGATCAGCTATTTTAAATGTGTCTAAACTAAACAAAACAGATACACCCCGGGGGTTGTAAGTTGTTGGCCTACAATAAATTATAGGTAACAGTGACGTAGACACTTTAAAACAACTTAATCAAATAATATTAGGGTTTTTATTATACATTTTTTCACGCAAATCAATGTTAATAAATATACCGTCTCCGTAGCGTAGTGGTAGCACGCTAGCCCATCACGCGGAGGTCCCGAAGTCGATTCCCAGCCACGGTCTAAAAATTTTCACAAATTATAATATTATAATTTATGAAAATATAATTTTCACAAATAATAAATTTTCACAAATTACACACTGTAGTCGCTAATGACCGAGCTGTTGACACGACTTTACATAAACTAAAAATAAACAAATAGCTTATTATAAATACTTATTGTTGTTTAGGTCTGGAAGGCTGGTTTGAATTTACTTTACGTAGTAAAACGAGGAGAGAGGTGGTTTACCATGTCTTGCTCACTGAGTGGAACCGTATACTTATCAACATGCCAGGCCCTCCGAGAAGCACCTATTTTCCACCCTACAAATGACAACTTCCCTTCATTTACCACAGGTTGTGGCTGTATAATGAAATTCATTGAACTCAGAGGAGATAACTCTGCTTAGTGTCTTTTATTCCTCTACCTTTACTTTCACTGTTTGTCTTTGAGCCTTTGTAAATAATAGATATTCTAGGTGTTTTCAGTCCACTGTATTGTGCGGTACCAAGCTCCGTGTAGTTGCGGGGTAAAGGGTACGGGTGAGGTATATTGAATGAGTGACGCATGCTGGGAGAACAATTGTTGTATTACTCTGATAGAAAACATTCGTTGTCAAACTTTCCGTATTTAACATATTTGTTTGTATTTATTACATTTATTTATTTACATATTTTGTTATAAATTAGTAAGTTAAATAATATGAAACCTACCAATTTAATATTCCGGTAGGTATTTATTAAATTAATGCGTCGGATGATAAGAATATTTTTTTAGTCTAGTTAGTACACGCCACCACTATAAATGCATCAGCTGTGAAACACTACTATTGTCACTTGAGTCACGAGTTTGCCCTTGTTTGCAACGAGGGTTAAAGGGGGAAAGAATCAGTGCGCATGCGCGACTGCTTTTATTTCAGTATGACAAACATAACAACTTAAACTATACCCAGAGCATATACAATATACCGCGGAACCTTTTGTAGGTTAACTCTACGACAACAATGCGACAGTGACGATAATAATGGAAGGCGGATTGTGTTATAGCGGGGCAGAGACAATGTTTTTAGGAACGCGCGAACTGCAGTCATAAATTACCTCTAATCCTTACTTTCGCATTGTTTGTAACGGTCATTCAGCCCGGTTGTTACACGGGCGTAGCTATATGTGTAAAAAAAGAGCGGAATTCAGTCGCATTCCTCACGCATTTATACTTATTTGAGTTGAACTATAACTAGTTTTGAGGAAGACAATGGTAAACCACCTCACTCCTCGTTTTACTTAGTAAAACCTCTAGAGGTTCCAACCAACCTTTCGGGTGACGACCAAAACAACAGCAATAACATGTAACTAGATTAGAACGCCTGGATCTTGTTTAAATAGGTTCGTGCCGTAGCACCAATTATCTGGATTTCGAACATCCACAGTGGTTTCACCAAATTGTTGCACATGTTATTTGGTTTTTAATAATTTTATCAACAATGTATTCCGTTTTATTAACAATCACACTACACATAAAAAAATGACGCTTGAATCAAACAGAAATTTATTAAAAACTGTTAAAATGCAAATTAACAGAATCATAAACTTAGATGTATGTTTTTGCCCTAATCGATTAATATTAACCTCGATAACTGCGATATAAAGAATCGATTAGTTAAGGTTTATCGAAAGATCATTGATGGTTAAGTGGTATAATAATAGATTTTAATAAACTCAATACTAAATGATATTAACCTCCTCGAGGGTTGTTGATATAGGCCAAGTATACTTTAAAAGGAACCCACCACCCCTTTGTTTGTTTGAGAGGGTGAGAACCAAAAAAGGAAGGGTTCATTTCATATTTAAGTAGACCTACTAGTCACATAGTAACAAAACTATAAAAGGTTTTGATATTTTATAAACCGTAGCTGTGTGAGTTTGTGGGCCTTATTATGATCCGTGACGATGTAAAGGTGTGCTGCTAAGCTGGCCCTTATTGGCCATACATCAACGTGTCATCCCTGTACAACCTATTCATCATTTTGCGTTACTCTACACGTTACTAACACAAATGTAAGGTTTTTTTATTAAAATGTAGGCCTGTATCGTCTTCCGCAGAGAAAATCAAAAACAGAATTTAGAATATCATCAATAGGAAGAAAAATAAATAGAAAAATTAAATTTTTCTTTGAAGCAGAAACTACTTACATAGAGAGGGCAAAACAGACTTTAGACCAAAATCTCAAAATTTTGATATTCTATTTTTCAGCCCAATAGGTAGCCTATTAGAATTTTAATTTTGTCTTGGCCTGTATCGATATATTACTAAAGAGAAGGAAAGTAGGTTTAGTATTGTTTACATGTCGATTTTTCAAAATCAAGTTTCCACAGGATATACACCTTAAGCCCCCTGACCCCAAAAACAGTTTTTAGCGATTTGTCTGTGCGTGAACAAAATATCTCAAGAACAGTATAATGTAAGATGTTAAAACTTTAAACTTAAGTTAGGTATCACTACCGGACCCGACACGAACATATTCATGAAAATTGCTCAACCAGAAGTAGAAGTTTATTCGTGCGATTTTTCATTTCTTGTGATTTTTTCAAAATCTCAAAACCGGCTCCTACGCTGTTTTAAGTGTCATGACTGCTGAAATTCTCGGAGGGCCTGTGCTCTCATTGAAAAATATTTCTTTTCAAGATTACGGCCTTAATATGAATTTTAGGGCAAAAGTGTGAGTGTAATCAAAGTTGTAGAACATTAAGAAACCTACAATGTTTATACCAAACATGTTTTTAATAACGCTTAGTTTAGCGGCAATTAGTGATTTTTTTTTGTTTTTTCGATGAAAATCTGTGTAATAAATCTATACTGGTAGATCTATAAGCGTAAAAAGTATGAAATGAAAACTTAAATTAACAATTTAAAAGAACCTTCAGAAAGTAAAACAATAATATATATTTGCCCTTTGATAAATATTGATGGTACCTCATATTAAGCCTAGATTATCAAGGTATAAAATAGCGTGAAACAATTTAAAATTTTGAGCAAAAATTTGTTGTGAACCGCTTTAAATTTTTGAACTCGAATTAGTTGTAGATCAATGTTGAATGCCATTATTTGTGTGCAAATGTACATAAATGCTGACCCTCGCTAACCGTCTCAATGCATATTAATGCGTTGAATTTATGCGTTGTCATTAGTCTAAAGGTATAACCAATAAAGTAATGGAGTTTAGGTTTACATTCGTGTGAATGATGACATGGTTGCTTGGAATATACAAGGAGGACAAAAAGCTCCCCTGGGAACTACCCTCTACACTATTAATAATAACAATAAAAACATCTTTGGTTGTTTATCATATTTTGATGAACGACATTGCAAAATGGCTTCTGAATTCTTTCTAAACCGATTCTCTCCCAAGGGATGTGTGTTATTGATGTATCCTGAATATTTTTTTGGATTTTAATACATGTAAGATCCTATAGGTGGTTTGAGTAAGGTGTTTGTGTATTATTTTATTTATTTATTCATAAATAATACTCCTTCTCATAACAGGCAGGTGGTGTGCTAAATTATTTACACTCGATCTGCTAGTACCAGAGCTACAAAAAATAGTTTTGTTTTTTATCACATGGTCAGCCAATTATATGGCTGAAGCATTTAAGTACAGAAGAGGTAGATATGTAACCGACAATACTGTCGATTTCTTTATTATAGATACCCGAGTTTGGAGCCTTGTTTCTTCAAAACCGCTTGTTCAATTTTAACGTACTATACACCAAAATTTCAATCTTCGTTGTTACATATCATTTCATATTTTTAGCGTTTTTTTAATATTCCGATATCAGGTTGAGAAGAAAAAAGGAGCCGGTTTTTTTGTTGCTGCAACACATTGGTTCCATTTAGAGGCTTATAACTCAAAAACTGCTCAACCGATTTATTTGAAATTTTGTACATAAAATAACAACATACAAGTTTATATTCTGACAAAATATCAAATAAATCGGTTGAGCGGTTTTTAAGTTATAAGTCTCTAAATGCATCCAATGTGTTGCAGCAATAAAAAACCCGGCTTTTTTTCTTCTCACCCTGATTTTGGAATATTAAAAAAATGCTAAAAATATAAAATGATATGTAACAACGCAAATTGAAATTAGCTAAATTTTGATGTATAGTAGCCTACGTTAAAATTGAACTAGCGGTTTTGAAGAAACAAGGCTACAAACTCGTTTATCTATAATAAAGAAATCGCCAGTAGTTATAGTTATCTCCAGTAGTTATCGCCAGTAGTTATAGTTATGAGAATAATGAATTTCATTATACAACCAGACCCCGTGGCGATGAAGTGATGGTGTCATTTGCACGGTGGAAAGTAGATGCTTTTCGGAGGGCCCGGCATGTTGATAAGGATACTCTTTCTCAGGGAGGAAGGCATGGTAAACCACCTCACTCCTCGTTTTACTTAGTAAAGTTTCTAGAGATTCAAACCAGCCTTTCGGCTGATGACCTAAACAACAAATAATACTTTTTAAAAACTATATAGTCTGCACTCTGCACTTGGAGTAGATCTACACGTATTTTATATGTGTCTTCCTGTTCAAACGTATCAATTATACAAATTTTTGACCACATCTTTTTTTACAGCATTGATTGAAATTCTTCCTTTTGGAAGAGAAGATCGGTTTCATTCTGTACGAATCCTTAAAAACTGACGAGTTCGTGATCATCTAGAAAGCGATATTTTGTGAGATTATTAACATCAGATAGCCCTGTACTATATATGTACGACACATCAGTAATTTAATCCTATCAATATTTTCGTTATAATATAATATTTTCGAGGTATGGGTATTTAATAACGAGACTGACGTTGTAAAAATTTTTATTTTTATTTTATACATAATGCACCATGTGACTTCTACCTGTTCCCTAAGGTGAAATCTGCATTAAAAGGGACAAGATTTGAGTTTGTGGAAGCTGTAAAAGAGAAAGCGGCACGTGTCCTGAAGGAGCTGACAGAAGATGACTTTCAGCACTGTTTCCAACAATGGAAAATTCGCATGGAGTGTTGTAGGGATAGAGAAGGAGTGTATATTGAAGGTGACAATAAGTGATTAGGCTTACGTATAAAATTAAACTATATTTTTTTACAACTTCAGTCTCGTTACTTCATAGCCACACCTCGTATTTTCCCGAGTAACCTATTACACCTGATGTCAGTCCTACGATCAATTTAATATCTTCGTCGCTTTTACATCTAAACAATGCCTTGTTAATCACGCAATCATACTCATCGACGAATACAAATATTGGTTTTCCAAGATGTCGATTAAAGTAGACCGCGAGAAGTTCAAGAATACAAGCAAATCTTTATCGGTCATTTTCTTAAAATTAACACACCAGTTTCTTGTTTGTTGTTTTGAATTTTGTTTGTTGTTGACTGATCTAGCTGACAAAAATGTTTTAAGCATGTTTTAAGCATGGATGTTTTAAGCATGGTTGGTAGATTTTTCAAACTTCTGGAAGCAATAACTATTATAGTATTGCCTCAAATCCTGTCATAATTAATTAATTACTATACATCTTATCAATTAAACCTGATAATTGAGATATTTTAAAGTTCGATGAATTGTTAAAATAAGTAGATCCGTAAAACAAATAAATTGGACTGTAATTCCGATAGTCTTTAGATTATACGCATACGGTTACTACTAAATTTTGTTTTCTTTTTTACGTCAAACTATTTTGCAATTACTGCTAATGCAGACGGTGAAGGATGAAATAATTTTTTGTAACGTTTGAAAATATGCCGTGCCTGAATTGGATTCGAACCCAAAACCGCAGGATCAGAGGCGAGCACGTTACCAACTACGCCAATGCGGCCGGCTTACTACTAAATTAATTGGATGTAGAGGAAGTAGGAAAACAACATTTCTAGTAAATAATTTAGATGTTGGTGCTATATACAATTTCGACTATCTTTATTGGGTTTTGACTAGCATAGACCAAAAATTGCTGGACTTTCTGAAATGTAGAAACAAGATACAAATTTTTGCGCCGGATTTAGAGCTGTTAGAAAAAATTTACGGTAATTTAAACAAGTAGAAAAAAACAGATAATTATTTTCGACGATTGTATGCAGGAAATAAAAAATAACAAACAAATTTTGTCTCTACACACCTTCACATGGCAAACTGTCAGTCAATCTCAGTAGAATAAAGAAAATCAAAGCTTATTTTAAGAATAATAAACTTGGTATGAAATTATTTTTAAACGTACTTAAATATGCAGAACTAAACACTTAGCTACAATAGATTTATGTTATTAGTTTTAATAAATAATATATACAGTAATTAAAAATTGCATAATTCTGTTTTCCTTTGTTTTGATCTTCAATCACGTAACATTGTAGGCCGAACTCATTTTTCTTTTAATTTTTCTTCTTCTTTAAGAACTGCAATTTAAAAATATTTATACCTTATTTAAATTGTATTGTACATAATGTATAAAATTACTTAGGCCCTACAAAGGGTGCCTTAAAAAGGACAGACAAACTCTATAAAGTGATTGTATAGCTAAAAATAAGAAAAAGTGTTCATTTAAATACAAAATCCATGTTCATAAGTGCACATAGCCTAAGTTTCATGTTAATCCGAAAATACTTCGTTAGCAAGTTGCGGCTGCCCAACAATTTCACTTGGAATTCAGTAACTCCGGTGAAATGAAGCCTCACTGAAATTTTTAAAGGCTTTATTTAAGAGACAAACGTGGTGGTATCTTATAGTTTTTAACTTTAAGCGAATAAAATAGGTTCCCGAAAAATATCTCCCACGTTTTTAAGATATTTAACGTAAAAAAAAATTAGGTGTTGAAAAACATCTTTTTTTAGGTTGAACGTAAAATAACTTTAATTAATGGCTCATAACTCACCGGGTTGGATTAATGGAAAAAACCGTTGCCACGAGTCAGTTATTTAACATCTGATCAACTTGGAGTCGAAAATTACATGGTTCAAATCATAGTAAGGTACTTTTATACAGCTTTGAAAACTAGTACACTGTGATTACCGGTGTAATTTGATTAAGGTACAATTAACTGTACTCTCTCAGGAATGGTCGGCCTGAATCCGTAAAATATTACACGTCATTTTTACGTCATCCTCATCTCAACGGGTCATGGAGTTCCTTTTTTTTCATCAGTTTCTCGACTGGTTTGATGCAGTTTCCAAGTTGTTCTATCTTGAGTAAGTCGTTTTATATCTACATAAGTTACCTACGTACCTGCAACACCCTACATCTTTTGTAATTTAATTAAAATATTCTAACTTTTGCCTCTCCCTAAGATTCACTCCCTAAATATTACCCTCCATAATTGATAGAACAATACCTGGATGTCTTAAGATATGCCCCACTAGCCTATTCCTTCTTCTGGTAAGATGTTTTCATATATTTCTACCATGATCAACTTATCTAAGAACCTCTGAATTACTTAATTTTTCCACCCATTTAATCTTTAACATTTCCTACACCACATTTCAAAAGCTTCTATCCTCTTCCTTACTACAGCACCTATCACCCACATCTCAATACCGCATAATGCTGCACTCCAAACATAGTGTTTTAAATTTTTTTCCTAATCTGCAAATGAATGTTTGTAGTCATTAAGCTGTTTTTCATTTCAAAGGCCCTTCCACCTTGAGCAATCCTGATTTTGATATCACTTTATGCTTCTACAATCCTTTCTTATTTTGTAGTTGGCTATTGTTCTTGACAAAAACAGCTCTAGTGAGCTGTTGTGGCTAGCGTACAAGTCAACACAATAACATCTGTTTAATATATTTGTCCATGTTCATTAATTGCTACCCTTTAACGTATGAAATGATGACAGTGGCTACAATGATACAAGCATTATTTTTAACTCCGCGCACCTTGTATTGTTAGTTATACGCTTGTCCTAATTGGGAAGTAGGAGATTAGGAGGATCCTAGACGTACCATATAAAATCATCAATTAGGAACGATTCTTCTTTTTCTGCCCTTTAAGGATTAGGAATGTCTGTTCCGAATCTCTAAATCTGCCCATCTCTTCCTCGGGCGCCCTTGGTCTCTCCCTCCCACCGGTTTGTAACCTAGCACCTGCGTAGGTATCGTATTCTCGCTCATTCTGTCCACATGTCGGTTGTCATTTATATTGCAGTACCCTATAGTTTTTGGAGAATATGTTAAGCTCTTTCTTTGTTTCTACTTTCCTACACCGGTTTTCTCTACTACATCCATATGTTTGCCGTAAAAATTTCATCGCAGGTGCCTGCAATCTGCTTTTCTTCTGTATTTGCTAGCACCCAAGTTTGCTCCCATGAAATAGGGTTGGCTTTGCTATCATTTTATAAAATTTCAACCTCGTATTCCTACTGGTGTTGTTTTTTAAGATCCTGTAGATAGTCCCGCATGTTGAGATCGATGCATCTTATTGAAGCATCTTTATCTTGTTGATATGTTACGTTGAATCGTTCCTTTTATCAGGAATGATTCTAAAATAAATATAATATTTTTCTTTTTAATGTAAAAAAGTATTATAAAATAAATGGAAACAATCATAAATATCTGGAAGAAATTATAGAAGTATTATTTTAGTAAAAAAAAAAAAAAATTTTGAGTAGGTGTTAAAATGTTCAAAGGAGGACATCGGAATGAAAAATTATTATTTTCTTTTATTATAATGGAACGTGATGTATATCTTGTGTCGTATGTCACCTAATAATATAAGTTTTAAAAGGGACAGAACTAGTGGATTAAGGAATTTTGTTCCGTAGTAAAAATAATGCGGACGGTTTAGAAAGAAAAAGGATGAACGAAGACGAGTGGTTAAGAAGCGATAGTGAGTTTAGGCGTGTCGGAAAGAAACCCGCAGCTTTGTTGAACGGCAGTTAATCTTTTTCTTGCCGTAGATCTTTCTGGTCGTATCGTATAGACCAAGTTTTATGAATGGGATGAGAGTTGAATGGTGTTCATGGTGTTCATGGTAATCATGAGGTATTAGCTGGCACCTTATTACTTACAACCAACCACCGATACAGACGGATAGACATAAAGGCGGCGGACTCGGACATTCTACAAAGATTTGCATAAAATACAACGGAGAGTACACTTCAGTTGGGCGGGCCACATTTTATATCACAAATTCTGATTTTTTTCTTTTTTAATAATAATCTTCATGTATCTTCCTAACAGTTTCTTTTATTAGTTAATGGATATTGTGGATCTATGCATTTTTATGAATTATCTTTTTCAAAGAAAACATGTTTTGTTACGTCATTCTTATAACTTTACCATAGTTATTTATTGATTTTTTTTAATCTTAATTTTGTACATAAGCATTTCAGATTTATTTTATGTAACACACTATTTGCCTAAGGTGAAAGGTTACAAACAGGAGGAGTGCGTCTTACACACCGGCAAACTCGGTAATTAATAATTAATTATAATTGTTATAAAAAAATTAATATTGTTCGTGTAGGGGTGACCGGGGCTAGTAGGGACAGGGGCAAGTAGGTGCCCTCGCGATAAATCTGTTGTTTCGATGTTGTCAATCCTGAAACTTGGATCACTGTTTCCGGCAGTCACTGTAAGTATTTCATTGTGTTTTGAGCCGTTTATGAAAGCATTACAACTTTCCCCATTAATTTTGTTTGTTTTTTGCCACAGGCAAGTAAAATTTTGGTTTCTCTGTTACTAATTTTTCATACAAAAGTATGGTTAACTAACCCATTAATATTTGTATCATTAAATTCACCAGTTCTTTGTGGTTTTTATTGTGCCAGGTTTAAGTAAATTGATTGCTTAGTTTTTTAACTACACCATCGTTTTTCCAAAACGATAAGTCGGGGCTAGTTGACGCAGCAGTCCCGGGGCAAGTTGGCGCATGCGCCAACTTGCCACAGGACAGGTGAAAGTTCTTTAGAAGCTGAAAAAAATGTAGCAAGGGATAAAATGTCTAGGAAGTCTCCTGCCAAAGATAAGAAACGTGTTAAAACTACAGGGAGGAAAGGAAAAGAACACCGTATCCAGTCAGACGAGGACGGCACACTATGTTTGTATTGTCGTTCATCTTACAAAATAAAGAAGCAAACCAGGAGAGCCTTAGACAAGGCGCACTTCATATTGTATGTGATTGTGGGTCCATGAAGCTGTGCAGGAGAACCAAAAATTTTCTTTAGGTATGCTAATTGAGATTCATGTAACGACATTGAGTAGTTCTTTGTCACATGATTGTAGGTTCCTACAACGGTTTAAAGTTTCCTAATGTTTATTACTGTATCCAGAATTAACCCAAATAATATAAAGTAATTGGCTTCTTTCTTTTTAAGTAGTTTTGTAGTTCATTTGGTTAAAATGAGCAAACCTATTTAAATTTTTGATAAGCATTAAATTATAAATTTTTAAAACTGTAGATTATTGGAAAAGTTAATTTTGTTTTCATTACCTGTTCTGGTATCCCAGTTTAGTACTAGTTTATCAATAACTTTCAGTAAAATAATTCATTTCAGATTTTTTATTTTATTTGCATCGCCACACACCTATAAAACTGTTTAATGAATGAATAATTTGCGCCAACTAAAAACTTGCGCCAACTAACCCCGAGGTTGGCGTAAGTTGGCGCATGGGTTTTAATGACTTGAAACGTTCATAACTCACAAAATAATTAAATTTAAAAAATTGGGACTTTAAGGCTAATATGTTAAGATATAACATCAGCATAAAACAAAATCTTTAATACTTCATAAATAGCTACAAAAAAAATATATGTAAAAAGTGCGCCAACTAGCCCCGGTCTCCCCTACCTAAGGTGAGTGTTACAAACAGGAGTGCGTCTTACACATCGGCAAACACGGTAATTAATTAATAATACCTAATTAATTATTAGGTGGTGTTACAGGAGAATGTTGAAAATTCAGTGGGTCCAAAGGGTTACCAATGTTGAGGTGCTACGACGTTTAAATAAGGAGTTAGAAGTTATGAAGAGTATTAAAACAAGAAAACTAGAATATTTGGGTCACATAACCAGAGGAGAAAAATATGAGTTGCTGAGAATTATTATGCAGGGAAGGATCCGAGGAAGAAGAGGCGTAGGAAGAAGACGCATCTCCTGGCTGAGGAATCTTAGAGAACGGTTCAACTGTAGTTCATTACAACTATTCAGAGCAGCAGCCAGCAAAGTGACCATAGCCATTATGATATCCAACCTCTGATAGGAGATGGAACTTTAAGAAGAAGAATTAATTATTATTGTTACAAAAAAATTACTATTGTTCGTGTATTAATGAAGTGAAGACCTACAAATATCGTAAATTAAATTTGCTAACAGTTTATCCTTGCATAGCTATGCATAATTTCATTGTAAGAGTAGATAACACTGCTCATAAACTCACTGTAAAGATTGACAATCGGGTAACGTACTCAATCGAGAACATGCTTCAATATTACAACGATTTTTTATGAAGTGTATAATACAAAAATGATTGATAAAATAGCGACAGTTAAATGGAAGTAGATAATAAAAAAGGGGATAAATACAATAAAAAAAACACCGTAGATAGGAGGGAGTGATAAATATAAAATCATGAAGAGAGGGGAGAGATTACCTAAATCTATCCACTGTAATTCATAGAGAATAATTTTTAAGTGGGGGGGTATTAGAGGGGAGGGAATAGGCTTTATAGGCAGGTGTTTAATCCATCTTGTAAAGCTTATACTAACGTACAATAGGTAGGCCGTCACTCGGTAAGTCAATTCGCAAACCACTAACTATATTTTTCAATAACCATACCTTTTATGTAGTTTAACGGAGGCCTTTATAGTATTCGGTTGTTACCTATTATATACAAAACCAATGCCAGCTGTATATTATAATCAGAATCATAACAAAATGTTACAAATATACTACACGTTTATTATTAGATTATAGTCTACATACTGGATGTCACAAAAATCCGCGTACGGCAAAATATTTCGAATGTAAGGGAAATTTCAAGATACATGCAAATATGAACCTCACTCGAATACTAAATATTATATCACATCAAACAAATTTGTCCGCCATCTTGAATGTAACGTTATTTTTTAAAATATAAAGGCGGTCATATGACACAATATGATTTCAATGCGAAATGTTAAGACAATTTGAATGGCGAAAATTGAACATCGATATCTCGTACGGTTTGGAAAATATTCGCTTTTCTTTACATTTTAGCAACACCTTATTGAATGTCATGAGGAAATGAAACCGTATGAGATATCGATGTTCAGTTTTCGTCATTCAAATTATCTTGACGGCAGACCTGTCCGAGAGTTTTCTGGTATGACTCTCCTCTACCCTCAAGCCGACAATATTCGGTATCTCGGTTTACATATTATAGACAGACGGCTTACGTGGAATGAGCATGTAAGCATTAAACGTAAAGCATTAGATGGGAGGCGAAAACAGCTACATAGCCTTCTATTTCATCGATAAAAATTGCCAACTTCTCTAAAATTTCTGTTATATAAAACTTTACTTAAGCCAATGTGGATGTACGGTTGTCAAATCGATGGTTCATCAAAACCATCGGTCAAAGCTAAACTTCAACGGTTCCAGTCAAAATTGCTTCGTACGCTAGTTAACGCTCCATTTTTTGTATCAAATCACTCACTAAAAATTCCATTTATTGTTGACGCCATACACGAAATTTATCAGCGTTTTAAATTTAAATTATTTAACAACTCCAACCCATTGATTCGTGAACTAAGTTCTGCACATTTACCAGGCAATCCTTATCGTCGGCTTAGCAGGAGGTGGAGCAGAGACTTGGGTTCACTGCATTCAATACAGTTCAAATATAATCACGCTTAATAAACCATTAAAAAATATAATTAAAATTACTATTATCAACTAAATATTCTTAATTATTAAATTTTGAGAAGGCTAAGTGGCGATTAACTGCGGGAGTCCTGCTAATGAGTGGTGTTCTCCTTTAACGTGCAACGTCATTTTTAAAATTGTATAT
This sequence comes from Catonia carolina, assembly GCA_035578175.1. Classification (NCBI taxonomy): domain Eukaryota; kingdom Metazoa; phylum Arthropoda; class Insecta; order Hemiptera; family Achilidae; genus Catonia; species Catonia carolina. Next base: position 26,148,086 of record JAQMRL010000011.1, read on the forward strand.
TATGAGCACATTTTCTGGTTGTGCAAAACAGCACAGTTGTAAATAAAAATAAATAAAGTGAAAACAAAAATTTGTCTTTATATTTTGCTTTGAAATCATGTCACATGGCCACCTTCCAATTTAAAAAAATAAAGTTATATTCAAGATGGCGGACAAATTTTTTTGATTCATCATAAAATAGTATTTTGTATTTGAGCTCACTCAAAATATTCGAAATATTTTGTCATACTCGGACTTTTGGAACACCCAGTATATGTTACCTAATAACAGTAACAATAAGTAGGCGAATGTTATTGATTGATCTGTTATGGTTAAGGATAGATACTCAATCAAAATTTCATTAGTAGGCCAGCCTACATATTAATTATTTTTATTGGAAGTTTATTAGGCTATAATGTATAAAAAATATATATACCTAATTTTGTTCGCTGTTTATGGGTGATTTTTCTTTTAGTTTTAAACAATTTGAATTCAAACACTGAATAAAAAAATGTCTCCTTTAATCATTAACTAAAATCTTTAAGATTTATAATTTTTTAATAAAATAACCAAAAAAAATAACTAGAAACCTACTATATACCAAAAAGGCCTACTGAATACTGTATAAGCTGTAATACTGGTGATATAAATCACCAGTACCTAGTAATAATCAGTGGGATATCCATACAAATACATTTTTATTGTATTTAAAAAGAAACGTTATTTATGAAAATAAAATTCCCATTCCTTTAATAAAATAAAAATAAAATTATAAAATTTAACATTAAAGAATAAAATCCTTCTTGAAAATGAGAGGGCATCTTTTACACCGGTAATTACAGTAATTAATTATTTTAATTTTATGTGTAAAGAAAACGTGAGCAAAACATAAATAAATATAATTAAATATTGATTTAGGATGATTTCGTAACTTAAGTTTCAAATGTTTTGCATGGGATGCAAAAATCAGGCACTATCAGCCGGTGGTAAAACCGCCTAAGACGGTGGTAAAATCTTTTAATTTCCTACAACTTTAATTATAAATTACATACTTTTGCCTTTAAATGCATATTAAGGCTGCAATTAAAAAAATAATTCCACGAGAGCACAGTCACCCCAAGAATTTCAGCTACAAGTAGCTTACCTTATCTTGTAGAGAATAAAAAGTGTAGTAATTTAATTTTAATTTTAAATTTTAAGTGGAGTAATTTAATTAGTGAAAACGAAAAGTCTGCGAGGCAATTTTAAAAAATGATTGTAGGAGCCATTTTTGAGAAACATTGCAAAAAAGTTAAAAATCGCGCGAATAAACTACTACTTCCGGTAGGTCGATTTTGATGAAAATTTTTTTGTCAGGTCGCCTTGTGGTACCTAACTTAAGTTCCAAATTTCAGCTTCGTACTATTTCTGCTTCCGTTTTTGAGTTTTCTGTTCTCTTTGACACACACTGAGACGAATCGCTAAAAACATGTTTCTTGGATTCAGGAGGCCCCAAAACATTTACCTACATCCGGTGCAAACTTGATTTTGAAAAATCAACATGAAAGAAATACATTTATTCCCAACACATTCATATAGGGCAAGAGATGGTAAAAATATAGCTCTAATCATTTTATTATTAGGCCTAAATTTTTCTTTATTTATTTTCTTTTTAGTTTATTTAAAGTTTCATCAACAGCTCGGTTATTAGCGATTAAGGTGGTTAATGTAACGGTGGGTTTTAACTTGCGAAAATTTTGAGACCCTAGCCGGGAATCGAACCCGGGACCTCCACGTTATAGGCTAGCCCGCTACAACTACGCTAAAGAGGCAGCCTCTTTTTTTTATATCTACTCTTATTGGTCCAAATAAGACAAAATATTAGGTACAAGCATAACAAACTAATAAATTACTTTAGTAGGTAATGGATGCATAATGGATGAATTTTGTCCCAATTCTTTTTCGACAGAGTATTTAATAAAATAAAAATGAAGGCTAAAAACATGAAACATTAAGCGAATGTAAATACTATATAGAAAAATACAACAAAAATTTTGGAGGTCGTTAAAATTAAATTGATTGCGACTTGTAATATGAGTTCAAATTTACAACATAACCTATAATGACACAGATCATACTGAACTAATCTTTTCTAAAGTAGGCCTAACTGCTGTTATTGTAGCCTACGTTTTGGATTATCTTTTTTTATCATGTTATTACTTTGTTACCTTGTCAGATAAAATAGGCTTAAAAGTAATTCTGTTATTTATTGGTGTTATTTTTTATGTTGTAATAATCTACATGTTTATTATGTAGCCTATTATTTAAATATTTTATATTCCGTTTGTTCTTATATTTATTACTTACATGATATTTAATGTATAATATTTTTTATTAATTGTCTGTAAGGAATACTTTTATATCAAATAATTTTTTATATATTTATTTAATTTAAATTGAAGCACAAAATCTACAGATATTTTGTATCTTTATAAAAAATGAACTAAAAAGTGATTTTAAATTAATTAAAAAACTGTAATAAAATGAATAATTGTTCAAATACATTCAGAAATAATAAACAAAAACTGTAAAATAAAGTTAAACTCATGGATAAAACCTATTAATATATAAATTGAGAAAAGGATAACTAACGCTATGGGAAAGAGAAATACTCACTTTTATAGGAATATCTGTCTGTAGAAAGAATCAGAATAAAACTTTACAATTTTAAGAGTAAACTGGTATGTTTGAAGGGTGGTCGTTTAATAAGGATTTATAGAAATGTTGGTGGTTCTTTTTATTAAGTATTGTAGGCCTACGTTATGCGGTAAAAGGGCCTTTTTATCTTTTCTTAATTTTTTCAATCACAACCAAAAAGTGCTCAGTGCGTTACCTTCTTCCTTTCGACGTTTCGAATTCAAATATAAAGACATTGAAATAAAATTTTCAGTCCTTCAGAAAAAATCGGGAAGAGTTCAAAATCACCACCTTCCTAGAATAAGCGTATACCGGTAGGGCTATGCGCCCGTTTTAGATAGACCTCCTCAATTGGTGTCCATTAACAGTATTGCAAATTCCCTAAACCTTATGGCTGTAAAATTTATGGTCGCCCGAAAATGAAAATGCCTTTTTACCCAGCGGTCGTTGGTCGGAGTCACGGGGTAGTCGCTTAATAGAAGTAACAATACATTGGTCTTATGAGTAATAAAATCGGTTTCGAAAGTATTCGGTCCGAGAAAGGGGTGGTCGTTAAGAGAAGTTCAACTGTAGCCTATATACTACTACGGGTAACACATATATAGGGTTTTTAAAATTCAAAAAAAGTTATCAGGTATTTGGTAGAAATAACCACCTCACATTATGCAGAAAACAATTGAAGGAGCTTAAATTCCTCACTGGTCCATTCATCTACATTTTTGAGGTGATAAGTATGTACGACAAAATACATTTATGCAAAATTTTAATATCCACTATCATCACAAAAGAAACAGAAAATATTTTTATGTGCCTCACGTAACAACAGTAAACTGATTGAAAAACAAAAACATAATTATGCGGGGTAAAAATGCATCAATAAATTACCATAATTTTTGAAATGTACTAATTTGTGTTCATTTAAAACAAAATATCTGAAAAATTATTTGATCGATGAAACTTTTTACATTGTACCAGAATTTTTTCTATCAAACACTCAGAAGCAAGACAAAAAAACAGGAACCAGCCTATAGGCTATTGACTATTAAAGAAATTTTGAACACTCATCACATTTGTACAGAATTACATTTTACACTAAAATAAATTTATTAACAATTAAATTTTAACTGAATAAAAATTAGAATTTCTTCAAAGTGTGGGCGAAAGCAAAGAGAACATGACTATCATTAAAATCTGTAATCTACAAAACTCCGGACATTGTAATGATGAATGTAAGAAAATAAATACCCTTCTCCAATTTATCATGTAGCAGTCAGTTTTACCTGCTGGCATTTAAAACAACTGATAAATCAAACCAGATGTTAATTTAAAAATGACAGATTTTCAACATTCGCAGTTTGAATAATTTTTCATATATATAGGCCTATTTTACAAATTCTAATTTTGTAAAATAAGAATTATTCATATTTAAGGTAAAAATTTGTTAATAAACTCAATTTGTTATATAATATTCATTTTTGTTAGTTGAGAAAAATAATCTTTCTTTCTAATTAATTTATTTGTGGAAAATATGAATTTGATACAGAAGGTAATGAATAAAATTTTTAACAATGAAATTGTAAATTTTAATTAGTAGGTATTTGAATACCAAACCTATCACATGAAGTGTAAAGAATCTGTTAAATATTTTTCATTATATCATCATCATTATCAATCATTCCATTATCATCATCAGTGGTAAGGTGTTTCTTCTAGCTGACCAAAATATAACTTTTTTTCTTTCTCTTTATTTTGGAAAAAAATAACTTGATAAATAAACGTGAGTGGAGACACAGTCCAGTGACAGAACTCCAACGTGAATAGATAGATAAGTGTAGCATTTAGAATACTGTAATGGATAGTCCAGTGTTTCCCAACCGGTGGTCCGCGGACCAAAGGTGGTCCGTGGAGTCTTCGGGGTGGTCCGTGAGAGTCCGGTGACTACTTATAAAAAGTAATATTTTCCCGTGATTAAATCAAAGTTTTTCATTGAACAACGATTTTCATTGAACAAGATTAAGTAAATACATTCAAGATTCAGATTAAGTAAAGGTAGAAGAGTTGTGGTGTAAGAAAGCCCTGGGCTTCCCCAAGATTCGGCAAGTAGCTTTGCGGTATCTTATGATTTTTTTCAACCACTTATTTGTGTGAGCAGGGATTCTCTAGTTTATTGTTAATTAAAAACAAACAACGAAATCGGCTAAGTGTAAGCAGTGATTTGAGAGTAGCTCTTAGCAAGAGCCTAAAACCTAGAATTCCTCAGCTAGTCAGAAAGATTCGTGCACAAAAGTCGCATTGAAATTTTCATTTCATTCATGTTTTAATTTTCATTGTTATTTTCGACTAAGTAAATTCTGTATTCCTTATTTTATTAAAAGACAATTTACAATTAAAATATTTTTACTTTTTGTGATGTACAATGTACCCTACTTTCTGAAAATAACAATTATATGTTTGTAATAATAGTTTCTTAATTAATAATAATAGTTTGTTTGTGAAAATTAGTTTTATTTAATCACCTTTTAATTTGGTTACAACTGATAAGATATAAATGCAATAATGTAATGGGTGGTCCATGGCAGTTCACTTTCAGGCTGAGTGGTCCGCAGACCACTGCGGGTTGGGAACCACTGGGATAGTCAATTAATTACAGTACTACGTTAAAATTGATGAGGTCCCGGCTCCATCGACGTTTTAGACGTCTTATTGGATTGTTTGGGAGAGTCTGCGTAGCCAGATTTGAGATCAATGGGTTATGGTGATTCTATAAAATATATAACTTAATTTTTTTATTCAAAATTTAAATTCTTTCAATTTATTTTTCATATTGCCTAGAATCAATAAGTTTTCATTTAAACAATAATATTTTAATAAAATCCATTTCGTTCTCTTTATTTCTACTATGAAGTTCTTTTATTCTACTACGCCGGCTACATAGGCGTAGTTGGTAACGTGCTCGCCTCTCACCATGTGGTCTTGGGTTCGAATCCCATTCAGGCAGGGCATATTTTCATACATTACAAAATCATTTCATCCTTCACTGTCTGCATTAGCAGTAATTGCAGAACAGTCAGACGTTAAACCAAAAAAAAAAATCTTTATTTCTAATGATAGTTTTCCGTAATAATTTAAATTTAATAATTAGTTTTTCTTTTAAATTAAAATGTTTTCCATGCAGCTGAGTTTAGCCGGACAACGCTCGTTGCACTACAATCGTAGAGAGCAAGATTCAGGGGAAACATGGTCCAGTTTGAAGAAGAATATCTTTGTTGCAAAAGCTGAGAGCGTGTTTTGGAAAAAACATCCAATGAATCATTCTGAATTGCAACCAGCAAAGTGAGATTAACAATGCTGATGGTAAATCCGGATTGAAAGAGCAACTAAGAAGAAGATCTACTAAATATTCTAGTAGATCTAGAATTAAAAATAAATTTTTCAGATATATTAATAATGATTAAAAAACGTGTACTACTTACCCCTAATAATAAGGGTTAGTTTCATTCCTTTATAAAGGGTAGGCACGCTATAAAGATGAATCAAAAATAAGGGCGGAGCATTGAAGTGTACCCACTTAAACACTGTAAAAATCCCCAGCCCTATTTTAAAAATGGAACCCCTTAAAGGTACTTTTATTATAAAAAATAACAAGTTTCAATTTTACTGTTGTTTTCTTTAATATCCTCCATTTTTATTTTTATATCATCCGGAAATGAAACTTGTCTGTTTTGATGCAGAACAAAAAAATTAATAAACCGGAATTTTATTTTATTACAATTCTAAATGGAAATTGCTTGAGTGCGTTCCGCCGTTTTAATCTCTTTTCTTAATTTTCATTTCTGTTTATCTTGTAATAAAATAATAAAAGTAAAGAATTTTAATAAGACTTGTTACAAACTTGGATTTTATTGTAACAAGCGTGGATTAACTTCATTGTAGGCCTAATCATAGCTGTATTTTATAAAAACTTCTATAATTTAATACACTCGTATGGTTTTACTGCACCGTGACATTTTAATAAAATATTTTATAACTTTCCATGAAATTTATATTTAATTTTTTTATAAATTAAAAATCTGGTGTGAAACACTCACACAACTTTCTCTTGCCAATGCAAATAATTAACAATACACCTAATATTATTAATAAAATATTAGAAATAAACAAAAAACTAATCTCAAAAACATAACCTTATTTTAATCATGAGTGAATGACGCAAAATGACAATCTAACTCAGTTTGGCTTAAAAATACGGTAAATCACGCTTTCACGCTAAACTAGGCTCTGTAGAGAAAAATGCTCTAAACAAAAGTTGTAGATCTTTTAATTTTCTATAAATTTAATTATATACACTTTTGTCGTAAAATGCATACTAAGACCGAAATGTTAAAAAAAATCGATTTTTCTCACGTTTTCGTGAGAAAAAAAACAGAAAATCGCAAATTACCGCTAAACTAAGCGTTATACAAAAAAATGTTTGAAATAAAAGTTGTAGCATTTTACATTCTCTACAACTTTTATTATATAACGTTTTGCGCTAAAATGCATATTAAAGCCGCAATCTTAAAAAGAAAATGTTTTTACGTAAAAACAGCCTCACGCAGAATTTCAGCAAACATGGCGCCTACCCTATATTGTAGAGCATAAAAAATTTAGTAAACCAGGCGATTTTAAAAAAAATCGTAGAACTAGTTTTTGAGAAAATCGCAAAAAAGTGAAAAATTATACGAATAAACTACTACTTCCGGTTGACCGATTTTGATGAAAATGTTCGTGTCGCGTCCGGTAGTGGTATGTAACTTAAGTTTCAAGTTTCAAGGTCGTACGATGTTCCGTTCTTGAGATATTCTGTTCACACACAGACCAATCGCTAAAAACATGTTTTTTGGGTTCAGGTGGTCTGAAAACGTATAGATCCGGTGAAAACTCGATTTCGAAAAATCGACATGAAAACAATACTTTCCTTCCTATAGGCCCTATATTCATATAGGCAAGAGAAAGTAAAAAGTTATTGAATGAATGAAAAAATACATTTTTAGAATATGAAGTTAAATAATTCACCGAAGGTATCGGGTAAGTTGTTCAAAGAAGTCATAATGAATATTGAGAAAACAAAAATTAACCTGGAGAAAATAATATATGAAACTTATTTTAGACAACTACTAGATTTTAAGGGCTTCTATGAAAACAGAACACCGGATGGCTGGAAGTAAGGAGAAAAGCCTACAGTTAAAAATTTTTCTGAGAATGTGGGCTGTAAAAAGAACTTCCATAAATATCTAAAGCATGGTCTAAAATTGGACCTATACGAAAAACGGTATCTTATCCGACCAAGAAAGATTTATAAAACAATCATTTGTAAAGCTGAAGGAGTAAAGAAACAAACCAAGATGGTCCGAAGGTAGAAAAAAGACCTAATGACGTCAAACATAGATGTAGATTTAATAGAAGTTGAAGAAATAAGTTCAGAAAAAAGTTCAGAAAAAAAAATTAAAACATATAGCCTAAGGGTTTTCAGAGGAAAAAGTAACAAAAACATAATATCAAAGTGAAGCGATGAAAGATAGAAAGGATTTCCAGAAATAATGAAGAAAACAGAAAAAAAATCAAGCTCCAAAATTAAACCTTCAGCAAGAAAATTAAAGCAGTAACTCATGTACGAATTTAACTGTCTTTAGTTGACTGAAACAAAAATTTAAAAATAAATCTCTGTGCTTACGACCATAGATTTTATCATTTTAATTAATATAAATAATAATATTTATTATATTATAATATTTATAATAATCCATCCGAGTATAATATAAATATACACTGATTACATACAAAAGATTTATACGAATTAAAATATAATTTCACGGGGAAAAGTGTGCATGGTGTTTCTAAAGGAATTTCCTCTTCAAAAATAATAATTAATTTAGGCCTATATTAATAATTATTCATTATTTTATTTAAAGCTCTAGAATCAGATACCAAAGAAAGTGTAACAATGCCAGGCTATCGGTTTAATAAATTAACAAGTTAATGAATAAATAAATAAATAAATAAATGAAGATAAATAGCTTTTTACTTTTGAGACAGTAAAGGATCTCGGTAGTCAGTTATTTTGAAGTTCCTTTTGCATTCTTTTCTCCGGTTTTTCGCCAATATTCGGTCATTCTAACCGATCTGGCCTGTCTCTCTGCATCTGAAACAACCGATTTAGTGTCTCTGTTTTCGGTTTTGAATTTAAATCTAAAGTTTTTGTCTTTAAGTATGTTCGTCTTAACTCACCTGAGCTCCAGATCCCTAAAAGTTAAACATAGTTCTTCCATATCCTCTTTGATTTCCTTGATCCAGATTGGTGCTGCTTTTTTGATAAACAAGTTGCATATAATTTTGTTGATAATTCTGTCTTCTGGTGTTTTAATTAAATGAGCTCCAGATCCCTAAAAATTAAACCTAGTTCTTCCATATCCTCTTTGTGTTTCTTGATCCAGATTAGTGCTGTTTTTTTTTTTTGACAAACAAGTTCCACATAATTTTGTTGATAATTCGTCTTCTGGTGTTCTAAGAAAATGGTCAAAGAAAGATATTTTTTTCTTTTTCATGGAGTCTATTATTGGTTCATTATCTTGGTAGATAATTTTGTTGGGTAAAAGTCTGCAGCATTCCCCATCTTCTTTCTGTTTTCTGCCTGTAGTTCTAAGAATCCTTCGTTCAAGTTTTTGGATCTTGTCCGCTCTATTCTTCTGGTTAAGTTAAAATAAAGTTTCGGAGCTATACACAGTTTCTGGTTTGATAACTGTATTATAATGTTTGAGCTTAGTTTGGATTGATAGACGTTCTTTGTTACAAGTGTCTTTAGTTATTTGATAGTGTGTATTTAGTTGTTTGATTAGTGTGTTGAGATAGTGGTTTTTATAACAAAGCTATTTGTTTTAATATTCGTACTCGGTATTATTTTGGTAAGTTATACTAGTGAAGAAACAAAAATATGCACATAAAACATCAATGCGTTAATAAACAAAGTACAAGAAATAATATGACAAAATAATAATTTATTATTTGTAAGTCTTAAACTACGTATTTTATGTATTAGTGAAAAATAATACGAATTGAAGAAATAACCTTTCATTCCTATGTGTAGCCGGCCGCATTGGCGAAGTTGGTAACGTGCTCGCCTCTCATCATGCGGTCTTGGGTTCGAATCCCATTCAGGCACGGCATTTTTTCATACGTTACAAAAAAATCATTTCATCATTCACCGTCTGCATTAGCAGTAATTGCAGAACAGTCGGACGTTAAACAAAAAAAAAAATTACTATGTGTGACGCGTGACAGTTCTGTTTCGTTCACTGTCAGAAAGAGTGCAAGGTGCACCTAAAGAAGTTCCACTTCAAAATGTAAATCGTGTGATCGCCTGTACTGTTATTTCTCACATTGTTCAAATACGTCACGTTCTTTTATGGTAACAGAACTACAAAACTTTGAAAGTTTAGGCTGCATTTGAGTATTAAAAGTATAGCTAAGCTATAAGAGTAGGCCTATTCTTTGTTTCTCCAAACAAGTTATTTTTCTATTTGTTTCGAAAACAAGAAAAAGAATAACATTGTCACTTTTTTAGCGAGTCCTTGAAGCCAAAAAGGAAATGTGTAATTAACTTTGTCCTCTTTTTTTAATACATAGAACATGTTAGTTCTACGGATAATGTGTTTTATAAAACAAAAGGGATAATACTAGATGTATAAATTTTGAGTAACAGCTTTTCAATGGAGTTCGGCCACACGCGTTCATTTACTCTTGGAAACAGAACTTATTGCACCAGAAAATACAGTAATCTCTACAACCCTTCACATATTGGGCGGAACAATTTTAGTTTTTACTGAAATGTACTGAATGATGTTAAAACACCATGGAGAAAGCTTCATTTAATACAATACTATATTGTATTAGTACATTATTTAACTGATCAATTTTTTGTTGAAATTTTGAATCTATCAATAAAAAGTATTTAACAGTCATAAAATTCGATGCAAAATGGTTAAAAAATGTGTTAGATCTTCCAGTCATCAGTAGTATCATAACAAAATCCTTCCTTAAAAAATCTCTTGACCAGTGGAGACAGAGAGAGTACCCGGTATCGCTCTCCAGTCTACATGACTTTTACGAGAGGTTTTGTATGTAATTTAAATATTACTTGTTGTTCATCGTTTTGCATAATTTTATTGTTTTGTAACGTCGGTTACGTATGGTATGTTTAAGTCTTTTTGTACCATGTTTTTATTCCCCGTAAGTAGAATTTCTCCGATATAAAGTTGCGTCACATCCATCATTGGAAAATCAACGAAAAGCTGCTCAGACGAATATCTCAGAAGTTTGTTGATTATTATTAATTTGATAATATTAATTTTTGCATTTTTGATGACCTAATAGTGCTACAGGAGAATGAGGATGATCTGCAGAGAGTAGGCCTACTGTTTATGCTGAACAAATTCTGCAAAGAATATACTCGTAAGTTAACAGTTTCGACAAAGAAGACAAAGGTAATTCAAAGGTAAATGGCATACAGAGGGAAGGAGCCAGTCAGAAGTAAAATTTTTATAGATAATAATATCTTGGAACAGATATTGAACTTTCAGTATCTAGGTTGGAACTTTACATACCAACAGGATAAAGATGCTTACAATAAGATGCACCGGTTTCAAAAAATACGCGGAACTATCCACCGAACCTTAAAAAATAGCACCAGAAAAAACACGAGGTTGATATTTTATAAAACAATAGCAGTGTCGACTCTACTCTATGGCATTGAAACTTGGGTGCTACCAAAGCGAGAGGAGAGTAGATTGCAAGCATCTGAAATGAAATTTCTTCGACATACGTATGGGTGTAGTAGAAAAGATCGTTGCAGGGTTTCCGAGATAAGGAAAGAACTAAACACCTTCTCTACAAACGACTGGGTATCTCAGAATAGAATGCAGTGGTTGGAGCAAGTAAACAGAATGAGGGAGGATAGGATACCTAAGCAAACAATAGGTTATAAACCGGTGGGAAAGAGGGAACGAGGACGCCCGAGAAAGAGATGGACAGATTTGAGAGGTTTGGAACAGGCAGAGATGCCTAATTCTTGTGAGGCAGAAAAAGAAGATTAATGTTTGTAGCATTACAACATCTTACATGCAACTCCTTCGTAGGAAGCATGTAAGAAATCGAAATTTGTAATTAAAAACAAGTGTCATTAAATTCCTCTTAAAGAGTAGATTAGAAATAATTGGGTTTGAAGTTTCGGTTGCGACCGGAAGTGGCCCAAAACTGGAGTCAAGAAATCAAAGTCGGGATTTAAAAACAAAAATACTGTCATTCAATTCTTTTTAAAGAGTAGATCGGAAATAATTGGATTTGAAGTTCCGGTTTCGACCGGAACTGGCCCAAAACGGAGTCAAGAAATCAAAGTCAGAATTTGAAAACAAAAATACTGTCATTCGATTCCTCTTAAAGAGTAGATACAGAAATCATTAATGGGGTTTTCCATAAGTCAAAGGTAGGCCTAAGCTTTTTTTTAATTACCACCAGCCGTAGACACGTCGTCTCATCAAAGAATTTTTTCAAACTAAATTTGTAAGGCAGTGCAGTTTTTACTGATATAAAATTACGAAATATTTAACTCGTAAAAAAAATTGGAAGAAGACTGCACAACGGGTGGGTTGGGCTACCGAAGACAGCCAAAGGGCGGAGTCCTTTAACTGAAATGAAACAGAACCTAAGCAATGGTTGTCTGATACAGTTGAATAACGAGTGGGCGCCAACAGCTTAGGTTTCATAGACTAATAATAATCTGAAAACGAATGTCATTTTGCGCCACAACGATCCAACAAAACAACTCGTATAAAATTGCTAGTATTATACTGTAGCAACACAAACGCACTAATAAATCATACCACATCTTAGACATTTATTTTACAACCGATGAAATTATAAATGGCCCTTTTCCATAGTTAACTTTCATATTACTTAACCTATTATATGTTTATGTTCACTATAAAATGAATAAATAAATATAAAAAAAACAAGAACGACTGGTTAAAACATAAATTGCATTTTGTTAAAATCAACATACTATTTTTTAAGAATTAACTTTTTTATAAACGAACGGGAAAATATTTTGTTGACTTAGAAAGTTAGGTTACTTTATGAACGAGGATTTTAAATTTGTTGAATCAACATTATTATTTTATATCATATAATATTTTAAATATCAATAATTTATTTAAAAAACAAACACTATATAAAAATATATTTTATAGACTAAAACAAAAAAAGTAATATAACTTAATAAACTATATTTATTATTTCATATAACCTAACCTATTAAATCTTAACCTGACCTTTTAATAAACATTTCAATTTTCTCTTCATTCCATTAGTTTTTTTCTACTTCAAATTATTATTTTATATGTAAATTTATAAAATTTAATGTAGCTGATTTTCCTTATAAACTAATCATTTGTTTAAGACAAAATAAGATGTATAAATAGTCGCCAACGTAGCGTAGTGGTACCGCGCTAGCCTTTAACGTGGAGGTTCCGGGTTCGATTTATAGCTAGGGTCTGGAAATTATTACAAGTTAAAACCCACTGTAGTCGCTTTTAACCAAGCTGTTGATGTGACTAGGTAAACAAAAAAAAATTATAAATTTGTTATTATGTTCATATTTTAAAAAAATCTATAGACTTCAGGACTTTGAATTTGAAGTAGATTTTGAAAAGTATATACTGTTCTGGGGCTTTGCTTCAACAGTTAAATTCTAGAATTGTTAAAAGAGAAGTCAAAACATGGTTGAAAGACTAGCATGACTGACCTGTATCGGATGATACCAATTAATCGTGGTGACGTTCGTCTTCTTCTTCTTCTGCCTTTCAAGGATTACGCATCTCTGCCTGTTCCGAACGTCTCAAATCAGCCAATCTCTTTCTCGGGCGTCCTCGGTCTCTCCTGCCCTCCGGCTTATAGCCCAGTGTCTGCTTAGGTATCCTATCCCCCCGCATTTTGTTTACATGCTCTAACCACTGCATTCTATTTTGAGATACCTTGTTGTTTATAGAGAAGATGTAGCTAGAGAAACTCAACAACTATACGGATGTAAAGTTTCAGTTTCCTATCTTTTAGCAATTCTGTGAAAAAAGTACCTATAAATAGCAAATTTAACATTACCGGGATACAAAGTACAGTCTCTCCTTAAAGTGGTTTCTTGTTGTCCACCACTTATCTTTAGTGACATCAAATATGAAAATCTATAAGTATGTAAGCCTGTAAGATTTATTCAGTAAATAATACAATTTATATAAAATTCTATAATACATTTATTTAATGTATTTTTATTTAAAGTTAAAAGCTAAAAAGGAATAAATAAATAAATTATTAACAGGGTATGTCAGAAAGGTATCTCTATATTATATAGTCGATACTATATTAAATTCCATCTCACTTCGCTCTTCTCCTTCCACCAATAATCCTATTGGACTTCAAACGATCATTAAACTGACCTAACTTCTAGTATTGCTTATATATACAGCTTATGATTTAACCTTTAACTTCTATAAGGTTAAACCGGCCTTATATGTTCACGTGTAAAGTATTTAAAACGTCATCACTCCTTATAAAATGTTTTCCTTTGTGTTTTTTTTAACTTATAAAGGTTTGTAAAATAGCAAAGAAGGAATTTTATAAGGTGGGTTGTTCTTTATTTGAAAATTAAAAATTATATTTATTAAAAATTTTCCATTGTTAAAATTAAAATATAATATTGATATTTCATGTAAAATGTTATTGAATTTATCATATATTTTATGTTTTTTTTTTTAATTCTGTTTAACGCAATCTTTGTAACCTATTTAACTGTAGTAATTTAACTTAGTAATTTTATAGTAGTTATAAGTATTTAAGTGATTAAATTTTTTTGTTCTGTACACTCCTTTGCGCGGACAGAACTTTTTCTGAAGAAGAGTTTTTGCATATAAGTATATTTAGTTTAAAATATTGTACATATCTTAGTATAGTAATGAATTGTAATTTTAATGTAGCTATATTTTACTAAATTAAATAAATAAATAAATAAAATAAAATATTAAATTTATATATTAATGGTTTTTTTGTACTATTATTATATAAATTATTCTTATTGTTCTTTAGGACATCAGCCGAAAGGTTGGTTTGAACCTCTAGAGGTTTAACTCAGCAAATCAAGAAGTAGAGATGGTTTACCTTTACCATTCCTCACTGGACGGAAAAGTATGCTTATCAGCATACCAGGCCCTATGAAGAACAACTAGGCTACTTCCCACCCTGCAAATGACACCTTTACTTCATTCATTATAGGTTCTGACTGTGTAAATGAAATTCATTACTCTCAGAGGAGATAAACTCTTAACTAGAGTCTTTACACCTCTACCTCTTCTGTTCTTAAATGCTTCAGTCATATAATTGGCTGACCATGTGATAAGAAACAAAACAATTTTTGTAGCTCTGGAACTAGCAGATCAAGTACCAATAACTTAACTCTCCACCTGCCTGTTATGGACAAAATTTATCTTAGTAATCTAAATGGATTTGATATTCTAACATCTTCGATAAGTTTATTATAGTGTACGAAGTACAAAATTATTTCGGAAACTTGACATCATAGGTTCTTTGCTTTTTACTTTCTCTTGCCTATATAGGAAGGAAAGTATTGTTTTCATGTCGATTTTCCGAAATCGAGTTTTCACCGGATCTATACGTTTTCAGACCCCCTGAACCCAAAAAACATGTTTTTAGCGATTGGTCTGTGTGTGTGTGTTTGTGTGTGTGTCTGTGTGTGAACAGAATATCTCAAGAACGGAACATCGTACGACCTTGAAACTTGAAACTTAAGTTACATACCACTACCGGACCCGACACGAACATTTTCATCAAAATCGGTCAACCGGAAGTAGTAGTTTATTCGTATAATTTTTCACTTTTTTGCGATTTTCTCAAAAACTAGTCCTACGATTTTTTTAAAAATCGCCTGGTTTACTCAATTTTTTATTCTCTACAAGATAGGGTAGGCGCCATGTTTGCTGAAATTCTGCGTGAGGCTGTTTTTACGTAAAAACATTTTCTTTTTAAGATTGCGGCTTTAATATGCATTATAGCGCAAAACGTTATATAATAAAAGTTGTAGAGAATGTAAAGTTCTACAACTTTTATTTCAAACATTTTTTTGTATAACGCTCAGTTTAGCGGTAATTAGCGATTTTCTGTTTTTTTCTCACGAAAACGTGTGAAAAATCGATTTTTTTAAGATTTTGGCCTTAGAATGCATTTTACGACAAAAGTGTATATAATTAAATTTATGGAAAATTAAAAGATCTACAGCTTTTATTTAAAGCATTTTTCTCTACAGAGCCTAGTTTAGAGAGAAAGAGTGATTTTCCGTATTTCTAAGCGAAACTGAGTACGATTTTAATTTTGCGTCTTTCACTCATGATTAAAATTAGGTTATGTTTTTGAGGTTAGTTTTTTGTTTATTTCTTATGTTTTATTGCTAATATTAGGTTTATTGTTAATTATTTGCACTGGCAAGAGAAAGTTGTGTGAGTGTTTCACACCAGATTTTTTAATGACTATTGAGGATAATGATATACATTAAAGTTTCCCGTATTATTTATGTTTTAATATTTTAAAGAGACAAGTTTTTTCTAACGAGTTACAAGAGCAGCTCGATAAGCTTTTTTTTCTTTTCGAGATCTTTGTAGTTCGTACAACCCGTGCGTGTCTAGCACGAAAACTAAACTTGTGGTTTTTGTAAGAAGGGAACCTGTAAGATGTGTTTTTTTTTAAACCTGGTGTGAAACACTCACACGACTTTCTCTTGCCAATATAAATAATTAAACATATAACCTACTAATGCATAATCATTCATTTCTACTAATAGTTTAATAATCATTTATACTGATGGTTTAACTACAAAAATTATACCTTAACAATATTAAAAATGTACCCCTAAGAAAAGGAAAAGGGTGGGCAATCCTTAAATCATAGTTCGGTTGTATACTAAGTTCCGGACGAGTTAAATGGCTGAATTTCGGTGATATAAAATATACAGTGCGTTTAAAATAAAATTAGTATTCCTGAAAAATTTCCAAATGTATCCCTAAAGGTTAGAAAGGAATGTCCAATCCTTAAACGAATATTTTTCATTAACCAATATCCGTATGAGTTAGATGGCTGATTAAAAATGTCACGCTAGAAAAAATTTATCTCAACAATTTCAAAAATTTACTAGTAAGGGGTTTAACTGTTTTAACTCTAGTAAAGAGTGTTTAACTGTTAAATCAATAGGCTATTTTCAGTTTACTCAGACAGATGAGCTATACGGCTGATACTCGGTGGAGATGTTACCTATAGAGGACCTAAAACAAATATATCCCTTAGGCAAACAATTACAAAAATGTACCCGTAAGGGTTTGAAAACGTTGTTCAACCCTTAAACTAATATTTTTTTATTAAGTTCCAGAAGATATAGATGGCTAAAACTCGGTAGAGATGTCAAAAAATATATATCAGATTTATTCAAATCAGAAAATTTTAATTTTGATTTATTTATAACTCTAATTTTAAAATTATTGAAAAAATATACCCGGGTGAAGTCGGGATGGGCAGCTAATTAATTATAAAATTTACGTACAAAATTGCATCTACTGATAGATTACTTAAAAAATTAATTTTCTAGGTCAACCTATGAAAATGAACTTAAGTTGAGATTTATCGGTAAATAAATAAATAAATCTTTATTTGTCAGCGACCAAAAGAGGAATAGACATCGTCAAATACAGTTAGTTATACGTACGTTTAAATCTATTTTACCAAACAATTTTTGTTTACAATTAAGTATTATAAAACAAAACTTAAATTTATATATTAAATTAATTTATAAATTAATTAATTAATTATTTTAAATTTATAATTTAAAAGTGTAAGATTCACTTGTAAAAGCGTAAATTAGTGTAAATTCAATTATGTAATTAGTGTTTTTTATGTAATGGGGTCGCTAAAAACTTAGAATGTTGATGCGACCATAACAAACCAATTATAAAAAAAAACAAAACAATAATAACAAGTTCCTTAAATTACTACTTAAATTGTACATTGGAATTCTGTTATTTATTTACACTAACAATGTTTCATAATTCTAAATTCTACACCCATTACATTTAAAGAGAAGATAATTAAATAACTCCTGATCAGAATAAAATTCACGTTTTGTTGAAAACCTTTTACTTCCCGATCAAAGTTTTTTTAAATTAAGGAGTCTTATTTTAGATGGTAATCTGTTAAAAACCGAACGGAATTGTAGTGAATTCCTTTTTAGAACTTTGAAGTTCTATATTTTTCAATATTCTGAAGTAAAGTAAATTGATAATGAAATAAATTATTGATTCTGATACATAATGTATTTTACTGTGATTGTTTCAGACGGAGCAAAGGGTGTGTGCAGCGTGTGCGGAGGCCATTACTGATAAATACCTATTGCAAGTTAGCGGTCGTTCTTGGCATGCGCATTGTCTCAGGTGCTGCGTCTGTCAGTTAGCGCTCGACCGACAGCCTTCATGTTTTATTAGGGATGATGCCGTCTACTGCAAGGCTGACTATGCCAAGTCAGTATCATTCACTTATCCTTCATACTTAATATTAATTTTGTGACATGTCCTCTTTAGCAATGTCGTTTGTCGTGACATTTTATAAATCGTAGAAATATCCTATTTTTGGATGTGGCTAAAAAGAAATGTGGAGACCTATTTGGGAGCGTAATCGGAAATATTTCCACCAGGTTCGCAACAATTGTATAGATTGTTATGATTTTCATGAATTTCTAAAATAAAAAACTAGACTAAAAAAAATAAAGCCAAAAATGTACCTATATTTTGAGAAAAAGAACATAAAGTTTCTTTATCAACGACCACAAGGGATTAAATATCGTCAATTCACAAGTAATACATTTTTTTGACACTTTCAATTGAAATTTAGTATCTGTTATTATATTAATACAACAATTTTTAAAAAATGTGAAGCTAATGTTCCAAAACTTGATTTACTTGAAGGAGCGCGCTCCTTCAAGTAAATCATCTTCTATCAGCTCCTTCAGGACACGTGCCGCTTTCTTTTTTACAGCTTCCACAGACTCAAATCTTGTCCTCTTTTCATGCAGATTTCACCTTAGGGAACAGGTAGTAGTCACATGGTGCAAGATCTGCTGAATAAGGTGGATGTTCTAACACTGAAATGCTGTACTTGGCTAAAAACCTCTTACCAGATAACGCGGAATGAGCTGGCGCATTGTCTTGGTGGAGAACCCATGATTTGTCCTTCCATATTTCTGAGCGTTTTTTTCCTTACTCTTTGACGTAGTTTAGAAAGTACCTCAAGGCAGTAATATTGAGTAATTGTTTGACCTTCAGGAACCCAATGAAGGTACACAATCCCATGGATATCAAAAAAAAAAAAAAAACAATCAACATTGCTATAAATTTTGACTAGTCCATTCGAGCTTTTTTGGCTCTCGGTGAAGTTCGGCTCTTCCAGTGCATGGATTGGCGCTTCGTTTCCGGATAATAAGAAAAAACCACATTTCGTCACATGTTATTATCTTCTACCTGTTCCCTAAGGTGAAATTTGCATTAAAAGGGACAAGATTTGTGTCTGTGGAAGCTGTAAAAGAGAAAGCGGTACGTGTCCTGAAGGAGCTGACAGAATATGACTTCCAACAATGGAAAATCGCATGGAACGTTGCAGGGATTGAGAAGGAGTGTATATTGAAGGTGACAATAAGTGAATATGTATAAAATTAAAATTAAATATTTTACAACGTCAGGCTCGTTATTTAATAGCCACATCTCGTATATTAAAATTTTTGTACATTTTACAGAGGGCAGTACAGTCTAGCTTCTTAACCACAGGGCCACGTAGGTCGGACAAAAAATATTAATTTATGAATTAATTTTTTCTTCCTTACCTCCCCCAATTCTTAACACACATAAATAATAAAAACATATTTCTCATTCACATAGTTTTCCTCTTCTTTCTTAAAAATCCTTTCTAGAATTGGAAACAGGTGACTTATAGATGGATGGACCTTATGGCATTGTTAGTGATGTCAACTATAAGAGTGGTACGGGAGTTTTCCCATGGTAGCCTATGAAACATTAGCTCCACGGCTACCATAATAACAACACCGCTATCATTTTTTATAAACACAATACGTCTTTTATTGTATTCATATATTATTATAACATAATAACAATCACATTGTCACTGTTGTTATTTTATTAAATATCCTATCCTTTCTTCCTTCTTTTTCATTATATTATAATTTTTTCTGAATTATAAAATCAACCCCTTTTTCCATTCATCCCTTTATCATTTTTTATTTCTTCATTTGTAACATTAGATTTTGTACTCCCGTTATATCTTAGAACTTATAAGAAAGGAAAAAAGATTTTCAGTTGGAGTGAGTTGACCTTTTTTAATATGAAGGAAATCTATCATATTTTTTTAATTATACTGGACTCCTCCCCTTTTTTGATAATGTTGAAGAATTATTTTATAGATTATTTCTCGTATACGACCAATTTTAGACCAAGTGGGCTGACTTGAGACGTTTCTGGAAGGTCTTTTTGCAGTCTACTTTCTCAGCTTTCGTTCACTTCAGCTTTTCTCCTTTCTTCTGTTAACCCTGTGTTCTGTTTTTGCTCTTCATGAAATCCCTTGAAGCCCGTAATTAGTTGTCTAAATTTGGTTCGGTTCATTAAGTTTTCTAGGTTTTCTCAATATCCTTCCTGACGTCTTTAAACTATTTATCCGACATCTTAGGTCTATTGTTTAGTGTCTTAAAAATTTGTTTTGTCAACCGGTTGTAATTTATTCTATACAAGTTTTGTGCTCGCCTCTCATCATACGGTTTTGGGTTCGAATCCCATTCAGGCCCGGCATATATTTTCATACGTTACAAAAATCATTTCATCCTTCACCGTCTGCATTAGCAGTAATTGCAGAACAGTCAGACGTTAAACCAAAAAAAAAAATATATATATATATATACAAGTTTCCGTAAAATTTTAGTCTTCTCTTTCTAATCGTTTCCATCAATCGTTCATTTTACATGTTTGTTCTTCTCGATCCTCGTAACGATATTGTCCGTACACTATCTTCGAGCCCATTGTCTTGCGGAGGATCTTCCTCTCCAATATCTCTGCTTCTCTTAGATCAGACTTCTCGGTCATTCTAGGGCACTCACTCACGTACAGACACAAAGGTTTTATCACAGTACTATAATGTCTGATCTTGGATTACCTTGAGAGTGCTTTCTTCTTATACAAGTGGTGAGATCCTTGAAGTGCACCGCCTATCTGTCCTCGTTTGTTATTGTTCGCTTATTTTATAGATATTATCCTAAATAAGACACTTATTTACTGATCAAATATAATGAGCGGAATCTATCGGAATCTAATGGATTTGTAGGTTTATCTGTTCGTATGATCACATACGTAGTTTTATTCCCCGCTTATTATGTTTAAGGCTTTTCAAAAATATACAAACTTATTTTTACATAATCCGAAATTATTAAAGTGGAGATAGTTTTGTATAACGGAAAGTCAGTTAAAGAACTTATTAGGAAAAGTAGGTTATATTCCAAATACAAATATTCTTAAACCAATTTAGTTTAATCGTCACGTCCTGCTTGTTTGCGAAAGACACGGAACATTCCAAATATTTAAAAATCGATACCTGCTCCAAAATATTTCCATTAATTTCATTTTTGACTTCTCCGTGTTTACAATGAAGGTAAGTTTAGTGGTAGGTGATTGGTCTACGTGTTAAGTGAAATAGTTATTCCTATCCCGGTGAGACAGGAGTAACTATGTCACTTAAAACGTAGAGCTATCACCTACTACTAAGCTTAGTACCTTCATTGCAACCACGTATCATGATTGCCGATTAATATGATTAAAAATCAAGAGTAACAACGTGATCAGAATAAGTGGTGTCTACTGTACTAGTATCCCGTCCTAGTACATGGTTTTGTCCATAGTTGGATGGGATAATTTTCACCACCTTTTTTTTTCTTTGTCTGGTTTTTGGAGCTGATGTGTCACATTTATCCGATACGGATGTAATCTCAGCACTTTAGTAGCCTTACGAACACTTTTATAAGATAGCTCAGTCTGGCTTGCAAGTTTCTGAAGAGGCTTTTTCGGAGAACGAAGAAGTTTTTCGTTTATTGTCTGCAGAGTATCATCCGTTAAAATACTTGGACGGCCTGTACGTTTACGGTCATCCACGATTCCTGTATCCCGAAAACGACTAAATAAACGAGATATAATGGACTTTTTCTTGGCACATTAGCATCTGGAAAAGCATTTAAAACTCTTACTTGCACTTCGAATACGATTTCGATTGACAGTAATTCACAACAATGAAGACACGTTGTTCTTGCGTAAACGATATTGTAGCTCGGACTAAACAAAATGTTTCGTGCAACGACCTCCTTTGACCGATGGCGTGATCTAGCAATGCTACAATACACAGTACTGTCACGCAATAAATTTTCTTACTCGCAATATCTTTCGCGACTTCGACTGTCATTTCTGTAAAGCAGAAAAATTCGGGTCACTACTTTACAGTCACCCTGTACTTAAATACAATAAATACACTGAAACTTTGTTTGAATCGATTATAAAAATATTAATCTTAAACACACATTTTAGTTTCTGAAATTGATAGGTAATGATTAGAGTATTTAATTTTAAAAGTTGTTTTATTTATTGCTTGAAAATTGAGTCATTTTCTGTTGTTTTTGTGTTTGAATAAGGCATTACGTACAAAAAAAGGTTTCATATTTAATTTAGTATTCAAAAATACAGCTAGGTTCTTTAAAAAGGTACAGTTAAGGTACCGAATTCACAAGAATCTACCTTAAAGCCCACAGAGAATTCCAAAAGTCAGTACCAATTTAAATTTTGTATTTTTACGAAACAGTAGTAAAAAATTAGTAGAAAAATTATTGTATGATACTGTTTGTCACTATTTCGTTATTTCGAGGTACTGAGTCGTTAAATAGAGGGAAATTTACAGGAAGTTTCATTAAAATGTAATGGTACCTTAGAAGAATTCGATAAATTGAAGTGTTCGCAATATCGAAGTTCCACTGTATTATGAAAACGAACCTATAACTCTCGTTTTTAATAGCGTTTAAAACTTAAATGA
Organism: Catonia carolina; assembly: GCA_035578175.1. NCBI lineage: Eukaryota > Metazoa > Arthropoda > Insecta > Hemiptera > Achilidae > Catonia > Catonia carolina. Next base: position 26,171,000 of record JAQMRL010000011.1, read on the forward strand.
ATGATCTACCGATACTTTTAAAAGAGATGTTCTAATATTTTAAATTTTACTCATCTTTATAAAGAAAAAAATTCCAGATATAAATTATAAATAAGGAATAAAAATCAGAAATAAATCCAAACAGAATACTATGCAAATTAATTAAATAAAGAATCAAAAGTATTTTAAAAATGAAGTTAATTAATTAATTGACTTGTTTTCTTAGATTTATTTAAATTGTATTTTAAAACGATACTACTGATTCTCATTCAACTACTCAATGTGTGAGAACAAATTTATTACCGTGTATAATTTAATGATAAAATTAAATTAGACAAATAAATTTGTTTATAAAAGCAGTTATCTCTTTTAATTATTTTTATAAGAATTGTTTTTCTTAGGAAAAAAGGATTGTATATAATTTAATTAAATAAAGTAATTGTGCAGTTTTGTTAAATTAGAATTAAGTTTCATGTTGTTTATTTTTTATAAATTTTCTTTCAAGTAATTGTGATACGGTAACAAAATTATTGTTTGTAAGAAAAGTTTTAGTGATTTTGTATTTATTTATTTCTTACTTTCTCTCTCCCTGTATGATTATACCCCTATAGGGAAAGAAAGTATTGCTTTAATGTCGATTTCTCGAAATCAAGTATTTTCCGGAAATAGGTACACATTTTTTGGCCCCCAAAAATTAGGCCTACGTTTTCAGTAAATGGTTTGTATGTGGGAACAAAATACCTCAAGAATTATTGTACAAAGTTCAAACTCGAAAATTAAGTTAGGTAATACGAAGGAATCCGACACGATCATTTTCATCAAAATCGGTCAACCGGAAGTAGTATAGTTTATTCCTGAAATTTTTGACATTTTTGCAATTATCTAAAAAACGACTTCTACGATTTTTGTTAAAAATTTTCTCATTTACTACACTTTTCATTCTCTACAAGATAATGTAAGTGATTTATCAGCTGAAATTCTTGTGGAGCCGTGCTCTAGTGGTTAAATTTTTTTAAAGATTGGAACAATCAATTTTTAAACACAAATAACATCATCGTAATAACATATTGTAATTATTAAAATGATCATAACAACAATAACATAAACATAGATAGCTAATAGTATAACAATAACATAAATTATAAGGGGGGTGGGCGATACTATCCATGTTGCCAGGTCGTGTATGTTTAAATCCCGTCGGACTGTCTACCTGAATTGACAGACCGCATTGTCAATTCAGGTAGATAGTCAGCTTCAGGCAACATGGGTAGTAGCGCCCAACCCCGCATTACCCAGTCTACTTTTCAAATTTTAAAAATTTCTACCACAGCATTGGCCAATCTATATTTCATGTTATTAACATATTTGTGCTAAGTTTTTTACGCTGAATAAAACGATAGTTTGCCCGCGCCGAACGATAGAGCGGTTACCGAGATAGCAAGGGTTCAGAATATTTTAATAAAACAAAATTTAAATAACGTACGAATTTCAAATTTCGTACACGCAGTAAGAATATAATTGTCTATGTTGTGTTAAAATTTCAAACTTTTCTGTCCAATAATTATCGATTTACACGCCTCTAAATACATGAAATTTGTTGCGGTAGCAAAAAACCGGGTCTTTTTGTCTTCCAACATCAATACATCAATATATTTTCAAATATATACGGTTATTATGGGTCAACGCAGAATAAAATGAGCTAAAGTTTGATGTAAAGTGTATTAAAATGCGACTCATCGTTTTGGAGATGCAAGGGTTCAAACTCGGGTGTCTATATTTATGAAACCGGTAGTAGATATTAAACATCACTTGTCTGTCAAACATTGTTTAGGAAACCATAGTTGGGTAGATTATTTTCCCACCACGAAGTTAATATATAATAATTTTAGATTTTTAAATTGTAATGAAGGAAATTAACTTTGTATTGTAATTTTTCTAAAGTAATGAGAAAATAAATAAATATAAACACCTGGTTTCAATTATAATAATAATTTTATTCAGTTTAAAGCAAAATATGTGATAGAACAAACAGTCGTTTTTAAACTTGTTTAAATTAATCCTTTAATTGTTCATTACATTACTTATGTTTTTTGTTTTAATTTAAATGATGTTTTATTTTAGCCTACTAACAAATAGTACAATTAGATTGTATTATAAACTTAATAAATTACAAAACTTAAGGGGTACAGACGTTTGTATTTCACGCATGTTAATTTAGTAATTTTCTGGTACCATTTTCTCTAATACTAATTTAGATAGAGATTTCAAACTAAAAACCATTTTATTTATTGAGTTATGCTTTTTAGTGTATATTAATAATACTTTTCTTTTTTAAATTCTGAATTTTTAAATTAATATTTTTTCCACTTGATCTGAAATTGGCCAAATTTTGAAATATTTTCCTCATCTAACTCATAAAATTAAGAATATAATGGCAAATTATTTGGTATACCAGATAAAGAAAGTTATGAAGATACTCTGGCCAAAAAATAAAGGAGATGTCTTAATTAGTCTCTGAGAAAATGGTACGAAGTGGAAAAACCACAATTTCCGAAAAACAACCGTTTTTTCAAAAGAATACAAATGAACACGTATAAGCACGAAACAATACTAAAACCTAAACAGTACAGCACAAATTTCCAGGTTACTTTCCCACAAACAAAGCATTCACAACATGACGGCTTATTCTTGCATACGATTCCACCTGTAAGGGAAAGAACTGTAATACTAATAGAATTCAAACGAAACAAAAAGTAAGCAATAAACAATCCGAAAAGTTGGCGGGCACGATCATTCCTTTTAAGGAATGATTAATTTTCAAGGGTAATGAATTAATGATTAATTTTCATTAATTTTCAAGGGTTTACAATAACACTACAGCTACAATTTATATACCAAATTAATCAGATACTTATAGAGAATTAAAAATAAAATAAGAAAATCAATTTTTTTTATTATTTAAACGTCTGTATCCCCTTAAGCTTAACTTGACTAACAATAGAATACTGTCCATAAAATCGTCAACACTTTTCCTTTACAATTTAATTATTGACTGGCCGACTACAAAGGTTCTAATTTTTTTATAGCCTACCTGCGATCAAATTATTTCACAAACATTCAAGATCCTTCGCCGCTATTCTGGAACATTGTACAAGAAATAAAAATAAACGTTTCTACAATTTTCGATTTCCTAGAACTCCTATTCAAAACATTTCATTCATTGGTGGCAATTTTTTAAATTGTCATTTATAATTTTCCTTTGTCCTTTCATCACATCCAGATGTCAGAAATTACAAGAGATAGCAACAAACGGTTTTCGGATTCGTAATCTACACAAAAAGTTGGAGGGCCTGAATTGGGTTTGAAGTTCCGGTTTCGACCAGATTTGGCCTACAACCTGTAGCGATCAGCTGTTGTGACATTTTTTAACTGGTTGACTGCCACGCTAAAATATTAGTACTATCCAAGACCGCTACGCCTAAGTGATGAAAAACTTCCATCAGCGCCAAAAAAAATATTTTTTCCATTAAAGGAAAGTTTTCAACCCAAAAATACATATTTATTGTGTTATAATTAATGCATAATTAATTTACATTTAGTTTTCATTAAAAAAATACACATAAATAGCTGAGACACAAAATTATGTCTCGTAGCAACCAAAGATGATCAGACATGGTTTCATGTCTCAAAGTGAATTACAAATTGAAACAAAATAGTGAAAACACACTAAGTTATTTATTACTTTAGTAATAGTAGGAAAACAAAGGAGTATTTTGTAACTTACCATAATTACAGCCCAAAAGATATTAATATTACTAATGTTATATCCTTGATTAAAATGAAATAAAATGTTTTACAGTTCCACAAAATAAATCACAAAAAATCGATATACTTTATGGTTCTTTTTAAAAACTAAAGTCTCTAATCACAATTTACTGTACAGTATTTACAAAAGATGAACTGAATTAGGCCAAGCTCACATTTTTTTATTTTTTGAAACATGGTTTTCAAAAAAACAGTCAAGAATCTTACTGGTGAAAACTTATTAATAGTAAAAAAATATATTCGTCACTGAATGTTTTTAAAAATTGTTAACAAAATAATTTTAATAATAAATAATACACAAATGCTAAAAACATGGGAAAAAAGTTTGTAATTTAATATTTTTATGGATATATAATAAGTTAATTTCATGTACAACTTTATCAGCTGTCAAACTTCGTAAACAGCGATCTGCAACGAGACACAAATTCATGTCTCGCAGCAGCCGTGGCAAAGATATGCGAGACACAGATTGATGTCTCAAAGCAGTGGTGGATTTCATACTGAGACATATTTATATGTCTCATGGCAGTCAACCTGTTAAATTTATTTGTGAACAGCTCATTCATACATTTCTTTGCCCAAGGCAAATATTTTATTTACATAAAATTTATTTCTTTTTCTAAATTTCAATTAAATAGTATAAAAATATAAACCACAATATTTATTTTTTTATTTTATTAACTAAAGTAGTAAGACAAAATTATTTTTCAAAATTTAATTTAATATTTAATTTTATTTTATTTTGTTCCAAAGACATTATGTCTCGTAGTTCCGGAGTTATAATATTGCAACAATTAAAAATAAATTTATCTTGAACCAACCATCGTACAGTAAAGATGGAATTTTGTGTTTTATTTCAAGTAACATTATAATTTAATAATTAATAGTATTATGTTAGCGGAATTATTTTAAATTAATACAGAAATCGCTACAAACCGGAAGGGAAGAAATCAAACTTGAAATTTGGAAACAAAAATAGTGTCATTTGTTTCCTAACCCACCGGGTTGGTCTAGAGGTAAAGTCGTCGCCAGAATCAGCTGTTTAACAGCTGATTTTCGGAGACGAAGGTTCCTGGTTCAAATCAAATCAGTTACTTTTATACGGATTTGAGTGCTAGACAGTAGTTACCGGTGTACTTTGTGGTTCAATTAACCATACTCTCTTAGGAATGGTCGGCCTGAGTCTGTACAAGACTACACCTCATTTACACGTCATATATATCATCCTCATCTCATTGGGTCATGGGGTTGCTTATTGTTCTGAATTGAACAGATTGCAACGTACACACATTAGGGATTAAAAAAAAAATTTCTTTTCCTCTTAAAAGAGTAGATACAGAAATCATTGCGTTTGAAGTTTAGGTTTTGACCGGAATTGGTCCAAAACTAGAAGTCAAGAACTCAAAGTCGGAATTTAGAAACAAAAATAATGTCATTCGATTTCTCTTGAAGAGTAGATACAGAATTCACTAATGGCTTTTGCCATAAGTCAAAGGTAAGCCTTTTTAAAAATTGGCACCAGCCATGAGACGCATCGTCTCATGAAAGGGATTTTTGAAATTCACTAAATTTGTTCAACCCACTCCACCCCATAAAATACACAATTCTTACAATAAAACATTTGTCCCATCAACCATTATTTCTAGAATAACATAGTGTTACAATACCTACGTTGTATATAAGTTAAATAAAGAAAAATTAATGATTAGCGATAATTTTAATTCGCTATACCTGACATTTATTTTAAATTCTTTAGCTCTTTTAAATTATAAAAAATATGTATAAACCGATAACTTCTTTAATACATAAAAGAATCTTCTATACTAGTGTTACTATATTTATAAGTAAACACTTATAACTACATCATAATGTATTGTATTAAAAAGTAAACAAAATCATACGAGATACTTCAGTTTCAAACAAATAAAAACCACACTGATTTTAAAACGATTAGTTTTCAATAAAATGAATGACAAGTAGATAAGAATAAAAAGAAAAAAATATGTAAAAGAATCATGTCAGGTTTTATTCAATCTTTCCATCAATGTTTGCCACAGTAAAACACAGATAACAGGTAACACAAATAACACAAACGTGTGTTTTCTTCTAATATAAGTTTCTATTGAAAACTTAACAAAATATATAAGTCGTTTAAATGGCGCTCAACTTGTTCGTCTCTTTTCTTTTTTATTTTATTTTACTTTTTTATTCTTTATAATATTGACAAGAAAACGTGTAAAGAATGCGTCTTTTGTTTTAGTAAAAAAATAATAATAATAAAAAAGTTATTCTAGTAAATAACATATTGTAATATTCTAGTACTATACATTTCGTTTGTATGTTGTATTATTGTTATGTATTTCTATGTATAAGTATATACTGTATAATGTAAGTTTTATATATATAGAGAGTACTAAATGGTAAAAGAAGTGAAGATCTTTTCACATAACCTATGTAAGTTATACCGTATGACTAGATAAATGCACAGTGTGTTAGAAAATTCTGGTAACAGTTTTATCGGGTCTTTTCAGGCTCCTGTACGCCACTATAAAATTCATATTCCCTGAAGGGTTGGACATTTGTTCGTTTCTCCCACTCCTTGCCTTACAGAAAACTCATACTCAACATAGTAATGTAACATAGTAGAATGTTACACGTTCTGTTGTTTTATTTCTTATTTTGATTATTTTATTTTGAGTTTTTTATTATTCTATATATTTTTATTTACAAGTTACTTATAACTTATTACTAAACTTATTATAATTATTTTCTAATTATATATTACATTTAATTATTATTACATTACTATTACGTTATATTTTTTTATTTTTTACATTGGAAAGAAAAAGTCATGTGAGTGGTTCACACAGACTTTTTAAGTTGTCGCATCTTCTATGATTATGCAATAACCCCATTGCCTGAAGGAACTCTACAGCATCTTCCTCCGTCGGAATATTTTAAGTAACTCTACAGAATTCATAGTTGACTGTGTAGTAACTATTTGTGAAATGGGAGTGGAGTTTACACAGGAATATTGCTAGTCATATTGGCGCGCTAGACGCTGGAGTGGGAGAAGTGTGAACTCTTTAGTGAATTGGGATTTGATAGTGGCACACAGAAAACGGAAAAAAAACCTGTTTTATCTATTGTCGCCGACCGGGGCCGACGACGAGTGGCAAAACCTTGCTTGCGACATTGGTGGCCCTGAAAAGGGCTGTTTAATTGGTTGGGAGTCCTGAGAAGGACCGTTTGAAGCGACGAGCCGGCGTGTAGAGACCGGAGCCCGAAGAGTGACGGCTCGTCTACCGGGTTCAGGCCTAGCTCCCCTCAGCGGTAGTTAAATTCCCATTGCAGCGTGACAATGGTGGCCCCCAGAGCCCCGCAGTGTCGGATCGGCGTAGGCCGTCAGCCGAGGTGGTTCTCTCCGGTCCCGCACTGATCTCTAGTCTTCACCGTAGTGTCATCAGGCACGCACGGGCTTCCGTCGGCGACCGGGTAGGCGAAGGCTGACCTGTACGGGAATGTGCGTCCGCCACCGGTAGCGTCGACTAGGGATGATGAGTCCGGTCTCGGCAAGGCTCATCTTGATTGCTCTCTTCTTTCTTCTTCTCCGTTCGGGAGTTGGATGGCGAGTGCGACTCGCAGTTCAGTGCGGCTGCTTAAATACCGTCCGACGAATGAACTGCATGGTGAAGGGAAGACACTGCCTGCTGCGCGCCGATCCCCGGGCTCCCCGCGGCAGGCAGTTTCTGGGACCGTCTGCAGGCGCTTATATTGGTGGGGCAGTCGGTGACACTACAAAAACAAACAAAAAATTCAAAAACAAATTGCGTGATTGACTCTTTGCCGTACCTTCAGACCGCGTACTTAGAGAGCAACTAGTAACGGAAATACAACACACACTAGAGTTTCTCTTCCTCAACATTCAGAACTAAATGCAATATTCGTAGTTGAGTGATGCAGCAACTCAAGTTTTTCAAATCACGACATACTGTAAACTCGTCGCCCAGTTGCCAGTAGTATTTCGTGTAGAAAAGTAAACATCAAAATAATATTTACAAAAAAAGAACCTTTCAGTAAATGCTAAGATAAGGCATTATAGCACAGTGGTAGCCAGTCATCTTGAACGGCATGGAAACTGCGACTGTAACTGGAATTGAAAATTTGTTCAAGATAGAGAGAAGTATTTTAAGAAGGATTTATTGTAGCCTACGAGAAGAAACAGGAGGGTTACAGACTGAAATCAAATTAAGAAATATACAATGGAATTTACAATTAAATTTCTTTTAATATATGGTTCGAATCAAGATTAATTAATTAATCAAGATTTTGAATCTTGATTTCAAGGTTTGAATTAATCAAGATTAAACAAACAAATTTTTCATAACTCTGAAACTACAAGGGGTCATGGTGGCTATGTTAAACAGATGAAGGGAGAACTCAAGAATTTCAACATTACAGACAAAGACTGCCTAGGTCGAGAAGAATACACGAGTAGCACGAGGAGTACTCAGTATATTTTGATAGTTTTTTTGGCTTTAATTTTTATAACGGCACTGTACATTGAGCTGCACAACTTCCGTATATGATATTTAAATGGCGGTGGGGAGTTTCACTTTAAGGAGAAGAGGTACGCAGTGGTACTTTCTCCATTAAAAACTTCGGGTATTGTCCGTTATACAGACCAAGAGGTCTCTACTCCATTTTCGCTTTAAACATTGCACAATTGGAAAGTTCCTTGTTGCTAGATCATGGGCTGGTTGGTTTGGATGGGCATCTAGTCTTTTGTGAAATGTACTATACAAGGATCCGGTTAGCTCCTTTACTGTCGGAATTTTGAAATTGTCTTGGAGGGTTTTATTGCTTACATAAAAAGAAGCGCCAGAAGAAAGTCTAATAGTATTTTTTGTTTTTGTTTTTACCAACGTTGTTTTGTTGTTTTTTGTTATTGTGTATTTTTGTTGTACTATTATATAAAAAGTTATTTCAGTAAACAAAATATTGAGTTTACATTGTTCATGGAACAGTGCCCGTGCTTGTACGATCATACCTCCAAATTGTACTCAAATAAGATAATAACTGACAAAGCTTGGAGTGAGCCAGCGTAACATTACAGGGATGTACACTGAATCGTCTTTTTAATAAACGATTTCGCAGTTTCTTCCTGATTACATAAGCAAGAACAATATCTTCTTCTGATGATGACATACTGACACAAGTTGATGTATACTGAACTTGATATGAACGATCTTCTAAACCTATGATGACCGATGAGAAAAACCCTTGACTAGCAACTTGCATTCAGAGTAACTCCAGTTTGAGTTACGTTGCCGTCACTAGTTGATCTTTGTATGTATGCGGCCTTATTGTTGTTAAAAGGAGTACAGTTTACACTCCTTACTGCAGTACGCTCTTCTCTATCTTGCAGTGCTAATTTGCTACATTTTTACAACACATTTTTTTTATCAGCTAGAAAACTGGAAAAATAGTTAATTAAAAGGTGGAAAGCAAGTGGTATCTTTGAAAGTATGAGAGGCTTATTCTAGGATCAAGATGTTGGTATGTATTGTAAAAAAGTTATGTATAATGGACTGGGCGAAGGAAGGTAGAAAGTAGAACTCAGGGAGCAGAGATGAAGTTCAAGAGGAGTACGCTAGGGAAGAAAAGAAGAGATAGAATATGAAAGTATGTAATTAGTGAACAACTATAAATGGACAGCTTGTTAAGGAGGGTTGGAAACACAAAGATGAGATGGTTTCACCACGTAAGTAGGATGGAGAAGGATGGAGAACCACCGAAAATAATTTTGTACTTGAAGATGGAGGGAAAAAACCAAAAGGTAGAACAAGAGTGAAATGGATGGATTCAATTTTGGATGAATAGGAAAAAGATGCTGTATTTATATAGGGTATCAGAAAATTTTTAAATTTGTTTGATGTTTATTTTTTCATACGTACAGTATTTCTGAATTTTGGGTTTGGTACTATTCAATTTTTGGGCGTGATATTAAAAATTAATTAATGGGCGCACAGTGGTGTATTTGACTCATTTAGGCGGTCAAAACTATTTTTGTGGTTTAACTTCATTTTGGGCATTCGAATTGGGCTGATCCAATATCCGACTGACTGGGATAGACAGTCAAACGGTAGACTTTAACTGTAAATAGCTAAGTATCTCTGATTGTGCGACCAACTTTGTATGGTGACCAGCTCTATCCTGCTAAATGTTGAAAAACTGAAAATCGGTGGCTGATTTTAACATACTTTCAAAGTATAAATCTTATCCTTTCTGTTAGAGTGAAAAATGTTACTTGGAAAGAGATGGAAGCACAACTTAACAGATGATTTTTAAACAAGTAACCTTAGAGAACAATAAAAATGACATTTTTTCACAATAGGCCTACTTTAACTCAGTCTGCATTTACATTTTTAGATTTTTTATATAAAAATAACAAAATATATACGCAATTACCTGTTCATAACAATCCATAATTAATATTTTCAAAATATATTCAGAACAAAAAATATTCACCTTCAAAAAAACTTATTACTATAATTTAAGACAGCATGTGAGCGGACTAAAGAAAACGAACTCTGGTTACAAACAGCCGGATGACCATGGGGGTGTATGCAAGAGGTGTGGGGTGTGTAGAATAATTTTCCCACACTACTTATTTATGACAGGCAGCAGTTCATTACTCCCTGAATGGAGTTTCAGAAAACTGACTTTTCGGCGCCTAAATTTTCCAAATACTCGACTATGGCGCAATGGGAAACTTTAATTCCAGAAGAAGTACATCGGAACATTTTTTTATTTGTTTTAATACGTAGGCCTACCTACTTGTTAATTTTTAAAATTTTATTTACGATTAAATATGGGCCTATTCAAAAAACTTGTATAGGCCTACATGAACTTATTTCATAAATTTTATCCCCATAACGGGCAGGTGGAGTGTTAAATTATTTGCACTCGATCTGCTAGTTCAAGAGCTACAAAAAATAGTTCTGTTTCTTATCACATGATCGGCTAATTAAATGGCTGACGCATTTAAGAACAGAAGAAGTAGAGTTGTAAAAGATACTAGTTAGAGTTATCTCCTCTGACTAAAGAATTTCATTGTACAGCTAGGTATTGTGGTGAATGAAGTGGTGTCATTTGCAGGGTGGAAATTAGATGCTTTACAGAGGGCCTGGAATATTGATAAGCATACTTTTCCACTCAGTGTTCCACCTCACTCTTCGTTTTACTTTGTAAAGCCTCAAGAGGATCACAAAAGTCTTCTGGTTGATGACCTAAACAACAATCAGAACATAAATTTTAGTAAAGACGTTATTTAAGTTTGTGCTAAGTTTTAACATACTATCAACGATGTTATTTAATTCCAAATTTTACCCACACAATATTTGAAGAGCATGTATTGTAAGATAATTTAAGAACTCCTGTTTAAAATAAAATATAAACATGTTTTATTTTAAAAAACCCCTTTTTTACTTTAAATCGTATCAACATCTTGTTTATTAGAGACTACCTTGGATTATGAAACAATAGGTTTTGGAACGTAATAATTTCCAGACCCAAGTCAGGAATCGAACCCCGGACTTTCCGCTTGGTAGACTAGCGCACTAACAATTCTGCCAAAAAAAGTTTTTTTCTCATTTGACGTTTTGTAAATTAAGGATTTTTATTTTAGATGAATAACTTGATGAAACCCCGAATGGAATTGTGGTAAATTCCTTTTAAGAACTTTGATTGCGGTTCATAATAGATCATTAACTTTCTATTAAGTTTCCAGTCAAAAGAATTAGACATACACCTTATAGTAAAAGCATCCCTTTACGTTAACATTACATACAGATTTGAAAATACCTTTTGTCCAAAATTCCATTGAACACGTTTCACAAGTGACAAGGACCCGGTAACCCACTGGTGCGTTTACTTTCCATCTTACATCTACCTGGCAATCCCGCTAGACGCCTTAAAACACACTGGAGTAGAGACCTGCTAATTTAATATACAAATTTTATTCTTGGACCCCTCCCCTCTCATGTCTATCCTGTCATTCTCACAATCATCACATTTATTTGTTCTACAATTTTACTGTCGTAAATAAAGAATTACAGAGAAAAAGATATCCATTTTCTGGATTAATCAGAAACTTGGAAATAACGTGGGTGATGGAAAATCTACTCGTAGGGCCGCTTTTATTAAAAAAAGTTAATTGGAATCATTACAGTGGGAGTTGATACCAAAATCGACAAAATCCTTTTTATATAAAGTAGGTCGTCAACTTACGAACCTAATGTGTACACGCCGATTGTTCGTAATTCGGTTGTTTGTAAATCGATTGTTCGTAAGTCGGAACATATGTAGATTAATTATAAATAAAACATAATATACAGAATAATTTATAAACGATGGAGTCTAAATTTGTGTTATATAGGCTATTGTTTGTGACTGATATTGACAATTTATTTCATGTGATGTTTCTTTTTAATATTTTTTAAGAGATGAAATGTTTTGATACCGACTTTTCCTATACTCTTTTTGAGTTTTGTATGGATTAAAATTTAAAATAAAAAAAATAGGTCGTGAATACTTACGAACTTATTACCTACCTTTCATTATAAAAAATACCATCTTAGTGGAATTAGCTTTAAGCCACTGACTGCAGACTCTGCTAAACTGTTAAACATCTGCTAAACATGTTTATTTACTCTTTATAGGGCGAATTAATTTTCATAAAAATCTTGTAAGTGCATGGTGGTTAAGAATAAGCACACTTAAGTTTTCGGGTTATAAAATTTATAAATTTGTTCATTTAATAAACAAATTTGAACGTTACATGACGAGGAATGCCGGGGTATATTCATCAATGCTTGGAGTTCTGTTTTATGTACACTTGTTGTTGTTTAGGTCAACAGCCGAAAGGCTGGTTTGAACCTCTAGAGGTTTTACTAAGTAAAACGAGGAGTGAGGTGGTTTACCATTGCCTTCCTCACTGAGTGAAAAAGTACGCTTATCAGCATGCCGGGCCCTCTGAAAAGCACATATTTTCCACTCTGTAAATGACAACTTCACTTCATTCACCACAGGGTCTGGCTGTATAGTGAAATTCATTACTTTCAGAGAAGATAACTCTGACTAGTGTCTTTTACACCTCTACTTCTTCTGTTCTTAAACGATTCAGTCATTTAATTGGCTGACCATGTGATAAGAAACAGAACTATTTATTTTAGCCCTGCAACGAACAGATTGAGTGTAAATAATTTGACACTCCACCTGTCTGTTATGGGCAGCCTGTCTGTTATGTACACTTATCAAAATTAAAATGTTTGTGTGGCTGGTGCTGCACTCTACTTGAAAAGTGTCCTTATATGAAAATACTATCCGTTTCGGTGATTGTAAATGGTTTTTTTGCAAATTTCAGTATTAAACGTTAGTATAATAAAGTCTATTTTATTTATTTTATAGTTATCATTTCATTTATATGATATTAATGGCACTAGCATTTGTGAATGATTTGTAATACAATAATCACGTTGCAATTGTCAACTGCAGCTGGACGAGGACGCCTCAGTTGAGTCAAACGCTACTTCCCCCATCGTGAGGGAGTAAACATGAGTTTTTCTCGCCGCCTCGGATATAAAAAAAAATTGTCTACTGCAGTGAAGCTTGATGGTTAAATAAAAAGGACACCCTTTTCCAACACAAAACATACTCAAAATTGTTTTTAAATGTATCAAAGTGCCTAATTAAGTAACATAAAAATCATAAAACTTAAAATTGTTAATAAAAAAATTTACCCGTTCAGGTACTTTGTACGGTAGTCTGATATTAGAACACTAACCTATAAAGGGTTTAAAAACGTTTTACACAAATTTTTGGGGAAATTAGGTGAAGTACGAGCACAAGAAGTTAAGTAAGATAATTTTCTTATGTTAAGACACTATTGTTAACACAACATAACATATTTTTAATTGGGCAAAAAGAACTAAAAATATAAAATTTAAAAAATATATACCAGAAAAATTGAAAATTTTTCTAATACCCTATATGGACATGTAGTAAATACATAATACACGGTCACTTACAATAGATAAGACTCTAGTTTAGTTTTCATTGCTATAAACTTTATATTCACAACTGGCGAAGCTTAAAAAATCCGTGCTAGGTCAGACTTTAGAAGGGCTTAAACCGTAACGAATTGTTTAAACAAAACGATGACTTATACATATTTATATTGTAAAGAAGCAGTTGGAACTCCGAGGTAATTTGTCGTACGACATAAACAATAGAAGCGGCAGCTTTGGATATATCTAGACGCCGTATCTTCTCTTAACACATAGCCTAAGTCTTTCCCCTCCTCCTACGCCGTAATTCCTCCATTTACAATAACGTACCTTACTGTCATAATTCTTTAACACTATTTTCATTTCTAAACATCTTCTATGAAAAAAATTAAAAAATGAACAGAAAATACACCCAAAAAATAATACATTTGAACGGACAAAAGAACCGTCCAGTGATTTAACATACACAACTTTTCTTGTTTCTATACCCCAGTAGGTACTTAATATTTAAACAGAGTGAAAAATATGACAGGTTTTTTGTAAAGGACACGAGCTATTCCTATTTAAAGTGATGACAATAGATTTGGGAACAATATCAGAAAAAATGCTTTATTATTTGAATCAAAGATGGACAAAATGAATTTGGTAAAATACTTAATTCTTTACAATTATATCTTCTTTCTCACATGCCATCTTAATAAAAATATTGGCTTTTTATTATAAGGCAGGGCCGGAGTTAAGGGAAGATTGCACGATGGTTTTAGTTGAAAATTTCGATTTTTGGTTTATGTTTTCCAATAGTTTAGGCCTAGATCTACCAGAAAAATAACATTAAATTACGTCAAAATTTTTTTATGAAAATATTAAATTTTTGTCAAGTTTACCCAAATTATCATGGTCCCAAAAACGAATATTTTTCATAGTTTTATAGCTCCTTTTAGTGCAAAGGGAATTTTAGTTTTTTAAAATATCTGTATCAAGTTTTTAACATTGCTCAGCTGTTGGTTCAGCTTTCTAACCAACTGTTTATGGGAAATGTCCTTGATTTTGTAAAATTTGCTTTTTACCTTTTCCCGTAAATTTAAATTTTTAGCACTTTGGTAGGCTACATTTTTCCCAGAAACCATTAAACCTACAAGGCTGAAATTTTCACCAGTTATTTATCTTGCACATCCACATATACTGGCACATATACTGGGCGACGGCAGGCTATAACAGACTGGACATGAAACATAATGAAAGTATTAGAGCAGAATTACAGGTCCAACCACTATTAGACGGCATTGCGCGCTACAATTCCAGGTGGTGTGGACATGTGAATAGAATGCGAGAGGAAAGACTACCAGTCCAAATATTAAGTTATGCCCCACGGGGTAGACGTGATAGAGGAAGACCGCTACGAAGATGGGTGCCGGAACAGGCTTTAGGCCTATCCGTGTTTGGGTGATGATGATGATGATCCACATATACTGGCATTTTTATGACTTCCTAGGTGCTCCAAAAATGATAAGTAATACGCAAAAAACGTTAAAAAAAAATTGTAAAAATTTTATGTTATTCGTTATATTTTTTTTTTAAATGTTGATCCAAAAGATTAAATTGAAAAAATGTCAGTAGCTAGAGAAACCCGGCAGTTATAACTGTGTAAAGTTTTATTTCCCTATATTTTACCAATCCTATGAAAAATGTGCCTAAAAAGAACAAATTTAACATTGGCGGGATACAAAGTACAGTCTCCTCTTAAAGTTTATTCCTACGACGCTAGTTTACCAGACCTACTAGCGCGTCGGTGATGGTTCTCACGACGCTAGTTTACCGCTGCTAGTACTGGCAGCTGGTAAACTAGCGTCGTAGCGCAGCGTAGTAAGCAATGTTCACACCGAGCTAGTTTACTAGCCTAGTCAAATCACGTGACATTTTCTCCCCTACTAGCGCTAGTAAGCAACGTTTACACCGAGCTAGCTTACTAGCCTAGTCAATCACGTGACATTTTCTCCCCTACTAGCGCTAGTAAGCAACGTTCACACCGAGCTAGTTTACTAGCCTAGTCAATCACGTGACATTTTCTCCCCTACTAGCGCTAGTAAGCAACGTTCACACCGAGCTAGTTTACTAGCCTAGTCAATCACGTGACATTTTCTTCCCTACTAGCGCTAGTAAGCAACGTTCACACCGAGCTAGCTTGTTCACCTGAACAACGCAAAATTTCTTAAAATAAAAAACCTATTACATTAACCATTTCTATAATAATCACAAACTATGTTACAATATTTTAACAAGCCGAAAATAGAATAGAAAAACATACAGTAGAATCTCAGTAGTCCGGCCTGTTCGGGACCGAGAGGGTGCCGGATTACTGGATGTGTTGGAATTTTGGAACTATTAATTGTAAATTTAAACAAAAAACGAATATGCATTGATTTCTATGTGATTTTAAATTAAATTAACTAATTAAAAAAGGTTTGCTGAGTACTTCTGTAGTCATTGTACTAAACATAATCGGCTATTGACATCGCCTGGTGCGGTGTGGGGGTGCTCGTATTCTGAGAATTACGTTTCGTTGTCAATTCAGCATGAAGTATAGAGTATGACCCAGTTCTGATTTTTGGATAAAAGGCCAAAAATTATTCCATTTAACAATAATTAAGGTCTGCTTATTAATTTCTTTAATTAAATCTTAAACATACATGTTGTATTAAATCCGCCGTAATTAGGTCGAGTTGATTTCCCTAATTCAATTTAAATCTTTTACACCAAAATCTATCCTGGGTGAGGTTTCATACTTTTAGGCCTAATATTTTAAGGACCGGATTACTGGAGGTGCCGGACTTCTGCACGGCCGAACTACCGAAATTCTACTGTATTTTAAATAATAATATACAAGATTTGAACCCTTGACCTCATGAATGCTAATTTACAAATAGATCGATACATTTATTAGTATTATATAATATAAAAAGAACAAAAATCAAAATTGATGTTACTTTCTCACGGCTTCCATCGCACGAAATCAATTCATATATATTATGTTACCAATAATATATAAGTGTAACCTTTCAAAGAAATAAAAATAATAAAAAAAATTAAAAAACACCGGGTACATTTTAATAGTTTCTTTGTTTATTTCTTGACAGGTTAACGTTTAAGAAAAAAAACCGGTTGACAGGTTGCTGTATGATCTTCATAAAATGATGTACATGATAAGCGCGGCAAGTGGTACTGAACAAGAAATAAAATGACTTTATCGATCAATCGCTATCATGATCATCAGATGATATCTGACCATATGAATATGGTCGGAATCCCACGCTGAATTAAATGAACACCAACACACACCATGGACACATTACGTCAGCGTAAATTTTTTTTTTTTGATATGACGAATTATTTTTGTACGCAGTTTTAAACGATTTATCTGCCGTCAATGTCATAATCTACCTATTCTTAAGATATTATTTGTTTGTCAAAATTTTAGATGTGTCGTTAGTTTCTTTTTCTTCTACTTTAATACATAAATGTGTTACATTGTCATATTCAAGATAAAAATATTTACATACCTTTACACCAATACTAATGGATTCAAGAGGAGTCTATCATCAAAACATTTTGTGCTGCAAATGATAATAATTATTATCTATTAGTTAATTATTATTATTATTTATTTGTGTGCCTAAAATACTGCTGATAACAAGAGAAAATTTGGTGTAAAACCCTCACACGACTTTCTCTTATCAATGTAAATAAACCCCATATATATATATATATATATATATATATATATATATATATAAAATATAAACCTATGTTTAAACAATTAAAATTTTCCACTGCCATTTAAATATCATACACGGAAGTTGTGCAGCTCAATGTACAGTACCGTAATAAAAATTAAAAACAAAAAACTAAGCTCTGCAAACAAATGCTGTAAATAAAAGTTGTTAATTTTGTAATATCCTATAACTTTAATAATTATATGCACTTTTGTCGTAAAATCTAGGCGACAGTCTTAAAAATTCCAATTTTTACCGATTATGATGAGCAAAATACACAAAAACCATAAACTGATGCTAACTTAAGTGTTGTAGAAAAAATGATTAAAACAAAAGTTATTATAATATAGGCCTACGTTTTTGCCCCAAAATGCATATAAAGTCACAATCTTAAAAAAAAACAATTTTTACCACGATAGCACAGTCTCCGTAAGAATTTCAGCACACATGGCGCTTACTCTATCTTGAGAGCATAGAAAATGTAGGCATGAGGCGATTTTAGAGAAGATCGTAAGAGCCATTTTTGAGAAAAATTGCACGACAAACTACTAGGCCTACTTCCGATTGATCGATTTTGATGAAAATGTTCGTGTTGGGTGCCCTTATGGTACCTAACTTAAGTTCTAAGTTTCAACTTTGTACGCTATCCGTTCTTAAATAATTTTGTTCCCACTCAGACCAATCGCTAAATTTGGGTTTAAGGGGCCTGAAAACGTGTATTTCTAGTGAAAACTCGATTTCGAAAAATTTACATGAAAATAATACTTTCCTTCTTATATATTCATGTAAGGCACGATAAAGTAGGCCTACTAATAAAAAAATACTGGAACGTAGGGCCTATAATGTTGGCAGTTATCTATTACAAATTTATGACTGTTGAAATTTAGACAACCGAATTTAAAAATTAACCGAAAATCGCTACTTTGTGAACCTGACTAATAATGATTACGATGACTGCACGATGTATAAGTCTGCAAACTGACTAGAAGATTCTTAAAATATGAGGTAAAAATTTTAACCTTGTTACCTTTAGCCGTGATTGAAAAAATGTTCCTTGCATTAACATTACTATGTCCATGCTACCTTGATATACGCAGTGAATTTATGCAAAGAAATCACTCTATTGTTAACAAATTTTTATTTATGTTATTGTAAAATGAACAAAGATATGTTTCGACTTTTAAAAATAATAAACGATCGGAAAATACGAAACAGAGTCGATCAAACGGATTGATTATTTTAGAGCAGACAAAATAAGTTTTTAATATCTATTCACTGTTCAGGTGTTCATGAGAAAAATAATGTGGGCAAAGCGGTGATCGAAAAGAATAAATCAAAAAGTAAAGAAAATACGACGATGATCTATGGATCTATGAAGCTTTGTCTCCACTTCAAGTAGAAATATTTTCATAAAAGGATTCCGTGTACAAAAACGTCGATGACTTTCAAATTCGTTTGACGATGAAAATAATCCTGTTACAGAGTTGGTAGTGTCTGTCAAAGGTGTTTTCTTTTCTTAAGGCTCGATGAGAGTGCATTTATTCATTAGACATTACGTCTTGGCTCGGCCGTTCTTTCCATTTGTCATTCACTGACGGACGGACGCCTTCACGGACATAACATCCTTCGAAATCGTCCAACTTAAAACGCCCCGATATTATTGTTATAATTTATTTATTATAATTTTTTTATTTAACAAATGACAAAATAAAATATGTGGAATGCAGTTTATTTAAATTCACTTTTATCATGGCTTTTAAATACTGATTAATCATTTTTTAAATTTGAATATAAGTTACTTAAAATGTTACACAAAGACTTACAAATCTCATACGTAATTGATATCATGAAACAACTATACATGACGATGCATGACAAATTTTAATTACGTGACAACCCTCTCATAAAAAACATGTACACTAGAGCGATACCGGGTGCTCTGCGCAGAAGTTTGAAGCGCCTCTGGCCAAGAGATCTTCTTGGCCAACTGTAGGACTGTGGTGATGACTGCACGCTCCTTCAAGTAAATCAAGTTTTGGAACATTAGCTTTATATTTAGAAATTGTTGTATTAATATAATAACAGATACTAAATTTCAATTGAAAGTGTCAAAAAAGTTACTTAAAACAAAAATTTTTCTGCCCATTACAGACAGGTAGAGTGTTAAATTATTTGCACTCGATTTGCTAGTTCCAGGGCTACAAAAAATAGTTCTGTTTCTTTCAAATGATCAGCCAATTATATGACTGAGATATTAAAAAACAGAAGAGGTAGAGGTATAAAAGACACTAGTCATAGTTGTCTCCTCTGAGAGTAATGAATTTTATTATACAGCTAGACCGTGTGGTAATGAAGATAAGGTGTCATTTGCAGGGTGGAAATTAGATGCTTTTCAGAAAGCCTAGCATACTTTTCCACTCACTGAGGAAGGCATGGAAAACCACCTCACTTCTTTTTTTACTTAGTAAAGCCTTTAGAGGTTCAAGCCTGCCTTTCGGCTGATGACCTAAACAACAACAAACAAAAATGTATACAGTAAACCCGGAAATGTGCAAAAAACTTGTTACATTATTATACTCGCTGTGCTTTACGGCAAAACCTAATATTATGTTTTTGCCTTGAAAAACAAAAACAATTTCATAAGAAAATAATGGCAAGAGCCCTATAAAATATTGGTTTGAGAAAGTAAAAGGAACTCGTTATTAAAAGTATAATTTTGATTGTTGATGAGTCAAAAAGATGACAATGATAAATCCGTTTTATTTGTAATCTGAAACAACTTTTATCAATATACAAAAACACGTGCTCTCAATAAAAATACTACTTTATACCAGTGTTTGGCATATAATTATTATGAATTGATATCCTGTGGTATATGTTTATGTTCAAGAGGTAATCATTTGATCATCACAAATGATTATTCCCCAACGAATGTTGCTTAACATTTCAAAATTACTTTCTATCAGGTGACTTAATGGGATACACATTGTTATATAGACTAATATATTTCGTCTATTGTCATTAGTATACTTAATTTTAAGTTGATGTTCTGCACGATTTATTCTTTCATCAGAATATTCTACAACATAAAAATGTAAAAATAAATAATAAAAAATAAATAAACTAAACATGTTCAGAACTTTCTAATAATGTTCCATAACCGAGAATGGTATTACATTCACAGTACTTTTACTTGGCTTA
Source organism: Catonia carolina (assembly GCA_035578175.1). NCBI lineage: Eukaryota > Metazoa > Arthropoda > Insecta > Hemiptera > Achilidae > Catonia > Catonia carolina. Next base: position 26,191,845 of record JAQMRL010000011.1, read on the forward strand.
CCAAACATGGTCATGTGTTTTATTCAGTCTACATATCGGAGTTTGTAGAATCTCATATCTTCAGACTGACAAATGAAATTTAAAAAATATATTTTTTGAAATTTTACTAGATTAATATTAGTAAGTTATACGAATCGTAACTTAAAAGAAACTAAGTGGAGCCTATATGGAAAAACCCTTTCACGAGACGACCCGGCTCATAACTGGTGGCAATTTTTAAAAACGCTTACCTTTGACTTATGACAAAAACCATTAGTGATTTCTGTATATACTCTTTAACACATTCCGTGCGGATGTGGTATACTAACTACATAAGGATTCACGTGAGCGACAGACGTGGTAGGGATGCCACGGAAGTCCTTTTATAAACTTTCTGTTGCTTACTACCCCAATTCGATGTATTACATCATATTACGAGTCCAATTTTTTAACAAAATGACACCAAAGTTGTTTACTACACCAAAACAGAGTGCGGTATTAAAGATTAACGGCTTCCACGCTCAACTCAACTTTTACCGGCCGCATCGGCGTAGTTGGTAGCGTGCTCGCCTCTCATCATGCGGTCTTAGGTTCGAATCCCATTCAGGCACGGCATATTTTCATACGTTACAAAAAATTATTTCATCCTTCACCGCCTGCATTAGCAGTAATTGCAGAACAGTCACACACAACTCAACTCGATGTATTTCTAAGTAACATTACTAAACTACGATTCTTAAAATCAGATTTACCAACCCTACTGACGAAAATCTCGAATGATGTTTTTGTTATATATCCATGAGGTAGTCCTACCACATCCATCAGTCACAAAAACCTCCGCGAGGTAGTCCTACCATATCCTTCACTCAGTGAAGCCACATTTCGAATGTGCGATCCTGTACGAACAGAAATCGAATGACACTATTTTTGTTTTCAAATTCCGACTTTGATTTCTTGATTTCCGGTTGGAAAAATCCCATTTCGCGTCCCAAGTTTTTATAACCGTTCAAAAAATATGTTTTATCATAAAAATCCTCCATTAATTATGCAGCTTATTCGCCAGTTAACTGCATGATAATTAACTATGATAACATGGACAGAATTGCGACAATCATCCATTTTCTCAGAGCCGAGCATCGTATAGATCAGCCATTTTTAAGTCTTTCAAGACGTAAGTCTTCAAGCATTATGTGTTATTTTTTTTGTTTTTGTCTTGTTTTGGACCTCTATCTTGGTTAATTGATTAGTAAATTATTTGTAAAGTATGTGTATAATATTGTCTCTCGTATATTAAATTCTGTTTGTATTATTGACTATTTTTGTTTGTATTCTTTTCTTTCTCCATTTGTGTATTTTCTTGGCTCTATAATAAAGATTGTTTATGTAATTAGGCCGTAGTTGGCCTGTTGTAAACAATTAAATTCAGTAAAAAAATAAGATAATTTGTGTATTATTAAGTAAAAATTATTAAATTATATGATTTTTGAAGTAAGTTGGTAGATAATACGAGGGCCGTTTTTTCAACCTCTGATAGGTCATAAAAATGAAAGACAAGTGAATCTTGATAAAATGTCTTTTTTCAAGTATATATATAAAAAAATCTGGTGTGAAACACTCGCACAACTTTCTCTTGCCAATGCAAATAATGACCAATATAACCTAACATTAGAAATAAACAAAGTGAAAGACGCAAAATGAAAATCGACCTCAGTTTGGCTTAAAAATACGGAAAATCACTCCTTCACGCTAAACTAGGCTCTGTAGAGAAAAATGCTCTAAATAAAAGATGTAGATCTATTAATTTCCTATAAATGTGATTATACATTTTTGTCGTAAAATGCATACTAAGGCCGAAATCTTAAAAACATCGATTTTTCACACGTTTTCGAGGCAAAAACAGAAAATCGCTAAATACTGCTAAACTAAACGTTATACAAAAAATTCTTTGAAATAAAATTTGTAGGATTATAAATGCTCTATAACTTTTATTATATAAATGTTTGCGCTAAAATGCATATTAAAGCCGTAATCTTAAAAAAACAATTTTTTTACGCGAAAACCGACTCACCAAGAATTACAGCAAACATGGCACCTACCCTATCTTGTAGAGCATAAAAAATTTAGTAAACCAGACGATTTTTAAAAAAACGTAGGACCAGTTTTTGAGAAAATCGCAAAAAAGTGAAAAATGACACGAATAAACTACTACTTCCGGTTGACCAATTTTGATGAAAATGTTCGTATCGGGTCCGGTAGTGGTATGTAACTTAAGTTTCAAGTTTCAAGTTCGTACGATGTTTCGTTCTTGAGATATTTTGTTCACACACACACACACACACTCACAGACCAATCGCTAAAACATGTGTAGATCCGGCGAACACTCGATTTCGAAAAATCGACATGAAAACAATACTTTCATTTCTTTATATTCATATAGGCAAGAGAAAGTAATAAAGGAAAGTGACAGAAAAATATCTATCAATATGAAATTTAGCAAAGATTACAGAAATGGTGAATCAGGAGAAAATTGATCAGATTTTATGAACTTTATCGATCTTAAAAATGTTTAATATATAAATAAATTTAAATGTTTTTAAAAAAAGTACAAATGTCTTTTATTTATAAATATCACTCATATATTTGGGGGTGGGTGGTTTGGTGGGGTGTTAGAAAAGGGATGGATTGTCGTTGTTTCGGCGAGTATTCCGGATTCAGATCACATTTTCCTATGATTTCGTTTGCCCGCTGTTTGTTTCCAGGCTCTTCTTGATTGGGACCAAATTGAATCAAGCTTTCTGCCGCTCTTGTTCCTTTTCTTCATTCACTTTATCGCATCCTTCTGTTTTTCCCGTCCGCGTTACATTCTCTTTGTTACAAATTCCCCGGGAAACAAAACCTGGATGTTCACTTTTGTAATTCTCCTTTTTCGTTCTCTTCTGTGAATTGTAAACCCCTTTATCTCATCTAAACCTCCTAGTGTATCGATTTTATAACACATTCACACCCCGTCCGTTCTATTTGTAATGTTTGTACGATGCCGCCCGCCCTCGCTTTGTCAATTATTTAATCCAGAATTGCTGGCTGCATACGTTTGGCTTTATCCTGTTAATTGTTAAAGCAATTGATCCAGCGGCACACTTTATCTGAAACAATCTAACAATCCCGTGTGTTTATACTAGTTGCCTATACAAATTTATGTAGGCACTGTATACGGAATAATCTAATTATTTGTTCCCACTACTATTAATTTAACAAAAGGTGTTGTGTAAACCTTAAAATTATTACTTATTTGTTAACCCTATAATTAACAATCAAATTAGTAAAACTATGTGCGTTCATGAATATAATGTATTCATTCATTTTATTGTAAAATGTTTTTGTGAACATTTTTAGAAGTTACTTATAAAATAAAAAGTAAAAACGTGTTTTAGGTTTCTTTTAATCATTTCAACTAACTAATTAAACACATGAATAAAAATACCTTTCGTGAGACGTCGCGTTTAATGCCTGATTGTTTTTTTTTAAAGTTTTACCTTTTTACCTTGTATCTACACTTTAATAGGAATCGAATTATACTATTTTTGTTTCCAAATTACAACTTTGATTTTTTGACTTCCGGTCAAAACCGGAACTTTTAACCTAATTTAGGCCTTCTAACTTTTTGTGTGGATTACGAATCCGAGAACTATTATGGTTGTTATATCTTGTAGTTTCTGACATCTGGGTGTGGCGGACGGACCGACAAAGGAAAATTATAAATGACAATTTAAGGGGAGACTGTACTTCGTATCCCGTCAATGTTAAATTTTCAATTTTTAGGTACATTTTTCATAGGATTGGTAAAATAAAGGGAAATGAAACTTTACTACTGTAGGTGTCGGGTTTTTCTTCTCGAGCTACTGACAGTGTTTGAATTTAATCTTTGGACCATATCATTTTTTTTTTAATTACTATAACATAAACTTTTTACAAATTGTTTTATACGAGTTTTGCGTATTACTAACTTTTGTAGCACCTGAGGAAGTCATAAAAATGTCGGTATATGTGGCTATACAAGATAATTAACTGGTAAAAATTTCAGCCTGGTAGGTTTATTGTTTCCTGAGAAAAATGTACCTTAATGTTAAAAATCTAAATTTACGGGAAAGGGTAAAAAACAAGAAGGCACAAATCAAAAACAATATGTACACAAACAAGTAAATTTCCCATCAACAGTTGTTTAGAAAGCTGAAACAACAGCTGAGAATATTAAAAACCGTGATGCAGATATTTTAAAAACTAAAATTCTCTTTGCCGGTCGCATTGGCGCAGTTGGTAACGTGCTCGCCTCTCATCATGCGGTCCTGGGTTCGAATCCCACCCAGGCACGGCATATTTTCATACGTTACAAAAATTCATTTCATCCTCATTACACGCAGTTACACCCCAACGTCGTCGCTAATGACCACAGCAGTTGATGCGACGTTAAATAAATAAATAAAAAAAAAATTCTCTTTGCACTGAAACGAGCAGTATAAAATTATGAAAAATATTCGTTCTTCGTAACATGATAATTTTTCTGTGAAAACCTGATAAAAACTTCATTTTTTCATAAAAAATTATATTTTTGACGTAATTTAATGTTTTTTTCTTGTAGATCTAGGCTTAAACTAATGAAAAACATAAAAAACCAAAAATCGAAATTTTGAGTTAAAACCATCGTGCAATCTCCCCTTAAAAAATTGCCACCAATAAACGAGAAAGATGTTTTAATGTGACAATAATAAATCTGACAGGTGGAGACAATAAATAAACAGACAGGCGGAGTGTCAAATTTTTTACACTCAATCTGTTCGTTGCAGGGCTAAAATAAATAGTTCTGTTTCTTATCACATGGTCAGTCAATTAAATGACTGAATCATTTAAGAAAAGAAGAGGTAGAGGTGTAAAAGACACTAATCAGAGTTATCTTCTCTGAAAGTAATGAATTTCATTGTACAGCCAGACCCTGTGGTGAATGAAGCGAAGTTGTCATTTACAGAGTGGAAAATATGTGCTTTTCAGAGGGCCCGGCATGCTGATAAGCGTACTTTTCCACTCAGTGAGGAAGGCAATGGTAAACCACCTCACTCCTCGTTTTACTTGGTAAAACCTCTAGAGGTTCAAACCAGCCTTTCGGCTGTTGACCTAAACAACAACAATAATAAATCATAAAAATTTTTACTTGTCAAAGAAAACTTGTATCTTTAAAACTACTAGTTTTTCAATCAAAATATTAACGTATTGCTACTTGATCTCCTTATTCTTTGTTTTCCCGTGCAACTTACTCCCCTTTCTGCTGAGCAGCCTACGTTTAATCTAATTATATTCAAACTTTTCCTAATGATCACTTCTGTTTACAACCAATCTTTTTGAAGAACCGATTTTAATTTGAATGAGGCTCATGTATTTATCAACGCTTTTAAGCGACTAACTCTCTTCTCGATTAGGCTTCCAGGCCGTTAGTACAGGGTGATTATAAATGAAACAGACAAATTCGATAGCTTATAGAAAATTTATTTTTGAAAAATTAAGGTAATTACTTACATGATTATATAAAAGAATTCATTTAGTTTTTATTGAAAATATTTACAGATGTTCAATGTATGCACCATTTGTAACACGACAAATATCAACACGGTAGTCGAATTCTTTCCACACACGATTAAGCATATGACGGTCAACTGTGGCAAGAGCATTTGCGATACGTTGTTTTAGATCATGGATATCTATAGGAAGCGGTGGTACAAAAACTTTGTCTTTTACATAACCTCATAAGAAAAAGTCGCAGGGCGTTAAGTCTGGACTACGAGGTGGCCACGGCGTAAACTCAATGTTTTCCTCACTTGCACGGCCGATCCATCGTCTAGGAAGACGTTCATCAAGATAATTTCTGACCTGTAAGTGCCAGTGAGGCGGAGCTCCATCTTGTACAAAAAGGAAGTTAATACTATCTTCCTGAAGTTGAGGCATTCGTTTAACATGTCCAGATAAATTACTTCTGTTACTGACACTTCGTGAAAGAAGAACGGCCCGTAAACCTTTCCATGAGATAATGCGCAAAAGACGTTTACTTTAGGGGAATCACGTGTATGCTGTAACGTTATTTTTGGGTTTTTTGCGCCCCATATTCTAACATTATGTCTATTAACTTTTCCACTAATGTGAAAATTACATTCATCACTGAAAATTAGGTGATTAAAGAATGCGTCGTCATTTTCAACACAATGTTGCATCTCCAGACAAAAATTTTTACGTACGACTTTGTCACTGATATTTAAACTTTGTACTAACTGCAATTTATAAGGTGTCATTCATTTTCAAACGTTTCCGCAGAATTTTCCACAGAGTCGGTTGAGGAATTTGCAATTCTAAACTTGCTGATCTAGTTGATTTACCTGGACTTTGAACATAAACATCACGAACACTATCAATTTGTTCTTCTGTAACAGAAGGTCTTCCAGTACTCTTCCTTTTACACAGACATCCACTATTTTCAAAATGTTTATACCAGTCATAGATTGATTGCCTTGTTGGTGGTGGTTTACCGTATCTTGTTCTGAAATGACGTTGCACAACCGTAACTGAGTTTGTTTTGGCTAATTTCAAGAACACAATAAGCTTTCTCCACTTGAGTAGCGGCCATTTTGCTAGACTGGTCGTTGTAACAGCAGCCAACAACAAAATGCTAGCAACAGTTGTATGAACATAAAGTTTAAAAAATTCCCTACAAACCTATATTATTTTCTATATTCAAATAGCCTACACCAATTTGATGTTTAAGAAGCTGTCGAAAGTGTTTATTTCATTTATAATCACCTGTATTTTACTTTTATCACAGAAAAAAATTAACTAAAAATGATATCACTCAGGATTTATTGTGTGGATTTATTCACACGGACCAACTAGCCTAGTTGCAAATTTAAATTTTCTAGCCGGGAATAGAACGCGGCAACGTCTGTTTAGTAATCTAAGTTACTACTATACTCCCATGGAACCGTGCAGCACGTCAAAACATATTTATTAAAATTGAGATTGAAGTTAGCGCGATCCATTTGAGTTACAAAAAATGTTCTTTCCTTATCAGATGAAACTTGCTATTGTACTAATTTTTAAACGTATACTAATTACACAATACGACAGTACTAGAAGAAAGGATTCATAGAATAGGTCTATTTATATTTATATAAAATATTCGGTCTGTCGCCGGTTATTTTGACTTAAGGCGTTGGTAGAGTAAAACATGATTACGCATCCTTTTTATGGATTGTCAATCCAAAGTCTGTTTATATTTGCTGCACAGTTTTGTGGGATAGGCTATATTATAACGATTGAATCAATGATAAGGTCTACAGTTTATTATTGCTTCTTTTAAATCAGCATTAAAATTTCAGTAAAAGTTGTGTAAACAATTTAACAAGATTACCAATTATGGAAAAACATTATAGAAATCCTTATTTGATTTCAAGATGCTACAAAAATAATCAGTTAAAAGGAGAGTAGCTGTTTAAAAAAACAGTTCCTTAAAATAAATAAAAAAATGAAGAAAATTGTCTACATAATTATTACAACACGAACCGGAAATACATTTTTTTTAATTTTGTAAAATTTTAAAATAAATTTATTTTATTTAAATTGAATCTTTTTAGAGAAGGATGTTTTTACGTGAAGGGTGTCTAGGTGTTAGAAATTTATGACAGAGATTCGAACAGTAACACGGTTCGACCATTACAGGAAGGTGTCCGTTGCTTCTGCTTGGACTACTAGTAACCAATTAACACGGCCAATTAAAACCCTTCTAGCTGATCAGTAGTTGAAGCCGTACATAAGGCAACAAGGTGGTCTTTCTTATCTCAAGTCGTTAGTCATTCTTAAATCCTGTAACTTAAGGTATGGTTAGACTGTACAGTTTTATAGTATCTTAAATACGAGTACGTATAGGCACAAACATGTTCTGCTTAACTTTTCTATAATGTTACATAATTTTCAATTCACACTTTTACATCTTGTATATCTATATATTACTAGAATACTAGCAATCCCGCCTCGTTTCGTTTCGCAGACATAAATAGTATACCTATTTAATTTACTTATCTCACAATATTGTATTGTATTGAAATATCTTTGAAAAGCAAGGGTTTCTTAATAATATACATTTTTATGTGAAAACAATTGAATCAGTCATTTCAGAAAACCCGTAGGGGAAAATTTTACATTTATTTTGACTGTATATTTTATTTAGTAAAATATAGCTACGTACATTAAAATTACAATTCATTAGTGTACTAAGCTATGTACAATATTGTAAAATAAATATACTTATACGCAAAAACTCTTCTTCACAAAGACTTGTCCGCGCATAGGAGTATATATACAGAACAAAAAAATTAAATCACTTTAATACTTATAATTATACTATAATTACTAAGTTAAATTACTACAGTTAAATAGGTTGCAAAGATTCCGTTAAACAGAATTAAAAAAATCTGGTGTGAAACACTCACACAACTTTCTCTTGCCAATGCAAATAATCAACAATAAACCTAACATTATTAATAAAATAATGTTAGTAATAAACAAAAAAAATAAACAAAAAACTAACCTCAAAAACATAACCTTATTTTAATCATGAGTGAATGATGAAAAATGAAAATCAACCTCAGTTTGGCTTAGAAATACGGAAAATCACTCTTTCTCTCTAAACTAGGCTCTGTAGAGAAAAATGCTCTAAACAAAAGTTGTAGATCTTTTAATTTTCTATAACTTTTATTATATACACTTTTGTCGTAAAATGCATACTAAGACCGAAATGTTAAAAAAATCGATTTTTCTCACGTTTTCGTGAGAAAAAAAACAGAAAATCGCAAATTACCGCTAAACTAAGCGTTATACAAAAAAATGTTTGAAACAAAAGTTGTAGGTTTTTAAATTCTCTACAACTTTTATTATATAAGTTTTTGCGCTAAAATTTATATTAAAGCCGTAATCTTAAAAAAACAACGTTTTTACGTGAAAACAGCCTCACCGAGAATTTCAGCAAACATGGCGCCTACCCTATCTTGTAGAGAATAAAAAATTGAGTAAAATAGGCGATTTTAAAAAAAATCGTAGGACCAGTTTTTGAGAAAATCGCAAAAAACTGAAAAATTATACGAATAAACTACTACTTCCGGTTGACCGATTTTGATGAAAATGTTCGTGTCGCGTCCGGTAGTGGTATGTAACTTAAGTTTCAAGTTTCAAGTTCGTACGATGTTCCGTTCTTGAGATATTCTGTTCACACACACACACACACACAGACACACACACAGACACACACACACACAGACACACACACAGACCAATCGCTAAAAACATGTTTTTTGGGTTCAGGGGGTCTGAAAACGTATAGATCCGGTGAAAACTCGATTTCGAAAAATCGACATGAAAACAATACTTTCCTTCCTATATATTCATATAGGCAAGAGAAAGTAAAAATATATATATAAATGATAAATTCAATTATTACATTTTACAGAAAATATCAATATTATATTTTAATTTTAATAACAATAGAAATTCTTTTAAAAAAACTTTAAGATTGGCCTATGTTTGTATTTCTTGTAATAGTGAGAAAAAATATGTATATTATAACGTTTATTTTATAACTATTCTAATTACTTTGCAATAATATGTTTTAACTGACACAATGTAAATATTTTAACTTTGTGGGAAATTAATTCAATAATAATCTGGTGTGAAACACTCACACAACTTTCTCTTGCCAGTGCAAATAATTAACAATAAACCTAACATTAGTAATAAAACATAAGAAATAAACAAAAAACTAACCTCAACAAACATAACCTAATTTTAATCATGAGTGAAAGACGCAAAATGAAAATCAACCTCAGTTTGGCTTAGAAATACGGAAAATCACTCTTTCTCTCTAAACTAGGCTCTGTAGAGAAAAATGCTCTAAATAAAAGTTGTAGATCTTTTAATTTTCTATAAATTTAATTATATACACTTTTGTCGTAAAATGCATACTAAGGCTGAAATGTTAAAAAAATCGATTTTTCTCACGTTTTCGTGAGAAAAAAAACAGAAAATCGCAAATTACCGCTAAACTAAGCGTTATACAAAAAAATGTTTGAAACAGAAGTTGTAGGTTTTTAAATTCTCTACAACTTTTATTATATAAGTTTTTGCGCTAAAATTTATATTAAAGCCGTAATCTTAAAAAAACAACGTTTTTACGTGATAACAGCCTCACCGAGAATTTCAGCAAACATAGCGCCTACCCTATCTTGTAGAGAATAAAAAATTGAGTAGAATAGGCGATTTTTAAAAAAATCGTAGGACCAGTTTTTGAGAAAATCGCAAAAAACTGAAAAATTATACGAATAAACTACTACTTCCGGTTGACCGATTTTGATGAAAATGTTCGTGTCGCGTCCGGTAGTGGTATGTAACTTAAGTTTTAAGTTTCAAGGTCGTACGACGTTCCGTTCTTGAGATATTCTGTTCACACACAGACACACACACGCACACACACGGACACACACACACACACAGACACACACACAGACCAATCGCTAAAAACATGTTTTTTGGGTTCAGGGGGTCTGAAAACGTATAGATCCGGTGAAAACGCGATTTCGAAAAATCGACATGAAAACAATACTTTCCTTCCTATATATTCATATAGGCAAGAGAAAGTAAAAATGATAATACAGAAACAGTTAACTATTGAAAAGAGAAAAGTAAAATCTAATAAGAACAGTTATTTTAAGACCTGAAAATTTTTTCAAGTTCTTGCTCGTAGATCGATAGTATATGATATTATAGTTTATGTTTTAATAAATGTGGTGACACCATAATACTTAATTAATATTTAAGATCTAACTGAATGTAAACACACCATCCCTGTAAAAATCGCATAGGTCTGACTTTCCTTATGTACTATAATATATAAAACTAAAAAAAGGCTCATCCTTAAGGATATAAAATGTTTCCTTATGATTAAAAAATGAAAGTGGATATTCTTTTGAAGCTTAAACTCTTCTTCCTAGTGGGATAAGCCCATATAGAGATTCAATGCAAAAATATTTTTAAGATGTAGGTATAACTACTGTTTATGACAACGATGAAGAACGTGGATAGCCCTTAATATCAACATTTTTCTTTTTAATACCTGGGTTACTGTTGATAAATTCAAAGTAAATTTAACAATTTCATCTCTCCAAAATTAGTGGTAAGTAAAAATATGCCTGTTGCGATGGTACCGCCCATTTTGTTTACTCGCGTATCGGTGGGCGTTATGACAAGATGGCCTCTCGTTCACCTGCCGAGATCGTACCACTGACTTTTTCAGTATTTAAATTATGATTTATGTAAAAATAACAGAACTGTATGTTCTTACATTAGATTGTTAAAAAGAACAATAAAATCTACTTTCTCAATGTTTCAAAGTGACTTATCACCCACAGTAGGTCCGTTCGTTTGGCCACAAAATGAGATGGTCTCGTGGCAATTGGGTTTTCACTACTGCATTCGTTCATTTAATCTTGAAAAATATGTGGTTATACAAAAAGTCTCTCAATACCTGTATTACTGTTGAAATAGTCCAAGTAAAATTAACAATTTTATCTCCCCAAAGTAGGTGGCAAGTAAAAATATGTCTGTTGCGTTGGTACCGCCCTTTTTCTTTACTCGTGTATCGGTGGGCGTTATCACAAGACGGCCTCTCGTTCACCTGGCGAGAACGTACAACTGACGTTTTCAGAATTTAAATTATGATGTATGTAAAAGTGACAGAACGGTACGTTTTAACATTAGATTGTTAAAAAAAATCTTCTGTTTCAATGCTTCGACGTGACCTATCACGCATAGTAGAACCGTTTCGGTAGGCCAGAAAATCAGATGGTCTGGTGGAAGTTCGGGTTTTCACTACTGCATTCTTTCACTTAATCTCGAAAAATATTTGGTTATACAAAAAGTCTCTTAATACCTGTATTACTGTTGAAATAGTCCAAGTAAATTTAACAATTTAATTTTTTCCAAATAGGTGGGAAGTAAAAATATGTCTGTTGCGATGGTACGGCCCATTTTGTTTACTCGCGTGTCGGTGGGAATTACTACAAGATGGCCTCTCGTTCGCCTGCCGAGATCGTACAATTGAGTTTTTCCAGTATTTAAATTATGATTTATGTAAAAGTGACAAAACGCTACGTTTTAACATTAGATTGTTGAAAAGAATAAAAAAATCTTCTGTTTCAATGCTTCGACGTGACCTCAGTAGATCCTTTTCTGTAGGTCAGAAAACGAGATGGTATGGTGGCAGTTTGGGTTTTCTCTACATTCGTTCTTTTAATCTTAAAAAATATTTGGTTATACAAAATAGTCTTTTAATACCTACGATACTGTTGATATAGTCCTAGTAAAATTAACAATTTCATCTTTCCCAAATAGATGGCAAGTAAAATATATCTGGTGCGATGGCACCGCCCATTTTGTTTACTAGCGTATCTGTGGGAGTATAGATGGCCTCTCGTTCGCCTGCCGAGATCGTACAACTGAGTTTTTCCAGTATTTAAAGTATGATTTATGTAAAAGTCACAGAACGGTACGTTTTACATTAGATTGTTGAAAAGAATAATAAAAACATTCTGGTTCAATGCTTCGACGTGACCTATCACCCTCAGTAGATCCTTTTCTGTAAGTCAGGAAACGAGATGGTCTGGTGGCAATTGGGTTTTCACTACTGCATTCGTTCCTTTAATCTTGAAAAATATTTGGTTATTTACAATATTTTTTTAATACCTGCAATACTGTTGATATAGTCCAAGTAAAATTAACAATTTTATCTCTCCAAAGTAGGTGGCAAGTAAAAATATGTCTGTTGCGATGGTACCGCCTTTTTGTTTACTGGCGTATCGGTGGGCGATACCAGAAGATGGCCTCTCGTTCACCTGCCGAGATCGTACCACTGACTTTTTCAGTATTTAAATTATGATTTATGTAAAAGTGACAGAACGTTTTAACATTAAACTGTTAAAAAAAAATCTTCTGTTTCAATGCTTCAACGTGACCTACCACCCACAGTAGATCCGTTTCGGTAGGCCACAAAATCAGATGGTCTGGTGGCAGTTTTGGTTTTCACTACTAGAATAGTTCATTTAATCTTGATTAATATTTGGTTATACAAAAAGTCTCTTAATACCTGTGTTACTGTTGAAATAGTCCAAGTAAATTTAACAATTTAATCTTTCCAAAACAGGTGGAAAGTGAAAATATGTCTGTTGCGATGGTACCGCCCATTTTGTTTACTCGCGTATCGGTGGGTCGTTACTACAAGTTGGCGTCTCAGTCGCCTGCCAAAATCGCACAACTGACTTTTTTAAGTATTTAAATAATGATTTATGTAAAAGTGACAGAACGGTACGTTTTAACATTAGATTGTTGAAAAGAATAATAAAATCTCTTTCTTAGCTTCGACGTGACCTATCATCCTCAGTAGATCCGTTTCGGTAGGCCAGAAAATCAGATGGTCTGGTGGGGGAGTTCGGGTTTTCACTACTGCATTCTTTCATTTAATCTTGAAAAATATTTGGTTATTTACAATAGTTTTTTAATACCTGCAATAATGTGGATATAGTCCAAGTAAAATTAACAATTTTATCTCTCCAAAGTAGGTGGCAAGTAAAAATATGTCTGTTGCGTTGGTACCGCCCATTTTGTTTACTCGCGTATCGGTGGGCGTTATGACAAGATGGCCTCTCGTTCACCTGCCGAGATCGTACCACTGACTTTTTCAGTATTTAAATTATGATTTATGTAAAAGTGACAGAACGTTTTAACATTATATTGTTAAAAAAATATCTTCTGTTTCAATGCTTCGACGTGACCTATCGCCCACAGTGGATGCGTTTCGGTAGGCCACAAAATCAGATGGTCTGGTGGCAGTTGGGTTTTCACTACTGCATTCGTTCATTTAACATTGAAAAATATTTGGTTATACAAAAAGTCTCTTAATACCTGTGTTACTGTTGAAATAGTCCAAGTAAATATAACAATTTAATTTTTTCCAAATAGGTGGCAAGTAAAAATATGTTGTTGAGATGGTACCGCCCATTTTGTTTACTCGCGTATCTGGGAGAGTAAAGATGGCCTCTCGTTCGCCTGCCGAATTTTACAACTGACTTTTTCAGTATTTAAAATTATGATTTATGTAAAAGTCACAGAACGGTACGTTTTACATTAGATTGTTGAAAAGAATAATAAAAACATTCTGGTTCAATGCTTCGACGTGACCTATCACCCTCAGTAGATATTTTTCTGTAGGTCAGAAAACAAGATGGTCTGGTGGCAATTGGGTTTTCACTACTGCATTCGTTCCTTTAATCTTGAAAAATATTTGGTTATTTAAAATAGTTTTTTAATACCTGCAATACTGTTGATATAGTCCAAGTAAAATTAACAATTTTATCTCTCCATAGTAGGTGGCAAGTAAAAATATGTCTGTTGCAATGGTACCGCCCATTTTGTTTACTTGCGTATCGGTGGGCGATACCACAAGATGGCCTCTCGTTCACCTGCCGAGATCGTACAACTAACTTTTTCAGTATTTAAATTATAATTTATGTAAAAATAACAGAACTGTACGTTTTTACATTAGATTGTTAAAAAGAACAATAAAATCTTCTTTCTCAATGTTTCAAAGTGACTTATCACCCACAGTAGATCCGTTTCGTGAGGTCACAAAATGAGATGGTCTGGTGGCAATTGGGTTTTCACTACTGCATTCGTTCATTAATCTTGAAAAATATTTAGTTTTACAAAATAGTTTTTTAATACCTGCATACTGTTGATATAGTCCAAGTTAAATTAACAATTTCATCTTTTCAAAACAAGTGGAAAGTAAATATGTCTGGTGCGATGGTAACACCCATTTTGTTTATTCGCGTATCGGTGGGTCGTTACTACAAGATGGCCTCTCGATCGCCTGCCGAGATCGCACAACTGACTTTTTCCAGTATTTAAATTATGATTTGTGTAAAAGTGATAGAACGGTACGTTTTAACATTAGGTTGTTGAAAACAATAATAAAAACATTCTGTTTCAATGCTTCGACGTGACCTACCACTCACAGTAGGTCTGGTGGCAGTTTGGATTTTCACTAATGCATTCGTTCACGTAATCTTAAAAAAATATTTGGTTACACAAAAAGTTTCTTAAAGTTAAGAATTTCAATTTTTATAATGTAGGAAGCTCTTTTAAGTCATAATGTAAACAACTGGAATAAAACATGAATAGCTACTATTATACAGCATAGTTTTTTTCTGGTCTAAAAAAACTTATTTTACAGAAGACAACGTAATTTAACATTTTACTGCAATTTATTTCAGAAACACCTTAAGTCTAAATTTTTTTTTAAAATAAGTGACGTCTTTAAAAAGACAAAAAGTTTTTTTTTTCTCTTTAATTTTTTATTTACAACTGTAAAACATTACAACAAGCAAATGTGATGATTATCGTGATTATGTAAATGACATGATAGGCATGAGAGGGGTAGGGCCCCCATTGGTGCCTCCCCAAGAATGAAATTTGTATATCAAATCAGCATGTCTCTACTCCAGCGTCTTTTAAGGCGTCTAGGAGGATTATCAGGTAAATGGACGGAGGAAAGTGAACGCACCAGGGGATTCTCGTGTTCGTGTGACTTGTCGTGAAAGCGTTTGTATAGGTATTGAATGGAATTTTGTACAAGTGGTGTTTTCAAATCTGTATGTAAAGTTTTGTTGCTAACGTAAAGAGGTGCTTTTGCTATAAGGCGTAATGTTTTTGACTGGAATGCTTGAATTCGTTGCAAGTTAGAGGGTTTGGTTGAACCGTAGATTTGGGATCCGTAGGTCCAAATAGGTTTCAAAAGAGAACAATATATGCGTAATTTTTGTGCCATTGGTAATTTTGATCGTTTGTGAAGTAGGGAATATAGAAGTTTAAGTCGGGAATTCAGTAATAAACGTTTCCGTTTGATATGTGTGCTCCAAGTTAGTCGTTTATCAAAAGTCAGATCGAAATACTTGACAGTATCTGTTTTTGTGAGAGGTTCATTGTCTATGTATACTGGTGGGCAATCACCATGACGGAGTGTGAAAGTTACGTGAAGGGATTTTGTCGTATTAAGTTTTATTTTCCATGTTTTAGACCATTCGTGTATAAGATTGAGATGATGTTGGAGTGTAAGTGAAGCGTGTATAGAGTTTTGGTCTCGGGCTAATATCGCTGTGTCGTCAGCGTAGGTAGCAGTGAGGGTCTGGGGTAGGGTCGGTAGGTCTGAAGTGTATACAGAATAGAGAAGTGGGGCTAAAATTGAGCCCTGAGTCACGCCGGCTAAGACAATAAAGAAATTTGAGTAGGACGATCCTAAACGAATTCTAAAGAATCTGTCAGATAGGAAGGAATTTATAAGGTAGTAGGTAAATGGTAGTATTTCTTTCAGTTTGTGTAAGAGACCTGTATGCCAAACTCTGTCAAAAGCTTGAGCGACATCTAGGATCTAAGATAAAAAGTATATTTTATATTAAGGGGACTCTGAACCGTTTTTATTTTTTAATTGAAACATAATAAATTACAACTTTTTAAGTTTTCTAAACGTTTTTTTGACATATGGGTTTTCTGAAATGACCGATACAATTGTTATTAAATAATAACAATTGTTAAAAAACACAAAAATTATGTACAAGGTAAAATAAAAATATAGGCTAGATATATTTATTTATATCCAGGATACCCCCTCCCAATGCTGTTTTTCACGGCAAACTAAATTTAAAGCCTTAAATTTTTCACACAACATTAAACGTTAAATGCAAAATTACTCTGTACAAATGGAACCAAATAGTACTGGAAACAGAAGTGTTGTTGACCAATGGATGGTGTATGACCAATGGAAGAGGAGAAATACGACTTGAGAATAACTGAATATGTTTTATAAGAAAATTTATGTGAATATCTATTGCAAAAAAAATGTTACGATCTTTTAGTTTTTGGAAGGTTTACATAACTTTCTATACAGAAATCGGATATGACGTTATTTTTGATATCTGTCCCATGAATAATTTTCAAAAATTTTAAAAATCAGGAAGAAAGAGGATGATGTATTGTAGAGCGGTAATGTAATGTGCCTGATAACTGCGTAATGCAAGCGTATACAATAAAATAATCGTCGACAGATACGGAAAAATTGGGAAAGTTAGTAGCTTCTAGTACGTCGGGGGAAATAATACAACCAAAAACCAGCGGAAGGGATCGAACTACCTGTATAACAGACATGGAATGATGGCTGGTGCACTTCGAGGAACTCACCACTTGTATAAAAACAAAGCAGTCTCAAGACAAGCCACAATTATACATTGTAATACAGTGATAAAAGCTGTGCGTCTGTACGCATTGTGAGTACTGCCCGTCCCCAAGCTTTGTGCAGCTGAGAGGTATGCATTACGTCACTACTACTGTGAGAGATTGCGTTAGTAGTAGTAACGTTTTACTTGTATTATGTTTGTAGTAGTCAAGGGTACTATCCAAACTACATATATTCTGTGTCGCCGTCCACAGCGAAAACAACACCCACGTATGTTACGCACTAGGCAGCCTACTGCCCAGCGAAGAGCAATGAGATGATTAGTAAGTTACAGTGTTATGACGTAACAGCAGTCTGGTATTTCGTCTTTCCCCTTCATCCCGCAGCTGCACAAAGCTTGGGGACAGGCAGTATCTTACAATGACCGAGAAGGCTGGTGTAAGAGAAGCAGAGAAATTTAAGAGATAAATCAACCGGAAGATAATTGGCTCGAAGATAAAGGAAGGTTAAGAAGAACTGTACAAGGGAAATTAACGATTAATGGAAATGATCAGAAAAAAGGCTTAAATTTTACGGATATCTGTATAGAATGAATGACAACCGGTTGACAAAACAAATTTTAGATCACTAAACAAAAGAGCTAAGGTTTCAGATAAATGGTTTAAGAACTCAGACAGAATATTGAGAAAAACAGAATAAACCGAGAAAAAATTAATGAACCGAACCAAATTCAGACAAATAATACAGACTTTAAGGGCCTCCATGCAGAACAAAACCAGAACGCCAGGCGGACAGAAAAAAGGAGAAAAGCCTACAGTGAGCGATGCTGAGGATGTGGGCTGCAAAAAGAGCTTCCACAACCGTCTAAAGTCACCTCATGTGGTCTAAAATTAGCCCGATACGAGGAAAAAAATATATAGCCTATGTTGGTCAGGAAGCTTTGAGCTTTTCAAATGTGAAAGAACTTTAGAAATCGGTTGGGTAGTTTTTAAATTACCTCGTACAAACGTTACTTCTTCGTAATAGTGGTGATTAGGATTTTAACGTACTAGATCAAAAAAGATTCCCTAATTCCCCTGCAGAGTTCAGGGTAGGCTACATACGAAACAAATTAAAATATTCAAAATCAACAACCTGTGTATTTTTGCGAAGGGTAAAGTCCATTTAGAATGGTTTGTTAATATTTATTTTACACACTATTGTTTCAACTTCACTTGAAAAAAATACTGGTAGAAATTTTATAAATTTTATTCCATTAGATTACTACATCGACACGAACATTTTCATCAAAATCGGTTGATCAAAACTAGTAGTTTATTAGTGAAATTTTTCCATTTTTTGCGATTTTCTCAAAAAACGGCTCCTATTATTTTGTCTAAAATCACCTCCACTTATACTATTTTTTTCTCTACAAGATAAGGTTATCGGCATATCTGCTGAAATTTGTGGGTTGTGCTCTTTTTCTGACACTTCTAATTGAAATTTAGTATCTGTTATTATATTAATATAACAATTTCTAAATGTGAAGCTAATGTTCCAAAACTTGATTTACTTGAAGGAGCGTGCAGTCATCACCACAGACCTACAGTTGGCCAAGAAAATCTCTTGGCCAGAGGCGCTTCAAATGTCTGCGTTGAGCACCCGGTATCGCCCTAGTCTACATGTTTTGTACGAGAGGGTTGTCATGTAATTCAAATTTGTCATGCATCGTCATGTATAGTTGTATAGTTGTTTCGCGACATCAATTACGTATGGGATTTGTAAGTCTTTGTGCAACATCGAGTTTGTGATGTAAAAGGGGAATTGCGTTATCGTTCGTAGAATCTTGTTCTGAATCGCTTGTGTACGTTTCGTGTGTGATGGTTTAGCAGATCCCCAAAGTTGAACTCCATATGTCCAGATTGGTCTTGTAGATTGTTAATTTGTGTGACATGTTTAATTTAGAACGTCTATTGAGTAAGCGTTTCAGTTGATAGAGGCGTGTTTTGAGTTTGCGGTGTGTGTGTGAGTGTGTGTGTGTGTGTGCGTGCGTAACACGAGCGTTCCATGTAAGTTTTCTGTCCAAGTGTAAGCCTAAATAGCTTGTTTGAGTTGTGTGAGGCAGCGGAATATTATTAGCTAATGTAAACAGTTGGGCAGTTTTGTCATCTAAGAGTAAACTTTATTTGTTGCGATTTTTTTCCGTTAATTTTAATTTTCCAAAGTTTAAGCCATGACTCTATCTGGTGTAAATGGTTTTGTGTCTTTAGAGTTGCAATAACAGGATCGGCATCAACCGCAAGAACTGCCATATCATCAGCAAACATACTCATAGTTGTATGGATACAATTTGGATGTCACTGGTGCTTACAGAAAACAGTCTTGGTGCAAGTATGCTCCTTGCGGTACCCCAGCAATGACTTCGTACATTTTAGAAAGTTCGTCACCTTGGTTAACTCTAAAGTAACGTTCCACTAGAAACGATTTTATTACTAGATACAGGCTATCTGGAAGTATTAGTTTCAATTTGTATAGAAGTCCATCATGCCAGACCCGATCAAAGGCTTGAGATACGTACATAAAAAAAGCTGTGCTCTTAAAGAAAAAATAGTTTTTTAAAGATTGCGGCCTTCATATGGCATTTTTAGAGAAAAATCAAACCAAAGTTATAGAAAACAAAAAACGCTACATCTTTTGTTCAAGTATTTTTTTTACAGAGCTTAGTTTAGGGTTAACTAGAGATTTATTGCAGGTAGGTATACCATACTTATTGAAACCGGTAAAATAGTCTATTGGTTTTGTTTAAGATTGCGGCCTTAGTATGAATTTTAGAGCAAAGCATAATACACGAGTATAACTAAAATTGTAGGACTTAAAACCTATAACTTTTATTTCAAATATTTTTTTCTACAGAGCTTAATTTAATGTCAATTAATGATTTTCCGTATTTTTAAGTCCTACAGATATTGATCTTTATTTAGCGTCGTTCACTCATGATTAAAATGAAGTTATATGTTTCATTATTTACATTGGCAAGAAAAAGTGTTTTACAACAGATTTTTTTTATTAACCTGCCCAGTTTAATTAATTTCATTATTCACTGATCCGGTCGAGGTCTGTAAAATTGTGACGCGTTAAAACCCACTATAATGTTTTACCAAAACGTACTGTAGTCGCTAACCAAGCTGTGAAGGGACTTAAAATGAACTTATAAAAGTAATATTTTTTATACCCATTACTAATAGTACTAAGCAGTTAAGATATGCTGTGTTAGCATTGGAGTTAAGTTGTGTAAAGTAGTTAAGTTCACCATACAAGCATTACAACATTTTATTATAAGTTATTTCGTAAACTTACAACCAACATGGCCGTACATGTTACCTGACTATTTTACAATGTAATACTTTATGACAATTTTACTACTACATAACGCATTAAAAACTTGCTTCCCTACATGAAATTATATCGTAATAAATATCCTCTTGAATGTGGTTACCAATAGACTCCTTTTAGAATTACATCTATAAAATTTTATTTACTTTTTCATACCTAATACCTATCTTATTCGATATTTTATGTTTTGTTCATATCGATTTAAAAGATAAAATGCATTTTTGTACATTGATTTTCTCTCTTGTAAACTGTACATTGACATAAACATTTTAAAACATAAAATAGGCAAACTTATTTCCTAGAATTTTACATAAATTTTTTTTTCGTTTCTCCCGCTATTGTGGTATGATTGTATAGACCATTGGTTTCCAACTTACATGAACCAAAGTGCCTTTGTCTGATTTACAGATGGAACAGCGGGATATTTATTTTAGACTCATTCAAAATTAAGAATAAGAAAAATATAAATTAAATTATATAAACTGATTTTCGTACGTTTTTTTTCATAAAAAGTGACACAATTAATACCAAGCATTCAAGATTATGGATTCTTTTAATTTTTCCTCCTTTCTTTCCGATTTCATTTTGTACATGTGTGCTTCTGTACAATGACACATAGGCCTATCTAAAACTTTCCCGTAGGTTCAAAGACAAACTTCAAAATCATAACAATCCCTTAATATGGAGTATTAATTCTGCAGACCTACCAGGAATCGCATAAAAACGACTGAAACGCTGATGGACATGGCAGGCCCTACATTAACGCAACTGTAACATTTATTACGTACACAAAAATACAATTTAAAAATGAACACAATTATCGTTCTCTGGAGAGCTACTGCTGGGTGGTATCCTCCTCAAAGCCATTAACGTGGTTGGTTTTTTTTTTAATTTAGCTGTGAACATTTTTGCAGGTGTTTTTATTCAGTTGCAAAATAAATAAAGTAAAAATATCTTTCCGATTTCCTTAAAATGATGAAGTAAGTTTTCAAATTCGTTCAGATCTTTACGATTTGGTTAATCTTTTAACTTATTTAATTTTTTTTTCTACTTCTACTAGTTATCATTACTTAATCGACGTCATTATCATATCCATTACGGACATCGTCATCTTCAGCTTCAGCTATTTCATGTTTCAAGATATCAATGCACTCTTTAGAGTCAAGTTTTGTTTTGTTCAGAATTTATTACATTTTTAAAAGACTCTACTGAGTGTGTTTTATATTTGCATTCTAAAAACATTGTTATTCAGATTTTTATAATCTTTGTTTAAATTTTATCATTACATTTAAAAAACAGATTTCAAAAGAATTCTTCACTCTTAATTTGCTGTAAGATTTTCCGCTTATTGTTTCTAAACCCATTCAAACGTTTTGACTTACTACTTAGATTGTCAAAGATCTCTGCTTATTCTTTCGTAATTCATTCTAAAACATTTCAACAGCCTTTTTATTGTTGAAGATTCTACTTTTTTGTTTTTTTTACTTTCTCTTGCCCTACTATATATATATATATAAGGAAAGATAGTATTGTTTTCATGTGAATTTTTTTCAATAGAGGTTTTTCCAGAAATACAAGTTTTCAGGTCCCTTGAACCAAACAAAAACATGTTTTTAGCGAATGGTCTGTGTATGAATAAAATATCCGAAGAACGGAAAAGCCTACGTATTTTTTCTAGTTGAAAGTGGAATCTTAAGTTAGGTACCACAAGGAGTTCGACACAAAATTTTTTATCAAAATCGTTCAACCGGAATTAGTCGTTTATTTGTGCAATTTTTCGCTTTTCTACGATTCTTTTAAAAATTGCCTCCTTTTCTACATTTTTTTTGTTATGAAAAACAGAGTAAGCGTCAAGTCTGCTAAAATCGTGGCAGGAATGTGCTCTCGTAGTCATTTTTTTATGATTGCGACCCGTCATTGAATGTCATATCATCCGACAAAAATGTAAACAATCAAAGTTATAGGAAATTTAAATACTACCTACAAATTTTATTTCAAAAGTGTTTTTTGTACAAAGCTTTTACCGTCAATTCTAGTGATTTCCCGTATTTTAAGTAGAGTAGGCCTATAGATACTAAACAGGTCCATCAACTAGGCCTACTGATGACTTAAAATTATATCATGCGGTGGGTGGTGTACAAGATTTACTGCTTCTACAGGCTGACTTGGATGCACTTGTGGATTGGTCGGTGAGGAATAAGCTCTTTTTTAATGGCGACAAGTGCTCAGTAATTTCTTTTTCCAGAAAAAAGACTCCTTACCACTTCCTCTACAAAATGAACAAAAATAGACTTAGCTGCGAGCAACGGAGATAAGTGACCTGGGAATAACTTTCAATTCTTCTTTAACATTTAAATAAATAAATAAATAAATCAAAATTAGGTTACGTTTTTCATACATTGTTTACTCATGATTATATAAATATATATAAAGTACCATTTATATTGAAACTACTGTGTTTACATTGACAAAAGAAAGTCGTGTGAGTGTTTCACAACAGATTTTGTTTTATATAGTTCTTTGTTAGATATGAAAAAAATTTGTTAGATATGTTAGCTAAAAAAATTTCTCTTAAAACCCTTTATGGTTTATAAATTTTCTTTAATATTTCAGTTAATACGTAAATTATTTCTATTCTATACTAAACTAAAAGCTTAAAGCTTTTTAATATCTGAACTTGGTTTGAATCATTGTTTTTTCTCAGTTTATTCAAATTTTCTTAATATCTTTTATGTTTTTTTAGTCACTTATCTGACATCTTAGATGTAATATTTAGTGTCTTAAAAATTTGGTTTGTTAACTGTATTTTATCTATCTGTCAATACTATCTTGAGAACTATTATCTTGCGGTGTATCTTTCTCTTGAATTAGTTCTTTTAGACCAGCCTTCAGGATCATTCCAAGGCGAATGCCTTGGAATGATCCTGAAGGCTCGCGTACAGATATGCAGATGAATTTTCTGAACTCAGTTTAAGGTAATTTTAATAAAACTAATTATATTAACACTAACGATATCGTGAATAACACCAAGTACACTAGAAATATAGAATGACCACGTGAAAAGTTCTTTTAATCTTAAAAATAATAATCAATGACCGATGACAGTAAGTAGCCTACTCATTCACTTCATGAACTTTCCATTCTTAACCTCACAATAACAGAATAACATTTATAGAAATGTTATTAAAGAAACAAATGAACTGAACTAACAAACTGCATAATAAATTCGTGTACCCCACTAACAACAAACGGTATATAATACCGTCACGTATTACTTTACTTGTTTACAGTTAGTACATTATAATATTGTTATGTTGGCCACACTGTAGATTGGACAAGCCCTCCCAGTGTTATCTGTCGGGTGATTAGTGATGTAGTTCTGCTCTAAATAAGGACACTGCCAACTGCTAATTAATGCTTCTGATCGGTATTCGTACTGAGCTCGCGACATAACCCTCCCTCCCGCCCTTCATTCTATCTTTTGTAACAGAAACACCTTAACTACTTTTCTACTTATTTTTTCCTTTTTTATTTTGTATTTTCTATTTACAAAAAAAACTGGTACAGGGTGTTTTACGAAGGAGTTGAAATACTTCGGGAGCTTATAATACATATGAAAATAAAGAAAAGTTTTAATTTAAAAAAATCATGGGTAAAAATCTGGTGTGAAACATTCACAATATAAATCTCTTGCCAATATAAATAATAAAACATAACTTATGTTTAATAATTAGTAAACAATGTAAAACGAAAAACGTAACATAATTTTAATAATGAGTGAATGACGTTAAA
The DNA here is from genome assembly GCA_035578175.1 of Catonia carolina. Classification (NCBI taxonomy): domain Eukaryota; kingdom Metazoa; phylum Arthropoda; class Insecta; order Hemiptera; family Achilidae; genus Catonia; species Catonia carolina. The sequence goes on from JAQMRL010000011.1 coordinate 26,216,350, forward strand.
TGAAAATAAACATTTTAATACGGAAAATCGCCAATTGACACTAAGCTCTGTAGATATAAATCCATGCTATACCGTATTACCGCTATCGTTTCCTATGTACTCCCTCCCTTAGGAGGAAATTTTGTAAAGCGTTGCGTACGAAGGGTAGATATTTTCTATAAAAAGAGATATAAATATTCAATACAATTTGTAGAATATTTATTTTTTAACAAAATTCTATGGAAAAACTACTTAGAAACTATTGCTAACCTCTGTTTTGAAAGACCCTAACGTGTATTAAATTATGTTTAATAGTGATTTTACACAAAACTAATTTTTATTGTTTTATCTTTTTTTTCAACTTTGATTCTTTATTTACAAACTACACAATTCGTTACAACCATCCAAAAGCTTAACAAAATTTTGAATTAACAAATGACGTGAACAATAAACAGAAAATAAATTTTTTAAAGAATACATCCCAGAGGATAATTCAAAAGTTAAACAGTAAAAATAAATTAAGAAAAATAGAAAATAGACACAAGAAAATCAAATAATATACACGTAACAAGAATAACATAGAATACAAAGTACTTAGAATAAGAAGTAGCGTAGCAAGTAACAAAAATAACAAATAATATAAGTCCTGTACGATAAACAAAATGAAATTAGAAAGGAAAAATATTTAGGGTACATGAGTAACAAAGATTTGAACAACGCATAATAAATTATAATTACAAAAGTGAAATGTTAAAGAATTATGAAATCTGTAAAATTATATGAATATCTTTTAAGCATTATATTCATTTATATTTTGGTATTAGTTCAGTAGTTCTCTACTCCATTTTCTTCGTAGACGTCGGTAGGTTAAGTTTTGTCTTGACATTTACTGTATTAGGTAAATAATGTGGTCTGTTAACTTTCTGTTAAATTTTGAATATTTGATTTTGGCAGTTTCTGATACAAAAGGAATTTTTAAGTCGGAATACAATGTTAGGTTCGTTACGTAATATGGAGTGTTCGTTATCTTAAAATGATTTTTACCTGTTTTATTAATGTCGTTAGTATTAAGAAAGTAGGTCTATTGCTAACCTCTGTTTTAAAAGGGCCTAATGTGTATTAAATTATGTTTAAATTGTATTTTTACGTGGTATCCTAGGGGAGCTGTTTGTAAAAACTTTGTCTGTAAACTTTGTCTATTTTTTATCCCGGAGTCGTACCGCGTACGTCTACACAAGCTTCAAAATTGTCTTATAAAGTGTCTGTTTTGATTTAGTTGATATTGTGAGCATTTCTCAGTTAACAAATACTTTTTTCTTTATTCAAGAAATTCACAATCTGTTAGATACAATCAGTGAATGTGATAAAAGAAAAAAATAACATGATGAAAAAGACGTGAGGAGACACAGTCCAGTGATAGAACTTCGACGTGAATATACGAGGGTTATCCAGAAAATAACCTCAGTTTTGAAATAAAAAGTAAACGAGTGAAGATACAAAAACTTTATTATATACATATTAAAACTACAGTTTTTTTCTATTTTTCGACATAGTCGCCAAACAGATTCAAGCACTTTTCGTACCTTGGAACAGTCTTTGAAAAACCCTCTGCATAAAAATCTGCCGCCTGTGAATGTAGCTAACCCATTCACAGCGTTTTGAAGCTCTTCGTCATTGGCGAACCGCTGAGATACAAGCCACCGCTTCATGTTCGGGAACAGGTAAAAGTCACTAGGAGCCAAATCCGGGCTGTATGGGAGATGATCGAAAACGTCCCATTTAAACTTGGCCAAAAGTTCATTTGTTTTTCGAGCTGTATGAGGGCGAGCGTTGTCATGCATAAACACAACACTACGTGTCAGAAGGCCACGACGCTTGTTTTCGATCATCCCCCATACAGCCCGGACTTGGCTCCTAGTGACTTTCACCTGTTCCCGAACATGAAGCGGTGGCTTGCATCTCAGCGGTTCGCCAATGACGAAGAGCTTCAAAACGCTGTGAATGGGTTAGCTACATTCACAGGCGGCAGATTTTTATGCAGAGGGTTTTTCAAAGACTGTTCCAAGGTACGACAAGTGCTTGAATCTGTTTGGCGACTATGTCGAAAAATAGAGAAAAACTGTTGTTTTAAAATGTATATAATAAAGTTTTTGTATCTTCACTCGTTTACTTTTTATTTCAAAACGGAGGTTATTTTCTGGATAACCCTCGTATATAAGTGCAACATTTACATCACTGCAACGGATAGTCCATTACAGTACTACGTTACTTTGTGGAAAATTGTGCTAATCGACTATACCTCAAACCAAAGGTTGGTGGTGGTGGTGGTTCGCTACAATCAGGGTAATCACTAAGGGCCAATAGAATGGAAGAATGATCAGATGAAAGTTCTGGAATCGTTTCTATTATTAGAAAAGAGATTGAGGTTTTTAGTTAAAAAAAAGTCTAAAAGATCAGGTTGTTCAAAAAAGTATTGCTAACCTCTGTTTTAAAAGAACCTAATTAGTATTAAATTATGTTGAAATGGTTCTTTTACATGAAACTAATTTTATTGCTCTATCATAAAATGATTTTTACCTATTTTATTTATGTTGTTAGTTGAAGTGTTTGCCCATAACAGACAGGTGGAGTATCAAATTATTTACACTCAATCTGTTAGTTGCAGGGCTAAAATAAATAGTTCTGTTTCTTATCATCACATGGTCAGCCAATTAAATGACTGAATCATTTAAGAACAGAAGAGGTAAAGGTGTACTGTGACACTAATCAGAGTTATCTCGTCTGAAAGTAATGGATTTCATTATACAGCCAGACCCTGTGGTGAATGAAGTGAAAGTGTCATTTGCAGAGTGGAAAATATATGCTTTTCAGAGGGCCTGGCATGCTGATAAGTGTACTTTTTCACTCAGTGAGGAAGGCAATGGTAAACCACCTCACTCCTCGACTTACTTAGTAAAACCTCTATAGGTTCAAACCAGCCTACAGGCTGATGACCTAAACAATAACAACCGTTGAAGTGTGAACTGATTATTGAATAATTAATATGATAGTGTACAAATACAAGTTCTGAAAACTATTAGGAATACAGTAATAATCAATCATTTTTAGTAGCAATAATATTTGGTTATGCTGGTTAAGGATTTCGCAAAAATTTCCTAGGCCACTCCATTAAAATATCTGGACAGTGTGCTATTTGAGTTCTGTGCAGTTGTAGCTTATATGCATTCCTTTACCTCCAAATGTTTTAATATATTTATTGAAACCTATATTATTTTACGCGACAATAAATTTTGTTTATATGAAGTTTGTACAGTGCAATTTCTGTAACTTGTGATTAAAATTACACTCCAAGTAGATAAGTAATGTACCTGTTTGAAAGTTTTATTATTCAAAAGTACTTTGCTTGTGATTTGATTGTTACCGTAAAACTGATCACCTTTGTTTTCTCCTTACTCGGGATTTTCTAAACGGTAGTCTATAAAGCTGCCCAAACTAGGCAGGTAGAATGTTAAATTATTTGCACTCAATCTGTTAGTTCCAGGGCTACAAATAATAGCTCTAATTTTTATTACATATAAAGCCAATTATATGACTGATGTAAGAACCGAAGAGATTGAAGTGTAAAAGACACTAGTCACAGTTATCTCCTCTGAAAGTAAGAATTTAATTATACAGCCAGACCGTTTGGTGAATGAAGTGAAGGTGTTATTTGCAGGGTGGAAAGTAGATGCTTTACAGAAGACCTGGTATGCTGATGAGCATACTTTTCCACTCAGTCAGGAAGACAATGGTAAATCACCTCACTGCTCGTTTTACTCAGTGAAGCCTTTAGAGCAATAGTTCCCAAACTAGAGAGCGCGCCCCCAAGAGAGGCTTAAAGACAAATCCAGGGGGCGTAGGACCTCGAGATAGCTTTGCCGTCTGCACGTCCAGCGCTCTTTCGATTCACGAGTTGAGTTTAAGCATCTAATACAAAGTGTACCGCAGTATATCACAGAAAGCGCGACGATTTCATTTAACTTTTTCAAGCACCAATTAATGCGAAAAAGCATTTCCAGCCCTTGTTGCAATAAAGATAAAATATCGGGGCAAACTTAATGTTGCTAACGATTTACGGTGTACACTTTCTAATAATCGACCAAGAATAGGGAATATTGTAAAAAAATGCAAGATCATCCACCTAACTGATCAATTTTGTTTCTTACTTATTTAAAATTTAAATCGCAATTTGTAATGTCATAAAAACAATAGAAAACAAATTTATGGTGTTTCAATTGAGGCCTACTACTTGTTTTTTGTCATTACCACATAAAATTATGTAAGGGAGGCGAGGGAAGTTTTCTTTTAGACAGAAGGAGGCGTGGTAAAAAAAAATTTAGGAATCACTGCTCTAGAGGTTCAAACCAGCCTTTCGGCTGATGACCTAAACAACAAAGCTAACCATTATGCCACAAAGGTGACCAGGATTATTTAATTATATTTTCTATTTTTAAGTAAATAATATTTTAAGTACAATAGTGAGATCATGTTATTGTGTGTTAGAAGTTTCGGCGCCAAGTGTTCCAAATGTTGCCGAGGAATCTCAGCCAATGATTGGGTTAGAAAAGCAAGAGATCACGTCTACCACTTAGCCTGTTTCGCATGCGATGCGTGTAAACGACAACTAAGTACCGGTGAAGAATTTGCGTTACATGAAGACAGAGTGTTATGCAAGGCTCATTATTTAGAAACGGTGGACGGTGCGACTACTTCGTCTGATGGTCAGTAAAGAAAATGTAATTATTAATTTGTTAATTTCTTTTTTAAATCAAAATATAATTCAGTTACTCGTATGGAATGACTTAACAGAATTGAATTGTTAAGGGGACCTGTAACCAGGAATTTGATTTTTAAACTAAAATATTTATTCCAGGTTCTTTCAGGACCTGGTTGTCTACATACAACAAAAATTTCGTTTTAAATTTACCACAAATATTTATCGTCGTCGTCGTCTTCATGGATTAGGCTGTGCGTTAGCCTGTTCCGGCGTCCATCTCTTCCTCGGTCTACCAATACATCTTTTACCTGTCGGATTATGGATCAATGCATTTAATGGAAGGCGATCTTGGGACATTCTTAACACATGCTCTGACCACTTTTCTTTGTATGTCCTTATAGTGTTCAACAATGGTTGGGCACCGCATTCATTCCTTATTACTTCATTACGAATGCAATCCTCTCTTGTGCAGCCCTTAACTTGCCTTAGAAATCGCATTTCCGCTGACTGGATTCTTGATTCCTGTTTTCTCGTCAGCACCCATGCCTCACTTCCATAAGCCAAAGTTGGGATCGCCATTACTTTATAAAACTTTAGCAATGTGTTTTTCCTGGCTCTATTCTTGAGAGATCGACTTATTGCACCACATACCATGTTGAACCTAGTTACTTTTTGATGCACATCATGGTCATAATCATACGTAACATCGCATCCCAAGTATTTAAAATTAGCTACTTGCTCCAAACGCTTGCTTCCAATCACTATTTTAGACCTTGTAGGCCATTTTCCATGGAAAGCCATAATTTTTGATTTGCCTGCAGAAATTTTCATATTAAAATGTTTGCCAATTATGAAGAGCTTATGCACAAATATTTATTTACAAATAAATTAATTAGCCTACTTACACTAATTATAAAAGTCTTCTTCTTCTGTTCTTCAAGGATTAGGACTCCCTGCTTTTCCGAATCTCTAAAATCTGCTCATCTCTTCCTCGAGCGTTCTCGGTCTCTCTTTCTCTCCAGTTTGTAATCCATCGCCTGCTTAGGTATCCTATCCTCACTTAACCTGTTCACATGCTCTATCCACTGTAATTTATTTTCTAGTACCCTATCATTTGTGGAGTAGTTTTCCTTTGCAATGGATCCTCATTTTTCCCTACTTTCATTTTCAAAACGTTCTTCTCTATTACATCCAATTATGTTTGCTTTAAAAATTTAGTTTCAGATACCTACAATCTGCTCTCCTCTGTCTTTGCTAGCATCAAAGTTTCGCTGCCATTAAGTAGGATAGACACTGCGATTTTTTAATAAAATCTCAACCTTGTATCCCTACTGGTGTTGTTTTAAGAAAACCCGGTTCTAAAAAACAAAATTCACCATTTTGTTTTGTTCATTTAATTCTACTGGATTTTCTGAGTAAACTGATTTACAATAAGTGACCTTTTGATAAGGTTTTATATTTTTTATTAATTTTTTTAATTAACACCATTAATGTTTTTCAGAGACCTAACTAAAATTTAAGTTTGATAACTTTTGATCCTTTTTGTTTAGAAATTTGTTTTATTTTTTAATAGAAAGGTAAAATTTTATACATATTGTTGGTAGTCCTGTTGTTTGTCTTGCTTTCTTAATTATTTTACAGCTGATTTTTTCTTATGAATGAAATTATAGTTTTCCTTCATTTCTTCGTTTTCCGAAAATTAAGTTTTTTCATACAAAGGAACATTTTCTCAAAAACGGTTAGGGATACTGACTTGTGATTTTCAGGGTACATTCATTGCAAAGAAATACACATTTTGACATTATAATTTAACAAAACACTGGCTCAAACAGATTTTATAGTTACAAATAGGTAAATTTTTGTCAATTATTGACATTGCCAAAGAAAAAACATTTTTCTGATGAACTAAAAGTTAATTTAATAAACCCTTATGTTAAAATGTGTAACAAGGTCCGATAAATCTGTGTAAAAAGATTCAGCCAATTGTCTCTACCACAGACTGAGAAAATGTTCCTTATGCGATATGGAGCAACATACGAGGACTGGGTCCCCTTAAAAAAGTTCTGTGGATAGTCCCGTATATGTTGAGATCGTGCATATGATTGAAGATATTTTTATCTTGTGCATATGTTACGTTGCAATCGAAATACTGAAACCTGTTTCAGAATATGATTCTGTAAAACAATTTTGCTTTTGACTGGACTCTTCCCTCTGAGCCCCATTACCCTCGTCTTCTGTGTCAAAATTCAGCTTAACTCTTTGCTAATTACGACAGTTATTTCAAAAATAAACAATGGTAATTTAAAATAAAGAAAATAATTAATTCATTACTTACAGTTGCACGCAACCACAGCAATAGTTCTATGCCACTTGCATGTCACAAATGAAAACTTTTGTATCATTCTTCTCACTTTTCTATAAATATTATTTTCGGTTATTATTGCTTGTTTATGGTGTAGAGAATAGTATTCGTACAAAGAAACTCAACGTTGTTTTCATACCTCTAGCTGGTTACCTTAATAAGTCAACAGACACCCAAAAGTTGAAACTTTTTAAAACAATTCCTAGGTCGTGGTTGAGTGAACTGATTTGAAAACCTAATGCAACTAAATTTCCAAAGTTTAGCTACAGTAAATTAATTTGTTTGTAATCTCTGAAAATTACCAAACAGCATGGATGTTTTTCATCTTTTCTTATCTCTGTCTCCTCTACACAGTACGGCGTCGGAGGCGTTCTTAGCTAGACTGATTTTTGGGCACAGGGGCTACTCCTGATTCATTTTACTTCTTGAAACACTATAATACAAAGCTACTTTCTGAAACCACCTGGTCAATAACCTGGTGTTGTATGACCTTTCAGATTATTAAAAAAACTGAAATTTTTTTCCTTACACCATACCATTGGCTCACCAACCAAGAAGTCTGCTGAGATTAGATATCCGACATCCCACTAGGTTGCTTGGATTAACAAGGGTATCTTTTCTTTGGTTTCTTTTTCTTTGGTTAAGAGACTTAGAGGAACCGTTTAAAGATATCTTAAGGATATGATGGCATCATCAGTGTTAAATCGTATTTGACAGAGCTCAAGGCTCCGGCTGAATGAGTTCCCAGGGCCTACGGATGAATTTTATAATTTAAAAAAATTAGTATAAAAATAGGTTAGGATTAATTTTCCCTAAAAAACTTTAGTTCAAAAAGTTTGGGCAAATTTGAATCAATTTTGTATAATGTGTATACGTTAACTACATAAAAAATTAGTTAGGCTTAAGTACAAAATGGAATCAAATATGGTGGGGGATATTTTATGCTTGTTCAGGACTACGGTTTAAAAGGGATGAAAATAATAAATAAAAAGGGTTGTGAAATAGCAAACAAGGAAAAGAGAAAATCAATCGATCAGTTTAATTTAAACCAAACTGAAAATACGAGATCTAAACGTTAAAGAATGTTGATGCGAGTAGTGCCTACCCGGCAGCTATCATTTTCCCAGGACCTATTCCTGTAGGTCTATCCTCACGTCTCACCCTTTTGGTTTGAGTTGTAGAACAAAGGTGGTGGATGTATTTGCATTAGAGATGCGGGTGGGAGGGGGTTTAGAGGCGACGGTGGAAGAGGCAAGTGGTGGTACTATGAGGGGTTTGGGACTGGCGCAATCCAATTTGCTCGCGATTTCACACCTAGTAAACACCCTCTAAAATTCTCCCCGATCCTCCCCCAAAACAGACAGTCCGTGAGGGTATCCCTTCCTCTTCACATCCCACTTTCCTCTGCCGTTCTGTCCCGAGCCTTGATTGCCCCTAAGGAGAGCTAATTGTCCTACAAGGCCCAAAGCAAACTCTTCCCCAAACCCCTAACAATTGCTCGACGGGCAAAACAATTCAACCGTCTCGATTCCTCATACCATTCCCGACCGAGACTTACTGACTGTTATCATCCTTCGTTAACTGTTCCAGTTTCGACTAAAATTTCATTTCTTCGCATCACATTTTCTTCGTCTGATCTTATTATGCAAAATTATTTAACAGTTTCTTCTTTGTCGAAATAAAAATGTATTCAAATCTATAAAACTGGATGATGTGAAATATAAATATATATTACAACCTCAAAATTCTGAATTAATTAGAACCAAAGGTCATCAGACTATCGATCATAGTCTATTTATTCTAAAACTCACTTCAACTGATTCATTCTTTTATTGTTGCTCCGCCTTTGCAATGCCTATTGTGTAAGGAGAGTTGAAGCCCATATGTTTCAGGTTGGCCCGTATCTCAGTTATCTGTGAATAAAATGTTTTCAAATTTTAACCTGGTTTTTGAATATTGATGCCTACATAAGCCTTAGCTTGTGCGCTGGTTATGGTATGAACTGATATAAAAATGACGAAATGTTAGATCTAACCGGGAATTGATCCCAGGGCCTCTGGCATAGAGGCTATTTGTGCTAACCGCTACACCAAGGGACCGCCCGTTTATTAATAGTTACTAAAATGTTTTTTATAGGTACATTTTTTTAAATATCGATTTTTTATTTATTTTCCCGTGAATGTCTTGAACCTTGATGACTGAAATGTTATGGAAATAATGTTATTTTACATGTTTTCAATTCGAATTTTCTTAAATGTCTTCATCTGTTATGCAAATATATGTAAGGAATAAACAGTAAATAATTGACGAGAAAGTCTATCGATTTCTGAGAAAGCGGGGCTTTTTGTTTGTAAAAACATGATTTACAAAATATTCAATTGAATTTGCAATCGCATGAAACTTCTAAAAACGTGTAGGTCTGAAATTTCGTATAAATAACAAAAATAAATTAAACTGGCCACCTCCGTGGAGTAGTAATTAGTGCGCTAGCCTACTGTACGGAGGTCCCGGGTTCAATTCCCGACGAGAGTCTGGAAATTATTAGGTGCTAAAAACCCACCGTAGTCGCCAATGACTGCTCGGGAATGCACCACTCGTAACCACAGAGCGTTCACTGAATTACCTAGCTGTTTTATTTTATTTTTTATTTTTCATTTTCTCAAGAAAGAATGATGCAAGAATGATTCGTAAGGCTGTGTATGTGACGTGTAAATCTCTCTCTCACACAAGATACACGCACGAATTTTGCATTTTCCTTTTCAAATAAATGATCAGAAAGATACAAAACAAAATCAATCAAACGCAAATACTCGAATACCATTGGCCACGATCACGCGTACAACATTTGAGAACCGTAGATCTATGAGGCTTAATTGGTTTTGGGTTACAAAGTATATTATTTGAATAGCAGTAGGCTATATGAGTGGGCCAAAGTAGCCCCAAAATTGGGTTAAAATTGGCGCCAAACTTAAAAAATTAAAATGAGTACTTAACACAACTCATGACTCTCATAAAAGTTAAAAAAATATTGCAAGACAATATCACACTTTTTTAATTTTTAATCGAGGAAAAAGCAAAACAAATCTAGAAATATGACGTGGAGAAGTCATATATGGGCGAAACGAAAGCAACTTGGGCTGAAGTTACGTCAATTATTCTGGCTCTTAGGCAGTAAGTCTCAACTCTCCCTTGAAAATAAAGTACTCGTATACAAAGTAATACTCAAACCAATTTGGACGTATGGGTTAGAGCTATGGGGTACAGCTAGTTCATCAAATATAGAAATACTGCAGCGCTTTCAATCAAAATGCCTGAGACTGATCGCTGCAGCCCCATGGTACGTAACAAATGAAATACTACACAATGACCTAAACCTGCCCTTCATAAAAGAAGAAATTAAACAACATAGCGAAAAACATTTACAAAAACTAGAAGACCATCAAAATCCATTAGCGATTAGCCTCCTTGACAACAGCGAAGATACTCACAGACTGAAACGCTTTAAACCATTGGACTTACCTCAACGATTTTTTTAGTCATTTAATTTAATTTTTTTATTTTATTTTTTATCTTTTCTACTTCAACTTCTAATCATCAGCATCTCATAATTGGCGTCGTTTTCATCTCTACCATCGTCATTGTCATCTCCAACTTCAACTCTGTGTTTCGGGATGTTGATTAACACAAGTTTGATTTTGTATAGATATATATTTTTTTTCTTCACAGTTTGGTCTTTTCAAACACACTACTGAGTGTCGTTTGTGTTTTAATTCTAAGGACATTACTCAGATTTTCTCATATTTGCTTAAAGTTATTGTATTTATTAACTGATTGCAAAAGAAAACTATACTGTTAAAAAAAAAGAAGAAATATGGCCAAAGTAATCCCGGTTCACGGTATTTAAAACAAAAAAAAATACTTTAACTTTCAAAATTTTTATGTATGTTTTTATTTTTGTGTAGAGGGCGGGGACTCGGAAAGCTATCATAGCAAAAGCAAAGCGAAAAGAGTCCGTACCACATTCACAGAAGAACAGCTTCAAGTACTGCAAGCCAATTTCCAATTAGATTCAAATCCCGACGGTCAAGATTTGGAACGTATCGCACAAATTACTGGGCTCAGCAAAAGAGTTACACAAGTTTGGTTTCAAAATTCAAGAGCGAGACAAAAGAAACATTTAAATACTGGCAAAATGAAAACATCCCATTGTAAGTATATTTTGTACGATTATGTATTCATTCTGTAAGTTGGGCTTGTTATATCTTTATTTTCTTGGGCTATCTTAGGCCAATATTCCATGACAGGAAGAATAAGAAGAAGATTAAGACAACCTATAGTTCAGCCGTCCTTACTTTGTTCCTACTGTCAACAAACCAAAGTTCACTCATTCGTATAAAATGTTCCTTCTATTTCTCTCTTTCTTTACCGACTGTTTCTAAGAGAGGGGAAACATTTATATGGGCCCGGATTTCCTCATTCTTAATGTGTTCCATCAAACTACTGTCTGTCTATAACTTGATGGCCTCCCGCAGAGAGGAGCAGAATCGGCCCGCTACTAGCCTTCTCAATAACACTTCATTATGTACCAATTCCAGTGTACTAGTTAGTAGTAGTACATAATGAAATGTTATTGAGAAGGCTAGTAGCGGGCCGATTCTGCTCCTCTCTGCGCGGAGGCCATCAAGTTATAGACAGATAATACACCGCTGAACTCTTCTCAAGAACCGCATTTCCGCTGCCTGAATCTGACGTTCATCTTTCCTCCCAAGCACCAAGGAATCACTACCGTACAACAATACTGGAACAGCCAGAATCTTGTAAAACTTCGACTGTGTATCTTTCCGAACTCTTTCACCCCGTGACCGCGCTATTGTCCCACATATTTATATAGTAATTTAAAAAAAACAATTCAGTTTATCGATCATGTATGATTATATTATTATAAAGTATATTTTTAAAATTACCTAATCAATTGAAACATTCTAGGAGAATAACGTTTTGAACTTCACGAGTATTCTTATCCAATTTTCATTAAGTTTTTTCAATCTTTCCATACGTACTGGAAACGCAATATAAGTTGACGATCGTCAGCGAGAGTAAGAATGGACTATGCGAGGGGTGAAAGTGCTACTACATGTGCTTTTCTAAATACATCATAACGACAGCTCTAACCATGACATCATGTTGTAGTTTTACTCTTAACATTGATTTATTATGTTTACAACTATGTCGTTTTATAAACATCCCATTGCATTATTTTATTGATTGTTAATAATTATCCTAAATAATAAACATTCATTTTAAATAAGCCATAATACTAGGTCTAAGCTAGATTTAGTATCCTTTTTGGTCTTCAGCTGTAAACTGAATTACTGCACTCTGACATTTGTAGTGATAGAGTTAGTCCGAAAGTTCCGTCGATGCGAGCTTATTATCGTGAGTAATACTAGTTTTACGGTAATTTCAAAATGTTATTACATTTTTAGGGTTTTTATATTTCATTATTTTCAGTAAAGTTATGTTAAATTGCAATTGAATTTTAAACAATTCGCTTTCTTTAAATAATTACATTACGCCTTACTTATTTAGTGTGATGGTTCATGAACTGAATTTTATTACTTAAGTGTTTGTGGTGGTTACATTTTGAGTTACACGCTTGATACCTGTCTTATGCTTTCGGGTTGGCTGATGTAAGTAGGATAGATAGTATACTGTCCTCCGCATGATAGGCGCAATCGTCAACTTATATCGCGTTACCAGTATATCATATTTTAATTGTAGTTTATTCAAATTGGTTGTTAAAAGAATTAGGCCAAAAATGGATTTATGATAGTTATTTTTCTACATTTAAAATACAATAAAAGAAGCACTTGTTCATGTTAGATAAATAATTATCTTCTATGTGTTTAAACAAGATGTAGTGTATAATCTTGGACAGTGTTCTCTTTAAAACAAAAAAAAACCGTAGCATGAGTACGACCTTAAAAATTGTATAGAAATGTTCAAAGGAAATGTCATTTACAAACAATAGGAGATAACTGTTGCAACTGCAGTATGCAAAAAATATGCATACGATGTATCCATTCATAAAATAGATGTCATTTAGATTTATGAAGTTCTATTCATATAACAATTATACAAGAAGTTAGCCTACCTGCAGTTGTCATTCAATTTCTCATTTAAGTAATACCTATTTTTTTATCGAATCTATAGGCTGTGATATCAATATCAATTTTGCATATTTATGTTTAAAAAATGAACAAAAATTTTAACTACCGTGATATAGTACAATTGTTTTTAAGTTCAGTTGAGCGTCGATATTCCGAATACACGACAAAACGTACTACGGGACCGATCACCTGCAAATGATCTACTCCTTACTTTATTAATTCTTCCTTACTTAAATTCCTTTATTTTACTTTTACATTAACTTTCGATATGAAAAAACGTACCACTTGATGTTGTGAAAATGTTTTTTTAGCGATTCACAATAAAACTTCACTAAACTATTGCCTAAACTATTGAAAAACATAAAAAACCAAAAATCGAAATTTTGAGTTAAAACCATCGTGCAATCTCTCCCCTTAAGACAAGGGCTAATTGAAACATAAGAAAACGCTCTAAGCAGAGTCAATAATTTTATGTACTTTATACACAACATTTCTTCATTTATTGTTAAACAAAAAAAAATTATTATAATAGAAATTATGGCACTACTTATTTTGTGAGAGAGAAATGGGTGAAGAGGCCCTTCACCTACTTCACCTGAATAACCGCCGCTGGTACGTACGTTCTTGTTCAAACAATTAATTAAAAGTTTTATTTATTAAATTTTCTTTAGGAACCACAATAGTGTAACGAGCCCTTCTGATATCTGCAACCCCAATTATAAATAGGTACTAATTATTTCTTTTTTTATTTATTTATTTATTTAAAAAGTTGCATTAACTGCTCGGTTATTAGCGACTAAGGTGGATTGATTATGTGACGGTAACTGTGGGATTTGACTTGTGAAAATTTCCAGACCCTGGCCGGGAATCGAACCGGGGATCTCCATGTGATAGGGTAACGCGCTAACCACTACACTACGGAGGCGGCCATAAATGCTATTGTTTCTATAATGTAGCCAAATAGCTTAAATTATCATCAAAGTTGTTCTTAAAACGAATCTGCATCTTTATATTTTCAGGTCATTCAAGTGGAGGAAACCCAGGAAGAGATATGAATGATAATGGACCTTTTGGTAGACATATTAATTTACACTTAACATATTCGTTTCAACAACAATCGAAAACTTCTCCGTTATTTGCACCACATCAACAAGGTGCGTATTCAGGTACTAGTAATTCAATCAATAAATTTAAGGCTCGATTTAACGGACTAGCCTCCTAAATAAATAAAACGGTTTGAAAATTACAAAAATCTAAAGAATATTAATTTTTTTGAAGAAAAACCTTTCTTTCTGAAAGGTACTTTTTTTAAAAGTTATGATAAAAATTTGCCCTTACCAGGTAAATGGAGTGTTAAATTATTTGCACTCGATCTGTTAGTACAGAGCTAAAAAAATTGTTCTGTTTCTCATCACATGATCAGCCAATTATATGACTGACGTATTTAAGAACAAAAGAAATAGTGGTGTAAAAGACACTAGTCAAAGTTATCTTCTCTGAAAGTAATGAATTTCATTATACAGCCAGACCTTGTGCTGAATGAAGTGAAGGTATAATTTGCAAGGTCGAAAGTAGATGCTTTTCAGAGAGCCTTGCATGCTGAAATGCATACTTTTCCACTCAGTGAGGAAGACAATGGTAAACCACCGCACTCCTCGTTTTACTTTGTAAAGTCTCTAGAGGTTCGAACCAGCCTTTCAGTAATGACCTAAACAACAGCAACAATGATAAAAATGAGGCTATAAGCAAATCCAATGTTTAGACCTACTTTAACACTAGAAACATACGTGACCACTGCTTTATAAAATTGAATGACTTTCAATTTATCGGGATGTCACAACAACGGACATCGGTATCCCCCAAATTAGTCCGTTAAATCGAGGGTTGACTATTAGTTTAATTGAATAAACTACCATGTGGTTTATATAAAGACAAACCATGAAACATTTATTTTATGATAGTAAAGTCTTTCATGGGTTAGGTTCATGAAAACCCTCATTTGATATTTTTAATTTCTCTTCCCCTTTACGAAATTAATAGGAAAGGAATGTATTGTTTTAATATCAATTTTTCGAAATCGAGTTTTCACTGGAAATACACGTTTTCAGGCCCCCTGAATATGAAAAAACATGATTTTAGCGATTGGTCTGTGTAAACAAAATATCTCTAGAACGGAATAGCGTACGAAGTTAAAACTTGGAGCTTACGTTAGGTACTACTGCGGGACCCAACACGAATATTTTCATCAAAATCGGTCAACCGAAAGTTTATTCGTGCAATTTTTTACTTTTTTGCGATTTTTTTAAAACCGGTTCCTACGATTTTGTTCAAAATCGCTTCATTTCCTACATTTTTTATGCTCTACAAGATAGCGTAAGCGCCATATCTGCTGAAATTCTTGCGGAGGCTATGCTCTCTTTGTAAAAAATGTTTTTTTTTTAAATTGCGGCTTTAATATGCATTTTAGGGCAAAAGCGTACAAAATCAGAGTTGTATGAGTTAAAAATGTTGTAGCCTAGCCTACAACTTTTATTTCAAACATTTTTTTCCAGTTTAGTAACTATCAAGTAATTTTTTGTACTTAATTAAAAAAAAATCGGTAAAAATGAAAATTTTTAATGAATTTTTAATTTTTGATGAAAATGTTTGTGTCGCGTCCTCTAGTAGTACCTCTAGTAGTTAAGTTCTAAATTTTCAGCTACGTAATATATTCCGTTCTTGAGATGTTTTGCTCACACATACACACACAGGCGTACAGGCGCGCGCGCACACAAATAAACTTTCGGTTGACCGACTTGGTTGAAAATGTTCGTGTCGGGTCCCGTAGTAGTCCTGTGATTCCGTTCTAGAGATATTTTGTTCACACGCAAACCAATCGCTAAAAACATGTTTTTAAGATTCACAGAGCTTGAAAACGTCTATTTCCTGTGAAAACTCGGTTTCGAAACATCGCCATGAAAACAATAACTTACTTTCCTGCCCTTAATATACTTTAATATTTTTAATTTATCTTGCCCTATATGAATATATAGGACAAGAAATTAAAAATATAATATAAAATATCAGATGTTCAATATTTATAACCATTTGGAATTGGCACAGGCAGGACATTTTAGGTGGACATTAAATTAAGGTGTTTTAACAAATTAAGGGCTTTATTTTACACCAAAAAAATTTGTCAAAAATTTTTTGTTCCAAATTAATCTCCATTCGTTTCTTAAAAAGGTGGTATAATTTGTTTTATCATCGGTAGTTGCTAAGTAACATTATAAAAATAAATATATAATGGCTATCATAGCTGTAAGAAAAACTTAGTAATTTTGTTTATCCGTTTTCCGCAAATTACGTTTTTTGCGTGTAGTTTAAATGTAGAATGAACATAACTTTTGATCTAAAGAACTGGAGCTGTAACCTTTTTTTAAATTGTTCACATTTTCACATTCTGTGATAAGATAGAGCCTTTTTTATTCTAATCTTTATGGAAATTTGTTTAAAATTAGCTCAAATACATAAAAATGAAGTAAATTTTTGCTTATAAATTAAAAAATTATTTTGTTCCCTACAAACGATATATTAAAAAATGTATCTTACAGATCACAGAGTAAAATTTTCTCTTTAATTTGACTTATTTTTAAATAAATTTGATTGAATATAAATATGTTCGTTCTAAGATTGCGCTAAAATCCGCCATTTTGGTTTATTGTAAGGGTGCGGGTAAATATTTTTTAAACTTAGAATACTTTTTTAAATGCTATTACACATACTATTTTATTGTGCTAAAACGTTGATTGCTTCTGAGTATCAGTAAAAAAAAAACAAATTAAAGTAGACTCCCCCCTTAATTTAAGAATGATAAATGAATACTGATGCTGCTGTCATCTGCACAGAATATTAAAAAAAATCAAGTGTAAGTAATTAAACAGTTTCTTACAACCCGCTGAAGATACAACATTTTCTGAAAAGATTTAATCAAAAAAAAATCCTTTTATAAGACGAAGCGTCTAACAACTGGTGGCAATTTTTAAAAAGGCGTACCTATAAATATGGCTAAAACCATTATTAATTTCTGTATCCACTCCTTGAGGAATCGAATGACGCTATTCTTGTTTCCAAATTCCGACTTTGATTACTTGTCTTCTGGTTTTGGGTCACTTTCGGTCAAAATCGTAACTTCAAACCCAATTTCGGCCCACTAAATTTTGAGTAGATTACAAATCCGAAAACCGTTTATTACTATCTCTTGTAGTTTCTGATTTTTATTTCTTGACTTCCGGTTTTGGGCCACTTCCAGTCAAATCTTAACTTCAAACCCAAATTCGGCCAACTAAATTTTGTGTAAATTACAAATCCGAGAGCCGTTTAATACTAGTATCTCTTGTAGTTTCTGATTTTGATTTCTGGACTTCCGGTTTTGGGCCACTTCCGGTCAAAATCGTAACTTCAAACCCAATTTCGCCACACTAAATTTTGTGTAGATAACCAATCCGAAAACCGTTTATTACTATCTCTTGTAGTTTCTGATTTTGATTTCTTGACTTCCGGTTTTGGGCCACTTCCGGTCAAAACTGTAACTTCAAACTCAATTTAGGCCCACTAACTTTTTATTTAGATTACAAATCCAAAACCGTTTGTTGCTATCTTTTGTAGTTTTTGACACCTGGGTTTGACGGACGGACAAAGGAAAATGATTGATGACAACTTTACAAATTACCACCAATTAGTTCCAAATTGATAAATTTCATATACTCTGATGATAGTGAACCACCAAAATGTGTAGTTGAAGAAAATAAAATCGTTAACAAAAGAAAAATATTACAGCTATAAAAGGTTGGTGAAAATTACAGTATGTACACAATTAGGTAATTATAGGCTGTAGGATGCATTAAATACGAGGTGTGGCTATTAAATAACGAGACTGACGTAAAAATTTTTATTTTAAATATAATCGCTAATTGTCACCTTCAATATACACTACTTCTCTATCCCTACAACGCTCTATGCGAATTTTCCATTGTTGGAAACAGTGCTGGAAGTCATCTTCTGTCAGCTCCTTCAGGACACGTGCCGCTTTCTCTTTTACAGCTTCCACAGACTCAAATCTTATTCCTTTTAATGCAGATTTCACCTTGGGGAACAGGTAGAAGTCACATGGCCCAAGATCTGGTGAATCAGGTGGATGTTTTAACACTGAAATGCTGTACTTGGCTAGGAACCTCTTGACAGATAATACAGAATGAGTTGGCGCATTGTTTTGGTGGAGAACCCATGATTTGTCCTTCCACCTTTCGGAGCGTTTCTTCCTTACTCTTTAACGTAGTTTAGAAAGAACCTCAAGGTAGTAATATTGATTAATTGTTTGACCTTCAGGAACCCAGTGAAGGTACACAATCCCATAGATATAGAAAAAAAACAATCATCATTGCTTTAAATTTTGACTTGTTCATTTGAGCTTTTTTGGCTCTCGGTGAAGTTCGGCTCTTTCAGTGCATGGATTGGCGCTTCGTTTGCGGATCATAAGAAAAAAACCACGTTTCATCAAATTTTATTATCTTCTACCTGTTCCCTGAGGTGAAATCTGTATTAAAAAGGATAAGGTTTGAGCCTGTGGAAGCTGTAAAAGAGAAAGCGGCACTTGTCCTGAAGGAGCTGACAGAAGATGACTTCCAGCACTGTTTCCAACAATGGAAAATTCTCATGGAGCATTGTAGGGATAGAGAAGGAGTGTATATTGAAGGTGACAATAAGTGATTATGTATAAAATAAAAATAAAAATTTTTACAACGCCAGCTCGTTATTTAATAGCCACACCTCGTATTTATTTGAAAATGAAGATGTTAGTCATCCTCATCAAAGAAAAGTCTAGTTATCTCCATGAAGAAAGGGACTGATTGTTTAATTTTTCTTGTTTCTTTTTCAGTTTCCGAACCATCATCATTGGATGAATTGTCGCAAGAATCGATGTTGGTTTGCTCAATGAGAGGTGACAGTGTATGAGACGACGGGAGGGGGGGCGAGTTGGACCCATCTCATCCCTCCTCCTTCAAACACACATAACCTATAATGACATTCGTGTATAGAATAAATATTTACCTACGTACTGTGAATATCCTGTGTATGTAAAATAAAATACTGTATTAAAATTTTCACTAAAAAGAAAAAATTGAATGTACAAGGGTGAAAAATGTATAATAAAGGAGTGTTGTTTGTTTGTTTAGGTCATCACCCGAAAAGCTGGTTTGAACCTTGACTTTACTAAGCAAAACGAGGAGTGAAGCGGTCTACATTTGCCTTCCTCACTGAGTGGAAAAGTATGCTTATCAGCAAGCCCGGCCCTCTGAAAAGCATCCATTTTCCACCCTTTAAATGAAATTTTCACTTCATTCACTACAAAATCTGGCTTTACTTTATATGAAATTCATTACTTTCAGAGAAGATACCAGTGACTAGTGTCTTTTACACATCTACCTCTTCTGTTCTTAAATGCTTCAGTCATACAAATGACTGACCATGTGATAAACAGAATTATTTTTGTAGCCCTGGAACTAGCAGATCGAGTGTAAATAATTTAATACTCCACCTGAGCAGGTTAAAGGAGCAGTAAGCTATTTAACCTACTTAATTAGATTTAACAATCAACTATGTTAAAATAATTACCACTTTTCTCAACAGTACATTTTTCTCAACAGCAAGTTGGGATAGCCATGTCATTATTTTATTTACTTTATTTCTGTTGCATTGCTCTTTGGTTTAGCAAACCCATACAAACATTATTTTAGCAAAAGGTAATTTTGTAGAAATTATTTTTCAAATCTTTAGAAATTGTGCATAAATTAACAAACTATAAATTTTTAAAATTCTTTTATTTACTCCAGATTTTTTAATAATCTTGTGTTAAAATGTAGATATTTTTACTTCAAAATTATTGAAAGATTTTAACTGGTTGCTAAGGGAAATGCACCTAAGTGTAAAAAAAAAACCAGAAAACATTTTCACAAGAAAATGTATTTAATGTCTTAATACCTAGTATACGAGGTATACCTTGTAGATTGCCCATAATGGGCAGGTGGAGTGTTACATTAATTGCACTCAATCTGCTGGTTCCAGGGCTACAAAAAAGTTCTGTTTCTTATCACTCAGTCAGCCAATTATATGACTAACGTATTTATGAACAGAAAAGATAAGATGTGTAAAAATCACTAGTCACAGTTATCTCCTCTGATAATCGGCCGCATTGACGTAGTTAGTAACATTCTCGCTTCTTATGCGGTCTTTGGTTCGAATCCCACTCAGGCACGGCATTTTCATACGTTACAAAACACTATTTCAACCTTCACCGTCTGCATTAGCAATAATTGCAGAACAGCCAGACGTTAAACCAAAAAACAAAAAAAAACTGAAACTAATGAATTACATTACACAGACCATTGTGGTGTTTGAAGTGAATGTATCATTTGCAGGGTAGAAAGTAAGTGCTTTTCAGAGGGCCTGCCATGCTGATAAGCATACTCTTTCAACTCAGTGCGGAAGACAATAATAAACCACTTCAATCCTCTTTTTTACTCAGCAAACCTCTAGAGGTTCAAACTAGCCTTTCCGCTGTTGACCAAAATACACCTAGTACAGCTGCATTTTTAGCAGTATAAGCAGACTTCATCAGGAAGAATAATTTTTTCTTGGAAAGAAGGCTCAAACAGTAATGTGTATTAATAAACCATTTTAAACAGAAAACCCACAAGAGTTTGAAAATACAGAAAACAAAAACTAATTTTTTCTTCAATTTTTATCGTGCAAATTACCTTAAAATAGTGGTATATATGAAGTGAGTTGGTTTGCTTCCAACATACACACCTAATAAATTTCTTTTGAATTTTAAAACTTTTCCATATTACCTAGAGAAGAACCCACTCTATACTAAAATAACATACTGATTATGATACAGAATTAGGCCCATAAGAGAAAAATGAATGTCCGATCTAGGCAGCAGAAAAGCGATAGTTAAGAAGAGTTTATGGGTGTAGTGTGATGGAACACATTAACAATGAGGAAATTTGAGCCTATTTAAATGTCTCCTCTTTCTTAGAAAGTTGGTAAAATAGAAAGAAATGGAAGGAAAATTCAATACGAATGAGTAAAGATAAATGGATAAATGAGCATTAAACTACATACCTGATGGACAAAGAGATGAGGGGAGGCCGTGAAAACAATGGGCAAAAAAGGTGAAACAGATCAGAAGGCCTAATCCAAGACAGGAAGAAGAAGAATTAAACCATGATAAGCTAGCTACATTGATAATTTTTATAATTTAATTTTGCCATATTACTGTAATGTTATTAATGTATTGTTTTTATGTATATATAAAAAATCTTTTGTATTTATTGCTTGAGTCCCAACTCCGTGTAGTTGGAAGGAATGCAGTGCGTTGTTATAGTAGTGGGAAAATGAATGAGTGTTAGTAGTGTTTTACAGCTGATGCATTTGTAGTGGTAGCATGTACTAACTAGACTAAAAAAATATTCTTATCATCCGGCGCATTAATTTAACAAATACCAACTGGGTTATCAACTTGGTCCAATTCATAATATTTAACTTAACAATTTATACCAAAATATGTCAATAAATGAATGTAATAAATACAAACAAATATGTTAAATATGGAAAGTTTGAAAACGAATATTTGTATCAGAGTAATACAACAATCGTTCTCCCAGCATGCATCACTCATTCAATATACCTCACCCGTACCCTTCAACCCGCAACTACACGGAGCTTGGAACCGCACAATACATTGGACTGAAAACACCTAGAATATCTTTTATTTACAAAGGCTCAAAGACAAACACTAAAAGTAAAGGTAGAGGAATAAAAGTCACTAGTCAGAGTATATATCTCCTCTGAGTGTAATGAATTTCATTATACAGCCACACCCTGTGGTAAATGAAGTGAAGTTGTCATTTGTAAAGTGGAAAATAGGTGCTTCTCGGAGGGCCTAGCATCTTGATAAGCATACGATTCCACTCAGTGAGCGAAACATGGTAAACACCTCTCTCCTCGTTTTACTACGTAAAGTAAATTCAAACCAGCCTTTCAGACCTAAACAACAATAGGTATTTATAATAAGCTATTTTTTTATTTTTAGTTTATGTAAAGTCGCATCAACAGCTTGGTCATTAGCGACTACAGTAGGTTATTGTACCTACCGGAATATTAACTTGGTCGGTTTCATATTATTTAACTTACCAATTTTTATCAAAATATGTAAAGAAATAAATGTAATAAATACAAACAAACATGTTAAATACGGAAAGTTTGAAAACGAATGTTTTCTATCAGAGTAATACAACAATCGTTCTCCCAGCATGCATCACTCATTCAATATACCTCACCCGTACCCTTCACCCCGCAACTACACGGAGCTTGGAACCGCACAATACCTTATACTGCTTCTTATATTTTGTTTCTTACAAGTATTTTTACAAAGCGCACCGCTTCTTTAGGTAATAACATAAGGTTCTAGAAGGTTATATTATTACCTGAAGAAGTGGTGCGCACCGCGAAAGTACTTGTAAGAAACAAAGTATAAGAAGCAGTATAAGGTCAACACAAAAAGTTTTTTATAACTAAACAAATAAAAAAAACAATACATTAATATGGAGTCTGCTGCTAAGATGCTATCTAGTAATTTAAATTACTAATAATGATTATAATCATTATTACTTATATTATTAGACAAATAATGAAAATAATGATTACTGAAGGGAACATATGATTACAATTTTTGGCCACCGAGCCCATTGCTTTTTATTAGTTAGAATAATACAGAATTTTATGTACGTATGTAAAATAATATAAAATGAAATTGTAAATAAGAATTATTGTAAATACAATTATCGAAATTATAAATATTAATTAATGTAACTGTGCAATGTTAACTATTATTCATAATAAATTATTAATTAATTACAATATTACTATTACGATTGTAATAATAAATTATCATTTCTAATTTTGTGTTGTTTGTAAATAATGATAATAATAGTAATAAAATTATGTTCACAATTATTAAATTATTGACAGATTAAATTGTTATGTATTTTTTTTAAATTTAATCCTTTAAGATCTCAAGGGCAGATGGGACAAATCGTAGGAAACCGACTCTTTGTGCCTGGATTGATTCTAGGAACATGTATAGATGGTGTTGTGAATAAATGAAGTCGATATAGTTGAACAAATTTTGCTTTATTAATTTTGAATTATCTCACAACATAGATTATTAATTTTTAGTTTTTCTTACGTTTTTTCTTTATTACATGTGTAGTTTATCTTTTTAACAAATCCCTCTCACAACTTTTAAAATTACTATTATTTTAAATATCATTTTAATTTATACCGTGTAGTCTTTGAAATGTGTATGTTAATTTAAATTTTATAACTGGTGTGTGGACCTTCCATCTTGCTTGACGTTTGGTACCACACTCCCCTAATTCCTTTACAAAAATCTTAGTTCTTATTTTCCAGTTTCCTAGCAACGAAACTTTGTTTAAATAAATTAAATACTTTTATATATATTTTAAACCAGCTGAGTTTGTTTATACTCTCGACTAGAGCAAACATAAACAGATTTATCTGTGACTCATTTTCGAATCGTTACAATGGGAGCTCACTTGATTGCTAGCGTAAGGAATTCGGGTGGAGAGGATTGTTTGTAAGATTCCCCCCTCCTATAACCTAGTAGTAGTAATAATACCATTAGTACACGACTCTTCTAAAAATATTAGTCACAAACAATTTCGAATAACTACTGTAGTACCAGGCTCCCTTGCACTTCATCCCCAGCACTAGCAAACAAGTCAGCTCCCAACTATACTGATGTTTTGGTAGCAATTTTTAATATTGTCATCTATCACTTTCCTTCTTCTGTCCATCCGCCACAATTAGATTTCAGAAACTACAAAAGATAAGAACAAACGGTTTCGGATTCGTAATCTACACAAAGCTTAAATTGGGTATGAAGTTCCGGTTTTGACTGGAAGTGCCCCAAAACTTGTAGTCAAGAAATCAAAGTCGGAATTTGGAAACAAAAGAAGTGTCATTAGTTTCCTGTTAAAGAGTAGCCACAGAAATCACTAATGGGTTTTACCTGGGGTCAAAGGTAAGCTTCTTTAAAAATTGTCACCAGCCATGAGATGCCGTCTCCATGAAAGGGATTTTCTTTAATGCCTTTATTAAGACTACTGTACGAGGTGTGGCTATTAAATAACGAGACTGACTTTGTAAAAAATTTTATTTTAATTTTATACATAATGACTTATTGTCACCTTCAATATACACTCCTTCTCTAACCCTACAACGCTCCATGTAAATTTTCCATTGTTGGAAACAGTGCTGGAAGTCATATTCTGTCACCTCCTTCAGGACACGTGCCGCTTTCTCTTTTACAGCTTCCACAGACTCAAATCTTGTCCCTTTTAATGCAGATTTCACCTTAGGGAACAGGTAGAAGTCACATGGTGCAAGATCTGGTGAATAAGGTGGATGTTCTAACACTGAGATGCTGTACTTGGCTAGAAATCTCTTGACAGATAACCTGGAATGAGCTGGTGCATTGTCTTGGTGGAGAACTCATGATTTGTCCTTCCACATTTCTGCGAGTTTTTTCCTTACTCTTTGACATAGTTTAGAAAGTACCTCAAGGAAGCAATATTGATTAATTATTGACCTTCAGGAACCCAGTGAGGTACACGATCCCATGGATATAAAAAAAAACAATCATCATTGCTTTGAATTTTGACTTGCTCATTCGAGCTTTTTTGGCTCTCAGTGAAGTTCAGCTCTTCCAGGGCATGAATTGGCGCTTCGTTTCCGGATCATAAATAAAAAACCATGTTTCATCACATGTTATTATAGTTTCCAAAAAATTTGGGTCATTTTCAATCGCGTACAAAAAGTGTCAGTACAAACATTTTTGCGCGCTTCATTTCAAATATTTTTGAGCGGCACGTGTCCTGAAGGAGCTGACAGAAGATGACTTCCAGCACTGTTTCCAACAATGGAAAATTCACATGTTATAGGGATAGAAAAGGAGTGTATATTGAAGGTGACAATAAGTGATCATGTATAAAATTAAAATTGAATTTTTTATGTCAGTCTCGTTATTTAATAGCCACACCTCATATATTAATACAACCGGCAGTATTTATGATGTACCGACTAAAGATGGGGATAATTTAACATAACAGGATTAATAACATGATAACAGATTACTAAAAACACCCTGTTATTAATAACACCCTGTTAGCTGTTACTTTATAACACCGTGATTCAAAGCTGTTTAATAAACTGATGTACGAATGACGCTTGTCTGACTGTTATAACAGCATAAGACTGTTAAAACAAAATGAAGTTACCAATAACCTTTTTGTCTAATAACACCACTTTTACGTTCAACTACATTATAGTACTGTTATTAATACAAACACAAAATAGCAAATCTTACTGAATCTCTCATGGACACAGAGAGATCACAAATTCATTATGAGATAATGAATTAGTGCCACATGGTGTTGCAAGGCGTTGTGATGCACTTGCTCCCTCTGAGTGTGGTAGACCCATTTAATAAAAGTTGTGGTCTGACATAAACAAAGAAGCAATACGTTTCATTGCTCCTGCTTCTTGTTTATGCTCACCCTTACTTAATACCACTCAATAATACAAAAAAAAACCAGCAGTTAATGAAAGCAAGAAACAGCAAGAAATGAAAATTGATTGTCATATGAAAGAAATAAGATTTTTTAATGATAGTTTACCTGGCAAATTAAGTGACAACAGTACAACCAACTACAGAAAATAGCAAAATATAAATGTATATATTTTAATCCTTAACGTGTGTACGATGCAATCTATTCAATTCAGAACAATAAGTAATCCCAAGATCAAATGAAATGAGGATGATGTACATGGCGTGTAAATGAAGTGTAGTCTTGTACAGACTCAGGCCAACCATTCCTGAGAGAGTGTGGTAAATTGAACCCCAATCATCAAAGTACAACCGGTAACCGCTGCCTAGTATTCATAAATCCATATAAAATAATTACCTTAACTAGGATTTGAACCAGGAACCTTTCTCTGAAAATCAGCTGTTAAACAGCTGGCTTGCAATGTCGAATTAACCTCTAGATCAACTTGGTGAGTCAGCAAAATATATCAAGAGGAGTTTGATAAGTACTATGATATGGTATCTTAAGAATGGTTTGTCCAGTACTTTGGTTTTCAAAGTACGTATTGAAACAATTTATTTTAAATAAAATGATATACTTTTACAGAAATTTGCTAAATAGTTTGGTTTTGAAATATTATGGATGAACATTGATACAAAGATCGGCGATAATCACAGCAGCTGATATTATCGTATATACTCGTTATCATGGATGAAATGTTAATTAACAAATAACACAGTGTAAACCAAACTTGTGCTGTAAAAATTTCCCGTAACCATTAAATAATAATCAAACCCATGAGTATCTGTTCAAGTATCCACATATATTATTTAAGTATTAAATTATTTACATTCGATCTGCTAGTTCCAGGGCTACAAAAATCATTCTGTTTCTTATCACATGGTCAGCCAGTTGTATGACCGACGCATTTAAGAACAGAAGAGGCAGATGTGTAAAAGACACTAGTTGCTGTTATCTCCTCGGAAAGAAATGAATTTCACATAAAGTAAAGCCAGATTCTGTGGTGAATGAAGTGAAAATTTCATTTACAGGGTGGAAGAAAATGGATGCTTTTCGGAGGGCCTGGCATGCTGATAAGCATACTTTTCCACACAGAGAGGTAGGCAATAGTACTTTGGCCTTTTGCCTTTTTACTTTGGCCTTTTGACTTTTAACTTTATAAATAGTCCTTTTGGACTTTTTAAATAAAAACTCCTCGTTTTCATTTAGTAAAACCTGTAGAGGTTCAAACCAGCCTTTCGGCTGTTGACCGAAACAACAATACATATAAAAAAACAATACATTAATCTAATAGTATTTGCTAGTAGGCCAAGTTAAATCATTAATAATGTAATTATTAATTTGGTCAATAACTAAAAATACATTACATTGTTATAAGTTCGTTTATTATGTATTAAACCCAGATCCTGAATGAACCTACGTTTAGGTGTAACAATTCTTTTTCCAGAACAGTTTTCTACGTTTCACCACATACAGTCAGATAGAGATTACTACTTTTGAGCATCACAGACAGAAAAATCAAAAATTTATAACAAAAATTAAACAGATTTCCAATGTATTGCCACTTTAATTACATAACATAAAACTTTATTACTCCATTTGTGAAGCAATGTATAAAAGTAACATGGCAAAAAAATTCCAATAATTAAAACATTATCAATTGATATAAAAATAAAATTAAACAAACAAAAATTACAAAACGAAGAGCAATAATTATTGTTAAAAAGAAAACTTAATATACTGGTGATATTTTAAAACAATAAATACATTAAAAAACCTGCAAATTATACCTTTCAAATAACTAAAACAAATGTAATTATAAACTTATAAAATTAATCAATACATCAGAAAATTTAAAAAAAATGTAATAATCATTTTTATTGCATCAAATAAAGCTACTAACTATAAGTTATATAAAGAGCAACAGAAATTTTTAAAATCTTCAATCACAACTTTCTCTTGCCAATGCAAATAATTAACAATATAACCTAACATTAATAATAAAACATTAGAAATAAACAAAAAAAACTAACCTCAATAAACATAACCTTATTTTAATCATGAGAGAAAGACGCAAAATGAAAATCTACCTCAGTTTGGCTTAAAAATATGGAAAATCACTCTTTCAAGCTAAACTAGGCCCTGTAGAGAAAAATTCTCTGAATAAAAGTTGCAGATCATTCAATTTCCTATAAATCAGATTTTACTTTTTTATCGTAAAATGCATACTAAGGCCGAAATCTTAAAAAAATCGATTTTTTTATGTTTTCGTGAGAAAAAAACAGAAAATCGCTAATTACCGCTAAACTAAGCGTTATACAAAAACATGTTTGAATTAGAAGTTGTAGGATTTTAAATTTTCTACAACTTTAATTATATAAATTTTTGTTCTAAAATGAATATTAAAGCCGAAATCTTAAAAAACAATTGTTTTACGTGAAGACAGCCTCAGCAAGAATTACAGCAAAGATGGCGCCTAACCTATCTTGTAGAGCATAGAAAATTTAGTAAACCAGGTAATTTAAAAAAAATCGTAGGACCAGTTTTTGAGAAAATCGCAAAAAAGTGAAAAATTACACGAATAAACTACTACTTCCAATTGACCGATTTGATGAAAATGAAATGATGAAAAGCAGTAAGTAACTGAATCGTCAAGTTTCAAGTTTGTACGCTGTTCCGTTCTTGAGATATTCTGTTCATACTACACACACAGACCAATCGGTAAAAACATGTTTTTTTGGTTCAAGGGGTCTGAAAACATGTAGATCTGGTGAGAACTCGATTTCGAACAGGGTTATCATAAAAGGTGCGGTTTCAGTAATTCATAGGAAGATTGTAGGGAAATTCTAGATGTTATATTGGTATCTCTGAAAGCCTCCAACCCAAAAGTTTGTTTATAACCTGTTCTAACCTCAACATCAGTTCTTGTATTGTTGTTGCGGCGAGTTTAGTGAGGAACTATGTTCTCGATAAAGATAAAGCAAAGTGTGTTTTATTGATGGCTGAATTAAAATCCGTAATTTTAGTTCAATGTGCGTTCCGACATGAATTTTGAAGAGATCCACCACACAAAAATAACATAACACGTTGGTTTAAACAATGCAAAGAAACTGGATCAGTTAATAAACAGAAATCAACCGGCAGACCAAGTGTACCAGACAAAACGATTGAACTAATTAGACAATCGGCAATTAGAAGTCCTGGGAAGTCCATACATCGTCGAATTAAGTTGAATTAAGTATTCCAAAAAAAAACAGTTCACGAAGGTTTACATAGTCTCAAATTACATGCTTATAAAATCCAGATACTGCAGGAATTGAAACCCAATGATGGTGTAAACCGTTACAATTTCGCCGTTAAAATGTTGGACAGAATAAGTAAAAAAGGAATAATTTTTAGATGATATAATTTTTACAGACTAAGCTACTTTCCATGTGAATGGATTTGTGTTAACAGACACAATTCACGAATATGGGGCCCTGAAAACCCACACACAATTGTTGAGAAACAACGTGATTCGCCTAAAGTTAACGTTTGGTGTGGTGTGATGAAAAATCGCGTAATAGTGCCTTTCTTCTTTGCTGAAAAAAAAATGGAGTTGTGTATCTTGACATGTTAACCAATTATTGGTTTCCTCAGCTAGATGAACTCGAAAACATTCATCAACTTCATTTCCAACAAGATGGCGCTCCCCCACACTTCAGTGCACTGGTAATGGACGCTTTGAACAAAAAATTTGGAGATCGATGGATAGGTCAGCAAGGACCTATGCTGTGGCCTCCAAGGAGTCCAGACCTGACAATTTGTGATTTTTTCTTGTGGGGGTACATCAAAAGCATTGTTTATTCACAAAAAAATTGCGACCTGAACCGCTTAAAAAACAGGATTAATGAAGCAATGGCAACCATAACCGAAGAAATGTTAACGAATGTTTGGAGAGAAGTTGAGTATCGTTTGGACATTGTTGAGCGACTATAGGCGCACATATTGAAATTTATTAACTATGTAAAAAAAACTGTTTGAGACGACAAATTAGATGAATACACAACATTAACTGTAAGTAATTCGGTTTTTTTTTAAACCATGTTCAAAACTGCACCATTCTTTTATGATAACCCTGAACATTCCATTTGTGTTATTTTTTGTCCTTCATTCAGTCGACACCCGCTATATAACGTAGATCGTTTGCTTTGACTACATTTTTGGACCATCTTCTGTCAATATGGACAATTATAGCTGGTAAGTATTATTTTTTTAGTAAGGTTCTGATATATTATACACCTATAATAAATTTTAAAATGCACACAAGTTAAGTCACAGCATCTTTCTATTTTGCTGATACTTATACATTTTTTCTCCTGTTGCACATAAATAACGTTAGCACCATTTCTGGTTTTATTATTTTGGAATCAAACTATTAAATATAAATGTTTATTTCTTTTTTGTGATCCTACTTATCCGTTTGAGGATGGACTAATATTGGAAGCATTACACATTTTAGAAAAAGGTGAGGATACGGAAGGCAATGCAGTGGAAATATTTATTACACCACCTGATGTAGGGAAACGTACCAACGAAGATGAAGATGATGGAGGATAATTTACTGGGATCAATATTGCAAGCTAGGGCAGAAATCAAGTTACCAAACAGACGAGTTATGGCACTAGACGACACAAATTTTGAAATCTGAAAGTAGTGAAAGAATAAGTAAATAGGAAGGACAGATTTGACGTTGAATGCTTAATAGTAACTGCTGCTTCAAAACAGACAAAGTTACTGACACACAAGAACAGGCCGTGTAGTTATTTTCAAACTTTTTGTAGATAACGAGATAGTTCAACAGCTTATACTTGCTAATACTGGTAACTACGCAACATTTCTGAACTGTACAAATTTTTTATAATATAGTCATTATAAAAAAATTACGATCAAAATACAGATAAAATGCAACAAAAATTATGTCCTCCACGGCCTTTCAAAGTAGTGACGGCAAGTGATCATGCTGCTGCCATAGCAGTAATGTGAGCGCCGTTCGTTGCATATATGCAATGAGTGGGCATGAAGTTGCCAACTACGGCAATTAAAAAAAATATTTTTTTCTTGAATAATACTTTAAATGAAACGCTATTTATAACAAACTGTCAAAAAAATCAAATATTTTTGTGGCTCGGCATTTGAGGGTTAATAACATTAACATTTTGCCCATAATAGACAGGTGGAGTGTCAAATTATTTACACTTAATCTGTTCGTTGCAGGGCTAAAATAAATAGTTCTTTTTCTTATCACATAGTCAGCCAATTAAGTGACTGAATCATCTAAGAACAGAAGAGGTAGAGGTGTAAAAGACACTAATCAAAGTCATCTCCTCTGAAAGTAATGAATTTCATTATATAGCCAGACCCTGTGGTGAATGAAGTGAAGGTGTTATTTGCAGAGTAGGAAATATGTGCTTTTCAGAGGGCCCGGCATGCTGATAAGCGTACTTTTCCACTCAGTGAGAAAGGCATGGTAAACCACCTCACTCCTCGTTTTACTTAGTAAAACCTCTACAGGTTCAAACCAGCCTTTCGGCTGATGACCTAAACACAACATTAACATACCATATTATGGTATGTCTCATCATTAATTTTCACATACAATATAATAAACACAAAAAGCATTAAAATTACATTATATCAAATAATACAAATCATATAAAAAGAATAAAAATGAGTTTCATCAGATAGAGAAACGTTTCAGTTTAACAGCACCATGTATTAATAAGAATAAAAATAATCTGGTGTGAAACACTCACACGACTTTCTCTTGCCAATGCAAATAATGAACAATATAACCTAAAATTAGTAATAAAACATAAGAGATAAACAAAAAACTAATCTCAGCAAACATAACCTGATTTTAATCATGAGTGAAAGACGAAAAATGAAAATAATAATAATAAATTCTTTATTTCTGTACATAATTTCATTTACAAATATTAGTATTAATAACAATCGACCTCAGTTAGGCTTAAAAATAATGAAGATCACTTGTTCACGCTAAACAAGGCTCTTTTGAGAAAAATGCTCGAAATAAAAGTTGTAGATCTTTTAATTTCCTATAAATCGGATTATACACTTCTGTCCTAAAATGCATACTGAGGTTGAAATCTTAAAAATCAATTTTTTTACAAATTTTCATGAGAAAAAAACAGGAAATTGCTAATTACCGCTAAACTAAACATTACACAAAAAAATGTTTGAAATAAAAGATGTAGGATTTTAAATTCTCTACAACTTTTATTATATTGGTCCATTATTTTTCCTGTTACTGATAAATAAATGATCTTCCATCATCTATTCAGTACTCAGACTGTTTAATGTTTGCGAATGACATAACGCTTTACAAGGCAATACGTAATAATGATGATACATTATTGCTTCAAAAAGACTTAGATAATGTATTTAATTGGTGTACTCATAACAAACTAATTGTTAGCATGAGCAAGACTAAAACTGTATCATATACGCGTAAGAGAAATCAGCAGTTGGCAGCATACAACATAAACGGTAGCTTACAAGAAAGTGTCAGTTCTATCAGAGATCTTGGGGTAATTTTTCAAAACACATTGACCTTTGATAAGCATATTGAATTGTTAATAAATGATGCGTACTGACTTCAAGGTATTCTCATGAGAAATTCCCTATGCTTTTCTGATACTAATGTAATTTACTATGTTATATTCATCATTAATAAGGAGTAAACTGAAATATGAATCAATTGTATGGCAACCTCATTCAATAGTCGGTAAATTAAAAATTGAAAAAATTTAGAACAGGTTTCAAAGGTATTTGTATTTTAAAAAGCATAAAGAAATATGTCATTAGTCCCTTCCGACTAATGAGCTGAGAAAATCGTTCAATATAATGTCGCTTGAAAATAGATAAGAGTTGAATTCACTCTCACTGATTTACAAAATTTTGAACAATAAAATTGATATACCAGGCGTAATTGAGCACATGTCACTAAGTGCTCCATTATTAAGACCTAGGTTTAACAGATTTTTTTACATTCCTAGAAACAGAATGTTATACCATGAAAATTCTCCAGTAAATAAAATGCTAACACTTTATAATAAATGTAACAATATTATTGATCCTTTTTTTGACAATCAGTCATCATCTTTTACAAAAAAAGTGTGTTCAGTTCTTAAATATTACAATTTATAAGAGACTTTACGATAAATTTGTTAGTAGTATTGACCTTTTTGACAATCAGTTAAAATATAAAACAAAATGTATTCAGTTATTCCTAAATTCAAATTTTTGTTCCACAGCTCCTGTTCTGATATTTTTTCTCTTTTATTTTATTTTCTTTTTTCTTTCTATCTTTAATCTTTTTTTTCTTTTCTTTCTAAATATACTGTAATTTATTCATAAGTGTATATAGTAAATGCTTTGTTTAAATTTTTATGTTTGTTAGTGTGTATTATATTCAATTTTATACCTTTATATTATTACATAATTATATTACTATACTATCATATTAAAATATTATATTCATCAAGTTCATATATTATATTCATCATATTCATATGTTATAATCATCACATTCATATATTACATTGTAGTTATGAAGTTGAAGCATCATTATTGCGTGTTAATGTGTTTTAAGAGAGCAGTATTGGGTTTTACCTATTGTTCTAATTTGCAAACTACTACTTCCGGTTGACCAATTTTAATGAAAATGTTCGTGTCCGGTCCTCTAGTGGTATCTAACTTAAGTTTCAAGTTTGTATAATGTTCCGTCCTTGAGATATTCTGCCCAAACACACCAAGACCAATCGCTAAAAACATGTTTTTAGGGTTCAGGGGGTCTGAAAACAAGTAGATCCGGTGAAAACTCAATTTCGAAAAATCCAACATGAAAATAATACTTCCCTTCCTTAAATTAATATAGGCACGAGAAAGTAAAAATAAGCCAGAACTAACAAATTCAAACCCGAAACTTCTAGCATCTGGCATAGAAAATAGTTGCACTGACATAACACCACGATAGTTGTTGGTAAAAACCAACGAAACATTACCTATAAAAGAGTAGCAAATACGTTAAAAAGTTGAAGCTGCAATAAAAATCCAGTGAATAAGCCTACTTGTAATATTTTAACATTTCTGTGCATCACTGCCTTCCAAAATTGACACACACACCTGTATTTACAGTAAAAGACTTCTGAAATTTTTGAAACTTTTGCTGAAACTTTATAACTGCAGATATTTGAATTATAGCTTCACTCCATTATGTACTTGCAAATCTTTTCTTAAATAATCTGCACAATTAAAGTTTTTATTACAAATCTTGCAATTGTGCAGTCTCTCCTTTTAGTGTATCTGCAAGTGTTCTTTCAAATAACCTTCCTGAATAAAGTTTTTATTGCAAATCTAGCAGTCGTAGCCTTTCTCCCCAGTGTGTAAAGCATGTGTACTTTTAAATTACGTGCACAATTAAAGTTTTTATTGCAAATTTTGCAACTGTACGGTTTCTCGCTAGCGTGTGTATGCATGTGTTCTACCTGCCTTAATAAAGTTTTCATTGCATATCGTACAGTTTTACGGTTACTCCCCAGTATGTATAAGCATATGTCTTCTTAAATTACCTGCCTGACTAAAGTTTTTATTGCAAATGTTGCAAATGTACGGTTTCTCCCCAGTGTGTATAAGCATGTGTACTTTTAAATTACATGCCTTAATAAAGTTTTTATTACAAATCTTGCAACTGTACAGTTTCTCTCCAATGTGTATATGCATGTGTTCTTTTAAATGACCTGCCTGAATAAAGTTTTTATTGCAAATCGTGCAGTTGTACGGTTTCTTCCCAGTGTGTATATGCATATGTATTCTTAAATTACCTGCCTGAATAAACTTTTTATTGCAAATCTTGCAAATGTACGATTTCTCCCCAGTGTGTATATGCATATGTTCTTTTAAATGACTTGCCTGAATAAAGTTTTTATTGCAAATCGTGCAGTTGTACGGTTTTTCCCCACTGTGCATATGCATATGTACTCTTAAATTACTTGCCTGAGTAAACTTTTTATTGCAAATCTTGCAAATGTACGGTTTCTCCCCAGTGTGTATACGCATGTGTTCTTTTAAATTACCTGCCTGAATTAAGTTTTCATTGCAAATATTGCAGTTGTATGGTTTTTCTCCAGTGTGTATACGCATATGTACTTTTAAATAACTTGCCTGACCAAAGTTTTTATTGCAAATCGTGCAGTTGTACGGTTTCTCCCTAGTGTGTATACGCACGTGTTCTTTTAAATGATCTGCACGATTGAAGTTTTTATTACATATCGTGCAGTTGTACGGTTTCTCCCCAGTGTGTATACGCATATGTACTTTTAAATAACTTGCCTGACTATAGTTTTTATTGCAAATTTTACAACTGTATGGTTTCTCCCCAGTGTGTACATGCATGTGTACTTTTAAATGACCTGCCTGAATAAAGTTTTTATTGCAAATCGTGCAGTTGTATGGCTTCTCCCCAGTGTGTATACGCATGTGTACTTTTAAATCTTTTGCACAATTAAAGTTTTTATTACAAATCTTGCAGCTGTACTGCTTCACTCCAGTATGTGTACGTAAATGTCTACTTAACAGAGACCTAGAACTGAAATATTTCTCACAAGTACTACAACTAAAACGTTTACACATGTCTGATAACTTTGACTGAGCAGTCACATTACCAGTCAATATGGCCATCTTTTGAACAACCACACTTTCATTCAATCCAACAGTGCTCTCACAATTTTCTAGTTTTAATTCAGATTTTGATTCGCTCCTGCCACTGTCATTATTTTCAGTATTAGTTATTTTAGGAATTATTTTGTTACATTTATTCACATGGCATATTAAATTCTCCTTTTTAAGAAATACTTTACAACAACCATCACATACAAATATCCCTTCTAATGTACAATCATGTCTTTCATATGCAAGATTGTTGTAGAAAAGATTGACACAAATCAAACAAGACTTGTACAACTCCTTAACTTTCATCAAAAATAAAATTTTCTTATGTTCACGTAACTTTTTTATACATGCAGTACAGTGGATAATGATATCATTCTTGTTTTCACACACAATCGTACATTGTTGACACAAGATACAGACTTGTGAGGCGGTTCTGTTTGATAAGAGTCCTTCGACTGGGGTTTCATCAGCCATCTGCGAACAAAAATCACAAAAGCAAATTAATCTCAGAAAATTTCATTATGTAATGGTAATTTTTTAACAGCAACTTACACATCCGATTTGTAGAACCACTAATTCTGGCTATATGTACCAACTGACAATATAAAGAAACTCATCTTAACTTTCATTCATTGCATTTGCCAATCACCGCTTTCATATCCCCTACAAACCTACGTAAACATTCTAAAGGTTAATTTTTGTAACGAAAGCGCTGGGAAAAATGCGCGTCTGCATCGGAATAGTCTGGTTTAAACTCCAATATGAAGTGTTTAGCCCACTACGCGAATACAAAATTTATACCACGATCCTTAAGTTTTCAGCAGATAGTTTTGCGCAGGCTATAGGCATGACATTATAACATTATTATACTATCATATAATTGTATTATTGGTGTTAATTTCTCAATAATTTTTTTGCGGATCTTTTAAAAATTTACCTGCTTTGCCTCTTATGTCCTCAACAAATTAGAAAGAACTTGACGCATTTGCTTACCAAAATTTTGTTACCTAATTTGGACATAATCCTTGCACTAAAGAATAAATTTACAAAACTAATTTAAACACACTACACTAACATTTAATTATAATTTAACTACAGTGCTAAGAATTTCTAACATTTTTATTTTATTTTACAAGATATGTTATTAAAGAATAAATACACATTAAAACACTAACATAAAATCT
Source organism: Catonia carolina (assembly GCA_035578175.1). Classification (NCBI taxonomy): domain Eukaryota; kingdom Metazoa; phylum Arthropoda; class Insecta; order Hemiptera; family Achilidae; genus Catonia; species Catonia carolina. The sequence goes on from JAQMRL010000011.1 coordinate 26,253,267, forward strand.
GGTGTGAAACACTCACACGACTTGGTCTTACCAATGCAAATAATGAACAATATAGCCTAAAATTAGTAATAAAACATTAAAAATAAACAAAAATCTAACCTCAAAAACATAACCTTATTTTAATCATGACTGAAAGACGCAAAATGTAAATCTACCTCAGTTCGGCTTAAAAATACATAAAATCACTCGTACACTAAACTAGGCTCTGTAGAGAAAAATGCTTGAAATAAAAGTTGTTGTTAGAACTTTAAACTCGCGGGCTTCCCTCGCATTCGACTAATGCCGCCGCTTACTTGCAGCTGACCGGTATCTACACGAACCAGGCTTTCCGATAAGAAGAGTTGTCTTTTGGAACGAGTACGGAACGTACACAGTCTACTAGTTACCTCGCTCCATGCCAGTACAGGTAACTAGAATAATAATTAGGATTTACAGTCCATTTAAATTTATGTTCGTAACCTGGCTTTATGGACATAGTTTTTTGATCATCCGCGGCCGGATTCGAAACCAGTCTATTAAAAAGTTTTTAGTCGTCCGCGATCGGGTTCGAAACCAGTGTTTCGGTTATCCACGTCCGGATTCGAATTCAGTGTATTGCATATCAGTGTATACCCTCAATGACTAGTATTGTATTTTTTTAGTACTGTTCGTTTGGGAAGCCCGAATACGCGAGCCGTATTTTTTCGTATATGGAAACTAAGTTATTCACAATAAAAAGGAAAGGTATTTTTATACTTAAATACATGTACGTAAGTAATGTTTAATTACAACATTCGTTTAGAGACTTACGTCGTCAACTTAAAAACTTTTTTATTATTTTATACACAAGTTTATAAGTCATTTTCTTGGGTTTAAATAATTATTTCCTTTTTTATATTATGTAAAAACATTCGTGCAATATAAAGAAATTATTTTGGATATTATTAAATGGTCACAGTATTAATATCATAATAATATCATATCAATATCACCAATCTTGTCTAAGCTGTACAAGGAAGTTTGTGTACGCATCGGTACATTTTCATAAACCGGTTTTTTCAAGCCCGATTGTAAAGCATTTACAGAATATCCTTATCAACGATTTCTTATCTCAACAAATTATTAATTGTGCCGGCCGCATTGGCACAGTTGGTAACGTGCTCGCCTCTCATCATGCGGTCCTGGGTTCGAATCCCACTCAGGCACGGCATATTTTCATACGTTACAAATAATCATTTCATCCTCATTACACACAGTTACACCCCAACGTCGTCGCTAATGACCTTTGATGTTGATGCGACGTTAAATAAATTAAAAAAAAAAAATTATTAATCGCAACGATCATATGAAAACGATTTACTTTCAACGATTCTACAAATTCATTAAATTTATTAAAATAAGATAATTTTAATAAATACGATTAATTAAAAATTTATTCTGATACATTTATAGTACAATTTAAAATGTTGTTTATAACCGAGTATTGAATATCTATTTATTAGATTACAATTTATTACTACAGTTTTCAATCAATTTATTTTTATTTTTGAAACTATATTTATTACATTTAAACCATATTTAATTCAAATTAAAATACTAAATTTATTTACTATCAAGAAATATAAAAATTTATTTTAATTTCAATTGCCTTCAAAAATGGCTGAAAAATTAGAAGTCGCCTTAAAAGGGGCAATATCACGTCGGGAAAAACTTTTCCGCCGAATCCAAAGCTTACATGATTTAATAGCGCAACTTTCGGATCCAATTAAATTGGACGAGTTCAAAGTAAGATTTGAAAATTTAAAGGAAACCTTTAACCAATTTGAATCCACACAAGAAGAGATTTACTCTCTTTCCGTTAAGATAAATAAAGATTTGAGTTCAGACCCGACAGTCGCTTCAACTACGGCATTTGAAGAATTGTATTTCAAAACAATTGCTGCTTATAAAATATATTGTAGTCCAGTTGAGATTTCTGTAACCGAGCCCAAATCAGAAAAGAAACTTGTTCGTCCCCGTTTACCGGAAATTAACCTTCCTAGATTCGATGGGACTTTAACTAAGTGGATTCCATTTTATGATAGTTTTGTCTCTCTCATTCATAATAATAGTGGGCTTACAGCAATTGAAAAGTTTCATTATCTGTTATCTTGTTTATCTGGTCCTGCATTAGCAATAGCTCATTCCTGGCAAATTACCGATGCCAATTATGATATAGTATGGAGATCACTTAAGAGCAAATACCATAATAAGAGAGTGTTGGGAAACGGCTTACTCGATGCGGTTTTCAACTATCAACCAAGAATTACAGAATCAGCTGCATCGTTATCTCATTTTTTATCTAATTTTTGTGAACAAGTTACTGCACTAAAAGCAGTTGGTATACCAGATTTAGCAGATTTCATAATCTTATTTGTTGCCTTACGAAACTTGCCGCATCAAACCCGAAAACAATTCGAGATGCACCATAGCAGTGTTGACATTCCGACCTTTGAGTTATTAGCGGAATTCCTTCAAAATCAGTCTCGAATTCTAGAAATTTCGGAACCATCAATTTGGACCGGAAAATCTTCGAATAAGTCTGTCAAACCATCAGCATTGTCACCTGGCAACAAATTTACGAGTAGCAACACGATCAGACCTCGTCCTTATAATCCAGTCTCGACTCATACGTCAGCCGTAGTTAAACAACAAACACAGAAAATTCATTGTCCGGTGTGCAGTCAGCCTCATACCGTTTTCAAATGCCCAAGTTTTCTTCGCCTAGGTTTGCCTCAACGCAAAGAGCAAGTTACAAAATTGAAGCTTTGTTTTAATTGTTTGAAAAGTTCGCATCAGATCGCTGCGTGCCCTTCAAAAACAAATTGTTTAAAATGCGGTGGAAGGCATCATTCATTTTTACACTTTGAAACCACTGTACCAGAATCTATCCTACCTGTAATCAATACTCCCGATCAGCCGAATAATTCAACTTCAGTCATTCAGAATAATACTTTAGCATCTTCTGTTAGAGCCAATGACTTGACTCCGTGTCACTCTAATGTGAATACGGACAAGGCAAAACATTCAATTTCAGTTGTCCTCGGCACAGCAATTATCGGCATAAGGGACGCAAATAATACTTTTCAATACGTACGCGCACTTATTGATTCCGCGGCGCAAACCTCTTTCATTACGTCATCGTGCGCCTTGCGCTTAGGCCTACCGCATAAAACGTGCAATATTTCTGTCGCTGGCTTAGGCCAGAACAAAATTTTTGATGCAAAAGGAATAGTTACGTGCCTTTTCAAACCAAGGGACTCTGATCAACCTCAGTTCAATACTGAAGCTATTATATTGCCGAAGATAACGTTAGACATGCCCTCTACAAAGATTCCAGAATCAGCCTGCAATCATTTTAAACATCTGTTCTTGGCAGATCCCAACTTTGATAAACCTGCTGAAATAGATTTCCTGATTGCTGGAGATATATTTCCTTATGTTTACGATGGCCAGACTATAACTACGCCTACTGGTCTTTCAGCAATGCACAGTGTCTTTGGCTGGGTAGTTACAGGAAAGATACAGGCTCTCAAACCTCCAACTACTTTGATTTCAACTTGTTTGACTTCATCCAATAGCTCGTTAGATAACTCGTTGAAAATGTTCTGGGAAACAGAAGAAATTCCACGCCAAGTTCCTCCAAACCCAGAAGATACTCTTAGTGAAGAAATGTTTTTAGCTCATCATTATCGAGAACCAAGTGGACGCTTTGTAGTTCCAATGCTTTTAAAGCCGTCTGTGCAAGAGTTAGGAGAGTCATTTGAACTAGCACAATCAAGATTAAGATCAACTCAACGCCGTTTGGCTCGTCAGCCTGATCTTAAAATTGCATACCAAGAATTCTTAAACCAGTACGAATCTCTTGGTCACATGGAAAAGGTGCCACAAAGCCTTTCTCCAAATGGAAAGTTTTCCATTCCACATCACTGTGTGATCCGTGAAGCTAGCACGTCGACAAAACTCCGAGTAGTTTTTGACGCTTCTTTCAAGACCACTTCTGGAAAGTCGTTAAATGATGTGGTTTTCACTGGACCTAAGCTACAGCGAGACATCACGGAAATTATTATTCGATTCAGACTTCATCCTTTCGTTCTAACAGCGGACATAATCAAGATGTACAGGATGATTCAAATCCTTCCAGAAGAAAGAAAATATCAACATATTCTCTGGTGCGAATCTCAAGAACAATCGATACAAGAATTTGAGCTCCAAACGCTAACATATGGTGTAGCAGCAAGCCCGTTCCTAGCGTTGCGGGTATTGAAACAGTTATCTCAAGATGAACAACATGTCTACCCTCAAGCTGCTGCTGTGCTACAAGAAGAAACTGGCGCAGGAACATTGGAAGAAACCTTAAAACTACGTGACCAGCTCATAAATCTTTTAGCCCGGGGAGGATTCGAATTACATAAATGGTCTAGTAACAACCCTGCTTTGCTACAAGATATTTCAAAACAATTCATAGAATCATCAGTGCCTCTAGACTTGGAGAGTCAGCATGTAATGAAAATATTGGGGCTACAATGGACACCTTCATCAGATACTTTCTCTTACCAAATAGAGCTAACCACTGCAACACCTACTAAACGATCTATTCTTTCTCAGATTGCGCGCATTTTTGACCCTCTGGGATGGCTAACCCCAGTTATTATGCGAGGGAAGTGCCTACTCCAGCAACTTTGGCTGTCAGGCCTAGACTGGGATGATCCTGTTTCATCATCTTTAGAAAAGGAGTGGCGGAAGATAGCAAGTAGACTAGAATTACTTTCAGAAATAAAAATCAACCGATTTGTCCTCACTGAAGAGCACTTCAGTTATTCTATCGCCGGATTTTCGGACGCTTCAGAAAAGGGTTATGGTGCAGTCATCTATCTATTGGTGCAAGACTCACGTTTTACCGTTAAATCATCATTAACAATTGCAAAATCTAAGGTTGCTCCATTAAAATCAGTGTCTATACCTCGGCTAGAACTCTGTGGAGCTCTACTTCTGTCTCGACTTTTCAATTTCACGCATAAGTTATTATCAAGCAAACTTAATTTTAAAGAAAATTTATTTGTTTACTGACTCCAAAACCGTATTATCCTTGTTGAAAGCTTCACCACATCTACTCAAAACATTCGTAGCTAATAGAGTTTGTGAAATACTTGATCTATCATCGCCAAAATCATGGAAACATGTGTCATCTGAAGATAATCCTGCTGACCACGCTTCACGTGGGATTTATCCAGAAGATTTAGTTTGCAACTCGTTATGGTGGTCAGGACCTGCATGGCTGACTACTCCAGTAGAACAATGGCCTTCACAAAACATCGATCTGAACACCTTAGACAACCTTGAAGAATGTAAACCATCTGCTATGGTTATAAGCGCAAGGAGTGAAGAGTTAGGACCATTAATTACGAATTTACTGCACGAGGTTTCATCCTTTTCCCGGCTTATTAGGATAACAGCCTGGTGTTTCCGCTTTATCAGCATCCTTCAGACCGGCAAGCGAGTGAACTCCAGCCTTACAGCTGAAGAATGGCACAAGGCTTTAAATTTTTGGATTAAAGAAATTCAGCATCAATATTTTAAGTCGGATATAAAATCCCTACAAGCGGGCAAGAATGTTTCAGCATACCTTCAGAGGCTCAGTCCCTTCATTGACCTGTTGGGTTTCGTCAGGGTGGGGGATAGGTTACGCCATGCTGACCTGCCCGCTCAAACTAAACATCCAATAGTCTTTCTGAAAGAAAAGTCTCCTGTTCTTCATTGGCGGCTTGGACGAATTGAAGATACCCATCCTGGGAAAGACAATCGAGTGAGAGTGGTGACAGTACGAACTACCCAAGGCAGTTTCCGTCGACCGGTAGTCAATATCGCTCCACTACCTACAGCCTAGACCATTCTTTTGCCATTGAAAAGAAATTTTGTTTTATTTAGTTTTTTTGTGTACATAGTTTTCCTTTCCTCAATAGTTTTTGTTTTATATATATATATATATATTTAGTGTGTGAACTGAAAACCCCTTGCAGTTGTTTTGGTGGGGGGTTTATGTTAGAACTTTAAACTCGCGGGCTTCCCTCGCATTCGACTAGTGCCGCCGCTTACTTGCAGCTGACCGGTATCTACACGAACCAGGCTTTCCGATAAGAAGAGTTGTCTTTTGGAACGCGTACGGAACGTACACAGTCTACTAGTTACTTCGCTCCATGCCAGTACAGGTAACTAGAATAATAATTAGGATTTACAGTCCATTTAAATTTATGTTCGTAACCTGGCTTTATGGACAGTTGTAATCTTTTAATTTCCTATAAATTTTATTACATAAACTTTTGTCGTAAAATGCTAAGGCATACTAAAGCTGAAATCTTAAAAAATCGATGTTTTTTCATGTTTACATAAGAAAAAAAACAGAAAATCGCTAATTACTGCTAAACTAAGCGTTATACAAAAAAATGTTAAAAATAAAAGTTGTAGGATTTTAAATTCTCTACAACTTTTATTATTTCCATTTTTGCGCTAAAATGCAATTAACCCTTTCACTGCCAAGTTATAAAACCGTGGGTTAACCCTTACTTGCCTGGAAGCCAAATATCACCCATTCGTCATCATCGTTCTTTAAACTCAAATATCTTCGCAACTATTCATTATATTCTAACGGGATTAGTTTTATTAAATTGAAACTTTTTTCTTCTTTCATTTGATATATCTTGCATATTTGTACGATGAAAATTGACGACGTGGTGTTACGCGAAAATTTTTTTTTTTTTTTTTGAACAGCCAGTACTAAAATTTGAACGTTTTTATCCATAACTTTTCAACAAAAAACCGTATTTGTTTGGGAATAACATTATCAGTTAATTTAAAATGTAACAATCGAAATCAATAAATTAAAAGTGCCGGCGACAAATTTTATGACCCTAAAATCGAACAAAGAAGGTTAACACTACCCGTCTCGTCTACCCCTCGATTAAACCTCTCATTTAGCGTCAAAATAAACGATAACAAATTTTGATTTATGCAATCCTGTTTAGAAAAGGATAATACACAAAGCAACAGGTGCAAAAGAGATAGAACTTGCATAGAAGACAAGTAAATAAAAATTGAAAAGACACCACATTATTTTTAGGTGGTTTTTTGCCATTTCTTTCATCTAGCATGTTACTTTGTTGAACAAAAAGTGTGATATCTTTTGAAAGCGTCAATCAATTTGCAATATCTAAAAATTGTTTTTTTCGCAATGAATTGCTTTATTTATGTATATATATAGCTAAAAATATTTTTTACTGATTTTGTGACACTTTTTTGTACTAAAGTGATATTACTAAAAGAAAATATTTTTTCTTAAATTTCAATTTTTATTCTGGTCGTAAATGAAAACGGAAAAAATTGGTTTTAACGTTGTTCTAATAACAAATTCTTTAAAAATAATTAGTAATTTTTTGAATTTTTTAGAAATGAAACTGAATGAAATACAAGAGTTTTTATTAGGCGTAAAATGACAGTCCGCGTGATCGTTAAAAATCTCCGTTCTAGTCGGATTAAACCAGTGAGCCCGGTTTTCTTTAAATATTTTTTTGGATGCATCTTAAGTTTTTAAACATTTTAATCTTTACTAGTTTTATTAATTAAACTTATTTCTTTGTAGCAGATTTATTAAAATTTATATTAGATTTATTCCACTATTTGTATCACTAAAATCATGAATAACATGAATAAATTTATTGGAAACCTACTGGTAGCTTTCCCAAGTAGGTCTAACCTTTTTACGTCATTTGGGTAAAGGTTTAATAACACTAGATTGTTCTTCCATGTCACAATCACTATCACTTCGGCTAAATCACAATCGGAGAGGAATAAAACAAAACAATATCATTATCGGCGCCATTTCGTGTTTACAAACAAAACGGGCCGCGAAGAAATGAAAATATCTCTTTACTACGTACTTGATTTTGTCGACAAAGAAAAAAAAGATAACAGTAAATGCGTAAATAAAGTTGGTAACACTTACTGGAGGCAATTCAAACACTTTCAATGCCAATCGAGTTAAATCGTGTTTGGCAATACGATTTAAAACTTCGAAACGAGTTAAATCGTGTTTGGCGTGTAAGCATGGTAAGCCCACTACGTGTATACTCGTGTTTGGCAGTAAAAGGGTTAAAGTCGCAATCTTACAAAAAAACAATGTTTTTACGAGAAAACCTCCCCAAGAATTTCAGCATACATGGCGCTTACCTTATCTTGTAGAGCATAAAAAATTTAGTATATGAGGTGATTTTAAAAAAAAGTTGTAGGAGCCGTTTATTAGAAAATCGCATATTCTGTTCACACATCAATCGCTAATAACATGTTTTTTGGGTTCAGAGGTCTGAAAACGTGTAGATCCGGTGAAAACTTTATTTCAAAAAATCAAAATGAAAACAATACTTTCCTTCCTATATACTCGTATAGGCACGAGAAAGTAAATAAACACACATTCTTGGTTAAGCAGAAAACTATATCTTAACAAAGCAAACCGTACATAAAATCTCCCAGCAATGGAAACTGAAACATTGTAAAACAAACACACAAAATGCATGTGGGAAATATTTTTTCTGGTCTCGCATCTGACTGTCTGCAATTCCTGCTAATGCAGATGGTGGATAATGATAATAAAAATCTGGTGTGAAACTCTCACACAACTTTCTCTTGCCAATACAAATAATGAACAATATAACCTAACATTAGAAATAAACAAAAACCATAACCTTATTTTAATCATGAGTGAAAGACGCAAAATGAAAATAAGCCTCAGTTTGGCTTGAAAATACGGAAAATCACTCTTTCACGCTAAACTAGGCTCTGTAGAGAAAAATACTCTAAGTAAAAGCTGCAGATCTTTTAATTTCTATAAATTTAATTATGTAGACTTTCGTCGTAAAATGCATACTAAGGCCAAAATCTTAAAAAACCGATTTTTCACAAGTTTTTTTGAGAAAAAAACAGACAATCGCTAATTACTGCTAAACTAAGCGTTATACAAAAAAATGTTTTAAATAAAAGTTGTACGATTTTAAATTCTCTACATTTATTACAAAAATTTTTGCCCTTAAATGCATACTAAAGCCGTAATCTTAGAAAAAAACAATTTTTTTACGCGGAAACAGCCTCACCAAGAATTTTAGCAAACATGGCGCCTACGTTATCTTGTAGAGCATAAATAATTTAGTAAACCAGGCGATTTTAAGAAAAATCATAGGACCAGTTTTTTTAAAACATCGCAAAAAAGTTAAAAATTACACGAATAAACCACTACTCCAGTTGACCGATTTTGATAAAAATGTTCGTGTCAGGTCTGGTAGTGGTGTCTAACTTAAGTTTCAAGTTTGTACGATGTTCCGTTCTAGAGATATTCTGTTTACGCACACACACACACACACACACACACACACACACACACACACACACACACACACACACAGACCAATCGCTAAAAACATGTTTTTTTTGGGTTCAGGGGATCTGAAAACATGTAGATCCGGTGAAAACTCAATTTCAAAAAATCGACATGAAAACAATACTTTCCTTCCTATATATTCATATAGGCAAAAGTAAAAATGAGGAAGAAAAATGCCAGACCTGACCAAGAATCGAACCTGGGACCAAATCAAATCTTTTAGGGAAATGTTTTGTTATTCAGGTATGTCTATGAATTTATTAAACGTATTAATACATCATTATACTTATTATTTAAACATTTGTTTTGCACAGACCTAAGCGCTGTTTACTAACACTAAAATTATTAAACAGCACACCTATGCCTACAAAATACTGCGGTTGTTGTCACTTTTCAACAACACTGACTGTACAACTAACAGTAGGTCGGAGAGTATGCAGGGTCAAAGTCAAGTATAGTCCGTTTTTTGTTAGTTGAGTCCTGCTGTAAACAAACTGCGTATGTGTTAATCCCCTGTAAATACACAACACACAAACACGCGTGGCCTTGGGTGAACTCTCTGCAAGCTAAGCGGTGAAAAAAAAAAACAAAACACCCACTCATTACATTCTGTCAATTTAATCATCAGTGGTATAATGTAATAGGCCTAATAATAAAATTATAATGGTTTTGTCATTTTTATACACAAATTATTTTCATTTCATATGACTATCAGTTATTTATAGATTGGTGTAATCAAAACAAAACAAATCTTGTAGTATTTGAGTCGGTCACATTTTGGAATATGTAGTGTGTGATGTCTTCATGGTTTAGTGTGTGATTTGATGTAAAATTTTATTTATTCACATCAATTTTCGTATTTTTCTTTGTTTTTGGGGTGTAAATGTGTGGTTGTGTATGTGATTGTGCGACAACAGATGTATTGACGATGGCGGACAAACCTTCTTTTTCCAGAAGTAATATTAAACATACAAATCGGAAACTTTTACGAAGCAGAGAAAAGACAATTGCAATTAATGTTTTCAATAAGTTTACTAATAAATATCCTAACCTATAAATTAAAGAAATAGAATCAATTACTGCTGAATTTACTGTTGTATCTTGTTCAAGTGTTCACAGAGTAGGAAAAAAATTTAAACAGAGTGATGTTTTAAAAACCTCAGTTAAAAAAAGAAAACATAAAACGCCTGCTTTAGACAAATTTGATATCAACAAAACTGTTTTAAGACTTATTATTCATCAATTTTCCTTTAGAAATGAGTTACTTACTTTAAATAAGATTTCATCAGTTGTCACTAATGGTCCTGATTTACCCAACATTAGTCGATCCACTCTTCATAAACTAATTCTACCTATGGGGTTTAAATTCAATAGCAGATTCAATAGTTTTTCGTGTGAAAGTATGCAACAGCATGAAAGGTACGAGCGGGCGTAGTGTAAGCAGAATTTTTTGAACACTGTTCTGTTCGTTCCACTCGCCCGGTGGCTTGTTTACGCTGGGACTCAACTAAGAAGAAAACGTACTATATGCAAATGCATAGCCCAGCGTTCACAGCAATTGGCTAGGCTTATAATACCATATCACTGAATTGTTGGTACAGATTTGATTTTCTTGGTCAAGAAAAAAAAATCAGGAATAAAATATACATATGCCAATGAAAATCTATTTCAAAATAAGAAACATTCACCACAATGTAATATGAGAAAACATTGAGAAGTTTACAATTAGCACTTTGGTTTGGCTAATGGACATCCTGTAGTTCAATTTGTAATAGGAATGGATAAAAAGCATCTACAACCAGTTACCGGTGTACGTGATGCACAACTCCAATATTTGGCAATAACCGAGAAACACAAGTAACTATGATTGTTTCATGTGTGTGCTCCTAAAATTATCATTTTATGGATCTTGTTGGGGATAAAACGAGTGGAGATACCTGACTTCTTGGTTTACTAGGAATCTCATAATTTCGTGGTTAATAGCATAAAAATACCATTACATAAATTAAATCATATATAAAACTTAAACTATAAACCAACTTGATTAATAATAAATTTCTATATCGAATAACCAAACGATCACCTACCCACAACACTTGCTACCACCCACTTGCCAAATTAATTAAATCAGAACCAGTCTCATAATGATGCTATTTCGAATGGTCAGACAGTCCCCATTCACATATTCAGGTATTGACTGACTCACTACAAAACAAAGGCACTAACTGTTTTTATACCTGCAATCTAATTGATCCCTTAACATTTAAAATCCTTCGAACACTTTCTACTATTTTCAATTTCTTAGAAAAATATCTTATTCATCACAATTCACAATCTATCTATTCACTATGGGATGCCGGCCGCATTGGCGTAGTTGGTAACATGCTCGCCTCTCATCATGCGGTGGTCTTTAGTTCAAATTCCATTCAGACACGGCATATTTTCGTACGTTACAAAAATCATTTCATCTCTCACAATCTGCATTAGCAGTAATTGCAGACTAGGCGGACGTTAAAAAAAAAAAACAATTCACTATCCTTGTTCAACATACTCCACTCCATACAATACACAATTCTTACAATAAATAACCATTTCTGGAATAATGGTAAATTATTTTCAGTAATAGTTCCACAACAAATTCACTATAATTTCATTCATTTCTTTAACCTTTTTAGTGCCAAGGCCTATTTGCATTTTAGACGTGAAAAGTGCCAAGCAGAAATTGTAAGAATTGTAGTTTCAGAAAAATAATCATATAACTCAAACAGTTTCAGCAATTTTGATAATCTTTTTTTTTCATTTTCTTAACAATAAACTGAGGAATCCTCTAACTGTAATGACATTTCCATTTACTCAATCGCAGTGCAACCTCAAAATTTGAGAATTTGAAAAAACCATTAACAAAATTTCAGTTTCACATCAAAAAAAGGATATTAGTTTAATTTTATTTACAATTAGTTCACTTTAAAGGTCTGAAAATTCTGAGAAAAATGTATATTTAATGGTTTTATACATGTAATTTTGGAGAAAATTATGTTATGTCTAAGGTAAGTAAGAAAAATGAACAAAGCAAAAATAACCTACAAAACTGCTCATTCATGACGCGTTCAGAATTTTATAAATAACTTCAGAACAAATTAAAAACTAAAGACATATAGTACACTAGCGGGTCCCGCGTGGCTTCGCCCACGCAAACGTAAACAAAGAATCAGCTGTTTAAGTATACTCTCTGTATTTCTTATGGGAAGGTATTTTTGCGAATTCTACCATTTAAAATAAAAATTCTGCAAAATCCTTTCTTAGCGACAGCATAGAAAAACTTAAGTTGATCTATAAATCTTTTATATAATAGATAGCTCCCCGTCGTGGCTTCGCCCATGCAATTTTAACGCTACGATTCTGTATTTTAATTTGCTAATAACTTAAGTCACAAATATAATTTTTTTGAATTACGTATAAAGAACGATTCACACATATCAGTCTCGTCACCGTTCCGAAACGGAACCAATACGGCCACTCGAAGTCAAAAATGATGACAGTATTCACACGTGTACGTCAGTTTTCCTTTCGTCAAACTCCATTCAGTCATTTTACATAGAGACAAATACATCCGTAAAAAACAAAATATCGTCGAGAAAAAATATCATTTTGACGGTTCGGTGACGGCGACAATACTGACGCGCCGGTTTTGGGACGGTGCTGGTGCTCAGTGTAGACAATGTCATTAATTTTTCAAAAAAGAATATTTTTCTGTGACTGACACTTGTCTTCTCGGAATTACAGAACTGAGACGGGACGTGGACGGATGTGTGTAAATCGACCCTTATGGTAAAAAAATAAAAAAGAGGGATTATAGTAGCATAATGCCTGAATTTACATGAATAACTGTTGTTTTATTTTAATTTAAGTTAGATTTAAGAAAATAACTTTACCGTATGCATTTTACTGAATTGGTTGAGACACATTTTTTTTTAAATTAAATTTTAATTGTTCGGTTGCAAAAATCATTTTTACAATGTCAGTCAAATACATTATTGTGACCTAAGCAATGAAATCCGTATCTTGAATAATAAGTAATAATACTATAAAGCATTAAAAACATATCACTTATTATACTAATTACAACAATTCTGGAATTAATTCTGGTTAAAATGTAAATCCAGTGTTAGGTTAAACACTACGTACAGTACAACATCCGGAGTGACAAAAGTAAACCATAGATTAAAATCGTTGTTAAAGTCAATTTAACTTCTGGGAAAATGGCTATAGTTTTGTAGTTGATCTGCTATTTACACGTACGATAAGAATGTATATACTGGATGCAACGGAATATGCCTATGGAGGGGGTAAATGTGTGTCGGAGAAAAACCAGTACATAAGCGTAGCGCTTCGCGCTGACCCGCATCCTCGCATCAGTGGGGGGGGGGAATTTTTGCGATTTCTTCCCTTTAAAATCAAAATTTTGCAAAATCCTTTCTTAGTGCGCGCTTACACAACATAACAAAGCTATCTTCCAAATTTCAAGTCTCTAGCGTCAGTAGTTTCGGCTGTGCGTTGATCTATAAATGAATCACCCAGGATATGGTTGTCCTTTTATATAATAGATTTGTTTTTGGAAGAAGCTTGTAAGGGGAGGGTGAGTAGGTAGAGTAGGGATATTTTCAAAGGGGCAATTGTTGTCTCCTTCTCACTTAATGATCATTCTCTCTCTTTCTAACTGTATACTACTCTGTTACAACTACTACGCTAGACTAAAAACTAGTTAACAACTTAATATTTTCTGTTGTCTTTTGCCTTTCTCCATCTGAATCCCATATCTTTAATAATTTTCCTCAGCGACCATTTACTTCCTTTGAAATTAATTTTCTCCCGCAAAACAAGGAGTAACAAATTCAAAGTTGGCCATTCAGCGTTTGTTTTATGAAAATCATACATTGTTCTTCTCACAACGCACTTATCAAAATCGTCCACTTCACTCTTTACTTTCCGTCTCATTCTTTTCTTATTTGGTGTTCTGATTAGCACATCAGAGTTTTTTCTTTTTTCTTTCAAAATTCTTTAAACTGTACTACGCAAAATCCCCATAGCTCTGGCTACACGATTTTGCACATCGGTCAGTAAAATTGGTCCGTTTTGTTCAGCTTCTTTTTTCATAAAATTGTATACACTGACTATATAGTCCCTAGCCTGACCGCGTATTACCTGCCTTTTCCGTATTACACTAGCACTCGGGCTCGAATTTTCACTACTACAACTAGGTTCCATTTTAATAACTAAATAAATAAAAAATAGAAACGAAACAAAGAATAGGTACATACAAAAAATTAATATAACCAAAACCAAACAGCAAAAGAGTAAAAACAATAGGTACATAAAACAGTAGGCCTACTACCGAATGCACGAGTTGAAGACTTGTGAAGGGAATAGAACAACAAAAATATAAAATTACGACATACAGCCAATGTTTTAAGGATTTATAGTACACTTAGGCTGTTAACACTGCTAGCACTATGGAGAGACTGATCACTTCCCTTCGAGGTGCTTTCCCCACCACTAAACAGAACAGCTCAGCGGCACAGAGCGTTGGTGGGAGAGCTTCTAGCTAGAACAAATGACCAGTACACTTCTGTAAGACAAACCGAACAAATGAACTTTATAAATCACCATTTATAACAACTTTACTTCACAACAAACGGAACGTACGTAAACATAACAAACAAATACGAAGGTAAAATGTTACAGTGTACCAAAGTCGATATATTTTTTTTTTTTTTTATGTCTGACTGTTTTGCAATTTCTGCTAATGCGGGTGGTGAAGAACAAAGATATATGAAAAATGAGTGATGAAAAACTGCCAGACCTGACCAGAAATCGAACTGGAACCCCGGTATAGAAGATTGTTGGACTACCCACTACACCAACAGGCCAGCCAGTTCATAGATCGATAGTGTGTAATACATTATTATTCGATAAACTGACTTTTTTTTTTTTTTTTTTTCGAATAGCTCTTTAACGAGAGCACGCTAAATCAATATTTGGGGTGTTTCTTCATGTCCTACGCTGCTCCATTCTCTTCCTCACCCACACCTCCCTCATCCTTCTCGATCTGTCCATCCTCAGCTGGTCCTTATTGTGAGGTTCACACCTCCTCCTCTCACTTTCCTCCCTAAAGGTCACTCTCTCAACTTTACCCCGAAAAACCTCTCTATTGCATATATCTTCTGTGGTAATCCCTGCCGTTAAGCAATCTGACAGCGTTTCGGTGAACCATGCTGGCTTAATCTTAAGTTTCATTATCCTCTCATAGACCTGTTTTGCCAGCCGATTATTGTCCATTCTCGCTATATGACCAAAAAACATAAGTCTTCTTTTCCTCATTGTGTGAATAATGTTTTCAACTCTGCTATATATTTCCTTATTTGTTCGGGGTCTATTGTACTCTGCATCTAGTTTCCTAGGCCCCAATATACTTCTGAAACTGACTTTATTATTCAATTATTTACTTTATTACGTATTTTAGTACTAACGTAGAGCAAAGCTACGCCCGTGTAACAACTGAGCTGAATGACCGTTACAAACAATGGGAAAGAAAGGAGTAGAGGTATTTTATGACTGCAGTTCGTGCATTCCTAAAAACGTTGTCTCTGTCCTGCTATTAACACATTCCGCCTTCCATTGTTCTTGTCACTGTCTTATCAGTTCTATCCTAACTGTTGATCATTGTAGTTAACTCTCTCTTTCTCTTCTGCCGTTTAGATTCTTGTACCAATAGTAGTTATTTTTTACAATTTTAGTTACATTGTAGTTTACGTTTTCTTACAAATGTAGTTAATTTAGTTAATTTATTTATTTATTTAGGTATATTTAGATTTATTTAGATAACTTTCTTATTAATTAGTTTTAAAATTAGTATTATTGGTTATTAGTATTATAGTAATTAATATTAGTAATATATTAGTTATGAATTAGATAAATAATCCTACGACTCCTGCCTTCCCATTTCTTCAGAAAATAAAATTAATAGTAACAGTAAAAATATAATTGTATCTGTATATGTATTAGGCGAAAATATAATATATGAATTAGAAAATAAAAACAGCAAAAATATAATTGTATCAAACAAAACAAAAATGTATAACAATAACAAAAACAAAAAGCATGAGTTAAACATATTTGTGTATGTGCATGTGTGGTGCGCGTATTGCTTCTTTTTAATTCTTGGAAATAGATAGAGAGAGAGTGAGCGAGCGCGGGGAGGAGGACGAAGAGCAGTGTATAGAAGGGTATATCGAGTTGCGATAAATGTTTTTGTTCATGGTAGTATACTAAAGCTATGACGTTGCACATCCCGGTTGTTATGTGAGCCTATCTATAGTAAGCAGTAAAATATGAACCGTCGCTCACAGCAACGAATGGCACTTTTAGCGTAAGTATCAATCATCGCTAACAACGACGCTTGGCACTAAAAGGGTAAATAGAAAAACCACAGAACGAGAGAAATCTGACTACAAAAGCTGCAATGATAAAATTAAAAATATCTTTACCCTTAATTTCATAAAATACACAATTAAAATTTAATGAAACATTATGACATACCTTTAAACAAATTCCACTAAATTATCCTCTTTTCATAAAAAATGGTTGTTTGGACCCACCGGTTAACGTCTTCCTTGACTCTCTTTTTCAATGATATTCAAATTCACAGGCGAATAAATGTATATCAGTGTAAGATATATGTACTTCAAGGTAGCTTGTTCTAAAAAATTAAAATAAAAAATAGAGAACTTAAATCTGATTGAAACAGACTACACAATACAGATAGTGAGTTATGAGAATGCCTTTTGTGTATGGGTTGGCTGTTAGAAAGAGAAGAGAAATCTGCAAGTGCTGCCAACCTCAACAGAGACACTATGTTTTACTACCGTGCATGTGCAATTGCACCGTTTTTTACTTTCTCTTGCCTATATGAATATATAGGAAGGAAAGTATTGTTTTCATGTCGATTTTTCGAAATCCGAGTTTTCACCGGATCTATACGTTTTCAGACCCCCTGAACCCAAAAAACATGTTTTTAGCGATTGGTCTGTGTGTGTGTGTGTGTGTGTGTGTGTGTGAACAGAATATCTCAAGAACGGAACGTCGTACGAACTTGAAACTTAAGTTACATACCACTACCAGACGCAACACGAACATTTTCATCAAAATCGGTCAACCGGAAGTAGTAGTTTATTCGTATAATTTTTCAGTTTTTTGCGATTTTCTCAAAAACTGGTCCTACGATTTTTTTTAAAATCGCCTATTTTACTCAATTTTTTATTCTCTACAAGATAGGGTAGGCGCCATGTTTGCTGAAATTCTCGGTGAGGCTGTTTTCACGTAAAAACGTTGTTTTTTTTAAGATTACGGCTTTAATATAAATTTTAGCGCAAAAACTTATATAATAAAAGTTGTAGAGAATTTAAAAACCTACAAATTCTGTTTCAAACATTTTTTTGTATGACGCTTAGTTTAGCAGTAATTAGCGATTTTCTGATTTTTTCTCACGAAAACGTGTGAAAAATCGATTTTTTTAAGATTTTGGCCTTAGTATGCATTTTACGACAAAAGTGTATATAACCAAATTTATAGGAAATTTAAAGATCTACAACTTTTATTTAACGTATTTTTCTCTACAGAGCCTAGTTTAGCGTGAAATAGTGATTTTCCGTATTTTTAAGCCAGACAGGTTGATTTTCATTTTGAGTGTTTCACTCATGAAAACTCAAATAAGGTTATGTTTATTGAGGTTAGTTTTTTGTTTATTTCTAATATTTTATTACTAATGTTAAATTATATTGTAAATTATTTGCATTGGCAAGAGAAAGTTGTGTGAGTGTTTCACACCAGATTTTTAACCACATATTGCCTTTCAATTATAAACTTCGTTGTGACTAACACTTTTTCCACTTAAACCCAATTTCTTTTAGGATTTTTCTTAACCCATTGGCATATAATGACAGTGAAACGCCGTCCACCATATTTTTGCCATTGTGTACAATGATGGTGATTCAAAATCCTCGTATTTTTTTAGTCCTATTTACGTAGTTTTTAAAAACTTCTTGATGGAGCAGCACTAACGAAAACTACATAATTTTTGCTTTATTTACATATAACTACCAATAGATTGCATGTAAGCGTTCAGTTATAATTTCGTGATCAAAATAACCTATACCATGTGTTGAAAAATGGCGTTTGTTAACGTTCTGTAAGTGCATGTTTGTTAAGAGTTTTTTAGTTATTTATCGAATTTTTTGGTGTTTTATATCAATTCATAATAATCAATATTATTAATTCAATAATTTTTAACTATTAAATAAATTCTCTGCATGCTAACATATTAATTTCATTACCGACAGGATAATGATGCGTAATTAAGTGAAAACGGCAATGACCGGTGATTAGAAAATAGGGCATAACTTTTTTTTTGTGATAACCAATTTTTAAAAATTTGAATTAGTTTTGTAGAAAAAAGAATTCTCTAGATTGCCCTTATATTTTTTTTATAAAAAATTATAAATTTTTAAGTTGCAATAAAATAATTTAAAAAAACTTTTATTTACTAGAAAAAAAAATTGTTTTAAAATTTGCAGAAAAAAAATTATTTCAAAGGCAATAAAAGTAATTCTTTTGTTTAAATGGTTACTAAATTCTGAAAAAATGAAAAAAAAATTAAGAGAATTGGTAAAATGAAGAACAAGTTATGTCTATTTACAATATAGTGTCATTTTATGCAAATTAAATCAAACTGTAAGGCCACCAACAGTACAGGGGGTCCTCAACTTACGAACATAATGCGTACCGGCCAAGTGTTCGCAAGTCGAATTGTTCGTAAGTCGGAATACACGTCAGTAGATTTCGTAGCAGACACTAGCGACCTAATTGCTTTTCATAACGTACAAAAACTAGCATACTTAGTGAAATTGTAATCAGCAACTAAATAAAGATAAAATCTGTTAAACTATTTTATTCGTTTTTAATAAGTACTATTTATAGTAACTTAATACATACTGTATGTTGTATATACTTTTAGCAACTGAATACACTGTTAACACATAAATACATTGAATACTTTTTACAGAAAGAAAAGACCATTAAAAATTAAAAATAGCAAAAACATGATATAAAAAGTAAACATTTTCATAAGAATTTAAAACATATTGAAGATGGTTTTACAATATTTACAGCTTTAGCTTTGTTTGAAAAAAGTTTTGAATGGATGTTTGAACTGTTACAAGTTTCTTTTCTTCCAAAAGAATTTTGTAACACATGACAGCTCTAAACTCATTGACCGCTCTAAACATTGTTTGGAAACTTGTTGTAATTAGCCTATATTCCAAATAATATCAAGTGATAAAAAAAATAGTTTCTGGCGTTCGTATCTCCGGATGTTCGTAAGTTGAATGTTCGTAAGTCGAGGACCCACTGTACAAAACAATTCGTAGGTCAATGGGTTAACGTACAAAGTTTCCAACTCTAAAGTTTAGTCTTTTTTTCAAAACTGGTAATAACTTTTTACATGTTGGCATCAATTTCTTATTGACATAACAGTTTCCTTTTTTTACCAGGTGTCAAAAAAACTGTATAAAGAATTATCTTCTACACTGTCTTTAACTTCCTTCTTTAGGCGGAGTGCACACCCACACAATACGATATTTATCTTATACAATATTTATCCTATATCTTACATGAATCCACACCAGTGTGATGTATTTATTTGTAGCCTATGATATAATCTTACTAATTGGCCCAGTGAGTTTATCAAACGAAGAGAATGTTGTAGTGTCCCGTTGGTATTCCCATATAAGGAGAAACAGAACAATAAACAGAAGGTTTAGACCAGACACTTCTCTTTTATTGTAATCCTTTAGTTGGTAATTCCATATACAGTTCTTTTGTTGGAATGATAGCTATGACCTTCGACTGAGAGGACGCTCGCAGGGGACAATGTCTACGTACACCAGGTGTAGTCAAAACAATTAGTCACGAATAATCTCTTGTTTACTGTGACACATGTCCTGTTATGTAATTTCTTAATGCGTGCATTGAACTTGGTTCTGATAAATAATTAGTCTGTTTGAATTCGGTAAAGGAAGCATACAAACCATTATTTCACTTCCTTCTTTTGCCTTTATACAAAACGTTTTGAGTTGACACATTTCATTTGGTTTTGTTTTACAATTTTTGCTGTTGTTAAAGTGAGTGAAAAAAATATGGAAAGAAGCTGTTAGGTCCAAACTTGGTAAAAAGACTACACAGTCAAATTATTTCAAATGTAAATGGCTTTATGAAAAAAGAATCGGAACATTACAAACAATCGGGTGAATTTGTTATGTCGGTTCATCAGTGTGACAACTGAACAGTGGCAGCTTAAGGAGTTTCTGTGGCTACTGATAAAAACGGCTGCAAAGAAATCAAGAAATTATTTCTGGTGAAGGACAGGTGTCATTTCGAACTCCAGTTAAGAAAAAGAGGAAGCGCCCAGTGACTGAGGTAGACGACTTTGATGAGTGTTTTCTTAGGCGTGTAGTACATAAATTTTACTTAAGTGAAAAAATGTTGCCCACTTTGGCTACAATTAAAGCAACATTAAAAAAAGACATTGATTTTGAAATTTAAAATTAATTGTATATAACTATTTTAGATTCGCACAATAAAAATATTCATCATAAAGCAAGGCGATTTATATATAGGTAGTATAATAATCTGATATAAGCAATAATAAATGTAGATGTATTGTAAGTAGTACTGTATTGTCAAATGTAAATACAGTAAAACTCTCTTAGTCACCCATTAGTTTCCAGGCTGTGCGCACTGGAGCGCGCAGCCATAGCTACCATTACGCCAAACGTACTGTACACAGATATTTTTGTACCTCATTTATAATGAATATCATAAAAACAGGATAGTCCTTCTTATTCTAATAATATCATTTGAGCAAATTTTTAACAATGAAAATTAAACAAGAACATAGTACGACGTTTTAACAGTGGTGTAATGGTACCTATATTATTTTTCAGTTCTGCTATGCTATTTTTATTTTGCTCTGCTATACACCTATGCTATTTTTTAGCTCTGAACGTGCGCATTGCCCCCTACCCACTTCATAGCTAGACAGTGACTTGCCATCAACATTGCCAATACTTGCTCTCGTAGGTCTGTTATATATTTCGTCAGCCATTTTTTTGGTCTTTCAATAACAATAATAACCTATGCAAATACAACCAGCTCATTATATTATTAAGTATTGCACGTTAAGGCGCTCTATAATCAATGTGTTCAGTATGAGATGCAAGACACAAGTGAACTACTGCGGGCAGCTCTTATACGCACGTGTGCGTAATGTTCGTCAGGCTGAAACATTCATACAATCTGACAATGTTGGCAAACATTCTGATCGGTCTAAACGCCCGAAACAGCAAAGCTTATCAATCATGCAATCGTGAAAAGAAATATAGTATATAATTAAATAGATAAACCAGAGAAATCTGACTACAAAAGCTGCAATAATAAACTTGAAAATATTTTTACTCTTAAATTTATAAAATATAAAATTAAAATTAAATGAAACATAATGACATACATACCATTAAACAAATTGCACTAAATTATCCTCTTTCTATGAAAATTGGTTGTTTGGACCCATGGGTAAACTTCTTCCTTGACTATTTTTTTCCAATGATATTCAAATTCAGTCACAGCACAGAAGAGCAGGCGAATGAAAGTATATCAGTGTAAGATATGTGTATTTCAAGGTTGCTCGTTCTAAAATACAAATAAAATAAAAAATAGAGTTTAAATAGGCTATACAGTACAGAGAGTAAGTAATGAGAATGCCTTTTGCACATGGATTGGCTGTTAGAAAGAGAAGAGAAATCTACAACAAAAAAACATGACAAAAAATATTGCATGGCATAATTCATGCTTCAGTTTCATTTAAAATGTTAAATGAACTGAAAATATAAGTCTTCATGTGAATGCAATAAGGAAATACACAAAACAAATTTCACTAGTTTTACAAACTAATGCCTAAACTTAAAAAAGACCAACCTAAATGTTGTTTGAAAACTGAAAAACTTATGCCTGTAATAAGACTTGCAACTAATAATACACAATTTACTGGAAAACAAAGATATTTTTAGGATTACAATAATAATTTTGAGAAATTATATTCAGTTCAAAATCACTGGAAAGGTCACAATGTTCAATTATTTAATTAAGACCTCACTGTAGTAGTGTTACAAACAAAATTATCTGGTGAAAAAAACTCAACACAACTCTTTCTTCTCAATGTAAAATAATGAAACATTTATAAACTCATTTTTAATTAAGAGTAAACAATGTAAAATTAAAAACTTAACCCAATTTTAATCACAATGCAAAATGAAAATAAACTTCTGTTTGACTTAAAAATACATAAAATCACTAATTGACACTAAGCTATGTAAAGAAAACTTCTTGAATTAAAGCTGTAAGTTTCTTAATTTCTACAACTTTAGTTAATAAACACTATTGTCATAAAAAACACCCTAACACAGCTATTAAAATTTTTACCAATTTTAATGAGCAACATAAAATATGGAAAAGCACTAATTAACACTAAACTAAGCGTTGCACACAAAAATGGGTGTGGTTCCGTGACGACAACTTAAGTTCCTGTTTAATGATTCCAAGATGATCAATTGGTTTTTTTTGTTTACAACTGATTTAACTTACAATGTCGTATTGGGCAGCCCAGTGGCCTTTATCACCATATATTGTTTAAAGAATCAAACACAATAACCAATAAAAACTATCTACTGACCCTAGTTCAAACGGCTAAAACTCTGTTTATGATAACTCGTACAATATTGCACAATGGAGAGGCAGATGGCTTTTTATAACCTACCTTCAGAATTGTAGAAAGATGGAGAAATTATAAAATAGATAAATAAACAATGGCCCGGTAGAAATATCTGTATGTTATGTACAATGCCTTTCATGAACATTGTGACCTAGACAATGTTTCAGTAGAAAAAGAACTCCTGGGTCAATAAATACATTGTAAATAGGTACTTAAGATTCACAAATCAAAATGATAATTACTGAAAATTGATAAGTACCACACGAAAAAATAATACATTACTACTTTGTCATTACACAATTTCTGAGTTTCAGCTAGATAACCAATTGACAATTAAAAAATGTTTTCAATAAAAGTTGCGAGTTTTTAATATTCTACAACTTTAATATACCTACACACTTTTGCCCTAAAATGCATATCAAGTCCGCAAACTTAAGAAAAAAATTTTTCATCATGAGCGCACACACAGCCTGCACAAGAATTTCAGCAGACTTTCCATTAACTATCTTGTAGAACACAATAATTGTAGTAAATGAGGTAATTTAATAAACACAACCGACTCTTGCAATCAAGAGCTTCCAACTTTATCAATAGCTTGACTATTACTTCTGGTTGAATGAATTTGATGAGAATGTTCGTGTCCAATCCCCATATGCTACTTAAGTTTCTACATCGTATGATAATCAGTTCATGAGATTTGTTTTACACACACACACCAATCTGAATATGTTTTTTTTGGATTTAAAGGACCTGAACACGTTTATTTCCAATGAAAACTTTGTATACCGAAAACTTTATAGGAAAACAATACTTTCCTCTTATTCTTATTCTTCTCACAATCAAGGATTAGGCTCCCGCCTGTTCAGACTCACAACAGCAACAAAACTATTGAATTATTACCATCTCTTATGTGGCCTCACAACATCACAACTGCAAAACATTAAAAGGGGTTCCTTCCCTCAGACAATCAGTCTAAATGCTCCCTCCATTGATTTCGATATTCTGCAATATTCCCATTCAGGTTGTATTCCTGCCCTATATATTTACACATGGCATGTGAAAGGAAAAAAACATGCTTACAATAAGACGCCTTCATAAAATTACAAAGGCTATACATGAGGACAAACGCCCAAGACCACATCGAACAGGACGAAAGAAATTCATTTTGTAAACAAGACCAATAATCACTATGTAGGTGAACACAGAATTGTATCGTTATACTAGACAAAACGGTAACAATCAACCACAGTACCACTTTGTTTATTGATACTTAATTACAGCCATGCTAAATGAATCCAACCTACAACCTCAAAGGGTTTTATCGCGCACCAAGCAATAAAAAAACAAAAACGCAACTTACCAACTAATTAAACGTCGTCAATCCAAGTTCTAATAAACTATGTACTATAGATTTCTTCAGTATTAACGTAATAAACTAAAATACACCATCTGACCACGTACAACAGCTGTTACTGATTCGCCGAATGCTCACAAAGCAAACATTAAGGCCATAATAATTCAATAGGACGTTCGTGGTCAAGATAAAAACGTTCGATCGATTGCAGCGCACCACGTCAAGCTCTCAACTATTTTCCCCCTCTTCTTCAACACACCAACACCGCAATTTAAAAGCTATCGTTCCCGCGACTGCCAAGGCTACTTGTTCAGCTCTACGCCGATCCTCCAAAAACTTATATTAAAAGCTTTCATTCCCACGACTGCGATGATGCGGAATTGATCATTTTACCAATCAGAATTTTTCAGTTCATTCGCTGAACAACTACAAAATCTATGATCTCTAGACACAAGTGATAGCGGTTCAAACTCTGAATCGCCAACCATTGTTAGTTATGGTAAATCAACGAACAGATTATATAGACGAAGAATTAATTGGTTGCGTTTGTAAATATAAATTTATTTATTATAGGTACAAGTGAAAAAGGACGATTGCTGAAGAATGCATAAACGTTGTTTTCCTTTTTTCTTTTCCTCATTTGCAATACTCACTGTTACAAGGAGTTCCTCATCGGAAGAAAAGTCCATGATGAAATTCCAATAAAGCAAAATAAACTTTATAAACCACCACTACAGTTTCGAACGAAGAGAGACGACTGTCTTGGAGGGCAACACAAGTTAGTCACAAACACGATGTAAGTAACACTGCGCTACGCTACAGACATTATGGTCACAAACCAAATGAAAGAAACGCATCTCGTATGCGCCCTTACACCGTTCCGTTACGTCACGTCCATCTAAAACTGTGGAGACGTGACGTGTGGAACGTATCCAGTGGCTCGCTGCTTGGCTAGCGCGAAGTTTTTTTTGGTCTAACGTCCGGCTGTTATACAATTACTGCCAATGCAGACGGTGAAGGGCTGAGGGGTTTAAAAGTATTTTTAAAATTAATATATTAAATTTTAATGAGTCGATTTAAAATACCTACATAATAATTTAATTATGACAGTCACTCGTTAACAAACTCTACTGGGAATCCCTATTCATACTACTCATGCCTAACACGTCAAAAATACAGCACGAAGCAGCAAGCAAATTGGGAGGTTGCAATAATGTAGTGACAAATAAAAACAAAGCTGAAAACAAACAATCACCAAAAATACGGTGTTTACACTAGTGATTGAACTGGCGAGTGTTCACTTTTTACTGTATTACGAACTGTACGGTACTGATTGTACTGTGCTAGTAGATTTTAAAACTATATTTTCAATGATAAAATTATTTATGGCCACCTCTGTAGCGTAGTAGTAGCGCGCTAGTCTACAACAGCCAGGTCCTGGATTCTATTCCCGGCTATTTTTTTTTTTTTAACGTCCGACTTCTGCAATTACTGCTAATGCAGACGGTGAAGGATGAAATGAATTTTTGTAACGTAAGAAAATATGCCGTGCCTGAATGGGATTCGAACCCAAGACCGCATGATGAGAGGCGAGCACGTTACCCGGCTAGGGTCTAGAAAATTTCTCAAGTTAAAACCCACTGTTCCATAATCCACCGTAGTCGCTAATAACAAAGTTATTGATGCGACTTTATATAAACTAAAATAAATTATTTATACCCGGCCCAGAGGGAAATTACATTTTTATAATTTTGGACGTTGACGATTACAGCGCACCAAAGTAGGTGTACAATCTGAGACAAACCAAGCAGACGACACTAAAGTGCACTCTTTTACCCATGAGTATAAGTTCATACGGCTATTCTTTATGTTTGTTGTATAAGCAAATGTTATTCTTCTGCTTATGTTCAGGTTCAGATTATACACCCATGGTTATGATTGTTAACGTGAAGCAGTAGAGATAGTGATCAAACTACTGATTTACCAACACTTTAATAATATTTCAAGACTTCTTAACCATGGTATGGAATTTATAACATAATGTTTTATTTATAATAATAAGTTTTTAAAACTGTCAACAAATTTATGAGAAAGAAGTTAACCTACCGTACAAGCAGTTACCGCTATTGTACAGTTCCGTAATTTAATAATAATAGTTAATACTGAAGTAGATAGAAATCGAATGTGTTGCATATACATATATTTTGTTATAAAGAAAACGTAATTGATTTATCAACTTTTCGTTTTAGTAAAGTCTCATTGTAAGTTTTGTCATGTTCCGATTTTGTGGTCACGAGTTTGGAGTGAGGTTAGGTGTTCTGTTTACTTTTTCAAATACTCCAAAAGTAATTGATATACGAAGTGTGGCTATTAAATAGCGAGACTGAAGTAAAAAATATTTTATTTTTATTTTATACATAATCACTTATTGTCACCTTCAATGTAGACTCCTCTATCCCTACAACGCTTCATGCGAATTTTCCATTGTTGGAAACAGTGCTGGAAGTCATCTTCTGTGAGCTCCTTCAGGACACGTGCCACTTTCTCTTTTGCAGCTTTCACAGACTCAGATCTTGTCCCGTTTAATGAAGATTTCACCTTAGGGAACAGGTAGAAGATAATAACATGTGATGAAACGTGGTTTTTTACTTATGATCTGGAAACGAAGCGCCAATCCATGCACTGGAAGAGCCGAACTTCATCGACTGCCAAAAAAGCTCGAATGAGCAAGTCAAAATTTAAAGCAATGATGATTGCTTTTTTAGATATCCATGGAATTGTGTACCTTCACTGGGTTCCTGAAGGTCAAACAATTAATCAATATTACTACCTTGAGGTACTTTCTAAACTACGTCAAAGAGTAAGGAAAAAACGCTCCAAAATGTGGAAGGACAAATCATGGGTTCTCCACCAAGACAATGCGCCAGCTCATTTCGCGTTAGCTGTCAAGAGGTTCCTAGCCAAGTACAGCATCTCAGTGTTAGAACATCTACCGTATTCACCAGATCTTGCACCATGTGACTTCTACCTGTTCCCTAAGGTGAAATCTGCATTAAAAGGGACAAGATTTAAGTCTGTGGAAGCTGTAAAAGATAAAGCGGCACATGTCCTGAAGGAGCTGACAGAAGGTGACTTCCAGCACTGTTTTCAACAATGGAAAATTCGCATGGAGCATTGTAGGGATAGAGAAGGAGTGTATATTGGTGACAATAAGTGATTATGTATAAAATAAAATTAAAATTTTTTACAACGTCAGTCTCATTATTTAATAACCTGTACTAAAATAATTAACTACTTCTTCTTTACTGTGAACAATCTTATACAGCTGTTTATAATTTACTTGTGTTTATGATTTGTTTATACATTGACAACCATTATTGTATCAGTACATTTATCAGTAGAATTCTTTTGTGTATTAAAGCCTAATTTCAGGTTACTCATTATT
The DNA here is from genome assembly GCA_035578175.1 of Catonia carolina. Lineage (NCBI taxonomy): Eukaryota > Metazoa > Arthropoda > Insecta > Hemiptera > Achilidae > Catonia > Catonia carolina. The sequence continues at coordinate 26,281,387 of JAQMRL010000011.1, forward strand.
TATGTCTATAACAATTTAATACACAAAATTATATATAATTTATCAAGACATGGATCGTATACTCAGACCGGAAAGATTCGGTGTCCAACCCAATGATGTGAATGCAAGTCAAGAATGGAAACATTGGTACAAGACTTTTGAAAACTTTGTAGTTTCTGCAGAAGTAAGTGAACAAGACAGACTTAGAGTATTAATTAATTTCATCACACCTTCTGTTTACGAATTTGTTAATGATTGTGAAACTTATACGGATGCAATTGATATTCTAAAGAAACTATATTCAAAACCTGTTAATGAAATCTTTGCACGTCATAAACTCAAGATCAGACGACAAGAACCCGGAGAAAATATTGACATGTATGTAGAGTCACTAAAGCGTTTATCGAAAGACTGTAATTTTAAAGCTGTTAGTTCAGAAATTAATAGAGACGAATACATAAGAGATGCATTCATTGACGGCTTACTAGCATCACAGATTCGTCAAAGGTTATTAGAGAATTCCACTTTAACTTTGGACGAGGCTGTTTCTCAAGCTAGGGCGCTGGAACTCGCACAGCATCAGTCTCAACAATACACAGAAGTGTTTTCCCAACCTACAGTAAACGCAGTGACTTCAGACTCCTGTGATGACAAAACTCTGAAATCCAGTATACAAAAATCCGAATCAAGACCTCCTACACCTGAGAAGAATGTTGTATCGTCAATTAATGAAAAATGTTATTTCTGTGGATTGCGTAAACACAACAGATCGGTTTGTCCCGCTAAAGAAGTAATTTGCAGAGGATGTGGCATCAAAGGCCATTACCAAAAGGTATGTAGGAGAAGTAAACAGTCATTAAAATCTAATGTTTCAATTCATCAATCGAATTGTATTGCTTCAGTACCTTCCTGTCTAAGTAAAGCTGTTGTTCCAGTCTCCTTAAATGGAATTGAGGCATTTGCCTTGATAGATACAGGAAGCTCTGGGAGTTTTATCAATCAAAGTTCAGCTCAAAGATTCAACATTCCTGTGATTCCATGTAAAAGGGGGGAAGACGTTTCTATGGCTTCCACTTCTTTACGCTCTTCAATAAAAGGCCATTGTATAGTCGATCTGAAATTGCAGGATTGCATCTACACGAGTGTAACATTGGGCGTTCTCTCAAATTTATGTTCTGACATAATTGTGGGCCATGACATTCTAAAAAGACATTCCAGTTTGCAAGTGCAGTTTGGTGGAAAAGAGGCTCCTCTTAACATTTGTAGTGTAGCCGTAGCAAACGTAGAACCTGTCGAATTGTTTGCGAATCTTTCATCAGATTGTAATCCTATTTCGACGAAATCACGAAGGCAATCTGTTTTTGATGCTAAATTCATTGAAGGTGAAATACAATCATTATTAAAAGATGGCATAATTGAAGAAAGTAAGTCTCCTTGGCGTGCGCAAGTCCTTGTTATTTCATCGGAGAACCATAAACGACGAATGGTCATCGATTATTCACAGACTATAAATCGCTTTACAGAGTTAGACGCTTTTCCTCTCCCTAGGATTGATGACATTGTGAACAAAGTAGCTTCTTATAAAATCTATAGTTCTATCGATTTAAGGAGTGCGTACCACCAAATTCCGATTAAAGAATCAGACAAACCGTATACCGCCTTTGAGGCATGTGGAAAACTATACCAATTCACACGTGTACCTTTTGGAGTTAGGAACGGTGTTCCCGCATTTCAACGTACTTTAACCAATATAATCACTTCTGAAAACTTAGAAGGTGTCCAAGTTTACTTGGATGACATAACAGTCTGTGGCCGTGACCAGTCTGAGCATGACAAGAACTTAAATAACTTCATGAAAACTGTTGCTAAGTACAACCTTACCTTGAATGAGAATAAATGTCGTTTTTCTACAACTACTATTCATCTCTTAGGATTTGTAATCAGCCATAAATCTGTAAGACCGGATCCGGAACGACTGCAGCCACTTCGCGATCTCCCAATTCCTTGCAATATAAATTCCCTCCGTAGAGCTCTTGGGATGTTCTCTCATTATTCACAATTCATTCCTAAGTTTTCAGAAAAGGTAAGTTGTCTAAACAGAAGCACATTTCCATTGTCTGACAAAGCTAAACATGTTTTTAACGAGCTTAAACTTAACATTTTAAATGCTGCTGTTTCTTCTATTGACAATGAAGGAATGCTGTCAGTTGAGACTGATGCTTCCGATCATGCTATAGGCGCCGCGTTGTCTATAGAAGGCCGACCTGTTGCTTTCTTCTCAAGAACTCTCACTAATTCAGAACAAAGGCATTCCTCTGTTGAGAAAGAGGCCTATGCAATTTTGGAGGCACTGAGAAAATGGAGGCATTACCTTCTTGGCAGACACTTCCGCTTGATAACTGATCAACGATCGGTATCTTTTATGTTTAGTGATCGTCACTCGGGAAAAATTAAGAATGATAAAATCCTGAGATGGAGAGTAGAGTTGTCTTGTTATAAATATGAAATAATTTACAGGGCCGGAAAGGAAAACAAAGCAGCAGACACGCTATCTAGAATATGTTCATCAGTACAAGGAAACTTATCAAAACTAATATCATTACATGAAGCACTATGTCACCCAGGAGTATCAAAGATGTATCACTGGACGCGAAGTAAAAATCTCCCTTACTCGCTTGAAGAGATAAGGAAAATTTCTTCTTCTTGCCGAATCTGTTCAGAAGTCAAGCCTCGATTTTATAAACATGAAGGTCAACTTATCAAAGCTACACAACCATTCGAGAGACTCAACATAGATTTTAAAGGTCCACTTCCGTCATCTACTAGAAATCGTTATCTATTAATTATTGTAGATGAATATTCCCGGTTTCCGTTTGCCTTCCCTACTCAAGATATGACTGCTAGCACTGTTATATTCAAACTTAAAGAACTCTTTTCGATTTTTGGCACACCTGCTTACGTGCATTCAGACAGAGGAACAAGTTTTATGTCTCACGAACTGAAGTCATTTTTATGTAAACTAGGAGTTTCCACAAGTCGTACGACAGCATATAATCCGCAGGGGAATGGTCAAGCTGAAAGATATGTAGGTGTAATTTGGAAGTCTGTTGAGCTAGCTCTAAGAAGTAAGAATCTTCACATCTCTGACTGGGAAAAGGTTTACCAAGAAGCTTTACACTCCATTCGCTCACTCCTATGCACATCGACGAATGCAACACCTCACGAGAGACTGTTTCTTTTCTCTCGTAGATCTAGTAATGGTAATGCCACACCTTCATGGTTGATGAATCCCGGACCTGTCCTTATGAAACGTCCAGTAAGGCTTTCAAAATACGAACCCATTGTTGAGGAGGTACTTCTTCTTGAGGGAAATCCCGAATACTCCCACATAAGGTTCCCAGATGGGAGAGAAACAACAATAAATTCTAGACACCTGGCCCCTGTAGGACAAACGTGTGAAACTACACCAAATGAAACAGAGTTAACGCCTCATGAAGCTGATCATAGTTCATCACAAACAGACCCTCATCCAGAAAGTGAAGGTCCTATTACAAATTCAGGTACTCTCAGAAGAAGTTCAAGAGAGCGGCGCCCACCATCGTTTTTGAGTGACTATGTTACCTAGGAGGGGAAGAATGTACTAAAATAATTAACTACTTCTTCTTTACTGTGAACAATCTTATACAGCTGTTTATAATTTACTTGTGTTTATGATTTGTTTATACATTGACAACCATTATTGTATCAGTACATTTATCAGTAGAATTCTTTTGTGTATTAAAGCCTAATTTCAGGTTACTCATTATTTATGTCTATAACATAACCACACCTTGTAGTTGTTACTTTTAAATTTGACGTAGTGTTGATTGAACTATAAATCTCTCGGTATCGTACTTAGACCATGACAAAATATTAAAATTAATTGAAAACCAAATCATCATTTTTACAGTGTATAAAAATTGAATTTTATGTATTTATCCCATTAAAAGATATTGCATGAATCAGTGCATGTGCTGAAATGTAGGCCTATGTATATATTTTTATATGTATAAATTTTTTCTTATCAGTTAAGAAAATATCTGATTAATATAATTATAGTGGATAAACAAAAGTGTTTGACTAAGTTTTAATTTTACAGGCAAGTATTGGTGATTTTATAACAAAAGAATACGAGCTATCGAAGAAGATATTAGAAAATTTGCCAATATCAGACCTCTTAAATGCAAGAAGAGTTTGCAGGTAAAATAATTATCATGTTTGTTGTAAGTTTCACTGATAGTTTGTTTAGTTAATGGAAGCTCAAAAATTACTGTTCCACACTAAGTTATTTGTATTTTGGCTATAGACTTTACCCAAAAAAAAAAAACATGTTTTTAGCGTTTGGTTTGTGTGTAAACATAATATCTCAAGAACAGAATATTGTTGTTTCACAAAGTTGAAACGTGGAATTTAAGTTAGGTACCACGAGAGACACGAACATTTTCATCAAAATCTCTTGATCGGAAATAATAGTTTATTCATGTAATTTTTCACTTCTGAAAAACGGCTCCAATGATTATTTTTAAAATCGTCTCATTCACTACATTTTTTAACTTAAGTTTATTTATTTATTTTTTTAACGTTTTTTTAAGCATAATCTGTTGTATAACAATAAATGCAACTTACCAATTAGATTTAACATGTAAAAAATTACAACCCACTGGTGTAATTAACAAATTATAACATTAAACATAAATTATACTGTTCTTAATAATTGTTTACAATCAAAATTAGATTAATAGTGGTTTTTAAAAAATAAATAAAAAAATAACCAAAAAAATTCCCTTAAAAAACAAAATGAGGAGTAATAAATAATAAGTATAGTCCAGCCTCTCTTAGTTTGCTCCTAATGTAAACAAATAATGACGTCACTGAGCATGCGTATTATATCAAAATGTGTACACGCTGATTAAAAAGTAACGTCAAAATACTTTCAAAAGTATTTAAATAGAAAATACTTTTAAAAGTATTTTTCTAGATGAAATTGTTAGGCCTGACATCATATCATGACTGATGGTTTTAGTACTTTAAGTACTTATAATTTTAAAAATAGTTACCTTAATAGGAATACGACATCCGTAAAGTCGTAGACTTTAGCGTGCACCCTGTAGTTGGTGGCTTTTGTTTGTTGACAGCAAACTAAGAACGGCTGAACTGTACATTATTCTGAAATGTATGTATATTGAACACAATTAAAAATTTCTATTTCATATAATGAATTAATATAATAATTTCACTAACCTTCTTTTTAAACTGCGTCACCTTTATTGTAATTTCTACTTACACGTGTTTCGGTGGATCCACCATCATCAGAGTAAATGAAAAATTTAAACTAAAAAATTTTTTCACATTTATTTAAAATTTACAGAAGATGGTACATCTTCAGTCACTTGTATAAAACTGATTTAAAATTAATTTATTTTAATTTAAAAATTTTTTAGTTTCAATTTTTCATTTACCCTGATGATGGTGGATCCACCGAAACACGTGTAAGTAGAAATTACAATAAAGGTGACGCAGTTTAAAAAGAAGGTTAGTGAAATTATTATATTAATTCATTATATGAAATAGAAATAATTTCAAACTGCAGGATGCATTATAAAGATTTATTTTTGAATGAACAATTGAAAATGTTCGTTCAGTTATTTATACCATTCTCACTCAAACACGCCAATCATACCATGATATATTATTTACAATTTCAAATCACACTTAACAGAATTGCCCTCGGAGATCCAGTACGGTAGGCTTAACACATTTTAGTCTATGAACATCATTGCTGTTGTCTAAGTTGATGTACGTGACTGTTTAGACGTTTGATGTATTTACAACTGAAGTTTCGTATTTCTTCTTGAACCGTCTGCACATCCGAATCACAATGTATGTCAGCGTTGGTAATATACCACAGTGCATTGAATATGGTTCGCAGAGTTTTCGATTGAACATCTCAATGTTTGAAGTCGATCCTGTGCCATGTAACTGAATCCTGTTGGTAACTATAAAGTTTATTGACATATTAAACACTAGCAACCCCCGCTCGCTTCGCTTCACAGCAGCTAATGTAGACCTCAATAAATTATTTTAAAACCTCTCTATATACAATATTTGTGGTTATGTTGCCCTATGGCAGCAAAATAAATTGTTTTTCTGCACTTCCAGCTCTAGAAAGTCCGACATAAAGTTAACCATGAGTGAAGGAAGCACTCTTGTCTCAAATCGATGCCCACCGTTTTAAGTGTTAGTCCCTGCGATTTAACAGAATTGAATAGAATGCATAGATAAATACCAATGGAAAAGAAATTACTCTGCGGTACGCAGAGTAATTGGAAATATATGACTCATTCACTACCTGTTGAATGAAAACAATTATGAAATACAGTACAAAAATAAAAATTTTGAATATTTCCGAATTTTTAATGTTTTTGGAATCAAATGTTATTCTTCACGTTTTTCTATAAAATATAAAAGTTGAATTGTGCTTCTAGCCCAAAAAATACACCATCCAGAGGACTTAGAAAAAATAAAAGTGCTATACACCTGATAAACTAAAATATGCGACATTGTCACAGTTTAAGTTGCTTAACTCACTTAATTAAAGTTACTTAAAGTTGCAAAATAGCATATATTGATCAGGAAGCTCTAAGCTATGCAACAATGAAAGATTTTATAAAATCAGTTCAGTAGTTTCTCAGATTACCTCATACAAACACACAAACAGATGTTTCTTCTTAGAAACTTAGTATAGATTTAGGTTATATTACATTGTTATGGTACAGTATATCATTATCAGAACCACTCTGGTCTCAATTAGTTCAAATAATTGATGCTCCTCTGTATTACTAATTAGTGTTGTTTTCTTGTTATTGTTTTAGAGATTGGTGCAGAGTTGCAAACAGGATATTAAAGTATGAATTTTCGACTGCTCCTTTCGTTTATTTTAGTAAATGTAAACCACGTTCCAAACAGGATTTTGAGCACTGGAATAATTCGAGAGTTTTGCCAGATGTCGTGATAAAGTTTTACTCGACCAATCAATATTCAGGAAAAGGTCATGAGATTATTAACAATCATTTTCGTAGATATGTTTGGGAACCTGTGTTCTATTCAGCTGAATTGAGTGAAGAACTTGCTAAAGGTATCATTATTTTATTATTTATTTTATGATTATCACAATGTTCGGTCTAGGCTATCTTTTTGCTTCTTCATTAATGTGAACAGAATTTTTTCAATTTTAATAAACTTAATTAATCATTACCAGCCTGTAAAGGTATGTGTATGAATGTCACACAAACAAGGGTCTGTTCCCATAAATCAGTGTACGGTAAGACCTCGACTTACTCGAGTTCAACTTATGCGAATTCACGGTAGTGCGAATTTGTTGAACATTATCTTATATATATTGTGTACAGTAGTTATTCTTATCTTACCGATGTTTACATTTATGACCATTGTTTTGCTAATTGCTCTTGAAACCCTTCACCATCTGCATTAGCAGTAATTGCAGAACAGTCTGACGTTAAACCAAAAAGAAAAAAAAAATCTTGAAACCCTTATCATAGTTGTCCTCCCCATTTTTACTCTGGAATTTTATCTTGATTTGCTTTTGTTCTAAACATTAGTACTATTTAATGCGTTAACACATTCAATGCTGAGGCAATTAAGAGGCATCTCTTCCATCCGGCAGCTAGTTTTCCGCTTGCTTCATGTAGGGCGTACAACTTATGTTACTAACGTTTTTATAGATTTATTTTATTTGCGGCCTATACATGGATCTATGTTTGCTACATACATAAACATAAACAATTCAATGTTCTTTTTAGGTTTATTTTCGCCTGTTATAATAAAAAATGTATTTCTTGTTTGAATTTTTCCATTTACCTACCGTTACGATTTATGCGTAATTTCGTATATAATTTTAAACTACAAATAATATACTATTAAAGTAAATTTAAAAGTGTAAGCTATTTTGAATCGATACCTGCAAAGATAATAAATCACGGCTTCAACTGTACCCCGAAAACCTGTTAAAAATACTGAATGAGTATACTATGCGAGGGTAGAAGATCGTGTAACGAAAATTCAAAACGAACTGCACGGTTACAAAGAAAAAACCTTTCCGAGGGCTTCATAATAGCAAAAAACTGATATCCGACAGGCGGTGTCCCTCCAGAATTACTTAAAATGATAACAAAACGAATGGAAAATTCGCATGGAGCATTGTAGGGATGGGGAATGAGTGTAAATTGAAGGTGACAATAAGTGATTATGTATCAAATTAAAATAAAATTTTTTACAATATTAGTCTCGTTATTTAATAGCTACTTCTCGTAAACTATATTTACAAAGTTAACAATCCGGTTTACTGGACGACTGTAAGTTATGCATAAAGTGCCAACATCTGGATTAACCGAACATTTCCAAAAAAAATTGAAACAAAAATTAATGGAGTAATGTATTTTGAACCACCTCCATGGCGTAGTGATTATCGCGCTAGTCTACAAAGCGGAAGGTCCCAGGTTCGATTCCTGGCTAGGGTCTGAAAATTTTAACACGTTAAAACCCACAGTAGTTGCTAATGACCAAGCTGTCGATGCAACTTTAAATAAAATAAACTTAAAAAACCTGTTTTGAATATTTTCAATGTTAGAACGATTTCTTTTTTTATGAACACAAAAATTATTTTTTAACAGGACCTTTTATTTCTGTAATGTTGAAATTTTGGTCGCCAATGGCAGGCTTATGCCTGCAAGTTTTCGAAATAGGGGCTGGCATATTTTGTACACCCTTATTCAAATTAAATGGCACTTTAGATCACACTTTTAAATATTGTTTCAGCACTGGAAGGGTTAAATGTCGGTCTTTATAAAGAATTCTCTATCATTCTTTCCTATAGATACGAGGGTAGGCTGATAAGTAATGCACACATGCTTGTAGAAGACGAACAAAAAGAAATAGCAAGATGGGGTAAATAACAAATTAAAGTACAAATCTTAACCTACCAAATTATCTATTTATTTTTCAATATAGTCACCGTTAAGCATTACACATTTCTCCCAACGTTTAACAAGTTTTTTCATTCCGTCACTGAAAAATTCTTCCGACTTTCCTCGAACCCAGGACGCAATAGCTGCCTTCACCTCATTGTCCGAGCTGTAATGATTACCCTTAAGGTCTCTCTTCAGTAGAGGAAAAAAATAAAAATCGCAAGGCGCAAGGTCGGGAGAATACGGAGGGTGTAAAATTGGTTGAAACTTCAGGTTTCTCAGAGCCTCTCCAGTTGCACGCGAAGTGTGTGGACGAGCATTGTCGTGTTGCAAAATTATTGGCGCCAGGTTGCCTCTAACACGACAAACTCGACGTCGGAGGTGTTTCAGAGTCTGTATATACTGAGCAGAATTTACCGTTGCCCCTCGTTCCAGATAATCAGTCACATAAACTCGGCGAGCATCCCAAAACACAGTCAAAAGAATTTTTTTTGCGGACGGTTGTGTTTTGAACTTTTTCACAACAGGAGAATGTGGATGACGATATTCAGCGCTCTGCCTTTTTTCTTCGGGATCGTAATGATGAACCCATGACTCGTCCCCCGTCACAATATTCAAAAGAAAGTCGTCTCCTTCGTCACGGTAGCGCTTCAAAAGTTGTTCACAGCATTCCAATCGACGCTGTTTATTCTCGTCTGTCAGACGGCGTGGTACCCATCGTGCACAGATTTTACGGTATCCCAATTGTTCAATAATGAAGCCAACACGTTCCTTAGATATTCCAATTTGGTTTGCGATACGCTGTTGAGTGATTCGCCGGTCATTTTGAATCAAATCATCGATGAGTTTGCGACGATTATCGTCTGAGGCAGTGATTGGTCGTCCACTGCGTGTTTTGTCAACAATTAAGGCTTTTCCAGGTTGGCAATCACGAAATTTTATTACCCAACGATTCACAGTAGACCTATCAACAGTATCGTCACAATAAACAGCCTTTAAACGACGATAAATCTCACTAGGATTCACTTTCTCAGCAGTTAAAAATTCGATAACAGCGCGTTGTTTAATTCTCGTTGACATAGCACCAGAACACGACGCCATACTTCCACTACTCAAAACAAACTGAATGAAAGCAACGCCTTCAAACTGCGCAGGCTTGTAGAGGAGAAATAGTACTTCCACATGCCACCAGGCGCGCTACTGAAGTTTATTTAGTTGTCTTCTACAAGCATGTGTGCATTACTTATCAGCCTACCCTCGTATTATCACAATATATATACTAAAAGATTGCACCTATACAATTGAAGAATAATTTTTGGTTTACATACATATATGTTTATTTTTACAGATCCTGATTTTTTGGAACTTCCTGTCAAACCGACTCTTCTTAATTTACTTTGCGATGGGTGTTTTAGTGTTTCTAAACTAAAGGGACAGCCAAGGAAGGTGATGATGTGCAAAAGTTTTAATAGACTCAGTGGAGGTATTTTTTTTCTGACTTATTATTATTATATATTATGTAGTAAGCATTACTTATCGAGTTCGCTGGCTAATGCAATCAGCTGCTTATTAGATCATATGTAAAAAACTGAAATTAATCGTACTATTGGTTACATAAAACCTACCGGGTTGGTCTACCGGTGAAGTCAACGCTACAAGTCAGCTGTTTGACAGCTGATGTACTGAGAAGAATATGTCGGTTCAAATCCTAGTAAAGGTAGTTACTTTTATACGGATTTAAATACTAGACAGTGGTTACCGGTGTACTTTGATGGTTAGGGTTCAATCATCGATGAATATTAACTACTGGATCGCTCGTTGTGCATGTTGCAAAAACAGTCCGTATCCCCACTCCATCATAGGACTGGTGTCCGATTAACGATGCAATTTTTGAAAACGATTGTCACTTAGTCTTCTTCTTTAGATGTCAATCCAATTTTGAATGTTGGTGATCATCATCGCTATCTGCACCTTATTCATTGCAATTCTGAACATTTCCGCCATATGCTTGTCAGACCAAGTACTAAGGTTTGCCTGCCCAGGATATTCCTCTTCGTTCTGGTGCTTTCTTTCGTGCAACCTTATCCCGGATTATTTGCTGAAGCAAGATGTATCTTTTTTCATTTCTTAGAATGTGGCTCAAGTATAACAGTTTTCAGCATTTAATTGTGTTGTCAAGTTCCAAGTTTCTTCCGATTCATCGCAACACTTCCAAGTTTGTCACCCTCTGCGTGCACGGTATCTTCAAAATTCTTCGATAAAGCCACAATTTAAAGGCTTCACTCTTCTTTGTAATTATTATATTGAGGGTCCTCATTTCCACCCAATACAGAAGTACTGAAGTTACATTCCAGGAAGCGTAATTTGGTCCTGAGTGTCAAGTTGTGTTGTATAAACTGGTCTCATTTTATTAAATATACTTCTGGCTTTTCAAATTCTACAACATATTTCTTGAGTATAATCCCAATCTTCATTGATCATTGTGCTGAGATATGAATACAGTATTGTTGTACTGTTTCTATTGGAACGTGATTGATCAAAATTCTCACCCCGTGATGTTCTCTTTATTGACAACTATGAGCGTAGTCGTCGTTAATATTCAAACCATATAAATTTCTTGATGTAGTTAAACTGTTGATAAGTTCCTGAAGACCACACGTACTGTCTGCAAATATATAATCGTGTCATCAGTGTATCAAAAACTTTTTTGCCACGTAGTATGATAAAATATTCAGAGTACCAATTTGATTATAGTAAGTGGCGACTACTTTATTAAAGGGTACAACCATCTTCACCATCTGAATCTTCTTCCCTGTCTATTATACTCTAGCCCTTCATTCACATGAAAATCGTTCATGGCTTCAACAACCATGATATTCCTAGTCCTAGCCCTTCCTGTTGTTGTTTAGGTCATCAGCCAAAAAGGTGGTTTGAACCTGTAGAGGCTTTCTTTTATTCTTTCTTCTTTTACTTCTTGATTCTTTTATTCTTTGATTTTTTTTACTTAGTAAACTAAGTAAACTATGTGAAAAGAAGGAGTGAGGTGGTTTACCAATGTCTTCCTCACTGGTTGAAAAATTAGACTATGCTTATCAGCATGCCAGGCCCCCTCCGAAAAGCATCTACTTTCCACCCTGCAAATGACACTTTCACTTCATTTACTACAGGATCTGGCTGTATTATGAACTCATTACTGTCAGAGGAGATTACTGTGACTTTTGTCTTTTACGCCTCTACCTCTTCTATTATTAAATGCTTCAGTCATATAATTAGCTGACCATGTGATAAGAAACAAAACTATTTTTGTAGCCCTGGAACTAGCTAGCAGATCAAGTACAAATAATTTAGCCCTCCTTCTTCCTGTTATGAACTATAGTCCTTCCTATCTATAGAAAATGAGTTTATGCTACAGTAGGCTACAGCAGGCATGTGAGTTCTGTTGCATATACACGACATCAGTCCTTAAATGTTTAATGATATTTTTGATTGAAAGGTTGATGGAAAGTTGAAGTTGTTTGTGAACTTGTATTTTAACATTCTGTTTCTTATGAGCCTTCTTTTTTTATTTTTCAGCATTCGATGGTTCAGCGTTCGCCGTATTTCCAAAAGTACCTGGTGTCTATTGCTCGCCGTTTCATATTTCTTTTGATTATGATGCAAATTATGATTCCAACGATGAGGAAGAAGTTGATTTTCACCTAGAAGAGGTTAGCAATAATTTTTTAAATTTTCTTTAACATGTTATGAGCGATAAAATACAACGGTTGTGAACTGTCGTCAATTAAAATACGAATATGGGCGGACGGACTGATGTATATACAGTTCTGCCTAATCTTATTAGACCCATATACGCATCCACACTCCTGTGGGAGCACTTTTCTCATCAGCAATTTAGCATTATATAACATTTAACATATTATAATTTTTTTTTAAAGAACGGTTCGAAAATATCAATCCCATTCATAGTCCAAATATAACCGATTCGCCCACAAGCTAGCGGCATTTATAAAAACGTCATGGTCCTTTCTCAAAAGACAAAGAACAATCAAAATAATAGGACAAAAGAGACCCTACTAAAACCTTTTATGCTTGACTGGAATAATCTACAATATAGTAAAACAAATTAAAGAATCAATAAAATAAGCAATAAAACATTTCTCTTAGTTCAGTCGCTCTTCAAAAAATCCCTTTAAAGACATTCCATTCTTACAATAACTTTTGCACCCCAACCGTCTCCGGCCCAACAAGGAACCAGTACCATTATGAATGTCACAATATGAGTAAATGTACAACTCTATTCCATGTCCAGGCTAGTCCTTTGTGGGTTTTAGTAGATAAGCTTACTGGAAATCGTATAGTGGATTTTTTGAATAAATTAAAATTGAAATGTGGCCGCATCCGTAGCTTAGTGGTTAGCGCAATGGCCTGCCACGTGGTGGTCCCAGGTTCAATTCCTGGCCAGGGTCTGGAAATGTTCACATGTCAAATCCCATAGTTACATAATCCTCTGTAGTCAGAAATGACCAAAAGTTGATGCGACTTAAAATAAATTTAAAAAAAAGAAAAAAAAGAAATAAAATAAATTTATAAAAAAAATGAATTGAATTCCAGAATTGTTGTTAGAACAACAGAAACAACATGTTGCAGAATATTTCAGAAAATATTTTTTATTACAGGTTTTTTTTAAGTATTAATTATTTCCCATGCTTGTTTGCAGTTAAACAATAATAGTAATGGCCCGGTTCGATGTGTCCTTCTTTACGAAAACTACCCGTCTGAAATTCAAGAAGATGTAATTGTAAAATTTATTACATATTTATTTAGGACAATTTACAAACAGTAAGTACTCACGAATAACTTAATTAATTATTATAATAATAATAAAATAATAGTGGCTGTTGTTGGATCTGCTATCGGGCGCCACCCCTGGCGATGGGGTACGCTCACCTCCTTGGAGGGGGGTACTGGGGAAATTAAATACCCAGGGTTGACAAAAACCAACAAGAGAAAATCCTACAGCGTCTGTCTTGCATCAAGCGGCTTGTAGGTCAGCGTCTGTTCACCAGAGGTGCGGCTGTCTTTATGTTCCAGGAACTGAAAATCCCTGGTCCTACACTACCGGGTAACCGGACACCAATCACAAGCAAATATGGGTCGTACAAGCAAACACAAAATTACCCCAGGTGGACAATCCACCCGTCTAAGGACGGCAACCAGGCACTCGGATTCTGGGGGACCTGGGTTTGTGCGAGAGGGCGAATCGGAGCGCCCGGGCAAAATCTCCCGCAAAACACATTCATTTATAGGCACTTTCAACATTCAGACACTAGTGCAAACAGGAAAACTTCATAGTCTCACAACAGAAATCGCTAAACAGAAGATCAAAATTCTTGCTGTACAAGAAACGAGGTACACTGACTCAGATACGATGGACTACAATGGTTACAGGATTTTTAAGAGTGGAACAAACAGAAGAGTTTGTAGAGGGGCACCAGTATTTGGTATGGCATTCTTGGTGGACAAGACAATATTAGATTCGGTAATAGACATAAGCCCTATCAACAATAGATTGATGACCATGCGAATCAAATTCACAAACAAATATTACACACTCATTAATGTGCATGCACCCACAAACGGAGACAACAAAAAAGAACCGGAAAGGACAGAAGAGTTTTGGGAGAAATTGGAACTGGAAATGTCTAAGATCCCCAGAGAAGATGTCAAAATCCTCTTAGGGGACTTCAACGCACAAATTGGCAAGGAGGGAAGATACAGGAACACTGTTGGAAGATACCCTGCACACAAATTTACCAACAAAAATGGCATGAGATTGATAGACCTTTGCAGACAAAACAATCTTAGAATAATGTCAACTTCAAAAATGAAAAATCCCAAGAAACAAAAAACCTGGCGATCTCCCATACAACACCTAGGAGAATTCCAAATCGACCACATTGCCATATCGTACGACTATCAAAAAGAGGTACATGATGTTCAAGTGCGACGTGGGTCTAATATAGATTCTGATCATTTTCTGACACGAATTAAAGTCAAATTCACACCGAGGAGAAAGTACAACAAAAAAACACCCACTATACCAAAATTTGATGTTCAAAGGATAAAAGAATGTAAACTACAAGAAAAGTGGGATAAAATACCTGCAGGCAATTGGCAAGAATTTCAAACAAAAATTATCCAGATAGCCAAAGAGGAAATCCTCCTAAAAAGGAAACCGAAACATCCATGGTGGAATGGAGAGTGTGAGAATGCACTTGAAAAAAGAAAAAAAGCATATCAAGACTATAACGGTTGCAAAACAGAAACAACACATGAGAACTTCCTCAAAACGCGAAAACATACATCCAAGGTATTAAGACAGGTCAAAAGAAGGTACATACATGAACAGCTAGAATCAATAGAAACCAACTTCAAGAAGCACAACACACATGACTTCTACAAAATATTTGCCACCCAGGTCAAAGGATATGTACCACAAAATTTGTGCTTTCGAAAATCAAATGGGAAGTTGGCTTTGACGAACAAAGAAAATTGTCAAGAGCTGGCCACATATTTTGGAAAACTACTAAACTGCCCTGAACCAAAAGAAAGATTCCAGAAAGTACAAGCAGGAAACATACAACAAGACTCTTCTCCACCATCAAAAGAAGAAATACAGTTGTACATACAGAAACTGAGAAATAACAAAGCGTCAGGAGAGGATGGGATTGTGGCTGAATTTTTGAAAAATTTAGGGCCAAAAGCACTGGAAGAAATAACAAAAATTATACAGGAAATATGGCAAACAGAACAAATCCCAGATGAGTGGAAAATTGCCCTGATTCATCCTCTACACAAGAAAGGGGACAAAGCAGATGTAAATAACTACAGAGGAATCTCTCTCTTACCAGTAACATACAAAATTTTCTCTGCCTGCCTCTTGAAAAGAGCACAAGAACAAATAGAGCCAAAACTATCTGACTACCAATCCGGATTTAGACCAAGTAGATCTTGTGCAGAACAAATTTTCAACCTGAGAACAATAATAAAAATGAAAGCAATAAGATGCAAGCCTGTAATATGCACTTTTGTAGATTTCAGAAAAGCGTACGACTCGATAGACCGCCAATCACTTTTCCAAATATTAGAAGAAAAAGGGCTGGACCACAAAACAAGGCGTCTCGTAGAACAAACACTAACACACACCAAATCTAAAGTGAAATTCATGGGAGAGATCTCGGGACCTTTTGATATAAATACCGGCGTGAGACAAGGAGATGGACTGTCGCCACTGCTCTTCAATATTGTATTAGACAAGGTTATGGAAGAATGGGAGAACAAACTCCGCGAAGAAAACCTCTGGAAACCAGTCACGCTAGGAACCGGCAACACTAGGTTACACATACCTTACCTCGCGTTTGCGGATGACTTGGCAATGGTAGCTGAAGATGAACAGACAGCGGTCCAGCAGATTGAGACACTAAAAGAGTGTGCAGAAAAAGTGGGGCTCCAAATTTCTTTTGAAAAGACTGAGTTTATTGGCAATAGAATCAATATTGAAACATTGAACACAAAATATGGTATAATTAACAGAAAGCCACACTTCAAATATCTAGGTGAATTTATAGAGCCCACAGGAGCAGAGGAGATATCGCAGGTTAACAGATTACAAAAGACCAAAAGAGCACTGTGGATGATACAGAACTTATATAACAAGAAGTCGATGTCAAGAAACACCAAGATCCGCCACTACAACACAGTTATCAAACCCGCTTTCCTGTATGCAAGTGAGACACTAACATTAAATAAGAAACACGAGCTGGAAGACATAAAAAAAGAAGAAAGGAAAATAATCCGAAAGATCCTTGGTGCTAGGCAAACGGAAAACGGGTTCAGATTGCAACCAAACCAGACCGTAGAAAAGTTCTCAAATATAGAAGCTGACGTTAGAAAGAGACGTATGAAATTCTTTGGACACATAAAGCGGTTACCAGAAAGTAGGCTAACAAGAAAAATATTGGAGTATACAACGTCTCTCAAAAAAATGCCACCGTGGATAAGTGAAATCTATAAAGATCTCAGGAAAGCGAAAATAACAGAACAAGACATCGCAGATAGGAACATATTTAGGAACAAGGTGGACAGATGGGACATAGAGCCAGAGCAGCCAAAGCAGAAGCAGCACAGGCCAAAGTGGTCAGAAGAAAGGAAACAGGCTTTCTCAAAACGGATGCGAGAGTACTGGGTGGACAAAAAGAACAGCAAGAAAAAAAAATGATTCAGTTTGCTTATCGCCTTCCTTTAAGGGAGAATACGCTAATAATAATAATAATAATAATAAAATATTATTTCCGTATGGTTTTGCAATAGTAACCCATACACATTGTTTCCAAAAGCTACAATGCATTATAATTATTATAATGCATTTAATTGAGGCTGGATTGGCCATGGAAGTGAAATGAAATACATCAGGAGGTCAGAGGGTGTTTGATTATATAGCATCAACATTTTTTAACTGTTTACCTTCTGATTTACTTAAATTATATTTTACTGCATCGATTGTGTTATTAAATGTAGACTTAAAAATACTTGGTTGGTCTGCGAGTTGATTAAGTTCAGCCATGGATTGGTTGGTTTAGGTTTGTCTTGTTCATTTATAATTAAGTAATAACTAATTGCCGCTGACTACCCTTCCAACATTAGCGCCTGCAGATGGTCGCAGTACCTGCCTGCTGCGTGGAGCGCTACTGATGTGCAGAGCCAGCAGTTCATCCCCTCCACTATGAAGTGGACTTGCTGGAGGGGAATTTAAGCGACAGCACTGGCCCGCGAGAGAGATTCTTCAATCAACTCTCAACCGGAGAAGTACAAGAAAGAAGAGCTCCAGACCAAAGAAGATTATGTATTTACTGTAGATATTTCTAAAAATTAAAATTTTGTTCAAACCGGGAAAAACTGAATAACAGTACAGCTTATTTTCAAGCATTTTGAAAAGAAAGTCAATATTTTATAGCTAATTAAAAACTTGAACGTTTGTTTTCTCAAAATCTCAGTTTCTGAATTACCAACTTTTCCATTCAACTCCTCAATTGGTGTTGTAGGCGAGCTGAACAAGGTTAGAGGTTGAAGCAATCTCCTACCTGCCTAAATGAATGGTTGTTACTATACAACTAATCAATTACTTTTACTAGTCAGTTACTAATCACTTGTTACTTTTCACTAATCAGTTGAATAGTTAATAAATTTTTTTGTCCCATTCCAGACAGGATGAGCCATTTGCGTTTGGTGGTGGTAAACTAAGAGAAACGAAGCTGTTGAAAGACTGTGTGGAATCGTCATGCGATGTTTGTGGTGTCATTATTCGTGGTGAAAATGTGGTCGCCCATTCTACGATAATGAAGGGAGACTTTGCCATTCCTGAATTGGATACTTTTATGGATAAGGTAAGTGTATACGAGGGGGTACCCAAAAGAAACCGGAATTATTTTTTAAAACTATTTATTTTTAATTTTTTTACAAAAGAACCTTATCCCCTTCAAAATACTCTCCATTACAACTAATACATTTGTCCCACCGGTGCTTCCACTGTTCAAAACATTTTTTGTACTCCTCTTCAGTGATGGCTGCCAGCTCATCCGTCGTTTTTTTCTTGACATCATCAACGTTGTTAAATCGGAGACCTTTCATGCCCCTTTTCATGCATGGGAACAAGAAAAAATCACACGGAGCCAGATCGGGTGAGTACGGTGCGTGTGGTAGCAAAACCATGCCGTTTTTCGCCAAAAACTGGGTAACCGAGATTGCCGTGTGTGCAGGCGCGTTGTCGTGGTAGAAAAACCAGTCCCTGTCTGCCACAAATTAGGTCTTTTACGACGAATGCTGTTTCGTAGTCTTCTTAACACTTCAAGATAAAAAGCTTGATTTACCGTATGGCCTGGTGGAACAAACTCTGAATGGACAATTCCCCTCACATCAAAAAAACAAATCAGCATTGTTTTGATGTTCGATCTGACTTGACGACTTTTTTTTGGTCGGGGTGATAATGAAGTCTTCCATTGACTGGATTGTTGTTTGGTTTCTGGGTCGTACCCATAGCACCAAGACTCGTCACCCGTAATGATCTTTGACATGAAATCTGGATCAGTTTCAAGCTGTTGTTTCAAATCACTACACGTTTCAATTCGACGTTCCTTTTGAGTGTCTGTCAGAACCCGAGGCACAAACTTGGCAGCGACTCTTTTCATTGTCAAGTCTTCTGTTAAAATGCGTTGGACTGAGCTCCAAGATAACCCACTAACCTGTGATATTTGGTCAATGGTCTGTTGTCGGTCTGTTTGTACAATTTCTTTCACTTTCACAACATTTTCGTCTGTTCGGGAAGTCGACGGTTGTCCAGAACGAGGTTTGTTCTCAATCGACATGTCGCCATTTTTAAAGCGCAAAAACCACTCGTACACTTGGGTTTTTCCAATAGCGTCGTCTTTGTAAGCTGTGTTCAACATTACAACTGTTTCCGCGGCGTTTTTACCGAGCAAGAAGCAAAATTTCACAGCCGCACGTTGTTCATTAAAACTTGCCATCATGAAAAACGACACGAGCACAAAACAGCACGAGCGAGAACAATCACTGCACGAGAACAGAACAAGCTAGATCAACGAACAAAATGGCATTGAACTGGCAATGAGTAGCGCTACAAGCAGCCTAGTGGCGGGAATTTGTACTGCACAAGCTCCGCCCACAGCAGAGCTATTCCGGATACTTTTGGGTACCCCCTCGTATATATCCATTGAAATCTATGATGATGGTGGTTTGTAAAATTTCTTACACTCGATCCAGCCAGCCGGCCGCATTGGCGTAGTTGGTAACGTGCTCGCCTCTCATCATGCGGTCTTGGGTTCAAATCCCATTCAGGCATGACATAGTTTCATACGTTACAAAAATAATTTCATCCTTCACTGTCTGCATTAGCAGTACTTGCAATAGTCGGATGTAAAACAAAAAAAAAATTGATCCAGCCAAATTATTGAGATCAGCTTATTAAGCAAGTTCAGAAATTTTAAGTTTTTAGAAAATTGCATAACATCATATCTGAAGTCAGCAATGGAAATAAAAACTGTTGAAATTACAAGGCTAGCATTTTTTTACATAAAGCACCTGTTTGTTAATACCTTTAAGATATAGGTTTATCAAGAAGTTTAGTAGTATATTTACTCAGTCCTCCTGAATAGTGTGGAAACATGGATTTTTGAAGTATACAAATCATGAATCAATTACAAGCTTTCAAGATGTGGGTATTCAGGAGAATACTTTCAGGGTTTTGTGGATCGGTCATGTTGCTAACATTAAGGTTATGAGATGTATGGATTTGGAGTTCTTCTTCATTTCATGGATTAGGTAGAAGTGCCTGTTCCAGAAACCACTTTTCCCTCGGATAAGCAACACCCAAAGTTAGAATAGCAATGATGATCGCCAACCTCCGACGCGGAGACGGCACTTGAAGAAGAAGCAACACCCCTTCGACCGTTTGACTTATACGAGGGTCATTCGTAAAATAAGGTTCCCTAAGCTGCCAAGACAGAATGCGATGTGCTGGGAGAAATCTGGCAACACTGTCTCACTCATCAGCTCTCCCTCTCTTTATCCGCACCACTCCCGCCTCGCTACGTCGATCAGTGCCGGCCTAGCAGCCTTCAAAGATGGAGTTCCCTATCACTGTTACCGCCAGATGCGAAATTCGCGCTGTGATACATTTTTTAAATGCAAAACGGATTTCACCTATTGACATTCATCATGGAACAACAGTAAACTCTGACAGATATTGCGACACATTAAGAAAACTGAGACGCGCGATCCAGAACTGCCGGAGAGGAAGATTATCCAGTGGTGTGAGGCTTCTCCATGACAATGCTTGATCTCATGTCTCACGCCAAACTCAAGAACTGCTAACAGATTTTGGCTGCACTGTTGTGCCCCCCCTCTACAGCCCGGACCTAGCCCCAAGTAATTATCACTTATTCCCAAAATTAAAGGAATACTTGGGTGGCCTACGCTTCAGTACCAATGATGAAGTCAAGGAAGAGGTTACTCGATTGCTCAAAGGATTGGCGGCAGAATTCTACAACATGGGGATAGAAAAGTTGGAGCATCGTCTGCAAAAGTTTTTGGACAGAAACGGCGAGTATGTAGAAAAATAGCGTAAGTTTTAAGCTTTAAATTGATGTATAACACTAAGATAGAAAATATAGCTGTCTATTTTTAAAAATCATGGGAACCTTATTTTACAAATGACCCTCGTAATTCATTGCCAATCTAGGCAAACGGCTTCCATTCATAAATTCCAGATGACTACTCCAGTTGATCAGCGATCTTCTTCTCCAGGCAAATATTTGGAACTCTTGCCTTATAATGTCACTTCTGATCTTGTCCTGAAGAAAACAGCCTTTCACTGCCTGAACAAATTTCATTTCTGCAGCTCTGACTTGGCTTCATTCTCTGTTTTAAACCACCCAAGCCTCGCTGCCATTATAACATTATAACTGGCACTGCCATAATTATGTAGAACTTTAGTTTCATTTCCTTTCTTGTTTTGTGCTTTAGGGTTCTATGAATTGTCCCGAAAACGTGCCTAAATCTACTGATTTTATTCGTCACATCAATAACCTTCATAAACGATACTTCACTGGCTAAATAACTGAAACTAGATATAGATAGCGAGTCATGAAAATGCCTTTTGCATATGGATGAGCTGTCAGAAGGGAAGAGAAAATCTGACACTGCTGCCAACCTCAACAGTGAGACACTATATTTTACTACCGTGCATTTGCACTGTTTATTAACCATGTATTGCCTTTCAATTAATACACTTTGTTGTGACTGACACATTTTTTATTTGAACCCCATTACCTTTAATATTTCTCTTAATGTACAAAGTTTCCAACTAAAATTTTGCCTTTCTTTTAAAACCGGTAATAACTTTTCACATGTCTCCACCACTTTCTTATTATTGACGTAAAAATCCTCCATAATTTTCACAACCACACGTCTGTCAGAGCCATCCAAGGAGGCATTCCTACATTCTGCCCATTTCCTTTTTTTAGCAGGAGTCAATATAACTTTATGAAGAATTATCTTCTTCACAGTCTTTAACTTGCTTCTTTATATTTCAAATTATGGAAATATAAACATCACAGTAGTTAGCTGCATGCTCATGGCTTTTGTTAAATGGCACAGAAAGGTATTTTTGTTTAGCTTCAACTTCACAACATTTTATTACATTGTTACATTATTAATAGATTGCGTTCAGGACTGTGAATAGTTTGACGTTTTCAAGAAACCAACATTTCTGTTTACAGTAACAAACAGTTATATTCGTACAACTGTTAACGTACAAAAGGTTCCATGAAAAGCACCTACCTTCCACCCTGCAAAATAACACCTTCACTTCATTCACCACAGGGTCTGGCTGTATAATGATGAAATCATTACTCTCAGAAGTGATAACTCTGACTAGTGTGTTTTACACCTCTACCTCTTCTCTACTTAAATGCTTCAGTCATATAATTGGCTTACCAAGTAATAAGAAACAGAACTATTTTTTGTAGCCCTGGAACTATCAGATCAAGTGCAAATGATTTAATAATAACAATGGTGGGAAAAAAGATTCTTCCTGTTGTATGTGGCTTTCCCATACTGTGAGTATTATCAGTCAGTACAACTTCCCCAAACGTACTTTGAGAGCTATGCTTGTCTTAAATACTCCAGCAGTAAACTGCCCTCCTCAAGACTATTAATGTGTTAACCCCCCCCCCACAACTACATAAAGTTAAAACTATTTTAATTGGTAACGATATACAATTTACCTACCAGAAGTGGTTTGTACCTACAGCAGTGGTTTGTTCATGTCAAATTAAACTGTCAGCTAAAAAGAATTTGAGTCACAAATTTTTATGTCACTACTGTGATTTCTTAACATCTTCATGCACTAATGATGAAATTTCTGTTTATAGTTATCAAAATGGACTGGTCCAACACCACAAAACGCACATAGAATTGCATTAATGGCGCAGTGCATCGATCGTCCCAGATACTACAACAGGCTGTATAGACGAGACCGTGAAACAGAGACTGTCGAATTGGAATCGTTCATGAAATATTTCCCTAATGTTCCTGCTTGTGGTTTCTTAGCTGGTGGTGAATTTGGAGTTATTGCAGGTTAGTGGGTGATTTCAGTTTGTATAATCTTCCCTTCTTCTGCATCAACCTGTCATCATCCAGTGGTGGGTGTAGGCACATATGAATATGTACATCTAAAATTAAAAAAATTAAATGAAAATTTTTTAATGAACGAATAATTAATTAAATTAACAAAAATTGATTGTTTCATATAATTGAACATTAAAATTCTGAAATTGTTTTATAATTATTGATGACACTTTTATTATAATACTAATTATGCTAATAAATTTACTGTTAATATATACAGGGTGATTCAAAACTATACGGCAATCTCTTGGGATCTCATTCTATAGCTAAAAATAAGAAAAAAGTACATATAAACATATGCCTGAAAACGCTTAGTTAGCGAGTTACAGCTAGCGAAAAACTTCACCTAGAACTCTGTACCCTCAGTGAAGTAAGGCCGTATAAAAATGTTAAAGGTAGTTACAAAGATACAAATACGATTGTTTCTTATGTTTTTTAATCTGAAAAATTGAATAAAATTGGTTCCAGAGCTGTAAATTCAATACTTTCAGAGATGTCTTACATAAAACACAAGAATTGGTGCAAAGAAATAACACATTTTTGTGTTTAACGTAAGATTACTTCCATAAATGGTAAATAAAGGTGTATTTTTTCTTATATAAGTTTGTAAAAAATTTAATTCTGAAAAGATTCTTGTGAATTACTCATGAAAAAAATGAATAATAGATATTGAAATTCCGCTTTATTAAAAATCAAAACAGACTCATATAAACAGCACATTCTTAACTGCAAATAAATATTAACTAATAATTAGGTTGGGAATAACAGCTGATCATTTATCAGCTGTTACTCCCAGCCTAAATATGCCAACCTTTTATGCAGTTAAGAATGTGCGTTTTTTGTGCGTCGGTTTTGATTTTTAATAAAGCGGAATTTCAATATCTATTACTCATTTTTTTCATGAGTTATTCACATGGATCTTTTCAGAATTAAATTTTCTACAAACTTATTTAAGAAAAAATACACCTTTATTTACCATTTATGGAAGTAATCTTACGTTAAACACAAAAATGTGTTATTTCTTTGAACCAATTCTTGTGTTTTATGTAAGATATCTCTGAAAGTATTGAATTTACAGCTCTGGAACCAATTTTATTCAATTTTTCAGATTAAAAAACATAAGAAACAATCATATATGTATTTTTGTAACTACGTTTAAAATTTTTATACGGCCTTACTTCACTGAGGGTACAGAGTTCTAGGTGAAGTTTTTCGCTAGCCGTAACTCGCTAAGCGTTTTCAGGCATATGTTTATATGAACTTTTTTCTTATTTTTAGCTATAGAATGAGATCCCAAGAGATTGCCGTATAGTTTTGAATCACCCTGTATATATATTGCAGTTATTTAGTTTTGTGTAGACTCTACCGAAGAGTTAATGGAATTATTGAAATACATTTAGGTGGAATTATCGAAATAATTTCAGGTAGTTTACATGAAATAATGAAAACTATGAATTTGGATATGATTCTCTTTTAAAACCAGTTAAATTTATAAAAGAGTAAATGTTTTTAACTTTTTGTATTTTTTATTTCAGCTACACATCAAGATGCTCCTAATTACACATCAGCTAGTGTACCAAAAAAGAAAAAACTGAAACTTATGAGATCTGCAATGTCACCAGAAGAATTTTTGCATTGTCAAACAACGAGTATCGTTATTATAACGTATTTAAACACTACGGAAAAGTAATGAAGTCAAGAATTTTTCAGTATCATAATCGTGAGAAGACATTACTTTCAATTTTTTGTAAATTGTAAAATATTTTGTATTTATAAATATTTGATTATATAATGTAGAAAGGACCACCAAAAACACACTAGATGACTCTCACCTGAATAAAAAAAGCCATTGGGTCTTTTTGGATATCATGCATCTGTAATCAGTTGCAATATAAATATAATAATGGCCTTTTTTTATAATAATTATAAATACACAATTCCAAAATTTCTATATTATTATCGGTATTGTGTGTATTAATAAACATTTTTTTGCTTGTTTCCTTCTCACCCGCAATCTTTTAATTCCCCCCCCCCCCCGCCTCTAAGATCTCTCTATGACTTATGTTTATCTAAAAATTTCCCAATTCATGTATCTTCAGTGTCAATTTTTGAATCTTAAAGGTCATTCAATGTTACTTTGAACTATGCCGGTTTTAAGATTTATTTTTTATCAAAAATTAGTTTGACCAATCTACTTTTGTTTATTCCATGCCACATGTTCAAAACTCTCCTTTTTCTCATTACATTCATGGATTATGTTTTCAGTCTTTTTTATATCTCTTTGTTCGAATGGCGTCTGTTGTATGTCTTCTTCTGAGGTCTTAGAATATTCTGAACTATTCTCCTTTCTTTTTTATAATTATTATATTTATACTTTCAGAATTTCCGTAGCTATAACTGTATTATATATATGTGTAAAAAAAAAATGGCTCAGTTAGAAAAATTTGATATTTATAAATACAAATTTAAATATGAATTAATAAACCACCAGATAAAATTTGAAAATGATGAACTCTGTAAGTTGGTAAATGAGATTGAAAAATTTTGATTACCAAAGAAATTTTAAAAATTGTGGTTTTAAGTGTAATTTTTGGTTTTGTAACGACTAACTGATAAATTTGTAGATGCATTGTTTTATTTGTATTAAACAGGTGAAAAACATTATTGTGTATTTGCTGTTTTTTTCTATATTGTATATTTCTAAACAATACACATGAAAATGTTTAACAAAATAAACAAATCTCTAAACAGTACACAAGAAAATGTTTAACAAAATTATAAATATTTGATTACATTATATTATTTTTATTATTATTATTAGTCTATTGATGATTATCAATACCACAGTTTGGAGATTGTTTTCATTAATTTTAGCTTAAATATTTAATCTTCTTAATCAGAGGGAGGAGACTAACGTAAAAAAATTGTATGATGGAATCAATGATAATTTATTTAGTTTGAAAATATGAAGGTGGTATTTTTCTATTAAAAACTGAATAAAAATTATTTCAGAATGGTAGGGATACTCTCATCCCCTAAAATCAAAATAAGGGTTCAAATATGGCCACCAATTTCTGAAATTTTCACTTGGGTGTGCTTTGATCGATTTTAATGAAATTAGTGTCAAATTGATGGTAAAATCCAATTCTAATTCACCCTGTAAGGTTTTACTGTTCCTTTTGTATTCAATTTTTTTTTAATTTCTTACAACAGCAAAAATTTTGATCCCAAAGAAATTTTAGATGTGTTTAAAACTTTCACAACACAGTATTTACCATTTTCATTCCCTAAAATTTTTTAACATGCTGAATCTTTATCCCCATTATAACTGGGTATTATTGTATAGTTTTTATCTTTAAAGTTTTCAGAAACTTCAACCTGAGTGAAATGTTACATTATTTTTCATTGTCTTTGTATGTAATATGTACTATATTTTGGATAATCCGAACTGATTTCTAATTAAAACGTTCAGGACGGATGCCGCCTTAGGGTGGCAAATCGAGGTTCATTCCAGAGAATAATGTCGCCTTAAGGCGGCATGTACAATACCACATTTCTATAGCTTTTGTTAAATCGCCGGTGTACTGGCAGTGTTAGTAAAGGTTGTTCAGGGGTTCAGATCTATTCCACGAGCACCACTGTGAAGATCGTCTTTGGTTACCAACTGCCAAGAATTTTTGAACAAATTTTAAAAGTGTAGTTTATTCGGATGTCCTAGTGCCATGTAATTTTATTGTTTTATTTAATTTTATCATTTATTCTACAAATTTCTTCATTCCCAGTGACTTCTTTTTACAAATAAAAGGTAAGAATAATACATTTTTACGTAAAAATAGTTTAATTATTTACTCAAAAGAAATTTCTGTTACTTTCTAAACTCGCCATTTCCATGCATTGTGTTTCCTTTGCAGGCCTACTGTACGTTAAATAATATACTGTACTATTATGATTACGGTCATAAAATAATTTTGTACGAATAAAAGTACTTTTATTACTAATTTTTCCATATTGCCATGGTCTCACTAAAAATTATTAATTAATTTATTGTAAATACGTAAATATATTTGTTTTTATTCTGGGATATATAAAAAAAATTTACATATTCAATTTTACATAATCAAATTTTAATATTTAGGCCTACATTTTAAAAAATTTTAATTTTACTTATAAAATTTTGTAAATTAAATATTTTTTTTTTTTTTATTTTTTTTTTAGTTTACGCCCACATTGGAGCACTTTAATCAGCCTGCATTAATTTTAGTCTTTGAAGGATGAGCTCTATATTTTGTATGTAGCATCCTCTTCCGCTCCCAAAATTTCTTCATTCTCTCCACTCTGGCCGCCCTTTGTTCGTCACTCAAGGTGTATGGTTTTCGTACGAAGGTTTTCAATTCAAGTCTTGTGGCTGTATTCCTCAAAACTCTCTTCTCATCCTTGTTCTCAATCTGCTCCATTGTTATGCCCAATTCCTCTAAATCCTCCTGGATCTCCCTGAACCAGTTGTTCTTGGGTCTTTGTGTTCCAAAAGTAGTCGTATAATTGTTTTGTGAGTCGAGTTTCTGGTAATCTTGATATGTGGCTGAAGAAGGCTATTCTCCTTTTCCGCATTGTATCCACTATTGATTCGCTCTCTTTATAAACTACTTCATTAGGTAGAATCCACCACTGTCCATCCTTTTGGTGCTTTTTGTTGATAATTGTTCTTATGATTCTCCTGTCCGCCTTTTGTAGTTTATCCGTTGTTGACTTGATGTTTAATTGAATAGTGTTTCGGAGGCATAGGTTGCTTCTGGTTTAACAACAGTGTAATAATGTTTGAATTTGGTGTTTATTGAGAGGGATTTCTTCTTGTAGATTGCCCAGGTGATCCGTTGTGCTTGTTTCAGCTTAGTTGTTCTGTTTTCTATTGCTGCTTTCTCACTTAGGTTCCAAGTAAGGATCTCGCCAAGATACTTGAACTTACTTACAATTTTCACTTGTCTGCTGTCATCTAATTTAATGGTCGAAGCTTCCGTTTGGAAGGATGGCATTATTTCAGTTTTTTCGAATGAAATCTGCAGTCCGATTTTTTCTGCTATATTCCTGAGTTCCTCAATTTGAAGCTTGGCCTCCTCCATGTCATTAGCCAGAAGCGCAAGGTCGTCTGCAAAAGCTAGGCAGTTAAGTTTTATTTTTCTGCCAATCTGGATGTTGGGTTGACATTTTTTAGTCCATTCTCGCATGACCTTCTCTAATGCGCAATTGAACAGCAACGGTGAGAGTCCATCTCCTTGTCGAAGTCCTGTTTTGATTACAAATGATTCAGATAGTTCCCCTCTGAATTTAACCCTTGATGTTGTGTTTTTAAGGGTGATTTCAACAAGGTTAATGAGTTTCTGGTGTAGGCCAAATTCTTTAAGTACCTTTAATAGCGATTCTCTATGGATGCAGTCATACGCTTTTTTAAAGTCGACAAAGGTGATGACCAACTTTTTGTTTCGTGTTCTTTGGTGCTTCATGATCCATTTGATATTAATGATTTGATCTGGACAGCTTCTTCCTGGCCGAAAACCCCCCTGATATTCTCCAAGCTGCTGGTCGAGTTGTTGTTGAATTCTTGTGTATATTATCCTAGACAGAATCTTATACGTAACATCGAGTAGTGAGATCCCTCGATAATTGTTTGGGTCTGACCTATCCCCCTTCTTGAACAATGGGTGAATTATTGCTGTGTTCCATTCGTCAGGCATTTTCTCCGTATTCCAAATATCTATGATGTGTTTGTGTAAATTTTGAAGTGTTTGCTCATTAGCGTTCTTCCATAGCTCTGCAACCAGTTGATTTTCTCCTGATGCCTTATAGTTTTTGAGTGAACGGATTGCTCTGACTACTTCGTCGAAATCTGGTGGAATGACTCTTTCCAATGGTGTTTTATTTTCCGAGTTAGGATCAAATGTCAGGCATTCTTTGGGTTCTTCACAGTTGGGTAATCCTTTAAAGTAATCAGCTAGAATTTTAGCGTTATCTTGATTACTGTGTGCCAATTTCCCATTTTTATCTCGCAGCATGAGTGTTGGTGGAATATACTTTGAAAGATGTTGTCTGAATGTTCTGTAGTAATCTCTTGTCTTATGCTGATTATACGCCTCTTCTATGGTATTTAGTGCTTCCTTTTGGTGGTTTCTCTTAATTCTCCTGATTTCCTTGGCTGTTTCTCTTCTAGCTCTGGTCAATTCCTCCCAGGATTCCTCTGTTTTCTCTCGTTGATCACTCAGCCATGCCTTGTGTCTTTCCTGGATTGCATTGTCACAATTTTTGTCCCACCAGGCATGTTTCCTTCTTCTTTTAATAGGAGCAACTTCTTCGGCTACAGTTTTTAATTTATCAATTATTATTTCCAGTTTGTCACTTAGGGCTGTTTTTGAATTCAATATGTATGTTGTATTGCCTATTAAGTATTTGGGGTCATATTTTCTCCTATCGTTGGACTGTGTTGGTTTGCGTTTCTTTTTTGGCGTTAATTTTATTTTTGAGATATAGTGGTCCGAATCTATGTCAACCCCCCGAAGGACTTTAACATTATAAATCTCTTTATGGTGGTTTTTATCCATGGCTACATGGTCAATTTGGAATTCCCCCAACCTGACATTCGGGCATTTCCAAGTCATTAGTTTATGTGGTTGTCTCATAAACCTAGTGGTCTTTAAAATGAGTCCATGGTCTGCACACAGTTCAATCAATCTCTGACCATTCTTATTTGTTTGTTTATGGGCTGGCCATTTTCCTACCACTGCACGATACCTTCTTTCTTGTCCTATTTTAGCATTGAAGTCCCCAAGTAGGATCTTTACATGGTTATCAGGAATGTTTGATATTAGTTGGTCGAGTTCTTCCCAAAACTTTTCGGTTCCTTCCACATCCTTAGAGTTTTTGTCGTTTGTTGGGGCATGGACATTTATCATTGTATAGGTTGTTACCCACATTAATTGTTAGCGTTGCAGTTCTTGAGGAGTTCGATGAAAAATCCTCGATTGAGTCTATTATGCTGTTATGTACCAGAAATCCCATTCCAAATTGTGGTACATTCTTCATTACCCTTTTTCCTGGGGGTCCTTTGTAGAGACGGTATCCTCCAGATTCTAATGGGTCTTGATCTGTGTTCTGAAGTTCCTGAATAGCTGTTATACAGATCTTGTGTTGGTCCAATACATCTGTTAGGTGTTTCAGTTTGCCAGGTTTCATCAATGAGTTTATGTTTATTGTTGCAAATTGTGAAAATTCATTTACCTTGCTAAATTTAACCCTCCTACTCGTCAGCCGGTTGTGTGCTATCCGCTGGGCTGCCAGGCGCTCCTCGATTATTGTATTTTTTGATTTTACGCATAAAGATTGTTTTCAATTATTTAATAACTTATAAGTATAAATTTTTCTAATAATTAAAAAGTTAATTTCAAATATAAATTTCGAAGAAACAACAAACGCGTATAATACTGTACTATATTGAGGCGGTGAGTAGACTAGCAAATAAGTAAGATTGTTTGGCTATTACTGTAGGAGAAAAATACAGTTTTAACAAAATACAAAAGCACTAAATTTTAAATGACACCTTTATTTAAAAACCTGTTATAGTATTATTTTAATGTCATTTTAAAACGAACTATGGTAACTTGTGATTGCCAATGTCGTTACACCTCAGGAAAAATGTTACGCAATCTTTTTTAGCTTGGTATCCAGCGGCAGTCTTTTCCACCTGATGAATTAAGGTTTTTCTTGGGAACACTATCCAGTACAATGCCGTCTCATCTCTATTGTAAACTTGTTCTGCTGTTAAACCTCGGTTTTCTACTTCATCCTGGAATTTTGTTTTAAAGTCAATCACTAGAATTTTTTCACCGGTAACAGTTAACAGTCTAATACCATATCATTGTTGAAATTTGTCCAGTCAGCCAATATTGGCTTGAAAGTCATTTTTCCCGGTCATTTCCTTGTAGAAAAACTTCGCTTTTGGATGAGAATATCTCCACTGACTATAGATAGCCTTGCTCTTTCTTGTAAAAATTATGAGTTTAAAGTCCGCTCGGCATTAGGTTCACCTGCTGCTTTCAGTGTTTTTCTTTTCAGTGGCTCGCACTCCATTTATTAGATATTTTTTTAAATGCTAAAAAAATAATTAAAAACATGATAATAAGTGATCATTTGGATTATTGGAGGTTTCTGTGTATTGGGGGTTTGGATTACCGCGACCATACTGTACTGCATAAAATCATTAATTGTTTGCTGTTGTAATACCGAAACCTAGATGAATACACATTAGTTCACCTGTGCCTCATAAACGTGACATCTGTATGCATAGTGTTGTTTTGCTGCTCAAAGTACTGCAGTGCTTTTACTTCTGATTGTGAAATAAACTTTTTGTGTTACATACCAGGTGTGACAATTAAGTTCTGGGAATATGCCAATAAAACACAAAAAAATTAAGTTATGACCAAAATTTTATGATCGACCTTCACAATAGTCTGCCTCTAACTCTGCCCAACGATTCCAACGTTGTGCCCACGTTTGGAAACACCCTTGGTAATCCTACAAAGTTACTCCATTTAGCACCATGGTTACAGCTTCCTTGACCTGCTGTGTGCCACCATGATGAGTTTATTTGGGGTGCGACTTTATCTTGGGGAATAAGAAGTTGCAGCGGGGGATAAAGGGGGGGTGCGGCTACATTGGAATGCCATTTTTCTCCAAAACATCTTGCACAATGACTGACGAATGGGCTGGCGCATTGTCATGGTGCAAGATCTGGCCGTCCTCTGTGAGTTTGCAGCCGCTTCAGGATGCTATCATAGAATGTCTGGTCGGCAGGAACATATAAACGATGAATGATCCAGCAGTATCGATAAAAACGATCAACATTGTCTTCAGTCATGACTTGGAGATCCTTGGTTTCGTTGGCTGCTTTTCACCCTTTTCCATCCTCTGCTAACTTTGTTTTTGGGTCTCTGCGCCATTCTCAAATATCTACATCTCTTCTCCCGTGACTACCCGACTCATCCAATCTCTGCCATCGCTCTGAATGCGGGACAACAAATCCTCGTTAACCTCCCTTGTAATGTGAGTCACTCATTTTCACAACGCCACTAAAAAAAAATACTTTCAAAAAACACGCATACAAAACAAACCAAACATGCTATTGTCTTCAAACTTTGACTACAACAAAAGAAAGTCCTCTATTTCTGGTCATATTTTTATGAACGATACAGTGTTGCCAATTCCTTAGTTATAACTAAATTCCTGGAACTTAATTGCCACACCTCGTATGTCTCATCAGTTTCTTAACTGGACCTTCTCACCAGAGTCGTCCAGAATTATTAAGGACACTGTTGGCCAACACCATTCTGATAATGCATCCATAATAGTAAATTTAGATTATTTTTGGTCATTATACACATTTTTTTTTGATGATCCGGGCTGGTCCCATTCCCAATTAGTTCAGGTTATCAAGGCTATGTGTACTTTATAAAACAATTTATTTTTAGTTTTGGAAGATTTCTTTTATTTCAAAAGAAAGTAGGTGAAAAAGTAAATGAAGGTTACCATTCCTTATCGGTTTTTTTTTATTTATTGTTTAGTTTTAGTTTAATATGAATCTGACACTCTTTCGAGAAACTTTAATGGTTAATTTACTACTTAATGATGGATTATTTCCATTACTGAACTGAATTATTATGATTAATTTATTTACAGTAGAACACTCATTATCTGAATTAAAAAATAAATTCTTATAATGCATCCTGCTGCTTGAAATCAATTCTATTCTATATAAAAAATTTCACTAACCTTTTTAAGCTGCCTTGATCTCTACTATACACTACTTACTCGTGTTTCGGTGGATCCACCATTGTAAGAATACACAATATCATTTGAAACTAAAACTGTTTATTTAAAATCTATAGAAGATATTACATCTTCTGTCATCTATATACAACGTTTATATAGATGTTTTAAGATGTTATGTCTTCTATACATTTTAAATAAAAAATTTTAGTTTCAAATGATGTGAACTCTGATGATGGTGGATCAGAGTGTTATAATAACATGTGTAATACGTGTTAGTATTACACATCACGCTGTAGGAAGAAGAGTGTTGCAACTCAAAAATAAACTTATGGAGAAATAAGCGTTTAAAGTTTTAGTCCAAGCTCGTGAATATACACCATATGCTTGCCCATAACAGGCAAGTGGAATGTCAAATTATTTACACTGAATCTGTTAGTTGCATGGCTAAAATAAATACCTCTGTTTCTTATCACGTGGTCAGCCAATTAAATGACTAAATCATTTAAGAACAGAAGAGGCAGAGGTGTACAAGACACTAATCAGAGTTATCTCCTCTGAAAGTAATGAATTTCATTATACAGCCAGACCCTGTGGTGAATAAAGTGAAGGTGTCATTTGCATAGTGGAAAATATGTGATTTTCAGAGGGTCTGGCATGCTGATAAGCGTACTTTTCCACTCAGCGAGGAAGGCAGGGAAAACCACCTCACTCCTCGTTTTACTTGGTAAAGTCTCTAGAGGTTCAAACCAGCCTTTCGGCTGATGACCTAAACAACAACATACCATATATACTGATTCATTTAAATTAAATTGGATTGTTTAATCTGATTGATCATGTTTTAATTAACATGGTACAGTACAATCAAAGGAAATATTCAAATTTTAACCTTATTATTATTAACTTAGGATTATTTAATAATAAGGTTTTGAAGTAGTACTTTGTTCTAGCCTAAAGATATGAATATCAGCTACTACGTAATGCGTAAAAGTTCAAAATTTTGAGTTGTAACAGTCTTCTTACCACAGTGCGACATGTAAGTATTACAAGTGTAATACTTACACGTGTAATTAGTGTATGTTGTTTAGGTCATCAATCGAGAGGCTGGTTTGAACATCTAGAGGCTTTACTAAGTAAACTAGGAGTGAGGTGGTTTACATTTGCCTTCCTTACTGTGTGGAAAAGTATGCTTATCAGCATTCCAATCCCTCTGAAAACCATCTACTTTCTACCTTGCAAATTACAACTTCACTTCATCCACCACAGGGTCTGGCTGTTTAATGAAATTCATTACTCGTAGAGGACATAATTATTGACTAGTGTATTTTACACCTCTACTTCTTCTGTTCTTAAATAGTTTAGTCATATAATTGGCTGACCACGTGATAAGAAACAGAACTATTTTTTGTAGCTTTTGAATAAGTTGATAAAGTGCAATTAATTTAACATTTTACCTGCCTGTTACGGGAAAAAGTAGTGTACAGTTGAGATCAAGGCAGTTTAAAAAGGTTAGTAAAATTGATTGTGTAAATTTATTACATAAAATAGAATGTCTGAATTAACTTAAACAAACTTGGATTTGGATTGTCAGAAATTTGGATAATTGGACAAACCATCATGTGTTAAAATTTTATGCCTATTTTCGATAAGGTATCTAATATTTCAAAGGGATCAAACCCCATTTGGTGGGTATTAATACAGTATTGAAAAATATGACAATTCAAAAATTCAGAACATTTATTTTAGTTAGAGAAATACAGCACTACGATCAAACGTTAACCTACAAACTTAAACCATCTCAGCAGTTGTTTGTTGAAGGTGTCTACTAACCCCATCTAGCGAGAGAAGTCTCTATTACATCTACAAATGGCAGCGCGCTCTCAGTCATGTTTTTATTGGGTTCCTCCTCATAATTGGAAATTTCGATAATCAGTGTTGTACTATACATACTTTTGGAAAACTTGATTTATTTTTAATTTTGGAAAATTTTATTCAGTTCAAAAGAAAAGAAGTGTAAAAATGTAAATGAAGTTCATCTAACGTTTTATTTGTTTCGTTTTAGTTCAATGTTCTTTTTTTGTGTGGCCTTTGAGGCTGATTTATTATTTTTAGATCATTTATAGATTATTTCTAGTGAAAAAAACTCTTAATATGATTAGTTTATATATTGTGAATTTTGTAAAATGGTGCTAATACATTGTAAATATATAATCTTTTGTATGTTCTCTGTATTATAAAATATAAATAATTTGATTTCATAATTCTTTTGTTTTTTTTATAATGAGGCTTGATTGAAAAATTTTAACTCATTGAACCTTTACTACGGAGCTGTTTTGTAGTGTCGGGAATACCATTATGTCCAATTATTGAACAGTTCTGTTGTCCTTTTTAATAAATATTCTTGACATAGTTCATATTTATTCTGGTAGGTAATGTTATGATCTACCAGAATTATTATTATAATTTTACCAGTTTTCTTAAATAAATAAAGTAATGGAATTTATTGTAAAACTCAGAAATGTTACCAGTAAGACAGAATATACTTACATTTATTCATTGTTTGGGTTAAGCCGCCCGTATCGTGTATTTTACGTGTAAACATTAGTTGAAAAAAATCTGGTGTGAAACACTCACGATTTTCTCGTGCCAATGTAGATATTAACCCTTTCAGTGCCAACGTCCGGAAAACAGGTCATCGATATATTTCTCGCAATAACAATAACGTAAGTTATGTATAAAGTGCCAACATCTGGATAACTAAACATTTACAAAAAAACTTTTAAACAAAAAGTAATGGAATAGTGACTAGCACGCTAGCCTGCAAAGCCAAAGGTCCCGGGTTCGATTCCCGACTAGGGTCAGGAAATTTTAACACATTAAAACTGTTAAGGTATTAAAACCCACAGTAGTTGCTAATGACCAAGCTGTCAATGCTACTTTAAAAAATAAACTAAAAAAACTATTTTGAATATTTTTAAAGTTAAAACGATTTTTTTTTTTGTAAACATAATACAATAATTTTTTATGGGAAATTTTATTTTTCTGTAACATTAAAAGTTTGGTTGGCAATGGCAGACTTACGCCTGCAGGTTTTCAAAATAAGGGCTGGCACTTTTTGTACACCCTTATTCAAATTAAATGGCTTTAGATCAAACTTTTAAATATTGTTTCGGCACTGAAAGGGTTAAACAATATGACCTATATTTATTCTTAAGTTAACAATGTAAAATGAAAAACAATCTAATTTTAACCACGTGTGAATGACACAAAATGAAAATTAACCTCTGTAAAACTTAAAAATATAAAAAATCACTATTTGATCCTAAACTAGGCTTTGAAAGAAAATTCTTGAAATTAAAGTTATAGATTTTTTAAATTTTCTATAAGTTTACTGTTTAGTACATTTTTGTTGTCAAATGCATACTAAGGCCGTAATCAAAAAATTCCATTTTTTCCGATTTTGATAAAAAAAAACAGAAAATCACTAATTGCCACTAAACTAAGCTTTGTACAAAAAAATGTTTGGAATAAAAGTTGTAGATTTTTAAATGTTCTACAAATTTGATTTATAAACTAGAATACATGTTAGGGCTGGTATATTAAAAAAATAACATTTTTTTTCTATGAGAGCTCAGGCCCCCCTCAAGAATTTAAGCAGGTATAGCATTTACCCTATCTTGTAGAGCATAAAAAATGTATGAGGCAATTTTAAAAACAATCATAGGTGTCATTTATGAGAAAATAGCAAAAAAGTGAAAAAAACATGAATAACTACTACTTCTGGTTGACCAATGTTGATAAAAATGTTCGTGTCGGATTCTCTTGTGGTACCTACCTAATTCAAGTTCCAAGTTCCATTGTCGTACGCTATTCCGTCCGTGAAATACTTGTTCACACACAGACCAATCGCTAAAAACATGTTTTCTGGGATCAGGGGCCTGATAATGTATATTTCCGATGAAAACTATTTCAAAAATCGACTTGAAAACTGCTTTCTTTCCAGTACAAATATTTATGTATTCCTTTCGAATAACAAATTGATAGAACCTCGTTTACTTGGACCTCTGTATCCCGGACCAGTTTTGAAAAAAAAATTGTTTATGACGATAAATCGCAATAATTATCAGTAGTTAAATTACTCGAATTCACTTGCCAGTGGGTTTTGACCCACCGGGTTGGTCTAGAGGTAAAGTCGTTGCCGCAAGTCAGCTGTATAACAGCTGATTTTCGGAGACAAAGGTTCCTTTTCATATCTTAGGAAAGGTAGTTACTTTTATATGCATTTGAAAACTATAATGCTTTTCACCGTTGATGAGATCTGCTGTTCCCTGCGTTTAGACCAATCAGAACGTTAGCCAGCGTTGTCACATTGTACGAATGTATCAGCCTGACAAGCATTACGCGCACATGCGTATAAGAACCAAAGTAGGTCACTCGTGTCTTGCGTCTCGTACTGAACACGTCGATTATAGAGCTGGTTATATATAATAATAATTGTTATTGAAAGACCAAAAAATGGCTGACAAAATATACAACAGAGCTACAATAGCAAGTATTGGCAACGTTGCTGGTAAGTCATTGGCTAGGTATGAAGTGGGTAGGGGGCAATGCATAGGCTACGTTCAGAGCTCATAAACTTTGAAAAATAGTTTAGACAGTGGTTACTGGTGTACTTTGATGAATTTGCCCGAATGGGTTCGAATCTCCTTCAGGCACGGCATATTTTCATACGTTACAAATATTATATCATCCTTCACTAGCATTAAATACAGAACAGTCGGACGTTAAACCAAAAAAAGAAGAAAAAAAATACTTTGATGGTTGGTATTCAACTAACCATACTCTCTCAGGAATAGTTGGCCTGGGTCTGTACAAGACTACACCTTATTTGCATGTCATACATATCATCCTCTTCTTATTGGGCCGCTTTTTTCTGAATTGAACAGGTTGCAACGTACACACATTAGGGATAAAAAAATCTTGCCAGCGGGCGAGTTCATTACACTCACCCCGCCTGATGTTGCTAAGCAGCGAACTGTAGATTCAACCCTTTTCTTCCTCTTCCTTTGAAAAGAAACTTTGATAAATTCATGGAAAAAGTTGTGGCCTGGTGTTTGTGACATACCAGTAAACAATACAATTAATGAAGACAAAACAAGTGTGGAAGGAAATTTTATAGACATTTTTAAAAATATCGATGGCTGTTCCGATGTTGATGAAGAAGACATTGACAACTGGTTCCAAGTTGACAATGACAGAGGTTAAAAATAAATCGCTGAGGAAGAAATGATTGAATCATGCAGTGAAAGAAAATGAAAATGAAGAGGATTCAGACATAGCTGACGAACCAGGTGTGGTTATAACCCACGCAGAAGCAGTAGCAAACATACATAAATTTGATGGTTTATTTCGAGTCTAGTCGAAAGATCGCCAGACGGACTTATTGCTAAAGCGGATGCGAGATCGCGTTGCTCGTAAGCGATGTGTACAGTGTAAATACTGCATACTATAATATTTTATACATACAGTATTATGTATTTTTTGGTGAAAGTGTGCCGGTAATCATTTTTAAACATTGAAAATATTAACATTTTTCTTCATTCTCTGGATAACCCGGAATTTCGTTAAAGTTCGGTTGATATCATCATGCACTAATCGTTTCGAGCGTAACGGAGCGTTTCCTACACTTTACAAATATTCTATTATGGTTTGTAAATGATAGCATTCATATCAATTGTAGCGCTTACGTTACGATGCGGCACGTTCCGTCTCTGAACGGAATCGTCGGCGACAATTTGCCGGAAGCTTAACGTGTCGGAACGCATTGCTATGCTCAGTATGAATAAGCTATCGTACAGGTTCAGTTGCCTTTCGTGAGAAGATATTTTGTACATTTTGTTACTACCATGGATAACGAAAAATTAATAGAACTAGTACGCAAGTACCTATTCATTTCTGTATGATTTAAAATATACAAGGTGTGGCTAATAAATAACGAGACTGACGTTGTAAAAAATTTTATTTTAATTTTATACATAATCACTTATTGTCACCTTCAATATACACTCCTTCTCTATCCCTACAACGCTCTATGCGAATTTTCCAAAAGTGCTGGAAGTCATCTTCTGTCAGCTCCTTCAAGACAAATGCCGCTTTCTCTTTTACAGCTTCCACAGACTCAAATCGTGTCCCTTTTAATGCAGATTTCACCTTAGAGAACGTTACATGGTGCAAGATCTGGTGAATACGGTGGATGTTCTAATCTTCTAACACTAAGATGCTATACTTGGCTAGGCTAGGAACCTTTTGACAGATAACGCGAATCATTTCGCGTAAATACTCACCACCAAATACTCAAAATACTCAACATACTCAAAATACATACTCAAAATACTCAACGCGCCAGCTCATGCTGGCGCGTTGTCTTTGTGGAGAACCCATGATTTGTTCTTCCACATTTCGGGGCGTTTTTTTCCTTACTCTTTGACGTAGTTTAGAAAGTACCTCAAGGTAGTAATATTGATTAATTGTTTGACCTTCAGGACTCAGTGAAGGTACACAATCCCATGGATTTAAAAAAAACTATCATCATTGCTTTAAATTTGACTTCCTCATTCGAGCTTTTTTGGCTCTCGGTGAAGTTCGGCTCTTCCAGTGCATGGATTGGCGTTTCGTTTCTGGATCATAAGTAAAAAACCACGTTTCATCACATTTTATTATCTTCTACCTGTTTCCTAAGGTGAAATGTGGATTAAAAGGGACAAGATTTGAGTCTGTGGAAGCTATAAAAGAGAAAGCGGCACGTGTCCTGAAGGAGCTGACAGAAGATGACTTCCAGCACTGTTTCCAACAATGGAAATTTCGCATGGAGCGTTGTAGGGATAGAGAAAGAGTGTATATTCCTATAGTGAAGTTGACAATAAGTGATTATGTATAAAATTAAAATAAGTTTTTTTACGTCAGTCTCGTTATTTAATAGCCACACCTCGTGTAGTGATAATTACAAAAAAGATGAAGCATGGCGCGAGAGAGCACAAAAAATGGATAAATCCAGTAAAGTAGATAAAATATTTAATTTCAATTAATTTCATTGTGACACAAAAATAACACATACCTGAGCAGTTGCATTAAAATTTAGTATTTTGTACTACATAAATTATACAGGCTTTACAACATAATAAATGAAACGTTGTTAATATTCTTTATTTAAAAATCTGGTGTGAAACACTCACACGACTTTCTCTTGCCAGTGCAAATAATTAACAATAAACAATAATTAGTAATAAAACATTAGAAATAAACAAAAAACTAACCTCAAAAACATAACCTAATTTTAATCATGAGTGAAAGACGCAAAATGAAAATCGAACCCAGTTTGGCCTAAAAATACGGAAAATCACGCTTTCACGCTAAACTAGGCTCTGTAGAGAAAAATGCTCTAAACAAAAGTTGTAGATCTTTTAATTTTCTATAAATTTAATTATATACACTTTTGTCGTTAAATGCATACTAAGACCGAAATGTTAAAAAAATCGATTTTTCTCACGTTTTCGTGAGAAAAAAAACAGAAAATCGCAAATTACCGCTAAACTAAGCGTTATACAAAAAAATGTTTTAAATAAAAGTTGTAGAATTTTAAATTCTCTACAACTTTTATTATATAACGTTTTGCGCTAAAATGCATATTAAAGCCGCAATCTTAAAAAGAAAATGTTTTTACGTAAAAACAGCCTCACGCAGAATTTCAGCAAACATGGCGCCTACCCTATCTTGTAGAGAATTAAAAATTTAGTAAACCAGGCGATTTTAAAAAAAATCGTAGGACCAGTTTTTGAGAAAATCGCAAAAAAGTGAAAAATTATACGAATAAACTACTACTTCCGGTTGACCGATTTTGATGAAAATGTTCGTGTCGCGTCCGGTAGTGGTATGTAACTTAAGTTTCAAGTTTCAAGTTCGTACGATGTTTCGTTCTTGAGATATTCTGTTCACACACAGACACACACACACACACACACACACCAATCGCAAAAAACATGTTTTTTGGGTTCAGGGGGTCTGAAAACGTATAGATCCGGTGAAAACTCGATTTCGAAAAATCGACATGAAAACAATACTTTCCTTCCTATATATTCATATAGGCAAGAGAAAGTAAAAAACATTCAACCCACCGGGTTGGTCTAGAGGTAAAGTCGTCGCCAAAATCAGCTGTTTAACAGCTGATTTTCGGAGACGAAGGTTCCTGGTTCAAATCCTAGTTGAGGTAGTTACTTTTATAAGGATTTGAATGCTAGACAGTGGCTAGCGGTGTACTTTGATGGTTGGGGTTCAATTAACTATACTCTCTCAGGAATGGTCAACCTGAGTCTGCACAAGACTACACCTCATTTACACGTCATACACATCATCCTCATCTCATTGGGTCATGGGGTTGCTTATTGTTCTGAATTGAACAGATTGCAACGTACACATAATATAAAGGATTATAAAAAAAAAACATTCATACACATACTTAACAATTTTATTGTTTACCACAACATTTTCAATTTCTTGTAAGCCATAAAAATACGTTTTATTGTAAGTAGGTAGTAATCAAATCGCTCCTAGCAATATTTTTTGAAAATTAAGGACTTTATTCATTCTTTCTAGATAGAGAAGGATGTGGTGTGGAAGTATTTATATTATAAAATGATAAATAATATTTGATGATGTTTGATAATATTTTAGAAATGATAAATTTAATGTTCTTGTTTATCACCGGTTTTATTTTTAAATACAACTTTATTAATCATTAAACTGAAACTGAGACATACGGAAGTATTGGAAAAACTTTTCTTCGTCGTCGATCAGTTCTTTAAATAGAGTCCAATATTCTCCCTCAACTTTCCTAGGTTTGCACATTTTATGTGTGGATAACCTTTTACGTTTACGTTTATTGTTTTCTTCATCATCTTCTAATAAAATTGATATCACAAATAAATCTTCAGTAGTCAAACCTAACATTTTGAGGCTAATAAAAGAAACTTACAACTTTTCACGCTACATTATTGCCGAGCACTTTTGCTTCAAGTGCCGGATATGTCTGATGATATGAATGACAGATCAAATGTAGTGTCGGAAACGCTCTGTTATGGAAACGATTGGTGCATAATATGAACCGACCTTACCTCGAATCGGTCCTTGCCCTAGTAGATCCGAGTTAACGAGGTTCTTCTCTAGATACATACAGGGCAAGAGAAAGTAGAAGTTGGTTATTCACTGGCAGATCTTTTGTAATACGTCATTCATGCGGCTTCCATTTATAATAATATATCGTGACGTCACCGGCTAAGTGTGATTTTTTTTTACTCGCGACTGTTCGTCGTTTTCAAGTGGAGCGACCTTGGAAATGTGTTATCAAGTAACATAGACAGAGTGCACTAGTGAATCTAATTTCTCTTTTTCAGACCGGCCGGTCGGGCCCATAGATAATATATAAGAAGATTTGTAATCTCCATGTATTAGGCTTTTCCAAGATGCGACACTAGCGCAACTACCGGTTGTAATGAACGTGTTGCCGCCATGGCTTCAAACATACAAATCGAACCGCTTCTTCCACCCTTCCCCCTGCCCATTGCCTACCACCCTTCCCCTGTCCATGGCCTTCCACCCTTCCCCTGCCCATGTCCTACCACCCTTCCCCTGCCCCTGTCCTACCATTCTTCCCCTTTACACAACCCGTACGTTAAAAGTGCCGTTCCAGCGGTTACCAACCGCTTCTTACACTTACCTTGACCTGTATTTTTGCACAGCTGATCTTCAAATTCACGATTCTATTTCAGCGACAAAAAGTAATAATGCTTTAACTGAACAAATTTAATAAATTGTAATTGAAACAGACAGCTTTATTAAATTAGTAAAAATGTTAACATGAAATCAATACTATATTAATTTTGTCACGTTAAATAAAAAAATAGCAAGGTATAATTTTTACAACTAAATTATTATGGCAACTAAAATAATTGAAATACACGGTATTTTTAATGGAAAAACTATTGAAACAATAACAAATACAACATAATTTAACACTTTATACTTTTAATGTTCAAGAAATAATTTTAAATTGTTTCAAAACATTACAATATAAAAACAGTGGATTTTTACAAGTTTTTGAAAATAATGAAATAAAACAAACATATGATACATGTTAAAATTCTTAAATTCGTCTGTTGCAACAAATACAATTTGATAAAAAAATTCACTTAAGGCAATTTTTGTCTATTTCTGAAATGAATGAGTAACTTATCAAATCTGATGACACAAATTGTTTGTCATGTTGAAAGCAATATTTTCACTATAATTTAAAGTTTAATAGGTATAATGAACAATTAAACACTATATAAATTGATTTGAAATTTGTATATTGTCATATTTTTTAAGAATAACAATGAAATTGGTTTACAAAAAAATTGTTCTTCCCTGAAATACAATAACCAATTCTTACCACAAGTATTGTTTAAATTTACTTTACTAATTATATAAATGTTGCTACATAATTTCATTCAAACATATTTAGTACTGCTATAATAAGCACAGTTATTACAACAATTTCCAACAAAATATTACAGATTATATTGTGTAGTTTTGCAAAACATTAATTATTCATTATCTGTAACATGGTCTTTTTTAGTTAATACATATCACCTGAATAAATGCATATCTGTATCTAAGAAATTAAACAAGTTAAGGGGAGGGGTCTGCGTAAAAATCCACGGGGAATTTTTTACTTTCTTTTTTATGTTCAAATTTTTATCACTGAAATGCTTACTATACTTCTATACTTTTTAATGGTATAATTATTATTATTGTTAGTTTACTAGAAAAATTAATAAAAAATTAAACACATATATAGTTGCCATAGAAACAGCTCCTGTTTTTCTCGGTTAAAAAACATGAATTTCAAAGTACTGTATCTTGTAAACTAAGAAATGTAATTCTTTCACCATTTTAAACCCCGTTATTTGCTTTTTTAGCTCAGCTATTATCATGCAGAGTTTGGTAATATATTATGTTAGAATGGAGACAAGATTAAAATGGCCATCGCATGGCCAAGTGAGCGGGTATTGTTTGTTTACGTTCTGTCGTTTTTACGGTGTAATGAAACTTTGTTGTTTAGTGTAATGCGAATAAATAAGTTATTGAAAGTTATAGAGTAAATTTAAAAGTTTGTGTTAGTTACCTAATTTTAGTTTAGTGTTACAAAAGTAAATTTCAGTTTTACGCGGACAAATAGAGTTGGTAGGTTAGTAAGGTGTAGGTAGGTTACAAGAGGAATAAAACGCGCGTTTACTGTTTACAAACTAACCTAAATAAGTGTTTCATGATTATATTTTTAGTTTTAGAAATTACATAGTTTAGATTA
The DNA here is from genome assembly GCA_035578175.1 of Catonia carolina. Taxonomy (NCBI): domain Eukaryota; kingdom Metazoa; phylum Arthropoda; class Insecta; order Hemiptera; family Achilidae; genus Catonia; species Catonia carolina. The sequence goes on from JAQMRL010000011.1 coordinate 26,325,862, forward strand.
GCCAAGAGAGCACAGGAAGGGTTAACATAAATGGAGCAGGATTGTTTTGATGTAAGTAAAAAATCAAACATAAACTTTAACTGTTAATTTCCGCAAGTTTTAATTTTCAGTGCGTCTACTCTAAAAACTTCATAACTTGAGTTCTAATTGATAAAAATTCATGATTTTTTTTAAAAGATTCAGAAAATTGTGTTCTAGTGGCCCTTGTATTGGTATGTCAAAATACTGTACTAAAAATTTGTAATTAAATTTTTAATTTAAAACTAGAATAAAATTAATTAATTTTGAAAAAAAATTTTTACAGAAATACTCTCAAAACATGTATTTTATATTTAATGCAAGGTGCCACTAGAACTTTTTGTGCTCTTTATGAAGCACATTTCATTGAACATTTCATTTTTTCTTTTGTGTTTTTTAAGCAAGTTGATAGGTTGATAATCAACCGAGTTGGTTTTCCTTGTGAAGCTACGTTTTTTTCACTCGCCCCCCCCCCCCGAAAAAAGGGGTTCAAGGGGTGGTAAATTACTGAAAATTTAGGAACACACTGTCCATTGTGTCCCTAATAAGTAGGTAAAATACAAACTTTCTAAAATAAAAGGGTACCATTTTTCATTTTTTGGCAGACTCCTCCCCCCTTAACTCAATTTTTTTAATTTTTCAGAATAACCAAAAGACATGAAGTTTGTTATTTTCTTGTAAAATTCTGAAGGTATTAGAATTTTGTTTAATTTGTACCCAATATAGCCTCTGATAAAGAGATTTAAATGACTAAACAACTTTCTTAACTTCTACAGTTCTCTGACCACCCACAGAACTTAAGTTAATCAAACGAAAACAAAACATATTGTGCTAACTCTATTCTGATAAAGAAACAACATTTTATTCACAACTATGTTTGAAAATATTACAGAATTCTGAAACCTATCAGCAAGATAACAATAACAAATTAATTCAAAATACATTACTTATTGTCAATAACGAGTATACATTAAATTACAAAAATACTAGCGATTTTAATAATTTTCCACATTATATACATCAATGGAGTTAAATGTGCTTACTGCAATTTTTAAAAAAATGGAAGGGTCAGATACCAGTTAATACTGTAAACCATTATATAGAGCATTTCTTGTTGATTTTCAAACTTAATTTTGCCAAAATTAGAGTAAACACCCTTTACCTCTAGGTAACCTGTAGGTTAAAAAACCTGTAGGTAAACCTGTAGGTAAAAAAAAAAATCATACTTTAATAAGTACTACTACTACATCTTAAAAATACACAAAAAATTATTATAACATCATGCTGAGAGTATGAAACTGTACTTTGAACATGCATTAAAAAACTGTACATATTCAATATTTTTGTGCAAATCAACATTAGTCAATGCTCAATTTAATGGACTAACACATTTATTAAAATAAACTATGAAAAATAGAATTAAAAGTTCTTGGATAGAACACTTTACAGCTTAATAACACTACAGGTGGATACCAATGTCTGTCGTGAAACGCAGTTAAATTAAGTCATTCATTTATCACCATAATACTGGTCACATATGTTTCTATAATGTGTTAATAGTAAACATTGGATTTGCTTAGTCTTATTTTTATCATAAGTTTAAAAAAAACGGTACCTTTCAGGAAGAACTTACCTTATGGGAAGAGCTGAAAAGCATCGTAAAAATTAACATTCCTTAGATTTTTATAATTTTCAAACCGTTTCACATATTCATGAGGCTAGTCTGTTAAATAGAGCATTGACTGTATTTTAAAAAAAGTTGAATGTTTTTTCACGCTTTAACATTTATTGCTTTTTCGTTTATCATCCAACTATTTTGCACAATACTGCTAAGTTATTAGTTAGTATCATTGCAGCAGAAAAAACTTTGTGTTTACATTATACTGGTTTTTATATAAAAAGCAATATAAGGTAAATACAAAGTTTTTTATATATACATAAAAAACAAAATATTAATTACAATTACACTTACCAATGACAAATCTCATTATTAGTGTACATTAGAGGTAGTAAACTAGCTCGGTGTAAACTTTGCTAATACTTGAATCATGGGAATAGGCCTTAAGAAATTAAACTGTAGAGAATCTACAATAATTTAGGTTTATAATAACAATTATTTTTTTCTTACAATGAACTTTGCTTGTTAAGCTTCAAGTACCATCGTGCAATCTTTTGACACAAAATTACAGTTGTCAATGCCCATCATTCAAAAAAGGTAAAACTTTTCATTGCTTCTTATTTCATATAATATTATATAAAAATTTGTATGCTATACATGATTTACATATCGTTATTCACCACATACTTTCATTGTTGAAGTAATAAATAAACATTTTCGGTAAGTCAATTCCCAATATAATAAATTCATAATACAATTATACAACATAATCCAATTAATAATATTGTAATGAATTTACAAACAGATAATTGTAAATAGAGGTTCATTTAAAAAGCATAATAACTAAATAAAAAAAACCAACTGATATGATTCATTTACAGCAATATTTGTTTTAATAAACTGAGTTGAACTATCTATAGTCCATCTACTGTAGAGTACTCCGCGCGAGGCAAGTGCCTATAGGTTGTAAACGAAAGTTTTACACTAGTTGGCATGTATCTACCTCTCCGCTGGACAGTTATCTTGCACTACTTTCCGTCATAAAAATAACTACATCTGGTTAAAATGAACATTATCATTTAAGCGTTTTCAATTATACCGTTCTGATTACTTGTAATTATTGTAGTTTCATAATGACTCCTTAATTTATTATCGTAACAGATACATTTAACAAAACAATTTCTTTCTACTTTTTAATGGTTACCGCTTTTAATTTCAAAAACTTAACATATTCACTATCATGCAGGTTAACAAAATACAGCTTACAAAACTTTTCAACTTCAGTCTACGAAAAAAATCGAAACGAACCGATACAATTCCAAAAGATAACTGATGAAACTAAAAATGAGTTAAACACGGGCAAGTGGAAACAGTTGTATTAAACTAATCACAGACATTAATTATTTTAATGATATGAAATAAACAATCTGAAATGATAAACAACGAATCTTTGGAATTGTTTACTCTCCTGTTATAATTCAAGCGCTCATGTATTACTTGTGACAAAAAATAATATAACACTGAGTCTATAATAAAAACCTACTAATCATAAATAATAATGTAATACTAGTAAATAATGTAACAATAAATAACAATGTAAGAATAAGAATAGTTACATTTCAGTTATTAATGGTAAACTAATGTTCGATTTATAAAACATTTTCTAACAAATGAACAATAAAACAATAAATAATATAAAACAATAAATGTACAATAAAACAATAACATATTATTACAGTTAACATATTCCATACATACATACTACACTCGGTTCATGTAAAGTAAACAAACAGTGGTTACCAAATCAGCAGCGAAAGCAGTGACTCAGAAAAAATGCATCACTTTTCAACCCACCGGGTTGGTCTAGAGGTAAAGTCGTTGCCAAAATCAGCTGTTTAACAGCTGATTTTCGGAGACGAAGGTTCCTGGTTGAAATCCTAGTATAGGTAGTTACTTTTATACGGATTTGAATGCTTGACAGTGGATACCGGTGTACTTTGATGGTTGGGGTTCAATTAACCATACTCTCTCAGGAATGGTCGACCTGAGTCTGCACAAGACTACACCTCATTTACACATCATACACATCATCCTCATCTCATTGGGTCATGGGGTTGCTTATTGTTCTGAATTGAACAGATTGCAACGTACACACATTAGGGATTACTTTTTATAAAAACATCACAATGATAACTGATACGTGCTTTTAACCATATACAGAATTAAACTATAAACAGACACTAAAAAAAATACTATAACACTAAAATTCGTAATTGAAAATAAATTATAAAGCTCGTAAGAACGATGCGAGACAATACGATGTCAAAAGCTAACTGGTAGCATTTATAATTATGACATGTTCTTTGTCAAAAATGTGGAAGAGAGATTTATGGGTTTGGATTACTCTTTCTCAAATTTAATTGTGAAATAACAAGTGACCAAACTAGATGATTAATCATTAAAATAAAAATATTAACTTTTATTAAAGTTCTCTTGTTTCGTCATACACATCAGATGTATTAATACATATAACTTGCAACCACATATATTTATCAAAAAAATGCAATAAAGTATAGGCCTAAAACTTTTTATAAATTTATTGATCAGTATTTAAAACATCAGTCATGATAGGCCTATGATGTAGTCCTAACAGTTTCATTTACAAAAATACTTTTCAAACTACTTTGTATTTAAATACTTTTGAAGGTATTTTGCTGTTACTTTTTAATCAGCGTGCACGCATTTTTAAATAATGCGCATGCTGAGTGACATCATTATTTTTTTTACTCAAACTATCTTTCTTACAATGAACCGAGTATAGGAGGATATGGTCCTACATGTAAGATCAGTAAAGTGATCTTTCATGTAGGACTATAGGAATCTTGAACAGAATCGACAAAGATCACTATAGTGATCTTTGTCGATTCTTACGTTTACACCACCACGGAATACACAAGTTAATAATACACTCTATTAGTGTTTTTGAAACTTCCTCAAAATGTACAGAGCAGTTTCCTCTAACCCAATCGAAGCTAATACTTTGCTTGATGGCCTGTGTCAAGATTTTTGACACATTTTTCTTATAAGCTTCCTCTGACGTCGCTCTTTGTAAAACAATATAAAGTATTTTATCATGATCTACTTTATCTTAACCAAATACAAATATAAATCAAAACACAATCTATTTAAATAAAAAACCTAACAAATCTGTAAACAATTCAATCATTTTACTATCAAATATTTATGGCGCACATGACACTCCAAAAATTGTAATATTTTAACAATACCTTTCAAAAGACGGTATTCATAAGTAAACAAAAATTTACTAAGCTACCATTATTTAACTTAAATATATAGGTATATATAGTATATATTTGTTATCGTATTCTGGTGGTTAGAAATATATTTCAATTTTAAATAATACAGCTGTTTAAAATCCTACATAGGATGTTTCATAAAATAAAAATAAATATACGTCTGTATCTATATACAGTTGTACCTTAATAATTTTAATAGATGGAATTTGGAATCTAGATCTTATTATAACAAGATTGTTTTTCAGATTTAGTTTCTTCACTCAGTTGGTTAACTGACTTTTTTCAATTATAACACGTTTTTCCATATAATCTAACTGTAATTTATAAACTAAAAAACAGATTGTTAAATCATTAGTAGATAAATAGTTCAGCTGACACCAAATTTAGTATTATAGACATTAAAAGTACGGTATGGTGTTTCACAGTGTATGATTTAAGGACAATATTATTCATAACTTACATTTCTTTTTGGCAAAAAAAATTATGGAGTTATCACCTTCTACCTGGTGTCCAGGTATATAGGTCTGTAACACAATCCTCAATTTACAAAATTAAACTCTTTTCTTTTAAAATGTTAACATAACCTACAATCAAAAATATATAAACATATATATAAACATCATATACGACACACAATATATTTATTTAATATCACAGGCATAATAATGCTGGTGGATTTTATATACAGTAATATCACAAGCATAAAGCTTGTGCATAGTTTTAACTAAATTTTCCTGAATATTACACACCTTGCAAGGCATATGAGCTGCCACTAAATCACTAAGTCAAGGACTTGATTAACAAATTCGATGAAAGTTGCTACAGCCCCAGCACGTTCTTCTTCTGAAACAGAGAAAACTACGCATTAATTGCATACTGACATTAAAACTCGTATAAGGGAGTAGTAGGCTAGTAAAAAATCTGAAATTAGACATTCTTAATACAAGTACTTCAATGAACTAATAAGAAAACAATGGTCGTAAAATTCCAATTATTTTCATACAATTAATTCATAATCTGATCGGATCTGCTGTCTGATCAAGCGAGCCTAATTTTTACTTCCTCTTGCCTATATGAATACATAGGAAGGAAAGTATTGTTTTCATGTCGATTTTTCACTAGATCTCCACGTTTTCAGACCCCATGAACCCAAAAAACATGTTTTTAGCGATTGGTCGGTGTGTGTGTATCTATGAACAGAATATCTCAAGAACGGAACAACGTACAAACTTGAAACTTAAGTTACAAACCACTACCTGACCCGACAAGAACATTTTCATCAAAATCGGTCAACCGATTCATCAATCTTCAACTCATGATTAAAATAAGGTTATGTTTTTGAGGTTAGTTTTTTTGTTTATTTCTAATGTTAGGTTTATTGTTAATTATTTGCAGTGGCAAGAGAAAGTTGTGGGTGTTTCACACCAGATTTTTTAAATAATTAAACAATAACTGCTTAGTTTATAATTTTAATTTTAAAGATAAATATAATGATGTGTTAAAACAATCATGATAGGCAGATAAATTTATCAGATGATACACATTAAAAAGCCTTAGGCCCATCGTATGTAAAAAAAGCTAACATGTTTTTTATGTAAATTTATCTTGTGGGTTTAAATTTATCATGGGAAATTTAACGGCCTGTATCTTTGTATTTTTTATTGCCTGTCATGCCCTTTTACTGCAAATACCAAAATTATTTTTTTTATTATTTATCACAATTCAAACATAATTAAATGTTTGCATTCAAGAAATTCTGTACTATGAATCTCTGCAACAAAAACACATTGCAAAAATTTTTTGATTTCTAAATTATCTAAATAGTAAATAAAATAAACCAAAATTATGCACAACATACCATAAAAACTGACTGTATAAATTCTAGCAGTTACAGGAATGGCTGAATACTTGTACAAGTTTCACTTTAATTTCTTGGAACCTTTAGGTTGTACGTTTTGTCTTCGTCAAATCGTGAATAACACAATCTAAAACAAAAAAACAAACAAATTCTTTTTTAGTAAAACACGTCAAAAATAAGTTATTACGTAATATTATTGTAGAATTTTTAAAGACAGATTAATAAATGCTTGTTATTAATCGATAACGCATATAGGCCTACACAACACTCCACTTTTACAAAAAAAGGAAACTAATGATGAATAGGGTAATACCTGACATGAAAGGATAGTACATTTATTTCCAAAAAGTAATGACTGTCTTAAATAAGAACGAAAGTTGCACCTAATACTGATATGGTAATTTATTACTTATAGTACATCAAACCGATTTGAACAATTTTATTTGAAATCGATACTTTTTAGTATGCTGAATCCGAATATGAACTTACGAATATTAAAATACACACTTTCATCAACAGGCATTTTTACTGTAAGAAAATTCAAATATAACGGTCGATTTGGTGTAGTATAAGTAAATAATTACCAATGGAAATATTATATAGCACGATACTTACATTTCTAATAGCTTCCTAATTTCCTTAGGAAATGTACGAAATTTCCTATTCGAATTCATATCGGTAAGAAAACAGTTCACAAAGTTTTATTACCAATCCGTAGTTAAACGTAACATCGTGTCAAAATCACAGCTTACGCAACGCTTACACAATAACAAAAACACCTAGCGTCAATTCATGGATTTGTAACGTACATTTGGTAAAACAATAATACTAATAATTTTATTATTTATAAATAATTGTTACTCGATATAAAATATATAAATTTTAATACCAAAAAAATTAAAATTGTATGTATAAAATTATTTTATAAAATATATTACGTTTATATTACCAAATCGCCGTATTATAATATAATATAAATATTTTTTTTTAAAACAATTAGTAATACGGAGTTAACTTTGTTGTATGTTTACATTTTACCGTATTTCTAATGGTTTTTAAAATTGCGTTTTTAATTATTTAATTATATAATTATTTATACCCGGCGCACAGAGAAATTACAATTTCAGGTTGGCACACCAGGCGACTCTACTAGCGCCCCCAGTGAGTAGTAATAATCATTAGCAGACGATGACGAAAGTTGAACCGGAAATTCCTATTAAGATTCACACGGCTGGTCGGGCCGGTCGCTGCGTAAGCGTAAGGTATTTCCTCGAACATCGATGACGTTTTAAACTGATAGTGGTAAAGTGGAGGCGTGTTTAATCTACGCGCGTTAGTTCCTTTCGGTTAGTGATTTTGTTATTTGTGTGGTCAGAAGTATTGCGAAAAGTTGTTTTTATTTATTGTTCGTTCGTAAATTACATCAATTTTTTGCAAATGAATTTAAAGTGATTTGTGTTGAACTGATAAAGAATTTTTAATTACAGTTAACTTTTCTCTGAAAAATGGGTAGATTTGAGATTGTATTTGATAGTCCTACAAATGCATTCTTTGCGGGTACAGCCGTTACGGGGAAAGTACATCTTTCTCTTGACCAGCCAAAGAAAGTTAGAGGTAAGTTAAGTATTACCTAACTAAAGAGTTTAAGATATTGATGATATTTATGGTTTGTTTAGTATAAGTACTTTCTGGAGTAAAAATTAAAGTATTGATAATCTTAAAATCAGGGCACCTTTTCAAGACATTACCGTAAACATCATTAACAAATTGATGTTTGTTCGACACAAACGTTACTATTTATTGTAGATCAACAAGTTGCTGGCGCTTGCACAATCGGTGGAAAGAGTTTCTAAAATACAAAAAAAAAGCTGTTGGGTGTATGATGGGAGTCAACCACCTTACCTCATTCAGATCACTATTTAAAGAGCTGCAACTGCTCACAGTTCCTTCTTTGTACATTTTTGAAGTGATAATGTAAGTAAAGAAAAATACCTTTTTACAGAATTTAGATATTTACAACCACTGCACAAGAAACGGAATCGATTATTATGTTGCTAATCACAACACTAAATTGTTTGAACAAAAACCAACTTATGCAGGTAGAAAATACATCAATAAATTGCCACAAGGTTTAAGAAGTTGTGACAATTTAAGTCATTTAAAAAAAAAGCTAAAAAAATATTTGATTGATAAAACATTTTACAGTGTGCACGAATTCCTTTATAAATAGTTTTGGTTGAAAAGTATTTAACTTTTAATTAAACAAATATTGTGTACGTACTGTTTGATACAAAGGGGTTCATGACAAGTCTACTGAGTTAAGCAATAGCGGGAAAAAATTATTGGTAAGTGATGAATTTATTATTGTGTTTGACTTCTTAATTTTAAATTGTGTGTGATATTTGATACAATGGGGTTCATGACAAGCCTACTGAAGCAAGCAGTAGCAGAAACACATCTTGGTGGTAAGTGATGATGAATTTATCATTGTGATAAACTTTTTGTTTATCAGTTTTATCTTGACATGTCCTATACTCCCCTTGGAGTCTCCTAGGTGCAAAAAATTTTTTTTTCTCACTATGGGTGACATACAATCATGAGATTAATGGTAGCATGTTGCACAATAACATGCTCAACTATCTGGTCATCAATGACTTGCGGTAGATCACAAACTGATATATGTTGTATGTTACGCGTTTGTATCAGATTTAGCCTGTAAATCATATTTTTATTTGACAGTTTGTTTTGTTGGATAGTGTTGAGAATGTTTTCTTTTTTACTTTCTCTTGCCTATATGAATTATATAGGAAGGAAAGTATTGTTTTCATGTCGATTTTTCGAAATCGAGTTTTCACCGGATCTATACGTTTTCAGACCCCCTGAACCCAAAAAACATGTTTTTAGCGATTGGTCTGTGTGTGTGTGTGTGTGTGTGTACAAAATATCTCAAGAACGGAACATCATACGAACTTGAAACTTGAAACTTAAGTTACATAACACTACCGGACCCGACACGAACATTTTCATCAAAATCGGTCAACCGGAAGTAGTAGTTTATTCGTATAATTTTTCACTTTTTTGCGATTTTCTCAAAAACTGGTCCTACGATTTTTTTTAAATCGCCTGGTTTACTCAATTTTTTATTCTCTACAAGATAGGGTAGGCGCCATGTTTGCTAAAATTCTGCGTGAGGCTGTTTTTACGTAAAAACATTTTCTTTTTAAGATTGCGGCTTTAATATACATTTTAGCGCAAAACGTTATATTATAAAAGTTGTAGAGAATGTAAAATTCTACAACTTTTATTTCAAACATTTTTTTGTATAACGCTTAGTTTAGCGGTAATTAGCGATTTTCAGTTTTTTTCTCACGAAAACGTGTGAAAAATCTATTTTTTTAAGATTTTGGCCTTAGAATGCATTTTGCCGGCCGCACTGGCGTAGTTGGTAACGTGCTCGCCTCTCATCATGCGGTCTTGGGTTCGAATCCCATTCAGGCACGGCATATTTTCATACGTTACAAAAAATCATTTCATCCTTCACCGTCTGCATTAGCAGTAATTGCAGAACAGTCGGACGTTAAACCAAAAAAAAAAAAAAAACAAATTACAATGACAATTTTATAGCCTACGACAAAAGTGTATAAAATAAAATTTATAGGAAATTAAGAGATCTACAACTTTTATTTTAAGCATTTTTTTGTATAGTGCCTAGTTTAGCGTGAAAGAGTGATTTTCCGTATTTTTAAGCCAAACTCAGGTCGATTTTAATTTTGCGTATTTTACTAATGTTTTTTGAGGTTGATTTTTTGTTCATTTCTAATGTTTTATTACTAATGTTAGGTTTATTGTTAATTATTTGCATTGGCAAGAGAAAGTTGTGTGAGTGTTTCACACCAGATTTTTTTTGTACTGTTAATTGACTTGTAGATTGCTCAGCTTGCCTACCTCCAGAATTTCAACCCACTCTTTTCTTCTTGACATATCTATCTGGTTCTGATGTTGGTGATCATCATGACTATTTTGACCTTATTAGTTGCAATCCGGAACAATTCTGTAGAGCTCTTACCGAACTAGGTCCTCAAATCGGTAAGCCAGGGAATTCTACAAAGATTCCTCTTTCCCTCTAGCTTCCCCTGCAGAATGCGCTGCAGTAGATCATATATTTTTTGATTTCTCATTATATGATTGAGGTACTGCAGTTACAACACTTAACAATTTTGGCTAAACCCTTCCAGATCCTTGTTCATTCTCAACAAAACTTCCAACATTATTCCTATACGAACTGTCGTTGTTTAGGTCATCAGCCAAAAGGCTGGTTTGAACCCGTAGAGGTTTTACTAAGTAAAACGAGGAGTGAGGTGGTTTACAATTGCCTTCCTCACTGAATGGAAAAGTATGCTTATCAGCATGCCGGGCCCTCTGAAAAGCGCATATTTTCCACTCTGCAAATGACACCTTCACTTCATTCACCACAGGGTCTGGCTGTATAGTGAAATTCATTACTTTCAGAGGAGGTAACTCTGACTAGTGTCTTTAACACCTCTACCTCTTCTGTTCTTAAATGGTTCAGTCATTTAATTGGCTGACCATGTGATAAGAAACAGAACTATTTATTACCATACTATTTATTAACCATACGAACTAAAGACTGCAAATGATATCTAGCCAATAACAACCAAAGTCGGGTGAGAGGATGCCACTTCTTTTTGTCATATTTCTCCGAAATAAGTTGTGATTCCCTTAAGCTTGACATGAAACTTGCACTAAAATCTTTGTCTCGGTTCGCTGTTTAATTCTTCAACTTATGGATTTAAAGATTTCAAACATTTTATGTGACCGTTCTAGGAGATTGAAGCCAAAACTTTTAGTAATGTTAACTGTAGTATAGTGACAACACAACGTGGCAACGCAGAATACGGTTGATAAACGTCAAATTGGCTCTGTGGTTTGTCGTAGTCTATTATGCTCTACCTTCATCTGGAGTCTAGCTCGTCAAGGTATATGACTTTCTGCGTCCAAGGAATTCTCAATATTCTCCTGTATTACCACAGTTCAAAAGCCTCAAGCCGGAGTGCTGTCGCCCTGTTCAAGTCTCAACACCATACAAAAGAACAGAGAACACATAACACCCTCTAAGTTCCAAATAATCTAAAAGAATGACTTAATTTCAAATGTACCCATAAATTTGAATAGCTTTTCCCCACCCTTTAAATTCCAGCTAATCTAAAGAACAACTTAATTCCAAATGTACCCATAAATTTGAATAGCTTTTGCCCGCTCCTTAAATTCCAAATAATCTAAAAGAATGACTTAATTCCAAATGTACCCATAAATTTGAATAGCTCTTAAGGCATCTGAATAATTTGAATAGCATTTGAGGAGCTGTAATTTTGTCCCCAATATCAGGTCGTGGCTCCAAAACACTGAACCCATTGTATTGAAAACCCACTCTGGCCTTTCCAATATGACACTGTATCTCCTGCGAGTTGTCCATGCATGCATCAATAAATGGTACCCACTACTTAGTGGAATTAAACAGTGGTTAATTAATAAGTGGGTAATTAAACTGTTTCAATTATTGGTATGGTTGTCATAAAATGAATTTAGTAATCTAGGGTTCACATCAAGCTAACTACTGTTTAAATTTTTTTTTAAATTATGTGTGTTTAGGTCAATAGTTGAAAGGCTGGTTTGAACTTCTAGAGGTTTTACGAAGTAAAAGCAAGAAGTGAGTTGGTTTACTATTGCCTTCCTCACTGAGTTGAAAGAGTATGCTTATCAGCATGCCAGACCCTCTGAAAAGCACCTACTTTCCACCCTGCTAATTACACCTTCATTTCATTCACCACAGGGACTGGCTGTATAGTGAAATTTATTACTGTCAAAGGAGATAACTCTGATTAGTATCTTTTACACCTCTACCTTTTCCTTAAATAGTTCAATCATATAACTGGCTGTCCGTGTGATAAGAAAACAGAATTATCTTTTGTAGCTCTGGACCAGTAGATCGAGTGCAATTAATTTAGCACTCCACATGCCTGTTATGAGCAACATTTTAAATTATAAAAACCTATAATGTCTTATTAATCAGGGCTGCCAAGAGCCAGGCCAATCCCTAAGTCTAGAGGTCTTTGGGCCCCCCTCGCCATGGTTGAGGGGGAGGAGTTTGTATCCCCCTCCCTAAAATGTTCGAAAACTAAACATCTTAAAATCAGATGTTATTTAACATTATTTAAGCTAATAAGCTATTTGTTAGATTTTGTTTTTTAAATAGAAATATGAGTATTATTTTGTTCAATCTGTTCGCTACAACTACAATTCAGGCTTACTCTGAATGAATTTTTGAATTGTTTTTGTTTAGTTCACACTGTGACTACAGAGTAAAGGGCCAGGCAATTTGGTATTTTTGTTTGTTTTGAATTCAGATGTAAAATCTGGAAATGAAAGTTTACTCATCCAAATATTTACATGTGCTATAATTTTTATTCAACTGGTAAAAATTTGTACAAAATCAACATTTGTAAAATACACAGACAAAAATAGTTTTGTCTGTGCCAATGCCGGCTGCATTGGCGTAGTTGGTAATGTCCTCGCCTCTCATCATTTGGTCCTGGGTTCGAATCTTACTCAGGCACGGCATATTTTCATACATTACAAAAAATCATTTCATCCTCATTATGCACAGTTACACCCCAATGTCGTCGCTAATGACCTTGCAGTTGATGCGACGTTAAATAAATAAATAAAAAAAAAGTTTTAAAACTGTACTAACAAACTAGACACAATGCAAATGAAAAATAATTCAGCAGTTACATTTATTATAATGTTAATAATGTTATTCAGCCGGAGCTATGACATCGTAACTTTTTTTTTTATTATTATTATTTATTTGAGTCGCCGAATGCCAAAACCAGCTAAATCCAAAATTTAAAAAAGTTGAGATTTTGATGGCATTGGATTCTGTGTTACCTAGGCTACAGGTTTGTCACTTCAAAATGTTCCAAATCCAGCTAATTCATATTTAAAACAAATATTGAAAAGTGAGAACTGTTCCAAAAGCAGTTATATCCTACTGCCACTCGGTTCCAAAAACAGTCATATCCACACAAATGACACTGTTCCAAAACCAGCTATACCATACGCCATTAACTTGCAATGTATAATGTTTCTGTGCCAAAGTAAGCTAAATCACAAGAAACAGTTGCTAGTGCTCTGGTAATATTTTCTCATGTATTAATACTGTTTATTTTGTTGGCTAAGTTAATTAATAATTCCAAAAGCCGAAATAGTTTTATTAAAAAGCAAAAACATAACATTATTTTCTAAAGCATTATCTGTTTTGTTGTGTGTTGTAAATATGGAAGCTGAAGATTCAGGAGGTATTTTAGAAGGTGAAGTAGACGTTGGATTTGATATTATGAATGCTGAAGTTTTAATCGTTGAACAAGAAAATGTGGGCAAGACAGTGGAAACTCCACAAAATATGGAAGAGGTAGAGTTAATACAAGAGACTCCTGGTCCTTTGGCCAAGAAAAGGAAGAAGAACCAAACAGCATGGAAGAAAACTGTTGCAAAAGTTGCTAGGTAAGTTAACATTTTTATTGGACCAATGACACTAAACTAACCTAACATTAACACTCATTCCACCTAAACTGTATATAATCTATTGTTTTAAACTAAATTTAGTACATAATTAAACCATACTGTATTCTATTTTTTGAGATATGAGAAAATTAATAATCTCTATTTTGTTTCAGACATCGCCCGAAGGGATTTCCTCAGATGCCTAGCTGTAAACATTTGGCCAAAAGCAAGTTCCGCTGTGCAGAACTTTCCCTACAGGATGTTACAAAGATCCATCGGCAATACTACAAAGACGCTGACCTTCAATCAAAGAGAAATTTTATTCTTCAGCACGTCATTGTTTCTTCTGCAAAAAGGACTCGTCTCTCTGAAGGTACCGAATCAAAAAGGAATGTAAGTACAGATTTTTTCTTACCTAAAAAGAGGAACAACAAAACTGAGAATGTTAAAGTATGTCGGGCAGCACTACTTACAATTTTGCAAGAGAGTAAAAACCGAGTGCAATTGATCTGCAAAAAGTACCTTGAAACAGGACTCGTGCCTTCTGAAACCCGTGGAGGAGCACGCCAGGTCGATAAATATAACATAAGGAAAGAGAGCATCAAAGCTTTTATTAAAACATTTATTCCAGTCCAA
Organism: Catonia carolina; assembly: GCA_035578175.1. NCBI lineage: Eukaryota > Metazoa > Arthropoda > Insecta > Hemiptera > Achilidae > Catonia > Catonia carolina. Next base: position 26,340,893 of record JAQMRL010000011.1, read on the forward strand.
AAACACTATTGCAGAGCCAAAAACAAACATAGGCAGTACCTTCCAAGTGAACTTAACATAACAAAAATGTGGAAAATGTATATTGAGTGCCACCCAACTGAAGAACTAAAATGTGAATACGACTTTTTCAGACTTGTTTTTTCTGAGAACTTTAACATTGGTTTCGATGCTCCTTACACTGATAAGTGTTCAACTTGTACAAGGCTTGAGTGTGAACTAAGTACAGAAAAAGATCCAGGCAAACGTGAAACTCTAAAGCTCGAGCTAAAGTCCCACAAAGTTCGTGCTGAAAGATTCTACAAACTTTTGCAGGAAAACAATGATGCAGAGCTTATTCTAAGTTATGATTGTCAGAAGAATCTAGTACTGCCGAAAATACCCGACCAAGCGGCGTACTATAAGCGCCAGCTTTATCTGTACAATTTTGTAATCTGTGAGGGACATTCTAAAGTCCCCTTGAATCCAGAAAACACTTTTTCTTACCTCTGGACAGAAAACCAGTACGCCAAAGGGTCCAATCAAATTGCATCCGCTGTTTACCACAGGTTAACAAGCGCTAACATGGAAAATGTCACCACGGTCAAACTTTTCTCTGACGGCTGTGGTGGCCAAAATAAGAACACGACTGTTGTGGGAATGATTGCTCGTTGGCTCCTGAAAGATGCACCTAAACATGTTACTAAAGTTGTACTACTCTTTCCAGTAGTCGGTCATTCTTTCATCCCCCCTGACCGTGTTTTTGGAGTCCTAGAACGACAATTTCAAGATCTAAGTGTCATCAATAACCCCGACGAGTACACTGAAATAATTGAAAAGCACTGTACTGTTGTGAAACTCGGAACAGATTGTCCTGTGAGTGATTGGAAAAGTGTAACCGATGCTGTTGTAAAAGCGCCAGGACAATGGCATTTCCAATTTCAAAAGGCAAAGAAGTTTCTCTTTTCAAGAAGTAAAAATAATCCAAACTCCGTTCTGATTCAAGGAGAGGCAAACTATGTATTTGAAATAGGCGAGAGGAAGTCGGTCATGAAAAGGGGAAAAAACTTTGATAGTGCAGTTTTGAGAGCTATACAAGAAGGAAACCCAGTGAAACAAGCAAAAATCAATGATGTGAAATGCTTACTAGATCTACACTATGGAAATGACTGGCAGCAAGAGCCAAAGTTGAAGTTTTTCAAGGACTTATTCCAACTGCCTACTAACAATAATGAAGGTGAAGAAGATGATGATGATTTTGAGCTGAACGAAGAGGATGAGCCGATGGAGTGATTTTCTTTTTTATAAAATAAACCAATTTTCATAAACTCTTTGTACAAATTAATAAATTCTTGGTTTTGTATTTAAAAAGAAAATTATTGTGTTCATTTAACCTAACCTTAAGTTTTTAACATAATTTGGAATGGCAAACACAATTTAGCTGCTTTTGGAACCGAAATTAAAAACAAAATGGTGGACAGTAAGTTTCCAAAAGCAGCCAAATCATAATTACTGTTCCAAAACCAGCTATACCAGATATTTAACTGGCTTCAGTAATTGTAATTTTTGTACCATTTTATACTTGCTTTAACAAAAACAAGCTATATTTTTTACCTTTTTTTTTAAAAAAAAATCAAATAAATATCTTTGATGTGAGACAGGCAATCAGTTTTTGGTGTTTACTGAAAAATTGTTCAGAGTGGATTTAGCTGGTTTTGGCATTCGGCGACTCATTTAACGTTGCATCAACTACAACGGTCATTAGCGACGACGTTGGGGTGGAACTGTTTACAATGGAGGATGAAATGATTTTTTGTAACGTATGAAAGTATGCCGTGCCTGAGTGGGATTTGAACCCAGGACCACATGATGAGAGGCGAGCACGTTACCAACTGCACCAATGCGGCCGGCACATCGTAACTTTGTTATGGCTAAATATAAATAATATATATGAGAGTCCGGGCCCAATCCCTGATTCGGGCACTAAAAACAATTCCTTGAGCCCAGGTCCCTAGTTTCAGACTTGGCTGACATGGTCTCTTGAAGCTCTGTTATTAATTTTATTGTTTTAAACAAGATTGTATTTGTCTTGACTAGGAACTGAAATTTTTTTTGTAAACTTGTGTGTTATTTAATAACCTTTTATAGTTCATGATGACACAGGTATGAATACATTTTTTAATAGAAAAGTTTCTTCCCAAACCCCTAGCTAAGATTTTAATTGAAAACCTTATGCTTGCCATTCAAATTTTATGTTCCCGACTGAGCCATCAGAAAATATTATTTCAATAATTTTAGTTAAAGATCTATGAAGAGTGATTAATGAAATGTTGTGCAACATATGCTATTTCATAATTCCCGTGGTAATGCGTTTACAGCTAGATAAGATAAATATTAAAATTACTTAGAATTATGTATGATTGGTTGTCGATTCGTTCACTGTCAAAAAGTTTATTTTTTATGATTATAAAATATCATCATTTATTTAAACAATACTTTTATTTTTAACATCACTGTTATCTTTTATTGATTAAACAGTACACTTGAAAACTAACTTTTTGTATATTTAAATATAGTAAAAGAATTTAAAAATGTAATAGCAATAGGTGCCCATAACAGGTAGATGGAAGGTGGAATGTTAAAAATTATTTGCTCTCGATCTGCTAGTTCCAGGGCTATAAAAAATAGTTCTGTTTCTTATCTCATGGTCAGCCAATTATACCAAGTGTCTCAAAATAATTCAAAACTTTTTCAACGGATATATTTATTTGAAGAATACATTTAGATCCTGCCCATAACAGACAGTGAAGTGTCAAATTATTTACACTCAATCTGTTTGTTCCAGGGCTAAAATAAATAGTTCTGTTTCTTATCGCATGGTCAGGCAATTAATGACTGAATCATTTAAGAACAGAAGAGGTAGAGGTGTAAAAGACACTAATCAAAGTTATCTCCTCTGAAAGTAATGAATTTTATTATACAGCCAGACCCTGTGGTGAATGAATTGACGGTGTCATTTGCAGAGTGGAAAATTGTGCTTTTCAGAGGGCCCTGCATGCTGATAAGCGTACGTTTCCACTCAGTGAGGAAGGTAATGGTAAACAACCTCACTCCTCATTTTACTTAGTAAAACCTCTGCAGGTTCAAACCAGCCTTTTGGCTGATGACCTAAACAACAACATTTAGATACACGATATTTGTGTTGTCTTGTAATACAAATTTATAAATGTTCAAAATTATTACCGTTAACTGCAATACAACTACCACAACATGCTAATACAGAATTACATAATCACATTGTCATTTTCATTATTTGTGGAGGTTTTCCTCCACCCAGACCATTCTTGTTTACTTTTTTATTTTTGTTTCATTCAACTTAGGCCTGGGATAATCATGCATGAGTTTACTACTTTAATTTTTCTCATAATGTTATTTTGAAGCTTGAATTTTCTTTTCTCTCATATTTCCTCAAAATTCTGAAAATGTTTTGTTTCTTTCATCGCTCCACCCAATATTTGGTTTTTCCTTAACTTTTTCCTCTGGAAAACTCTTTATGTTCTTTAATATGGGTTTTCCGCATTTTTTTCTATCTTCTATTATATATTTATCTTTAGTTTCATAGGTATTTTTCTGTTTCTTTCAACTATCTTGGTCTGTTTTGAATTCTTTTAGCTTTTCAAATATTTGTTTTGTAAGTCTTTTTGGTTTATCCCTACCAGATATCTTAAGGTAAAAATTATCATTCAAGTTAAGTATCAGTTTAAATAATATAATTTAATCAATATTTATCAAAACAAAAATATGTCAAGGTAAGATTGTTTTTGTGTTTGTAATGTTTTTTTCCTTGAAAAATAAAATATATATAATATATGTATAATATATCATCATCATCATCATCTTCATCATCCGTCATGGTTTAGGCTATTGAGCCTGTTCCGGTTTCCACCTCTTCCTCGGTCGACCCACATCCCTTCTACCATCTGGTTTGGACATCCAGGCTTGAAGTGGCAAACGGTTGTGTGGCATTCGGAGCAGGTGATCTGTCCATCTTTTTCGATATTGCTTGATCACATCCACAAGTGGCTGTACATTGCATTCTTCTCTTATCACTTCGTTTCTAATGTGATCCAGCCTTGTGTATCCCTGAATGTGTCTCAAGAACCTCATCTCCGAAGCTTGTATGCGCGAGTCGTCTCTCTTTGTTGTGGTCCATACCTCGCTTCCTTATGTAATTAGTGGAATCGCCATTGTCTTATAAAATTTCAACTCTGTTTCTCTTCTGGCTTTTCCCTTCAATGTACGATGTATGGTTCCACATAATACATATAATATATATATATATATATATATATATATATATATATATATATATATATATATATATATATATATATGATATATAATATATATATGTATAATATATATAACTATATAATTAAATAAATATAAATTTTGTCAAGAGTTATTTCTTACCTTAAATCATTAATGATTGAAAAAAATTAAATCTTTCCAGCAAGCATCCAGACTTGGGATTCAAAATGATGGCAACCACAGGTTTTTTTATAAATTTTTCACAAAGCACATTCTTCATGTTTGATTGATAAATTATTGTAGTAAATTAATTTTGTAATCACAAGAAAATTAGTGTATTTTGCTAACCATTCATTAAATCAATTTATCTAAAGATTCTTGTGTTTTATACATTTTCTTAACATAAAAAAATTGTATTATAACTCTTAATTATTGAATATGTTATCTATTAAATTTTCAGCTTTGAGCATTAAGTTTAAAGGCGTAGCACAGGTTCGATTTACTGCACAAGAAAGAGAAGTCGTTCACCATCACAACCACCATCACACGTCTACAGCACATCAACCACATCATACTGGAGGAAGCAGAACTGAACACCGTACAGTAACCCATACGTACACTGCAGAGGAAGAATATTATTCTTATAAATATAATCTTGAAGGCGATGGAAACAGTAAGTAGCTTATTTTTTCACTTTAGTGTTTTTATTCAAAAATAAATCTTTATAATGCATCCTGCAGTTTGAAATTATTTCTATTTTAGATAATGGTTTTATATAATAATTTCACTAACCTTTTTTTTAAACTGCGTCATCTTTATTTTTATTTTTACTTACACGTGTTTCGGTGGATCCACCATCATCAGAGTAAATAAAATAATTGAAACTAAAAAAAAAAATTTATCTCATTTATTTAAAATCTATAGAAGATGATACATCTTCAGTCTTTTGTATAAAAAGTTTTATACAAAACACTTTTAGTGTTTTTGTCATTAAAAGCTTTGATTAGGGAAATCATTCACTAAAGACTCTCCCTTTTAATTCCAATTATGTTTTTATGTTTATTTTCTTAACTCATAGTTAGCCCTTGAATGCATATTAAGATTGCAATCTTTAAAAGAAACCCCCAGTTTTTGCCATGAGAGCACAGGTCCTCAAAACTTTCATCAGACATTTTGCTTAATCCTATTTTGTAGAGCACAAAAAATATATTTAAATGAGTTGATTTTTTAAAAAATCATAGGAGCCATTTTTGAGAAAATTGCAAAAAAGTTAAAATCATACGAATAAACTACAATTGTGCGGTTCCAAGCTTTGTGCAGCTGAGAGGTATGCATTACGTCACTACTACTGTGAGAGATTGCGTTAGTAGTAGTAACGTTTTACTTGTAATATGTTTGTAGTAGTCAGGGGTACTATCCAAACTACATATATTCTGTGTCGCCATCTACAGCGATTAGTCAAAACAACACCCATGTATGTCACCGCATTAGGCAGCCTACTGCCTAGCGAAGAGCAATGAGATGATTAGTAGTAGTGTTATGACAGCAGTAGTTTGGTACTTCGTCTGTCCCCTTCATCCCACAGCTGCACAAAGCTTAGATTCATACAATAGTTGCGGGGTGAAGGGTATGGGTGAGGTATAATGAATGAGTGATGCATGCTGGGAGAACGATTGTTGTATTACTCTGGTACAAAATATTCGTTTTCAAACTTTCCATATTAAACATATTTGTTTGTATTTATCACATTTATTTATTTACATATTTTGATATAAATTAGCAAGTTAAATATTATGAATTTGACCAAGTTAATAATCCGGTAGGTATTTGGTAAATTAATGCGCCGGATGATATGAATATTTTTTTAGTCTAGTTAGTACACGCTACCATTACAAACGCATCAGCTGTGAAACACTACTAACTCATTAATTCTCCAACTACTATAACAACGCACTGCGTTCCTTCTGACTACACGGAGCTGGGGCTCAGCTTACTTCTGGTTGACCAATTTTTAAGAAAATGTAGATGTCAGGTCCCTTTGTGGCACCTAACTTAACCCTTAAGGCTCAGGCTGTTTCGCTTCTAATACAAATTCACAGCATTCGTATTACATTCCTTTCCCATGACATCACTCGCACATTCATATAGTTAGATTTTACATGTGAAAACAATTTATAAAGCATATTTATCTACACGTACTTATATTTCGCAACTCTGTAGGTTGCAGGAGAATGACATGTGGGTGACTTGTTTGGGAATTCTACAGGTATTTCTTCGTGCGCCACTCCCTTCCTCCCTTTGCTACAATGTACATTAGACCCAACCGTTTGTTACAAAAGGAAATTCCTAAAGAAAAATGTCACAGCTTTCACACAAACTAAGAAAGATGTTTATATGTTGACTTATGGATGGCCTGCTTGTGATATCTTTTTACATAAAAAAATTTCAACACTTTAGCCTATCCTTAACACTAAAACGATTATAAAATGTTTCCCTTTCAAAGTATTATATTTCTGTTAACGCTATTAGTTGCGTTGAAGAATTCTCTACGAAATAAATACAATACTGACCGGTTTCAGACATATTTTGACCCGACTGCAATAAGTTTTATTGCGTACTGCACTACCAATTTCTATAGCCACTGAAGTGGCTTTGCATAGCACATGGGTTAAGTTCTAAGTTTCAACATTGTGTGATATTCCAATCTTGAGCTATTTTGTTCACACACAGACCAATCGTGAAGAACATATTTTCTGGGTTTAGGGGTCTGAAAAAGTTTATTTCCGGTGAAAATGTGACATGAAAACAGTACTATTCTTCCTTATAAATTCGTATAGGACAAGAGAAAATACGTATTGTTACAAAATAGTAATAAAGGTATAGTTACGCTCGTGTAACATCCGGGCTGAATGACCATTACAAACAATGGGAAAGAAAGCGAGTGGAGGTATTTTATGACTGCAGTTCGTGTGTTCCTAAAAACATTGTCTCTATCCCGCCATTAACACATTCCGCCTTCCATTGTTCTTGTCAATGTCTTCTCAGTGCTATCCTAGCTATTGATCATTGTAGTTGCGTCTCTCTCTTTCTCTTCTGCCATTTAGATTCTTGTACCAATGTAGTTACTTTTTATAATTTCAGTTAAATTGTAGCTTACGTTTTCTTACAAATTTAGTTAATTAATTAATTTATTTATTTAGGTATATTTAGATTTATTCAATTATTTAGATTTACTTAGTTTATTTATTTATATAACTTTCTTATTAATTAGTTTTAATTAGTATTATTAGTTATTAATACAGTAGAGCGTCAATAATTCGGATTAATTGGGACCGGACGCCATCCGGATTATCAAATTATCCGGATTATCGAAACACCCGATAAAATTGCCAGTAGACGTCTTCAAAGTAAGAAAAGTACAGTAGCTTAATTCGACTATATTTTACATGATTTGTTAACAGAAATGTGAAGCAGGTAAGTAAAACTTACAAAATATGTTGTTATGTATAAAGAACTAATTTTTATTTAACAAAATTTGTAATTGTACATATAAAAGAGTGATACATAATAAGTTTTGGCGCCATATTGTACTCAAAGGACTCTTATTATTTTGATTTAAGACAATTAATTTAATTTGTGCAATAGACAATGCTTTAAAAGACATATTGGACACTTTTAACCTACAATAAATTAATTCCCATTTGTTACCAGAATTGAATCCGGATTTTCGACGTTCCGGATTTTTGACGTCCGAATTATTGACGCTCTATTGTATTAGTAATATATTAGTTATTAGCATTAATAGTTTATAATTAGTTTTCAATTATTTATTAGATTAATAATCCTACAACTCCCATCCTTCCCATTTCTTTAGAAAATAAAATTAATAATAACAGTAAAAATATAATTGTATCTGTATATTAGGCAAAAAATGTGTATGAATTAGAAACTAAAATAAATAAAAACAGTAAAAAAATAATTGTTTCAAAGAAAACAAAAATGTATAACATTTACAAAAGAAAAGCATGAGTTTAACATATTTACGCATGTGTGTGTGTGTGTGCGCGCGTGCGTGTGTGCATGTCCGTACGCGCGCGCGCGCGTGTGTTTGTGTGTGTGCGTGTGTGCGTGCGTGTGTACGTGCGCGTGTGCGTGTACGTGCGCGCGCGTGTGTGTGCGTGTGCGTGTGTGTGTGTGTGTGTGTGTGTGTGTGTGTGTGCGTGTGTGTGTGTGTGTGTGTGTGTGTGTGTGTGTGTGTGTGTGTGTGTGTGTGTGGTCTTTGGTGTGTGTGTATTGCTTCTTTTCAGTTCTTAGAAATAGACAGAATGAAGAGCGTGAAAGAAGAAGAAGAAGAGCGTTGTACGGAAGGGTACATGTAGTTGCGATAAATGTTTTTGTTCATGGTAGTATACTAATGCTATGACTTGCACATCCTGGTTGTTATGTGGGCCTATCTATAATAAATTAGTGATTGTATGAAAGGGAAAAATGGGAATTGTTGTTGTATTGTTTAGGTCATCTGTCGAAAGGCTGGTTTGAATCTCTAGAGGTTTTACTAAATAAAAAATGGAGTGAGGTAGTTAACTTGTCTTCCTCACTGATTGGAAAAGTATGCTTATCAGGATTCCAGGCCCTCTGAAAAGCATCTGCTTTCCCTGTAAATGACACCTTCACTTCATTCACCACAGGGTCTGGCTGTATAATGAAATTCATTACTCTCAGAGGATATAACTCTGACTAGTGTCTTTTACACCTCTACTTCTTCATTTCTTAAATGCTTCAGTCATATAATTACCTGACCATGTGATAAGAAACAGAACTATTTTTTGTAACCCTGGAACTAGCTGACCAAGTGCAATTAATTTAACACTCCATCTGCCTGTTATGGGTAAATTAAACTATTATAATAAATATAAAAATTATTTTGATAAAACATTTTATAAATTCTGTGTAATTTATTTGATTTTGTTCAGATGAAACCATAATTCCTGCAGGAGTTCATGTTTATCATTTTAGTGCTACACTTCCCGCTGCTATACCATCTTCATTTGAAGGAAAACATGGCCATGTTCAATACACTGTCAAAGCAACACTTGTTCGTCCTTGGAAGTTTGATGAGCATGCAAAAGCTGTGTTTGAAGTTGTTTCCCCACTTGACCTTAATTATAATCTAAAAGCAAAAGTAAGTATTTATAAGAAATATGGCATTTAATTTAAATTTTGTCTTGTTGTAGTTAAATATACTGTGGGCAATTCGAACTGGTACAACTCTTGCTCTACGTGTACACACAGTTTTGCATAAAGTATATCCATAACCTTTTCTTTCAATAAGGTCTACAAATTTTAATGTACGCAAATGCCTACAACCTTATTACAATGGGCAAACTTACAAATAATTATTTCATTTTAAAATATGTATTTAATTTGTCCCAGTGAAAATTATAAATTACAAGAACTAAACTGCAAAACTCACAAAACTATACTCTATAGACGCACGCAACTAACTAAACAAATTGGTCTGAAGATATTATAATGAACTGAAAATCATATGCGAAAACAAATTACTAGTCACATCGTTATGTCGGACAGATTATTATTAAGAAAAACAATGAAAACAAAGCATAGTGATCGTGCGTGAGTCGCACATAACAGTAGCAATTGTATATTTTTGTGACTGTACCGTCGTTGAATGGCGAGGGGCGAAGAGTGGAGCAGATAAACACCGAAGCGGCTTGTGCTAATTTGGATTGTCCAAGGTATACATATTTGATTTTGTTTTTACAGAACTTTTCTAAATGGTAAAATGTTAAGTAATTACTTTATTAAAATGTAAATTTCATTTATTGCTTTTCATAGATTTGGTGGATGATTTGTGTATTGTGCAAGAGAGTGAGAGTGAGCTTTAGATATCGGTATATGTTGTAAATGAATTATGCAAAAAACATAATTTCAATGTTTCCATAAAAAAGTCAAAAGTAATGGCATTTACTGGTAAATATCCTACCAGGTCTAAAATTGTGGAAGATGGTGCTGAAAATTGTTGTGCTTGAACAAGTATCATGCAATTAGGTTGTAACATCGGGTTTGATCAAGATTTGCACATGGAGAAGAAAGTTGGAAAATTCCAAGCAGTGTGTGGCTATATTAGCAGAACCCTAGGCAGGAAAACAAGAAAAGAAACCCAGATAAAGTTTTACAAGGTGATGGTTGCCTCAGTACTAATCTGTGGAAGAGTGTTGTGGATTAGTACCAGACCACAGGAGAGTAGAGTACAGGTGGCAGAGATGCGATTCCTTCAGAGAACTTAGGGTTGAAATTGTAGTGAGCAACTAAGAAATAAGGAAAGAAAAATGGAACTGGATGTTTACAACCTGGATGGGAAGATTGCAGAATGTCATAATCGATGGAGGGAGCACGTAGAGAGAGAATGCCTAAGAGAAGGATCCCCTCAGTGTTTTGCAACTCAACTTTGAAATTCATGGAGCTGTGCTCTTGTAGTAAAAATTGTTTGTTTTTAAGATTGATAAAAATATAGTACATTTAAGGGGAAAATTGTTTATAATCAAAGTTGTAGAAAATTAAAAACCTACAACTCTTATTTCAAGCGTTTTCTCTACAACATTTAGTTTAGCGTCAATTAGTGATTTTCCATATTTTTTAGTCCTACAGAGGTTGGTTTTCATTTAGCGTTGTTCACTCATGATTAAAGTTAGGTTATGGTTCTCATTTTACATTGTTTACTAAATGAATTAACAGAGGTTATATTGGTCTTTTTTACATTCTCTTGCCTTATATGAGTATATTGCCTTATATGGAATGAAATTTCATGTTGATTTTTTGAAATTGAGTTTTCATGGGAAATATATATTTCCAGGCCCCCAGAAACATGTTTTTAACAATATATCTGTGTGTAAACAAAATATCTTAAGAACGGAGTATCACACGAAGTTGAAATGTGAGTTAGGTATCACAAGGGACTTGGCACGAACATTTCCATCAAAATTAATCAACCAGAAGTAATAGGTTATTCATGTAGTTTTCTCAAAAATGGTTCCTACGATTTGAAAAAAATTTTTATGTTCTACAAGTTAGGGTAAGCGGCATGTCTGCTGAAATTCTTGGGGCTGTGCTCTTATGGTAAAAGATAACTTTTTTAAGATTACCTCAATGTGCATTTTAAGGTAAAAAGCATATAAATCAAAGAAAATTAAAGTAACCAACTTTTATTTGAAGCATTTTCTATTGAAAAATTTGCGATCTGTGCTCTTTCAGTGTTCAGTTTGTGATTTTTCATGTTTTCTCAATGAAACCAGTTAAAAATATTACAATTTATGACAAAAATGTACTAAAGTTATAGAAAATTAAAAAACCTACAATTCTTACTTCAAGAATTTTTTTACAGAGCTTAGTTTAGCATCATTTAGTGATTTTTGTATTTTTAGTCCATAGAGATTGATTTTTATTTTGTGTCACTCTTTTATGATTAAACTAATATACTTTTCACGGTTGATGAGCTCTGCTGTTCCACACATACAGACCAATCAGAACGTTTGCCAGCGTTGTCAGAGTTTACCTGACAAACATTAAGCGCGCATGTGTATAAGAGCCACAATAGTTCACTCTCGTCTTGAATCTTTTACTGAACACATCGATTATAGAGCACGTTAACATGCAATACTTTATAATATAATCAGCTGACTGCATGTTTGTAGGTTATAATTATTATTGAAAGACCACAAAAATGGCCGACAAAATATTTAACAGAGCTACAAGAGCAAGTATTGGTAACGTTGCTGGCAAGTCATTGGCTAGCTATAAAGTGGGTAGGGGGCATGCATACGTTCAGAGCTCATCAGCCTTGAAAAATAGTATAAGGTAATATTTTTCATAATTTACATTGGCAAGAGAATGTCATGTGGTGTTTTGCACCAAATTTTTTATATTGTATGAAAATTTGATGTGTGCATTAATTGGTTTTGGTAGTATATAAATTTTGTGGGTGCATATTATAATGTTCAATTTTTAAATTTTAATTGGTATGTTTTCAATTTTTTTCACTTTATTTATTTTTTCAGGAATCAGTAAGAATAGGACTAGATAAATCATTTTGCTGTTTCTGGTGTAGATCTGGTCCTTTACAATTGATAGTAAACCTACCATATGCTGGTTTTGTTCCAGGGCAGACCATTCCAGTCACTATTGAAGTCGATAATGCTAGTCATGTGGATGTAGATAATATAGTTGTCACTCTTAATAAGGTAAATAAACCTTAGAAATTCTTATTTTTATCAAATTATTGGTTGTATAAGTTTTTGTATCAAGTATTTATTGGTGGTAATTTTAATTGTCATCTACCATTTTCCTATAATCATCTAAACGTCACATCCAGATGCCAGAAACTACTAAATATAGCAACAAATTGTTTCAGATTTGTAATGTACAGGAAAAGTTAGTTAGTTTGCTGGATTGGGTTTGAAGTTCCAGTTTTGAACAGGAGTGGCCCAAAACCGGAAAACAAGAAATTGAAGTTGAAATTTGGAAACAAAAATATTGTCATTCCTCCTAAAGAGTATTTTTCTTAACTTTCTTAAAGGCCTTCAGGTCAGCCCAGTCAGTCAGCTGGTAGAAAGTAAAGTCGCTATTGTTTGTTAAATAACACCGGTTGGGCAAACGACATTGTATGGTGACCAGTTGACAGCCATCCATGAACAAACTCTACTGGGGGTCCCTGTTCAAACTCATGTCTAATCCACGTCAAAAAAAGCAAAAAGCAGCCATCGAATTGGGTAGTTGTCAACTATGTACAGTTCCCAATAACAAATAAAAGCTAAAAAAAAACTTTCTTAAAAAAACTAAGGGATTTTTGGGATTAGTTTTTATTGTTATTCTTATTTCTTTATTAGATAATGCAACTTGGGGACAAATTATGTGATTTATGAGGTATGATTAGAACGTTATGAGATTGTGCTTGTAAATTAAAATTGTTATTTTATTCATGGGTATTGTAATGAATCCTCTTCAATATAGTACATGTTCCTGGTTCAAGTCCCAGTAAAGGTAGTTACTTTTATACGGATTTGAATACTAGACAGTGGTTACCGGTGTACTTTGATGGTTGGGGTTTAATTAACCATACTCTCTCAGGAATGGTCGGCCTGGTTCTGTACAAGACTACACCTCATTTACACGCCATACACATCACCCTCATTTCATTGGGTCATGGGGTTGCTTATTGTTCTAAATTGAACAGATTGCAACGTACACAAATTAGGAAAAAATATAGTACATTCCTGATTGGACACTGACTCTAATAGTGTTTCCACTTTTGGAAGCATTTCTGGAAATTTTTCTCGTAGTCTTTTGAGTTGTAGCTTTTAAGGGGAGATTGCATGATGGTTTAACTCAAAATTTCAATTTTTGGTTTTTATGTTTTTCAATAGTTTAGGCCTAGATCGACCAGAAAAACATTAAATTACGTCAAAAAAATATTTTCATATTTATCCCTCAAATTCTATTTTATCCCTAAGTTTTTTATCAGGTTTACACAGGAAAATTTTCATGTTCATAATTTTATACCGCTCGTTTTAGTGCAAAGAGAATTTTAGTTTTTAAAATATCTGCATCACAGTTTTTAATATTCTCAGCTATTGGTTCAGCTTTCTAAGCAAACTGTTGATGGAAAATTTACTTATTTGTGTACATATTATTTTTGATTTGTGCCTTCTTGTTTCTTATCTTTTCCCGTAAATTTAGATTTTTAACACATTTTTCTCAGAAACCAATAAACCTACCAGGCTGAAATTTTTACCAGTTAATTATCTTGTATATCCACATATACCAACATTTTTATGACTTCCCCAGAAGCTCCTAAAATTAGTAATTCGCAAAACTTGTGGAAAACAATTTGTAAAAATTTAATGTTATTCGTAATTTAAAAAAAAAATGGTATGGTCCAAAGATTAAATTGAAAAAATGTCAGTAGCTCGAGAAAAAACCCGACATCTATAGTGTGTAAAGTTAGTGACTGGAATGGTCATCTATAGTGTGCAAGACATCTAAAGTGTGTCTATAGTGTTTCTTTATCTTTTACCAATCCTATGAAAAATGTACCTGAAAATAGCAAATTTTACACTGGTGGGATACAAAGTACAGTCTCTCCTTGATAGCATGTAGTACCACTGTAGAAACAGAATATTTTTTTGAAATTTTTCTCAGTTTTATTATTATTTTATAATAATTTTATTATTATTTTATTATTATAAAATTTATTGAATTATTATTATTATTAATAATAATTTTATTATTATTTTATTTTTATTATTATAAAATAATTTTATTATTTTATATAATAAAAAATTAAAAATAATTTTTTATTATTTTTATATAATAAAAATAATTTATTATATGAATTTTATTATTATTTTTTGTTACTTTGATAGTTTGCCCATAACAAGCAGGTGGAGTTTTAAATTATTTGCACTCAATCTGCTAGTTCCTGATCTACAAAAATTAGTTTGTTTTTTTTTTGTTAATTTAACGTCACATCAACTACAGTGGTTATTAGCGACGATGTTGGGTTGTAATTGTGAATGATGAAATGATTTTTTTTGTAATGTATGAAAATATGCCGTGCCTGAGTTGGATTCAAACCCAAGATCACTTGATGAGAGGCGAGCACGTTACCAACTACGCCAATGGGGCCAGCAAAAAAAAAATTAATTTTGTGTGAAATTGAAAAGTAATGGTAATTTTTTCATTGTTACAGATACTAGAGTGGAAAGCTCGGTCCCCAAGTATTAAACAAAAAGTAGATAAAGTTGAATTATTAAAATTGTCTTTAGACGGTGTCCAGAAAAATGGATCAAGATCAATGGTACAAATGTTGACAGTGCCAAATGTGCCTCCAGTCAATCTAGATCAATGCAATATTATAAATTGCAACTTCAGTTTAACGGTTAGTATAGAATTTTAACTCGTAAAGATTGTTATTATTATTTATTTTTTGTCATAAGTCTCTCGACTACTTTGATGCAATTTTCCAAGCCGTTCTATCTTGTGCAAGTCATTTTATATCTACATACCTACAACATCCTACAACTTTTGTAATTTGCTTTAAATATTCTAACCTTGGCCTCTGGCTCCATCAATATTACCCTCCATTATTGATAGAGCAATAGCTGTATTTCTTAAGATATACCAAACTGCCTTAGATCCCTTCTGGTAAGATGTTTCCATATACTTCTTCTTTGATTCACTTGTCTAAGAACCTCTAAATTACTTTTTTTTGTCCACCCATCTAATCTTTAACATTTTCCTATAACACCGCATTTCAAACGCTTCTATCCTTTCCGTTCTACAACCCCTATCACCCACATTTCACTTCCATATAATGGTACACTTTAAACATATTGTTTTAAGAATTTTTCACTTATCTGTTGATCAATGTTTCTAATCAGTAAGCTTTTTCATTTCAAAGGCCCTTCTAGCTTGAGCAATCCTGCTTTTGATATCATTTGTGCTTCTACCATCCTTTGTTATTTTACTCCCTAGATAGTGGAATTCCTCAACTTCCTGTATGTTTTCGTTGCCTACTTTTAAATTTCCCATCTCCTCTAAACTGCTTTTGGTACTGCATAACTCTTTTGTTTTGTTTTTATTGATTTTCATGAAGTAATCCTCTCTTATGGTCTTATCCATTCCATTAAATACCGGGTGAGCATAAAGTCTTGCCCTGATTATAAAAATTTATTGCAGAATAACTGTTTGACATAATAATTTAAATTTGATGCTGTTACATAGGTTAGTGTTAATAGTTTTTTTTAAGATTACTTACATTAGTAAACTTCAACGTGTGCCCCCTTGGTAGCTCGGAGAATGTCGAAGCGGTATTCCAGTTCCCGCCAGGTGTTTTGTAACATGTGTTCTGTCACAGTACCCACAGCAGCTTGTATCCTAGCCTTCAGTTCGTCAACGTCAGCAACTGGTGTGGCGAAGACTCTATCCTTGATATAGCCCAAGAAAAAAAAGTCAAGGGGAATAATGTCTGGAGAGCGGGGTGGCCAGGGTGTTGGACCATCCCTTCCAATCCACCGATCCGGAAATGTTTCATCACGGAAAACACCATTAACGCTAACATTTACTTAGATGTTTTGCAACAGTTCATTGCACCACAGTTAGAAGAATATCAACCATGGATAATTTTCCAGCAAGATGGGGCACCGCCCCACTGGGCTTTGATAGTGCGTAATTTCCTGGATGAAACATTTCCGGATCGGTGGATTGGAAGGGATGGTCCAACACCCTGGCCACCCCGCTCTCCAGACATTACTCCCCTTGACTTTTTTTCTTGGGCTATATCAAGGATAGAGTCTTCGCCACACCAGTTGCTGACGTTGACGAACTGAAGGCTAGGATACAAGCTGCTGTGGGTACTGTGACAGAACACATGTTACAAAACACCTGGCGGGAACTGGAAAACGGCTTCGACATTCTCCGAGCTACCAAGGCGGCACTTGTTGAAGTTTACTAATGTAAGTAATCTTAAAAAAAACTATTAACACTAACCTATGTAACAGCATCAAATTTAAATTATTATGTCAAACAGTTATTCTGCAATAAATTTTTATAATCAGGGCAAGACTTTATGCTCACCCGGTATATCCTCTAGTTTTTTCTTTGCCTCAGCTAATACTATGATATCATTGTCAAATCTCTGCATTTTTATTGTTTCTCGTTGAATTTTTGTTCCTGTATCATTATTATGAACTTAAAATGTAACCAACAGAAGGAACAAGATGGTGGCATGGTTAAGTACCATATTCCATTAAAATAATTTTTTGTTCAACTGGGTTTGAAGGGACTGGACCCACTTTCGATAAACAAGAAACCTGATCTTAGTAATATAGACTATGATCACTGTACCTGTTGTACAAAACTAAACTAAGGAAAACTCTGTGATAAAAAGTAACTGTAGTCTGGCTGTACTGTGACATATGATATGTCACTTTAGGGTCGTCAAACTTCAAAAAATTGTTTGGGCATTGAGCGGGTCAATTGAACCCCAACGAACAAAGTAACTATCGTGTATTCACATCCGTATAAAAATAAACTACTTTTACTAGGGCTGAAGCAGGAACCTTTGTCTCCAAAAATCAGCTGTTAAACAGCTGACTCATGGTGGCAAATTTATCTCTAGATCAACCCGATGGTTCAAACTTAAGAAGTAACTAATTTTAAAAAGTGGTTTTCTGTCAACCATACTTTTTAATTCTCCACTTATTTTTGTTTTTAAATTTGTTGCATGTAACTTGGGATATTTTATATTTCAGGTAACGGCTCTTGTCGCTGGATGCCATAAAAATCTAGTAGCTGAAGTACAAATATTCATTGGTACTGTACCATTATACAACTCTCCAGGTCTACCCAGTAGTTCATTTGCACTAGCCATGCCTTCTGCGCCGGAATTAGCACCAAGTGCACCTGTTGGTTTCAATGTGGATACAAATGGATTCGACTCAAAAATGAGTATGTAATTTTAAATTAATATTTTTTTGAAATTTTTAAAGCTTTAAGTTTTTTTAATTATGATGGGACAGTTAAACAGGTTCAATATCAAACAAGTTCCCTAGATAATTGGGAAATTATCTGGTTTGATTCTTGACCTGGGTCTAAAAATTTTAAAACTAAAACCGACTTTAGTTGCTGATAACATCAGCTACACAATAAACTTTTTATATGAAGTTTTATAAGTTTATGCCTTATAATTGAAGTTAATTCTACATACTGTATACATGTTCCGTACATTCCTTAGGGTAAAATCACACTGCACCAAACAAAATGTTCAGAACAAAGACGAGCGAAATGTTAGGTTCTGTTCAGTGATGCCGCAACGCATACTAGCCTGAAGAGTTTTTTTTGACTGCATTAGCAAAAGTTTTTGACATGGCTGTCAACACGTGCTTTGAGCAATTGCAACTACGAGGGTCATTAGTAAAATAAGGTTCCCTAAGCTGCTGAGACAGAATGCGATGTGCTGGGAGAAATCTGGCAACACTGTCTTACTCATCAGCTCTTCCTCTCTTTTTCCGCACCACTCCCGCCTCGCTACGTCGATCAGTACCGGCCTAACAGCCTTCAAAGATGGAGTTTCCTATCGCTGCTACCACCAGATGCGAAATTCGCGCTGTGATACGTTTTTTTAAATGCAAAACGGATTTCACTTTATTAACATTCATCATGGAACAACAGTAAACTCTGACAGATATTGCGACACATTAAGAAAACTGAGACGCGCGATCTAGAACCGCCGGAGAGGAAGATTGTCCAGTGGTGTGAGGCTTCTCCATGACAACGCTCGACCTCATGTCTCACATCAAACTCAAGAACTGCTGACAGATTTTGGCTGGACTGTTGTGCCCCCCCCCCCTATAGCCTGGAACTACCCCCAAGTGATTATCACTTACTCCCAAAATTAAAAGAACACTTGGGTGGCCTACGCTTCAGTACCGATGATGAAGGCAAGGAAGAGATACTCGATTCCTCAAAGGATTGGCGGCAGAATTTTACAACATGGGGATAGAAAAGTTGGAGCATTGTCTGCAAAAGTGTTTGGACAGAAACGCTGATTATGTAGAAAAATAGTGCAAGTTTTAAGCTTTAAATTGATGTATAAAACTAAGATAAAAAATATAGCTGTCTATTTTTAAAAACATGGGAACCTTATTTTACGAATGACCCTCGTAATAATGTCATTATCCAGACCACTCGGCTGGTTGCGAAAGTTCAGAACGTCTCCAAACGTTTCGCAACTGTTTTGTTGGCTGCAGTGTGGTTTTACCCATACAGTGGTAAAGTATCCAATGATACCATACTGATAGTACTTTCACCTAAAAAAACACAATAATTAAGGAATTCTCTTCATGTGTTAATAGAAATATTGGTATTCTGTTAGGACTGGTTAATTTATTATGAGTATATCTTTTTATTGATTTTTAAAATTTTATTTATATTGTATGTTAATTGGAGAATTTAATTTGTATAATAATGTTAACGATCTCACTAACAAGGCACGTGAAGCAGGATTCAGATTTTCAGAAAATAAATCAAGTTACATCATCTTTTCACAAAAACAACGAAATGACACTTCAGAAAATCTATTCCTCGGTCAACATAAGTTACAACGAAAAAATAACATAAAAATTTTAGGACTTACTTTTGATGAAAAACTTACTTGGAAATCACACATACGAGATTTGAAAGTAAATTGTTTAAAAAGAATGAACATTGTTAAATTAATTTCTTCGTGTAATTGGGGAGCAGACAAAGATATTATTATGAACACTTACAACAGTTTTATTCATTCGAAACTTGATTATGGATCAGTTATTTATAATTCAGCTAAACCATACATTCTACGAACACTTGATACCATTCATTCAACTGGACTAAGGCTGGCATTAGGAGCATTCCGAACGAGCCCTATATCGAGTATCATTGTTGAATCTCGACAATTACCGCTCAGTCTACGAAGGGAGAAACTAAGTGCATCGTATTGTCTTAAAATTGCGACTACACCAAAAAATCCTACATATGATAACATATTTACTAACAGATATTCACACATATACTCAACCAAGACATCGCTGCCAAAACCTATGTATTATCGCATTTCTGAAGAGTTCACAACTATTCCATCCGTCCCAAATTCAATCATACACAGAAATCATCCTAAAGACCCTCCTTGGCTTATGGAATCACCTAAAATAGAAATGTCGCTTATGGAATTTACAAAAGTAACACAAACTCACGGGTATACACTACAACATACACCTTAAGTAACCTTACACCTTACGTAACCATACACCTTAAGTAAACATAAGTAACAGGTATTCCAATTACCTAAAAAATTTTACAGATGGTTCAAAAACAAACAACACCTCCGGCTGCGCTTTTGTACTCCCAGCAGAAGAAAAGCTCTTTAAATTACAACCTTGGTCCTCTATTTTTTACTGTGAGACTTACGCAATTAAACAAGCTTTAAAGTACGTACGTTCATCATCACAGAAATACTTCCTTATTCACTCCGATTCTAGAAGTGTGATAGAGAGTCTCAAAAACACCTCCATTGAAGATCCTATTATTGAGAAACTTCTTTCATTGTACACCGAAGTTTTTAAGATGGGTAAACAAGTAGTATTTGTGTGGATTCCATCCCATGTTGGCATTGTTGGAAACGAAAAAGCTGACCGAGCTGCTAAAAAGGCCTTAACCTTACCAATGCCAACATGCTTCAAAATTTCATTCAAAGATGTCAGCAACAACTTACACAAAACTCGTCTTCAAAAATGGAATGACACTTGGAAAAATTGTCCCTCCAGTAAACTTCACAATGTCAGAGAAAATATTTTTGAAAAACAACCCATACAATTCACCAACCGACGTGATCAAGTATTACAAACAAGACTCAGAATTGGACATACTTTTCTCACACATGGACATCTACTCACAAGAAAACCTCACAACACCTGCAATTACTGTCACTCCAAAATCACAATACAACACATCTTTACTGACTGCACATTTCTGGAAACATTTCGGCGCACATTTAACTTGCCACGCGATATACACGAATGTTTTAAAGATGAATACAATACATCCAGATCTATTGATTATATCAAATTCTTGTACCCACGTGGATTACTTTAAAAACTGAATAGAACTTTCATCATGATTGTGAATGTTTATTTTGTGAAATTGTTTGCATTTTGTTTATATTCTTTGTTACTAATGTTAGCCACATTGTTAGTTTTTAAGTTTTTATAAGTATATTATTAATAATCTGTTGTAGAATAACATTCTAGAAGTCACTAAAAACCTGGTTGTTGATGTGACTTTAAATAAAGTATTAAAAAAAAAAATAATGTTACACGTATAAAAATATTTATATTTTATTTCTTGATATGATTATTTTGAAAAATAAAAGAGATTTTTTAACTAATTAAAATGTATTTATTAATATAAAGTTACCAAAAGTTATTTCAGTTGCTTTAATATTCTAATTACTAATTAGTAAACTCATGTTTTAAAAAAACCGAATGGTTTTCAGCCAGTAAAATAATAAAATACGAAGTATTTAAATTCAGAAAATAAAAAAAGAATAAAGAGTGTATTGAAATTCAGATATTTAGAGAATATCCATCAGATATATGTACTTGAAAAATTTGTTACAAAAGTCAACAGCACAGAAAATGAAAATTGTATATCATCTTACAAAGATACAGTATGTGAAAAATCTACATCTAAAAATTCAAATTCAGGATATTATAAAAATGACGTATGATTGCGTCATTTGTATCATTTTACATTGTTTATTACTGATTAAACATATGTTAAATTTTTCATTGTTTACATTGCCAAGAAAAAGTCATGAGTGTTCATACCAAATTTTTAGTTTTTAGATTGATATATAATTTAGATTGTAGTTGTTATTAACTTATTTTTTTCATGGTTTAAAGTCGTAGACATGTTTAGTAATCCCTTTTGTACTGGGAAAACTGTTTAAAAGAAAACAACTACCCTTGAGCATGTCTTCTAGCTGTAGTTGAATAGGTAAATTTCCGTCATCTCGTAAAATGTATTGTTCATGTATTATAGTTTTTAGACGAAATGTATTTAGAATGATATTGTAAAAATAAGGAAGTAAATTATTTTTTATTATTATTATTCCTCTGAAGATGATTTTGGAGAGACTAAAAAACGTTATGGTTGATTTTATAAAATTATTAATGAAAGGGTAGTGTTTTAGTTTTTTTTAAACTATGTAAATACGACAATTGACTGCAATTGGCAGGTAGAGTGTTAAATTATTTGCACTCGATTTGCTAGTTCCAAGGCTACGAAAATAGTTCTGTTTCTTATCACATGGTCAGCCAATGATATCACTGAAGCATTTAAGAGCAGAGGAGGTAAAGGTCACAGTTATCTCCTCTGAGAGTAATGAATTTCATTATACAATTACAACCTATGGTAAATGAAGTGAAGTTGTCATTTGCAGGGTGGAAAGTAGATGCTTTTCAGAGGGCCTGGCATACTTCTCCACTAAGTGAGGAAGGTAAACCATGTCACTCATCGTTTTACTTTCTAAGGCCTCTAAAGGTTCAAACCAGCTTTCGGCTGATGACCAAAACAACAAATACAACTTCACTATAACCAAATTTTATGCTTTGTATCCTTAGCAATTGGAACACAAAAATTAATTGTCTAGGATTTATTAAGAACTTTTTTGTACATAAAATGCTTTTATTTCTTACTAGGATAAAGGTATTATGGAGTGGTGTAACATGTTCATTAACTCACACTATTGTTTTGATGTACAGTGGGCCCTCACATTACGATGCACTTGCATTATGATACTTCACTTTACGATGTGTCATCAAATTAGTCATCGGATTCCCAAAGTTGCATGTGCACCTAACCCGGCAATTGTCAACCCCTACAGTAAGAAGTTCTAATCGAATGTACTCCCTCCCTCTTGTCAAGATACCCTCGACCAAGCTACCCACACCCTCCCATCATCAGCTCAAGATTGTTTATGTTTTTCAGTTTTGTCACAGCACCCATACTATTTATACTTAAACGAACGAGAGACTGCAGATGAAGGCGGAGTATAGTGACCTAGATCACAGCACAGAGCCAATTGACTTCCATTGATCAGATCATGCATTGTCACGTTGTGGTCCCGCTGTGGATGGCAGCCAAACAAAAAGTCAGCTGGAGTTAGGTGGAACAGATATGACTTAGCGAAGGGGCAACCTCGCAACCGACCTTGGCTGTTATTGGCTAGATCTCATCTGCAGTCTTTAGTTCGTTGGGGTATAGTAGTGTTACGTGTATCACCTTGGTTATCAGTTTAGCATCTGTGCCGTAGTGTCTGTCGTGCTACGATACATACGTATTCTTTGTAGTTTTAGTACCGTGTTTCCTGTGTACGTTACTGTAGTTTTAGAGAAAATGGGTCCTAAATTGCGCATAAAAAGTAAAATTTCTATTAAAGAAAAGTAAGAAATTATAAAAAAAACTTGATGAAGGGGCTAGGATGAATGAATTGGTTAGTCAGTATGGTTATTCCCAGTCTACAATTTCCATGATTGTAAAGCAAAAGTCAGTTTTAAAAGACTTTAAAGTGTCTGATAGATCAAACACAATTCAAAAAGGCATTATTTTATAATTATATCGATTATCAAATCATTTGTACTGAAATCAGCGCTATTTGAAGAATGTATAGGGTTATCTTTTTTTTTTTTTTTTTTTCGTTTCTGTATGTACAGGCTGATGTAAATTTCTTGTGGAATTGTATATGTGGTCTAATGCGGTCTCACAATATGATATTTTTGCTTTACAATTGTTCTTCCGGAACGAATTACGATCGTACTGTGAGGGCCTACTGTAAATTGCTTTTCGATGGTGATATGGGAGCTTCAGTTGTCAAGGACATGAAGTTATGTACAGTTCAATTTGTTTTTATGTTATCTGTTTTTGTCTCACAAATATTTTATTTGATTTTCATCAATAGCTTTTTGTGAATGTGTCCCATGTCAAATTTAAATTACATATAAACACTGCATTAATACAATAATTTAAGGCTTAAAAAAATGAGGTGCTAGTTTTTCCTTTATTAAATTTACTATAAAAATACTGCAAAATTGTTATACTGCAATATATGGTGCAGGAAATATTGATGACTTTATTACATTAATATTGTTTTTCTTTTTTTACAGAAACACCTTTAATTCCTGGCTTCAATAGTCCTGTTTATTCTTAATACTGAACAGCAATCAAATATGTATGATTTTGAATTTTTAACCCGTCAAATGGGTTTGTGAATCTCATTTTTTTGTTTCTGGTTTTAAATAAGTGAATTTGTTTACTTATTTTTTGATTACTTAATACATACATATTAAATAAGACTAGACTATTAAATGGTTTTGATAGAGACTGTATCGTCTCTGGTGACCAAATAACCTACTAAAAAAAAACTATTAAATAAGACTGGGTTTGCACCTTGTTTATGTTTACATTATCATGTTGCAGGTGTTCACATTTTTTCTAAATATTTCTGCAGTGATAATTGAAATTGAAATTTCCGCGACTCTTAACTCATATTTTTGTGTAAAATTGTCTGATAAAACAAATGAAAAACATTTGATAATTTAGTATTGACCAAGTATTTTTAGTTTCTTTAAAGGCACATCAACTACTTAAGTATTTGACTACCTATTGTAAATTTTATACAATTTTGGACATTCAATTTATGGATAGTTCTCATACAACTCAGTTGTAGCATAACTGCCAAAATTTCATAACTTTTTAGCTTTTTTCTTAATGAATATTACTGGTAATTTTTAATTTTCATTAACTTGTGTAAATTTTCTAAATGTGGACACCTATATTTAGAACAATGAGTTGTACACGGATCATCCCACCGGTCTGTATTACAAAATATGGAGGGGGATCCTTCTCTCAGGCATTCTCTCTAAGTGCTCCCTCCATCGATTACAATATTCTGCAATCTTCCCATTCAGGTTGTAAACATCTAGTTCCGTTCTTATGTCCTCATTTTTTAGTTGATTCCTACGACTGCAACCATTTGTTCTTTGCAACGACAAGGTATCTCAGAACAGTATTAGTATAGATACAAAATATATACACAACAGAAACAGAATACATGAACATGAACATGAACATGAAACAGAATAGCAGAACTAATTCCATAAACAATACAGCCACACCAACACAAAAATGATACGCAAAAAAACATAATAAACAATAACATTTTTGCACAACTTTTTAATGTTGTAGACATAGAAACATTACATGTTTAGCGCTTCTAGTGATGAATTTGAGAACCTTAAAATTATAAAAAGAGCTTACAAGGTGTGGCTAGGAAAAAACGAGACTGACGTTATAAAAAATTTTATTTTAATTTTATACATAATCACTTATTGTCACCTCAATATACACCCCTTCTTTAACCATACAACACTCTCATGTGATTTTTCCATTGTTGGAAGTCATCTTCTGTCAGCTCCTTCAGGACACGTGCCACTTTCTCTTTTACAGCTTCCACAGACTTAAATTTTCTCCCTTTTAATGCAGATTTCACCTTAGGGAACAGGTAGAAGTCACATGGTGCAAGATCTGGTGAATACGGTGGATGTTCTAACACTGAGATGCTGTACTTGGCTAGGAACCTCTTGACAGATAACACAATATGAGCTGGTGCATTGTCTTGGTGGAGAACCCATGAGTTGTTCTTCCACATTAGTTTAGAAAGTACCTCAAGGTAGTAATATTGATTAATTGTTTGACCTTCAGGAAGCCAGTGAAGGTACACAATTCCATGGATATCTAAAAAAAACAATCATCATTGCTTTAAATTATGACTCGCTCATTCGAGCTTTTTTGGCTCTCGGGAAAACTTGGCTCTTCATTTCTGGATCATAAGTAAAATCCACGTTTCACCACAAGTTATCTTCTACCTGTTCCCTAAGGTGAAATCTGCATTAAAAGGGACAAGATTTGAGTCTGTGAAAGCTGTAAAAGAGAAAGTGGCACGTATCCTGAAGGAGCTGACAGATGATAACTTCCAGCAATAGAAAATTCACATGGAGCGTTGTAGGGATAAAGGAGTGTATATTGAAGGTGAAAATAAGTGATTATGTATAAAAAAATCTGGTGTGAAACACTCACACAACTTTCTCTTGCCAATGCAAATGATTAATAATAAACCTAACATTATTAATAAAATATTAGAAATAAACAAAAACTAACCTCAAAAACATAACTTTATTTTAATCACGAGTGAATGACGCAAAATGACAATCGAACTCAGTTTGGCTTAAAAATACGGAAAATCACGCTTTCACGCTAAACTAGGCTCTGTAGAGAAAAATGCTCTAAACAAAAGTTGTAGATCTTTTAATTTTCTATAACTTTTATTATATACACTTTTGTCGTAAAATGCATACTAAGACCGAAATTTAAAAAAATCGATTTTTCTCACGTTTTCGTGAGAAAAAAACAGAAAATCGCAAATTACCGCTAAACTAAGCGTTATACAAAAAAATGTTTGAAACAAAAGTTGTAGGTTTTTGAATTCTCTACAACTTTTATTATATAAGTTTTTGCGCTGAAATTTATATTAAAGCCGTAATCTTAAAAAAACAATGTTTTTACGTGAAAACAGCCTCACCGAGAATTTCAGCAAACATGGCGTCTACCCTATCTTGTAGAGAATAAAAAATTGAGTAAAATAGGCGATTTTAAAAAAAATCGTAGGACCAGTTTTTGAGAAAATCGCAAAAAACTGAAAAATTATACGAATAAACTACTACTTCCGGTTGACCGATTTTGATGAAAATGTTCGTGTCATGTCCGGTAGTGGTATGTAACTTAAGTTTCAAGTTTCAAGTTCGTACGATGTTCCGTTCTTGAGATATTCTGTTCACACACACACACACAGACCAATCGCTAAAAACATGTTTTTTGGGTTCAGGGGGTCTGAAAACGTATAGATCCGGTGAAAACTCGATTTCGAAAAATCGACATGAAAACAATACTTTCCTTCCTATATATTCATATAGGCAAGAGAAAGTAATAAAAACAAAATTTTCTACTGTCGGTCTCGTTATTTAATAGTCACACCTCGTATAATAACTTATAATACTTAGTTGAAATCAAGTTGTACTATTCTATTTAAAACAACAGAATATGTGAGGATGAGCTTTACTTGTCCTTAGGATTTTAGAGCATTTTGCGGCGGTCGACCTGGACTTGTCCATAGGTTCCAATGCATTAAAATGTAGTTGTTTGCCTTTATTGTATTCAATACTTATTATTAACATTAATTGGCTGATGTGGAAAAAAGAAACTTTAGCTCTTGATAACTGCAACCCATAACAGCTGCCCATAACAGACAGGTGGAGTGTCAAATTTTTTACTCAATCTGTTAGTTGCAGGGCTAAAATAAATAGTTCTGTTTCTTGTCACATGGTCAGCCAATTAAATGACTGAATCATTTAAGAACAGAAGAGGTAGAGGTGTAAAAGACACTAATCAGAGTTATTTCCTCTGAAAGTAATGAATTTCATTATACAGCCAGACCCTGTGGTGAATGAAGTGAAGGTGTTATTTGCAGAGTGGAAGATATGTGCTTTTCAGAGGGCCCGGCATGCTGATAAGCATACTTTTCCACTCAGTGAGGAAGGCAATGGTAAACCACCTCACTCCTCGTTTTACTTAGTAAAACCTCTACAGGTTCAAACCAGCTTTTTGGCTGATGACCTAAACAACAACAACTGCAACCACCTTGAAATTTATGAACTTTTAATTTATTTTAGGATTTGTGAAATCAAAATAATGACTTGTATAATGTGAAGTTTATTTTAAATACGTATTTGTCCAGCTTTCTGTACATGTATGCATGTGAATATTCATGGATATTCTGTAGCTTTTTTGGCGTTTAAAAACTGTACTTAACTATGTGTTTAAAGTGTGTTTGAGTGGCAGGGCGAAAGTTCACCTCATTTTTCATTTACTCTTTACAAACTCCTAATTACTAATGTATATTTGACTGAATACTCATGTAATTTTATTATGGTATTAATTTCTCGTGCCCTGTATGAGTATATAGGGAAGGAAAGTATTGTTTTTATGTAAATTTTTCAAAATCAAGTTTTTACTGGAAATACACGTTTTCAGACACCCTGAACTCAAAAATGTGTTTTTAGTGATTGTTCTGTGCAAACAAAATATCTCACGAATGGTATACACACCTGGTTGGTCTAGAGGTAAAATTGTCGCAATGAGTCAGCAGTTTAGCTGTTGATTTTCAGATGTGAAGGTTCATAGTTCAAATCCTATTAAAGGTAGTTACTTTTATACAGATTTAAATTCTAAGACAGTGGTATTTTGCTCATCAAAATCGAAATTCTTTTATTATTGCAGCCTTTGTATGCATTTTATGACAAAAGAGCATGTAATAAAAGTTATACGAAATAAAACCATGTACATCTTCTATTTCAAGCATTTTCTTCTACAGAGCCGAGTTTAGCTTTAATTAGAGATTTCCTCTATTTTTATGTCAAACACAGGTTGATTTTCATTTTACATTGTTTACTAATGATTAAACATCAGTTATATGTTTTATTATTTACATTGGCAAGATAAAGTCGTTTGAATGTTTAACACCAGATTTTTTTCAAAAGAACAAAAGCTTAGTACTTGATTTATTAAGTTAATTGAACTAGAATTCTTTCAATATTGTTTTGAAAACATTTTAAAAATAATGTGTTTTATTTAATAAAGTTTACGTGTAGCACTTAACATTGTAAAAATTATTTGTTTATTCCTTGAATGTCTTTGTATTGTGATTTCATTAATAAATGTTTGTTTTTCAAGTTTTTTGTTGTTGTGTATTTTGTTAATATCTGTAGTCTATGTCAGTAATGGGCAAACTTTTTTGGAAGAGGGACAAAGAAAATTAAACTTTATTGAATCTAATGATGTATTGTCAAAAATAATCACTTTATGAATGAATGGGTGTGAAGGAGTGTCAGATGAATGAAATTTAAATCTGGTTATAATTCGGATACGCTGACTCAGAAGTGAAACTAAAATGATAATTTATCAGTTTGATTCTATTACTACTTTTTCAAAGTTTCATGGTACGAGGGACAATCAAGTGTAAACAGGAATTTTTAAAAATGATAGAATTTGAAAATAATTTTTCTTTTCTTCATACCGTATATCCTCGATTCTAAGACGCTGCTTATTTTGGCCTACATATTTTGGAAAAAGTGAAATCTAGAAAAAAATTGATACTGTACTGCTTTTATGCCGGTCCGTAGTTCACATTTTGCGCACTGTCGGCGCTGTGATGGGGTTGCTGCTGCCGATAGATAGCGCAGCGGTCACACCTCTCGCAGTGCATTTGCCAAGTGGCAAGATTTATCTACCCACTGGCGGATGCGATAGTTGAAGGTGACCAGGCAGTATTGAGTCTAACGTAATCCAAGGTCGAAACGGAGGAATTGCAGCTCAACTTTGAGTCAATTTCTTTCTGCTACTACACTTCCCTTCCCTACTCCTCGCTTCACCGGCAACTGCTCCTCTTCGGAGGCAGCGGTAAAAAGTGCTCGTTGCGTCGGTGACTGCTCCTATTCGGTTAGGCAGCGGTGAAAGGTGTTCACTGCGTCAGCGACTGCTTCTAATCGTTTAGGCAGCGGTAAAGACGACCTCCCCCTTCGCTTGCCAGCGGCTGCTCCTCTTTGAGGTAGCGGCGAAGGCTTCTGAAGCATCTGTTTCACTTTTGAACTACGCCGCCGGATGCCCAGATGGTCCTATGATGAGCTCTACAAATTGTGCTACTGGAAGCCGGTGGCGACAAATGATCAAAATCTTATTTCTAATATAAAGTGAAATTTTATTGCCTAAAATGGGCGATGAAACAGAATTAAATGTAACACGATATAGAAACAATAACTTTCTTGAATTCATGTTTTTAATTGAGTATCAAATGAAGAGAAAGTTTGTTACCATTGGCATAACATAATTTTTATTCCCAGTAGTTTTTAATTGTACTTCTTTAGCACCTTTCACATCAACCGTGTAGTTTCTAGGCTTATCAAAATAGACTGGAGTTTAATCTGTATTATCTATCTGATCAAGAATGTAAATATTTTCTGTTCGTAAGTTAATAACATGGCGCTGGAAATTCAGTTATCAAAGTACACTGGTAACCACTGTCTATGATTCAAACCCATATAAAAGTGGGAACTACCTTTTATAGAGTTTTGAATACTAAATTTTTTTTTCAAAGCCGATCAGCTCTGAATATATGCATTGCCCCCTACCCACTTCATAGCTAGCCAATGACTAACCAGCGACATTGCCAATACTTGCTCTCATTGCTGCTATAAGCGTGTGGAACAGCAGAGCTCATCAACAAGAAAAGGATTATTGCCAGTGGTAACCGGTGTACTTTGATAATTAGGGTTCAATTAATCATACTCTCTCAGGAATGGTCACCTTGAGTCTGTACAAGACTATAACGCCACATTTACATGTCATTATATCATCCTCATCTCTTTGGTCACGGGGTTTTTTCTTGTTCTTAAATTGAACAGATTGTAATTTACACACATGAAGAATAAAACAAAACTTTGTGCTTCATACTCAAATAAATTATTTATTAATTAAATTATTGTTTAGTGGGTTATTTAAAAATATTATTTACTTCATATTTGGATGGACAATTATGATGTTACATGAGCAGAAAATCCAGACAGCAAAGATGAGGTTTTTACAGAGGATGAAAAGGACGACTCAATTGGATAGAATAAGACATAAATTATAGATCCTGATGACATATCACAGTACATAAAGGACAATGGGCAGATAATTTACTTAGAAAGACAGAATCGACTTTCCTTTGAATGCATGGTTTTATGAAGCGAGAGGTACAAGAGGAATGGGGAGACCGAGGAAGAGATGGATGCCAGAACAGGCTCAATTGCAGCCTAATCCATGATGGACGATGATGAAGAAATGAATTTGTAAAAGGAACCAAATATCAACAACTTCAATAAGAAGATAAAATAATATTGTGAAGGTTGTAGACAGCACACAGAAAGGATATCAACTCAAAGGATACAACTGCAAGTCGAATGGTACACTCTTCTGAAGGGGTAAAGAGACTTCGTCAGACCTAAGAAAAGATAGATATACATATTATACGAGAGTTCGAAAAAGGCCATGTTCTGTATTTTACAACAATATTTTGACAGGAAAACATAAATTGCAAGGGATTAAAACAACAACAAAAATAATTGCCATAATTTTATTTATTTTACATTATTACGAATAATTTCTAAATAACTAACTGAAAGCCCATTTTTTTTCTTATTACAATATTTTTTTTAAAAATCAGTAGATATTATTTATTACATGGTTATTAGAGAGGCTTTTTAAGTTACTACAATCTAAAGTTTCACTAATATTTACATCAATAAATTATTTACAAAATAGAACACAGAAATTTTGAACGATTTACTAACACTGAAGTTATTTCACTTTTAATATGTCTTTAGCACTAATAATAAAAAATTTAAATAAATACATATACTTTATTTTAAAGTTTCAATGTTTTAAAATAATCGTAGTATAAATTATTTACTAAAAAAAACACCAAGTATTTTCATCTAGTCACAAACCAAGGCCTCATACTGGCTAGGCGGTTGAACCTGCAGGTAGCTGCTGCAAATGACCACAATTGCGACCTCATACGCTACTAGGCAGTTAGTTAAATGGGTCTAGAATGAACCAATCAAAAATGGACAGCGGTTACCTGCAGCTCTCCAAGCAACCACAGCGGTTGGTGGGCAACCTCATTGTAGTATGCATACAATTATACAACAGTGTTTCCATTGTCATTTAGATTAAAACTTTTTCATTTTATCATAATTTCATTTATACCGTAATTTATATTAATGGTTGGCAGGATGAATTTCAAAAATTTATTTGTGAATGACAATTACAGAATTCACATATTTTACGACTCATGATTACTTGTCTTCCGCATATGAGGCCAAAGAATGCTTACATTTGTACTTTAAATTTATTTTTCATTACTACGTGATGTTTTTTTTTAGACATACAAATAAGATACTATAAGCAATTGATTTATTTCATAAAAATTTGTACTTTATTGAGCAACATGTATTTGAAATACATTAAAATTAATTACGTAAATACTACATTTAAAAATGCACTGAATAAAAAGTAATAAAATAGATTTTATTAAAAAAATACATACTATGCTCCCAGAAAATTTGACCAATAGGGAAATTAACATTGGACAATGTACTCTCAAATTATTATAAGTGTAATCTTACTTTTATTACTCCAGTCATTTGGAAACAGAATAAAAATGAGTGTAAAAAAGATTTTCATTCTAAAAATTAAATTATTATTAAATAAAGACAAAGTTATTCAATTGCAATATTGTGTGGTACTCACATAAACAAAATTCGCATCTGTTGACTGAATGATAGCTGCACGCATTTAGTGATCAGTAGATACTTTATTTTTGATATTACCTTGTAAGTTCGAATCCCATACTATTTAAATAACTTTTTTTGCTGAATAATTTAATTAAAAATATTATTAAATAAAAACCATTAAATGAATTTAAAAGAAACCAATTATAAATCATTATTAAACAAAAAATAAAACCAACTTAAAAAGTTTTAATCAGGGATTCAAACACACAATTCTTGTATGGTAATATAAAAAATAAAATATTAACTGACCACTACATGAGCACGACTATTTTGTTCAGACAACAATTTTAACGTGTCATTTTTTCTTATGTAAATACCACGCTATATAAAATTTGAATAACATTTTTTCTTTATTTAATACTAAATTAAACACTAAATTAAAAACAGCTTAAAGAAGGAAGGAAGAAAAATAATTAGGAAAATTCTTGGACCTAGATGGACCGAAAACGGGTACAGATTACAGAGAACGTCGAAAATTGAAGAATATTCCAACATAGAGACAGACATGAGGAAAAGACGCCTTCAATTTTATGGCCACATTATGAGGCTTCCTGACAATAGACTCACAAAGAGAATGGTAAAATATGTATCATCACTTGTTAATGGGAGGGGGGAATGGATACAAAGTGTTAAAAAAGATGTAGAATTGGCCAAAATCACCAAAGAAGAAATTCTCATAAGAGACAATTTTAGAACAAAAGTTAAAAAATGGGAGGTTAAACCAGAGACAAAAGCTCCAAGAAGCGGAACAAAGTGGAGTGAACAGAGAAAAGCTGAATTCTCACAAAGAATGAAAAACTGGTGGGCGGATAAAAAGGACAAGAAATCCCAAAAACAGACCAGATTTACTTAGCGTCTTCCACTTCGAGAGTTTTACGACTAATAATAATAATACTAAATTAAATCATTAGCTATTAAAATCTTTTGGCAACTCATTTTTATTCTGTTTCCAAACATCTGGAGTAATAAAAGTAAGTTTACACCCTAATAATAAAAATAATGTTGACAGTACATTGATCGATGTTAATTTCCTTATATGTCAATTTTCTGGGAAGCACAATATAAATAATACACACTAATATAAAAATATTTATTATAATCTTAATCAAATGTAACTTGAAATTGTTAATTAACTAAAATGTAAACTGCTTAAACAATTTCTATTACTTCTATAAAAAATATACCAAAGAGAAAGAACATATTTGAATTTGTGCCGTGTGTGTGGGTATGTGCATGCATGCACATAAGTAATCTTATAAAAGCAAAATTTTATGAAATTTG
Source organism: Catonia carolina (assembly GCA_035578175.1). Taxonomy (NCBI): domain Eukaryota; kingdom Metazoa; phylum Arthropoda; class Insecta; order Hemiptera; family Achilidae; genus Catonia; species Catonia carolina. The sequence continues at coordinate 26,374,579 of JAQMRL010000011.1, forward strand.
AAGATAAAAAAATGATTCTTTTTTAAAGGATATTCCATTCACTGTTCCTAGACCGAAAATTGTATTTCGGTTCAGAAAATTTACAAATTATCACTTTACAGTACCCGTCACCTCAGAGACAAATAATAATAATAATAATAATAGTAATATCCGGACGTATCTCCAAACTAATTTTTCAATTTTGGTTAGCAAAATGGTTACGGATGGAAAAGTGAAAGTTGCAACTGGAATGTTGTTTGTCGGATTGCAGAGCTAATAAAAACCTGCTTGGATGTAAAGAAATCAATGACAAAGTCGAAAAGTGGTTAAGTGAACTTGAAAGTCAACAAAATTACAGACAGTGACATCTCTGAATCCTAAGAGGTTGACAACAAACCTATAATGAGTCAGTTTGCAGAGGTTGTATTTGTTTATTGGAAATAGTGCAGTTTGTCTTAACTTTGTGTCCGTGAGAGATTCAGTGAGATGTGCCTCCTTTGTGTTTGTGATAATAACAGTATTATAGCAAAGTTTAACTTAAAAGTGGTGTTATTAGACGATAAGGTTATTGATTACTTCATTTAGTTTCACCAGTCAGACAAGCGTCATTCATACATCAGTTTATCTGCTCGCCTCTCATCACGCGGTCTTGGGTTCGAATCCCACTCGGGCATGGCATTTTTCATACGTTACAAAAATTCATATCATCCTTCATCGTCTGCATTAGCAGCAATTTGCAAAACAGTCGGACGTTAAAACCAAAAAAAAAAAAAAAAAAATCAGTTTATTAAACGGCTTTTAATCACAGTGTTATAGTGTAACAGCTAACAGGGTGTTTTTAGCAACCTGTTATCTTGACAACTGGCTTAATCCAGTAACCAAGTTATTAACACATTCAGCATGGCAGCTAGAATCACGGGTGCTTCGCTACGCTGACCCGCCATTACAGTGAAAATATATCATTCCGCCTTAACCTTTAACGTACGGACTGTGTTTGTAATTTTGTAAAACATCAAACTAATCATAAGAGTCTTGCAAATAAATTCTTTTATCTTATTTACTAATAGATATAAAATTCTGAAAAAAATACAGTTAATTTATGAAATACGTACCAATTTTTTGAATATAAAATTTTGAAAATAACTTTACTATTGTCTTCGCTGTGGCTAGCGAAAAATTTCGCACGGTAATATAAAGTACTTGGTGTAAATTTTTTACTCTGAAGGGCTTAAAATTCAGTTTATCAAAAAATTTTATAGAATATATTTTGTAAAGAAGAATTTTCTTTAAAAATGGGTAATTTTCAATTCATTTTCCGAAAAATTTGTAAAGAGTTACAAATTTTTTAAATAGTACATGTTTTTACAAAAATGTCCTTCAAATTTATCATAACGATCTTGCGAATAAACTCTTTTATCTTATTTACTTAGGGCTGTTCTTATGGGCAAAGCTGAATAGAACATTGCTTACTGTATAAATACATGTTTTGATAAACATTGTAAGAGGTCTGGAACGCAAATGGCAGAGCTTTTACTAAGCCAATGCAATACTAACAAAAATCATTCATTTTTGTCTAAAATCGTTCGTAAACCTGTTAAATGAGACCTTCTGCCTTTTCAAGGGCAAACTACCAACGTATAAACATTCATACTTCACACACACACACACAAGACACACGTGTATTTTAATTTGTGTGGGTGTTACAACCATTCCCCTTCTACGACAAAAAACTGGATTTTCTTACATGCTACCAACATTTTAAACTGAAATACAAAATTTCCCTTTTATGATATTTTATTTCTGATTGCACTGTTACACACATTAGAAAATTCCCTGCAAGAAAACTATACTATTCCCTGTGGTTAAGTTGACAATTAGTACGGAGCGTCTCTTTTAAAACTCTCTGAACACATCTGTTGTTAAAAGCCACTGAAACAGCATCCCGTGTTTTAAAGGTTAAGGCGGCATCAGGCCACAGAAACGATCTTACTTATTTGCTCATCTACTCACCGGCTCAATATAGTACGGTATTATACGCGTTTGTTGTTTCTACGAAATTTATATTTGAAATTAACTTTTTAATTATTAGAAAAATTTATACTTATAAGTTATTAAATAATTGAACAATATTTTTATGTGCAAAATAAAAAAAATACAATAATTATGTTTCATAATAAAAAATATTTAATTCACAAAATTTAATATGTAAAATTAAAATTTTTTAAATTTAAATATTAAAATTTGATTATGTAAAATTGAATATGTAAAATTTTTTTATTTATCCCCCAGAATAAAAACAAATATATTTACATGTTTACAATAAATTAATTAATAATTTTTAGTGAGACCATGGCAATAGGGAAAAATTATTAATAAAAGTACTCTTACTCGTACAAAATTATTTTATGACCGTAATTATAATAGTACAGTATATTATATAACGGACAGTAGGCCTGCAAAGGAAACACAGCGCATAGAAATCGCTAGTTCAAAAAGTAACAGAAATTTCTTTTGAGTAATAATTGAACAATTTTTACGTAAAATGTATTATTCTTACCTTTAATTTGTAAAAAGAAGTCACTGGGATTGAAGAAATTTGAGAATAAATGGTATAATTATTAAATAAAACAATAAAATTACATGGCACTAGGACGTCCGAATATACTACACTTTTAAAATTTGTTCAAAAATTCCTGGCAGCTGGTAACGAAAGACGATCTTCACAGTGGCGCTCGTGGAATAGATCTAAACCCCTGAACAACCTTTAATAACACTGCCAGTACACCGGCAATTTAACAAAAGCTATAGAAATGTGGTATTGTATATGCCGCCTGATTCATGCAGATATGCTGATTATGCAGCAATAATCTCTGGGATGAACCTCGATTTGCCGCCTGAAGGTGGCATCCGTCCTGAACGTGTTAATCCAGTATGTTGAATAATGACGATCACTAGTGCGTAGTACCATTTTAAGTCAGTCGACACAACCAGTTTGAGAACTGAGCAGTTAAGGAAAAGTTGAAATAGCAACAAGATGGAGGAACCCCGCATTATGGAGTTATTGTGAGAGACTTTCTAAAGGAAAACTTTAATGATTGAATTGGTAGATGGGGCACTATTGAATGGCCACCATTTTTGCCAGATATCTTAAACCCATAGATCTTCCAGTCTAAGGTACACTAAAAATTGAGGTTTACTCCATCAAGATTCATGATATTGAATATTTGAAGGAATGTCTACTGTCTACTGTCCCAGAAGATTTTCGACAAAATTTGGAAATCAGTGTTGAAAAGATGCAATGCTTGCTTAGAACAGGATGGAAACCACTTATGCATCTTTAGTAGATTTATTGGACCCAATATGTATTTCTACGTAGATAATAAAATTGTATTTTCATTTGTTTAGTTTTATTTATTTCACCAAACGCATTTTTGACAACTGACTTAGGGGCCACTCTGTATATTACTGTCCATTTCTTTATTATGGGTACCTGAATTTGGAGCCTTGTTTCTTCGAAACCGCTAGTTCAATTTTAATGTACTATACACCAAAATTTAGCTGATTTTATTCTGCGTTGGCACATGTCATTTCATATTTTTAGTGTTTTTTAAATATTGTGATATGAGGATGAGAAGAAAAAAGAGCCAGTTTTTTTGTTGCTGCAACAGATTGGATGCATTTATTGGCGTATAACTCAAACACCACTCGACCGATTTATTCGAGATTTTGCTGAAATATAAACTTGTATGTTGTTATTGTACGTACAAAATTTCAGACTTGTAGCATATTTAAATTTTGAGTTATTAGTAAAATTCTGAACCCCTGTTAACTCCATAACCTCTCTATTTTTCGGAATTCAAAAAATTATTGTATTCAGTATAAAAACATTAATACGAAGTTCATTAATATTATGGAACAGCGATTGAACAATTATTTGGCAGATTCTTTTTAAAATATTTAAATAATAGGTAGATGATGTGGGGGCTGGAAGAAGCTTAACCATGTTTTCACATTCTTTTTTCTAGCTGCTTAAGTCGCCTTCCAACGTAACATTCAACTGCTTATTGACAATGATGAACAGGCAAACCTTTTCTATTATTACAAAGGTTCGTATTACTTTTAATTCGATTCGAATTTGGCAATTATAATTATTATTAATTGCCAAATTCGAATCATCTAACTTAGATGAATAAAAATATTTATTATTATTATTACTTTATCAAACATCATAAGTAGGATTATAAACCATATTATTTAAAATTGAAATTTATATTTCTAACCACCAGAATATGGTAACAGAAAACACTTACCAATGTTTACAGCGCTTTCAAGTATCTTGTACCCATCTTCAGTAAATTAAAATTCTTTAAAAAATAAAAATATGTATAAATATTTGAATATTATTTTTATTATGCATCAATATAATTTATTTAAAACAAAAAAAAAAAACAAGAAAAGTGACTGATACCTACAAGAAAAAACACACACACTTATTATTTTGCTGTAAATAGTTTTTCATTTGACTGGTGGTGAAAGTAGTAGAATAAGATAAAAACGTAGATAAAATAAAGAGTAAATGTAAATATTAAAAAAATAAATAAAATAAAAGTAGAATAAAGAAACACATTTTTTAAACCTGCGATTGGAGGTTCAAAGCCCTCATGAGAAAACGCAATAAAAGATTGTAAAACAATTTTGAAAGCAATGTTTGTAATATTTAAAAATTGTCTTACTAAAAATTGGTGGTTTTGTGAGCCATATATGAGGCGTTCAGTAGCCAATGTGACTAACTCCATTCAGAATGAAACTGAGAAACGTAAGAGTAAAGTTTTCTGTTCATAGGAAATTTATTTCAATGTCAAAATATTGTTTTTATAGTTAAAATATTAATAAAAATTACCAAAATTTACTCTACAAAACCAAAATGTAAAAAAATGATTTTGAAAAATAAGAAAAAGCCAAAATAGTCATTTTTCATGGAGTTAATCACACTGCCAACTGAAAAATGATGAATAAAATTCTGTTTTATGTGATTAAAGATTATTATTGAAGTAAAAAAAAACAAAAGTATATAAAAACCAAAAGTAATTTAACTACTACATAAAGTGTATTATGAAACATTATGATTATGTTAAATATTACTATGAAAAGTAATTTAAACCTTTGTAATAATAGATAGATAAGGTCTTCCAGTTCATAGTCAATAAGCAGTTGAATGTTATGTTGGAAGGCGACTTAAGCAGCTAGAGAAAAGAACATGGCAACATGGTTAAGCTTCTTCCAGCCCTGCATCATCTACCTATTATTTAAATGTTTTAAAAATTCCGCCAAGTAATTGGTCAATCACTGTTCCATAGTATTAATGAATTTGTATTAATGTTTTTATACAGAATACAATGATTTTTTGAAAATACCGAATTATAGAGAGGTTACGGAGTTAACAAGGGTTAAGAATTTTACTAATAACTCAAAATTTAAATATGCTACAAGTCTGAAAGTTTGTACATACAATAACAACATCCAAGTATATTTCAGCAAAATCTCGAATAAATCGGTCGAGTGGTGTTTGAGTTATACGCCACTAAATGCATCCAATCTATTGCAGCAACAAAAAAAACTGGCTTTTTTTTCTTCTCATCCTGATATCACAATATTTAAAAAACACTAAAAATATGAAATGACATGTGCCAACGCAGAATAAAATCAGCTAAATTTTGGTGTATAGTACATTAAAATTGAACTAGCGGTTTCGAAGAAACCGACAGTAGTATATACTATTAAACTATACTAAATAATGTACAATCTAGTACATCATAAAATTAGAAGCAACGATTAAAATTTTTTTAAATAACACCATCAATTCTTACAAACCGAATGTACTACATTGTACAATAATGTTAATACACAACTTGAAAAACTTGATACTGCATTTAATTTTCTCTTCTTAAATTTTAGAATACATGCATGTATTAAGCCATCAAACTTTTTCTGTGGTAACTTCAGAGGTGGCAGGTAGAATTTCTACAAAAAAAAAAAAAAAAGAAATTTTAACGGTTATATGAAATCTATTCAACTTCTTAATAGTAATATACTAGATTCTAGTCCAGAGCTGACCTTAGCCGAAGCAGGGCCTGGGGCAATCTTTTTCTTGGGGGCCTTTCTGGGGCAGATAAAATACACCTTCCTTTCCCATATAAAAAAAAAAAATTACATTAAAACTAACGTAAGAAAAATTATAGATCATTTTATAGAAATTAAAAATCTGGTGTGAAACACTCACAAGCCTTTCTCTAGCCAGTGTAAATAATAAACATGTTGTTGTTTAGGTCATCAGCCAAAAAGCTGGTTTGAACCTCTAGAGGCTTTACTAAGTAAAACGAGGAGCGAGGTGGTTTACCATTGCCTTCCTCACTGAGTGGAAAAGTACGCTTATCAGCATGCCGGGCCCTCTGAAAAGCAAAAATTTTCCACTCTGCAAATGACACCTTCACATCATTCATCACAGGGTCTGGCTGTATAATGAAATTCATTACTTTCAGAGGAGATAACTCTGATTAGTGTCTTTTACACCTCTACCTCTTCTGTTCTTAAATGATTCAGCCATTTAATTGGCTGACCATGCGATAAGAAACAGAACTATTTATTTTAGCCCTGCAACTAACAGATTGGGTGTAAATAATTTGACACTCCACCTGTCTGTTATGGGCAGATAATAAACATATAACCTATGTTTAATCATGAGTGAATGACACGATAAATAAAAAATCAACCTCTTTTTGACTTAAAAATAAAGAAAATCATTAACTGACGCTAAACTAGGCTCTGAAGAAAAAACGAATATAATAAAAGTTGTAGGTTTTTTATTGCTTACACCTTTGATTTACATTAACTTTTGTCATGAAATGCATACTAGTCGTAATATTAAAAAAATCCATCTTTATGCAGATTTTGATGAGAAAATACAAAAAATCACAATTGACGCTATGCTAACCATTGCAGAAAAAAATGTTTGAAATAAAATTTGTAAGACTTTTAATTTTCTACAACTTTTATTACATACACCTACTTTTTATTATTTCACCCTAAAAATATCAAGGCCTAAAAATATTGTCCTAAGCGCATATTAAGGTTGCAATCTTAAAATAAAAAACATTTTTACCATGAGAGCGAAGGCTCCAAAAGAATTTCAGCAGACATGGCGCTTATCCTATCCAATAAAGCATAAAAAAATGTAGTAAACGAGGCAATTTTTGAAAAAAAATTTGTAGTAGCTGTTTTTGAGAAAATTTCATAATAGTGAAAAATTGTACAAATTGTCCAGTAGATCGATTTTGATGAAAATGTTCATGTCGGGTTCAGTTTTAAGTTACAACTTTGTACGATATTCCGTTCTTGAGATATTTTGTTCACACACACACACACGCACGCACGCGCGCACACACACACACACACACACACACAGAGTTCAATAACAAAAAATATGTATTTTTTTGGGTTCATAGGGCCTGAAAACATTTAAAAATATTTCTGATGAAAACTGGATTTCGAAAAATTGACATGGAAACAATACTTTTCTTCCCTGTTTATTCATAAACGGCAAGAGAAAGTAAAAATAAGATTAATGATTAAAATTTATTATAAATATATCATAATATTAAACGCCCATATTAGGCACGTAGAGTTTTAAATTATTTGGACTTGATCAGCTGGTTCCAGGGCTACTAAAAATAGTTTTATTTCTTATCACATTATTTATTTCTTTATTATTTCTTTCAGCCAATTATATGACAAGCATTTAAGAAAAGAAGAGGTAGATATTTAAAAGGCACTAGTTAGAGTTATCTCCTCTGACAGTAATGAATTTCATTATACAGTCAGACCCTACGGTGAATGAAAATGAAGGTGTTGATTAGGTCATCAGCCAAAAGGCTGGAATTAAAATCATAAGGTAATCTTCCCATGAGCAGATTACATTTGGGTACATTGCAGTAATTGCATACACCATACAAGTTGAATCGGAATTAGAGTGGACGCCAAATAAGCTTGCCCATGTAGCAGCACGAACAGTTCAGATTCACTCGGTAGATTTCGTGTCTTGGTACCAAACCACCTATTTAATCACATGTTCTAAACCAGAGGTTCCCAAACTGTGTGCCGCGAGGCCGGCCAAGTGAGTCGCGGAACTCAAGGAAAATAAATTAAATTAAATTTAAACGGTCCAACAAAATAATGCCTAGCCGATGACTGTAAGTAAGTATGTATAAGTATGATATAAGTACATTTATATCAAGTACTTAAGTTTAATCAATGGCATAAAGTAATAGGTGTGCCGCGGCTATTGGCCGTTTTTTTTGTAGTGTGCTGCGAGAAAAAAAGTTTGGGAAACACTGTTCTAAACAATATAAATTATCATCTATTAGCGATGTTAAAAACATTCAGTTGTAAACATTGACAACAACAATTAACGCCCATATATCATACAACACATTACAGACTAATGTTTTCAGGTTAGCTGATATATAACATTGCGAGAGTGACGTAACTCTGATCACAGCTGGTACACCACTGACCCCGACCAATCGCTGGAACAGCCGAGCGCACCATTACCGAAATAAGCCTGCAGCGCACTTCAGAAAAACGGCAAGCTTATTTGGCGTCCACTCTACATTGTTTGGTAATCCCTCAGGTTCTGAGGGCCTAACTATTTTATAACAAATTTTTCAGTTACCTAGGCAACTGCAAAACTTGACAACACTTTTTCATTCTGTGAAAAAGTTGAATTATCTTTCTCCTTGGCTAAAATTGTCGTACATTTTTCATACATAAAATATTTTACTATTAGTGACAATAATGTTTATTAATTTTATTTGTTTATTGCCACTAGGAGATGCTCCAATAGCTCCAACAGCCACACAGTACAAACCAATGGACAGAAAATCACGGAAAAAGGAAGAAAGGAAAGAGAAGAAAATGATAAGGAAGTTGGAGAAGGAAAGGAGAAAGAACGGAAGATAATTCTACAAAAAAAAAACACCAGAAACTGTAACTTACCTGTGTCAATTGTCTCTACGAATTGAAAAATCTGTATCAGATTCTTTATCTATTGAATCTAATTGTAATGTTTTCTCATTGGCTAAATGTAACATAGATAGAAAAGCCAATGCAGGACTTAAATCATTTCTTGTATCTTTAGGCATATGTTTAGGAAGCTCTAAATAAATTTTGCTAAACAGGACTGAAGTGCATGCATTGTCACTGGTTGAATTTCTATATTCATTTTCCTGTAATCCAAAACCAAAACTAATTTTAAAAATCTGGCGTGAAACTCACGTAACTTTCTCTTGTGAATATGAATGTAAATAATAAAACACATAATTTATGTAAAATGAAAAACAACCTAATTTTAATCATGAATGATGCGAAATGAAAATCTACCTTTTTCATCTTAAAATACGGAAAATCACCAATTTACGCTAAACTATACTCTGTAGAAAAAAATTTATGAAATCAAAGTTGTACATTTTTTATTTTCTATAACTTTAATTATATGCATTTTTGTCGTAAAATCCATACTAAGGCCGCAATATTAAAAAATCTAATTTTTTTACAGATTTTGATGAAAAATAAATACAGAAGATCACTAATTATTGCTTAATTAAATATTGTACAAAATAAATGTTTGAAATAAAAATTGTAGGTTTTTAAAAGTTCTACAACTTTAAGTATATACACTTTTGCTCTAGAATGCATATTAAGGCCACAACCTTAAAAAATTATTTCTTACCACAAAAGCGCAGACCTCCCAAGAATTACAAAACACATGAAAACAATACTTACTGTGCTTCCCTATATATTCATACAGGGCAAGAGAAAGTAAAAATCTAATCAAAACAAACAAAAAATTATCTTTTAAATAGAATCTTTTTCTAGAATCTACCTAGTTGATCTCGATGTACCTAATTTTGATAGACTTCTTTCATAATTCGATAAGTTATTTATTTGTACTCGTTCCTTTTTCAGATAGCCTTATTCATAATAAAACGAGCGGTCAAACTCCGGTTTATGATTAACATTCATCGAATTAGTTATTAATATGACAACAATTTTTGTTACCCCAAGCCAAAATTATTCAACTGTTTTAACCCTTAACCCGAAGTATAGGTCTGTCAGACCCATACAATTTTTTTGTTAGAGTATATTGCATACACGGGTAATAATTTGGGGCTGGCAGCTTGAGTACCTTTCCTTTAGTACTTTTGGACTTGTGTGAAATAGAAGGTTAGTTTTCTTTGGTGCGGGATATTGTGGAGTATTTTGCGTCGTAGTTACCAGGTATGTGAGACCTATACTTCTGATAATGTACATTTTAGTGTAGGTACTTGAAACCTATACTACTGATAATGTACATTTTAGTGTAGGTACTAGAAGCCTATACTACTGATAATGAACTGATACTGTAGGTGTACGAGGCCTATACTGCTGGTAACGAATATTTTTATGAATTTATGTAATAAGTTATATTGCTCCTGCATTTTCATTTACAAATAATTTAACCAATATTTGTGCTACTATGGATTCGGAAAATCAGTTAAGCACTTCTAAACAGAATTATAATCCTGAATGCGTGTGTTTGCGTATGTTACATATTTTTGGCTACAAATTGTAGCCTATACATGTGTTCAATTACATTTTTTGTTCAAACCATTCCTCACTTTATTGTATAATTTTATCATAGTAACTAACTTTACATTAAAATATTAATTATTAATAACTTTTCGCGTAATTTTTGTTGACATTACTTTTAATGATATACATTAGACCTACTTAAATAACTTTTTAGTGTTTTATATAATGTTTTACTGCATCTTTGAAAAATAAAAATTGAAGAATATCACTGTATTTGAAGCGTTAAAAGCCTAGGTCTGATAGACCTATACTTCTGATCAATCTAGATCTGGCAGACCTATACTTCTGATTAATGAAAAATTTTCTATACTTCGGGTTAAGGGTTAACCCTGTTCACACTGGTAATCTTATTTACATGATGCCGAATGGATTGTGGTTGGGGCAATAAAACGTGTTTCTGCAAGGTCAGTATAAGTTGGAAACCGGTAAATATTGTAATTTTCTAGTAGGGAATTCTTTAACGCATCTAGTAGTGTTTACAGAAATAGAATATCATAACAGAGAAAATTTTCATTCCCTCTATAGTGCGTAGGTAGCATTGATGGTTTGGGAATTGTTTCTTTTGAATGGAAATTCATGTAGCTCGCGTGTTAAGTCAACGTACATGCATGTTCTTTAATTTGTGTTGAAGCTATGACGATTCTGTTATGGTGTTTGCTCTTGAAAAGGGAAGACAAGTCCATTTTAATTTTCAGGAGGGGGTTTACCATCACAGAGGCAAAAATTTCGACACTTTGCCGGTTTGCAAAAGACGTGTAACGTGTTCCTTCAGGCACCTACAGAATTTTTCAAAACTTGTAGTTGTAGGGAAAAGAATTTTCTACATTACTTTGCTTACAGCTGTATAATAGTGGCTCTGTAACATCACTGTAAAGAATGTAAAATACCATCTCTTTATGCTTCCCTGTGATGTAAAAATGGACTCATGTTGAACATTTTGTAACTTCGTCAAATATTTACGGAAATTTAAATAAAAAAATAACATTTATTCCAGTAAACTCTTATCTACAAAACATGTTTTATAAATTTTTTGCTAAACTGAAATTTAAACCCGTTATAGTAAAAAATATAAAGTAAACACAAAAATGTTCAAGGTTGAAAATTTTGTTCGCCTAAACGCAAAGAATTATCAAGCAATTTTGTTGTAATTGTATTCAAATGGCGCGTTTGTATCATATGAATCAAATGTAATATTTTCAGAATTTTTCATCAGTAGTGACGTTAGATAAAACAGTCTTTTGAGAGTGCATTTTGAATTTCGCAATTCTTCTGTTTAACGAGTAACAGTTCGTTTCCAAAGGGTTAATATTTAATAGCTTTTATCTTAGGTTTTAAAATTAGTCATTATTGCAAGAGTTCAAAAACTAGAGAATCGGTATCAAAAATCAACTAATCCCTAGTTTTAATATTCAGCATTGGTTTGTCCATGGATCTTAGTGTTTTAATCAAGCTCTCCATCAAGTCTTTTGGAAAGGTATCATGGTACCATGCTTGTACAGCGTTTGAAAATTCATAAAGTACACAGATTAAAAATACAAAAATTATTATATTGTAGAAAAAACCAGTACTTATTGTGTTTTTTTCTTATGTACCTCTGTCATAGCTAGTAATCTGGATTGGATTCAATCACTCCTCCACTAACCTTCCTTAAACAATCTAACCACATTTTGGTACGTCTTAAATTACTTAATCATGCCACTGATAACTTGGTCTTCCTCTTCACCTTTTCAGGTTTCCAGTTAGTTCAACATCTTCAATGCACTCCTCCATCCATATACCATCTTGACATAGCCAAACACCTACAACTTAGCTCTTTCTAATCGACTCAACAAACTTTCTATACCCACACCACAACCCTTTTGTCTTGCAACTGACTTCATTAAATCCATTTGAAAGTAATTACTTAACTAATTTTAAAGAAAGTACAATGAAAATAACCTTACAAACTATTGGACAATAAATCAATTTATGAAATTGTGAATTTAAAACTTAATAAGCAATATCTTGCCCATAACAGGCGGGTGGAGAGTTAAATTATTTACACTCAATCTGCAAGTTCCAAGGCTACAAAAAATTCTGTTTCTTATCACATGTTCAGCCAATTATGTAACTGAAGCATTTAATAACAGAAGAGAGGTGTAAAAGACACTATGGTACTGTACTATTTTTACGCTGGTCCATCGTTTGTATTTTGCCCGCTGTGACGTGGTTGCTGCTGCCAATAGATGGTGCAGCGCTCAAACCTCTCACAGTGCTTGTGCCAGTGGTAAGATATACTTGAGGGACCAATGAAAGCGATAGTTGAGAAGGTGAACAGTCAGTATCGATCCACTCATTCGAGAGTGTCGATATGGAGAAGATTTAGCACTCAACATTTGCATTTTTTCTTGCTCCACACACTTCCCTTCCCTACCACTTGCTTCACCAGCGACTGCTCCTCATGTACACAGCGGTAAAAGGTGTCCGCTGCGTCGGCGATTGCTCCTATTCATTTAGGCAGCGGTACAGACGACGCCGCTTCGCTTCACCGAGGACTGCTCCTCTCATAGGCAGCAGTAAAAGGTGTTCACTGCGTCGGCGACTGCTTCTATTTGTTTAGGCAGCGGTACAGACAACCTCACATTTGCTTCCTAGCGGCTGCTCCTCTTGAGGTACCGGCAAAGGCTTCCCCAACCATTCTTTTATTTTCCTTTTGAACTACGCCGCCAGATGCCCTGCTGCTCCAGCCGGTCCAATGTTGGCTTTACCGATTAGACAACAACTAGTCACAGTTATCTCATCTGAGAGTAATGAATTTCATTATACAGCCAGACCCTTTTGGTGAAAGAAGTGAAGTTGTCACTTGCAGGGTGGAAAGTAGATGCTTTTCAGGTCCAGGCATGCTGATAAGCATAATTTTCCTCTCAGTGAGGAAGGCATAGTAAACCACCTTACTCCTCGTTTCACTTAGTAAAACATCTAGAGGTTCAAACCACCTTTTTGGCTGATAACCTAATCAACAACAAGAACAAGCAATATCATTAATTAGACCTTATTTATAACAATGTTCACGTACCTTGTTTCCTTCAATATCCATTAAACTCCAAACAGTTTCTTTTAATTTTTTCATATTTACTCGTTTAGGAACTGTTGCATAATTGATGATCCCGCACTCAACCTAAAAAAAAACAAAATCAATAATAATTTAAATTGACACTAATTAACTATCTTACACAAGTATTTGCCATGTTGACGCTATAAATTCTTTAATACATACAAGATAAATTTCTTGTAATACTATTTTTGGAATGTAGCATTAAAACAAGAGTGAAACATGGGGGCTGTAGAAAGGAAGAGGATAGAAGCTTTTGAAATGTGCTGTTATACGAAAATGATAAAGAATAGGTGGGTGGACAAAATAAGTAATTCACAGGTTCTTAGACGAGTGGATGAAAAAAGAAGTATATGGAAACATCTTATCAGAAGAAGGGATAGACTAATGGGGCATATCTTTTAAGACATCCAGGTATTGGTCTAATAATAATGGAGGGTAATATTGAGGAAGTAAATTTTACGGGAAGGCAAAGATTAGAATACACAAAGAAAATTACAAAAGATATAGAGTGTTACAGGTAAGTAGATATGAAACGATTTGCGCAAGATAGAACAGTTTGGAGAACTACATCAAACCAGCCGAGAGACTGATGACAGAAAAACATGTATTTTTTACTTTCTCTTGCCTATATGAATATATAGGAAGGAAAGTATTGTTTTCATGTCGATTTTTCGAAATCGAGTTTTCACCGGATCTATACGTTTTCAGACCCCCTGAACCCAAAAAACATGTTTTTAGCGATTGGTCTGTGTGCGTGTGTGTGTGTGTGAACAGAATATCTCAAGAACGGAACATCGTACGAACTTGAAACTTAAAACTTAAGTTACGTACCACTACCGGACTCGACACGAACATTTTCATCAAAATCGGTCAACCGGAAGTGGTAGTTTATTCGTGTAATTTTTCACTTTTTTGCGATTTTCTCAAAAACTGGTCCTACGATTTTTTTTAAAATCGCCTGGTTTACTCAATTTTTTATTCTCTACAAGATAGGGTAGGCGTTATGTTTGCTGAAATTCTGGGTGAGGCTGTTTTCACGTAAAAACGTTGTTTTTTTTAAGATTACAGCTTTAATATGCATTTTAGCGCAAAACTTTATATAATAAAAGGTGTAGAGAATTAAAAATTCTACAACTTTTATTTCAAACATTTTTTTGTGTAACGCTTAGTTTAGCGGTAATTTGCGATTTTCTGTTTTTTTTCTCACGAAAACGTGAGAAAAATTGATTTTTTAAGCATTTCGGCCTTAGTATGCATTTTATGACAAAAGTGTATATAATTTAATTTATAGAAAATTAAAAGATCTACAACTTTTATTTAAAGCATTTTTCTCTACAGAGCCTAGTTTAGAGAGAAAGAGTGATTTTCCGTATTTCTAAGCCAAACTGAGGTTGATTTTCATTTTGCATCATTCACTCATGATTAAAATAAGGTTATGTTTTTGAGGTTAGTTTCTTTGTTTATTTCTAATATTTGATTAATAATGTTAGGTTTATTGTTAATTATTTGCATTGGCAAGAGAAAGTTGTGTGAGTGTTTCACACCAGATTTTTTAATTTATTTTATTTAGTAAAATATAGCTACATTAAAATTACAATTCAGTACTACACTAAGTATACTTATACGCAAAAACTCTTCTTCACAAAGAGTTCTGTCCACGCGTAGGAGTATACAGGACAAAAAAATTAAATCACTTAAATACTTGTTGTTGTTTAGGTCAACAGCCGAAAGGCTGGTTTGAACCTCTAGAGGTTTTACTAAGTAAAACGAGGAGTAAGGTGGTTTACCATTGCCTTCCTTACTGAGTTGAAAGAATATGCTTATCAGCATGCCAGGCCCTCCGAAAAGCACTCACTTTCCACCCTGCAAATGACACCTTCACTTCATTCACCACAGGGTCTGGCTGCATAGTGAAATTCATTACTCTCAGAGGAGATAACTCTGACTAGTGTCTTTTACACCTCTACCTCTTCTGTTCTTAATAGTTCAGTCATATAAGTGGCTGACTATGTGATAAGAAACAGAACTATTTTTTTTAGCCCTGGACCAAACAGATAGAGTGCAATTAAAATTACACTCCACCTGCCCGTTTTGGGCATTTAAATACTTATAACTACTATAAAATTACTAAGTTAAATTACTACAGTTAAATAGGTTACAAAGATTGCGTTAAACAGAATAAAAAAAAAAACATAAAATAAATAACAAATTCAATTACATTTTACATAAAATATTAATGTTACATTTTTATTTTAATAACAAAAAAATTTAAAAAATAACTGTAAGAATATGTTTGTATATTTGTAATAGAGAAAAAAAATATATACATAATATATATAACTTTTATTTTATAACTATAACTACTTTACAATAATATATTTTAACTAACACAATGTAAATATTTTAACTTGATGCGAAATTAATTCAATAAATGAGCATAAAGAAACAGGTAAACTATCGCAAAGAGAATAGTAAAAACTAACAAGAACAGTTATTTTAAGATTTGGTAAAGTGTAGAATGTAGAAGTAGAACGTTACTAACTCAACTTATGTGGGATAAGAATTGTCTGTAATGGATGTTTCATTCATTCGGTGACTTAGTGATGAAGCAGCCAGGCGCCAAGTTGAGACATAAACAATTTTCAATCAAACAATTTTTCCAGCAAACTTAATTTTATTTAATTTTTTTAAGACTTGAGACTTAATTATTTTTTTGTGTTTTATGTATTAAAGCTGGCTGTATTGGCATAGTTGGTAACGTGCTCGCCTCTCATCATGCGGTCTTGGGTTCGAATCCCATTCAGACATGGCATATTTTCATACGTTACAAAAAATCATTTCATCCTCTACCGTCTGCATTAGCAGTAATTGCAGAACAGTCGGACGTTAAACCAAAAAAAAAGTATGTATTAAATTAACTGTAAATATTAAATTTATTTAGGGTCTACTAAACTTTATTTAGTGTTTAGCATTACTTTACTAAACTATATATTCCTTGTAAATACAGGTTTTATATTATATACAATAAATTTATAATTCATATCTCATGTGTGTTTCCATTTACAAAAACCCTTCTAAAATTCCCGTGTACTGGATAATTTGACAACCCTCAAACTCAAAACCCTTCGGGTCCATAAAGTGTCAAGTTAGAGAGGGTATACTTTACCTAAAAAAGAATTATGTAAAAAATAAACCGAGGACAGAAAGTTTGTACAGATGTAGACTTTGATGACTCAAAATTTATATAAGAGGTTAAAAGGTGAGGAATTCACTCTGGTAGCATTGGAAAGAGAGAGAAGAAAAAACAAGGATAGAAATATAAATGTTTTCAGTGTTTTGTATAAGCAGTCTTTTTTTTTAACAAATCAATACTTGATATCGCATGTTTACAGATTGTAAGGGTTTTTCTTGAAAATAAAGTGATTAATGGTCTTGTTGACAGCTGTGAGAAAAAATGATATTATAAGTGACCTGACTGTTTGGGTAGATTATTTCTGAACTAAAAATAGTTTTGTCCTTTTTCTATTATTATTTTT
The DNA here is from genome assembly GCA_035578175.1 of Catonia carolina. Lineage (NCBI taxonomy): Eukaryota > Metazoa > Arthropoda > Insecta > Hemiptera > Achilidae > Catonia > Catonia carolina. The sequence goes on from JAQMRL010000011.1 coordinate 26,391,874, forward strand.
ACTTTTTACACAACGCATATGTATACCAATGTAGTTTCCTATCGAAAAAGCACAGGACTGCTTTATTTGAGTATTGCCATTTATGCGTCGCATCATTCTTCTTTTCGACATTTCTTCACTTTTTTAGAGCAAAATTATTCACTGAAAAGCATTGTTCAATAATATATAAGCATAATGCCATAAAAAATTATAAATAAGTTGGTAAAATCACCTTATCGTACAAGGATTCCAAATTTTCAGACTATTTTTCGAACATCTAATTTTGGACCATTATACTTACAGTAAAAATAAAGCAATTTTTTTTAAAGAAAAAAGCTTGTATTCTTGTAAACCTTCATGAATTTTTTGTAAAAAAATGGCTGAGGATGAGATTAGGACTGAAGAGAGTTTTGCAGCCAGCGTTCGGCTGCTGTTTACTGCATATCTAGGGTTAAGTAAAAAAGAAAAATCATTTGTATAAATGGATTATGTCGATTGACGTCACCCAACATTTTTACTGCAATGTTGTACCGGCACACTGGTGCAATCATGATTCTTGCCTTTATCCTTAACATGTTAAAACCTTTACAGCAAATTATTCACTTTATAACTGACCCACCGGGTTGGTCTAGAGGTAAAGTTGTCGCCGTGAGTCAGCTGATTTTTGAAGACTAAAGTTCCAGGTTCAAGTCCTAGTAAACATAGTTACTTTTATACGGATTTGAATGCTAGACAGTGGTTACCGGTGTACTTTGATGGTTGGGATTCAATTAACCATACTCTTTCAGGAATAGTCGGCTTGAGTCTGTACAAGACTACACGTTTACATGTTACATTATTACACCTTACATTTACACGTCATACACATCATCATCTCATTGGGTCATGGGGATTCTCATTGTTCTGAATTAAATAGATTGCAACGTACACACATTAGGAATAATAAAAAAAACTATAACTATTTTATTTTAAATAAGGTGCACTAAAAAATTTTAGTAAAATTTTTACCATTCTAGGAAGCGGAACTAAATAGTTTTCTTCGGTTGAATTGCTTGTTTGTTGTTCATTATTTTCATCTTGTTCATTTATTCCATCTAAATTATCCACAAAATCACCGTTATCAGAATAATTATCATGTATCGATCCATCATCGCCTGCATCAAAATCATCCGAATTATCATCGAGACCCTGTAACAAGAAATCAAAAGAAAATTAATGTAAACGTTTCTCATTAAATTTTTCTTATTTGCCACATTTATTATGGTGAAAAAGGTCAGCCACACATATAACCAACTCGACATTAATTTTACAGCATAAATTGTAAGTAATGTCACGAAACAGATAGGACTGTATAACTAGCAAAATAAATGTTGGATGTGACAAATGTTATTTTGCTAAATTTTTATAAAATACAGTAATAATGAATTCTTCATTAGATAATACAACCAAAGACCAGCAAAAAGGAAGCGAACGACAACAGATGAGGAAAGATGGCCGGCGCATTACGAGGAACTTATCACTTGTTTCGGAAGAAAACACTGTCAAGACAAACCAAGATTAGACATTATAATACAGTGTATTATAATACTAACAAATACAGACCTATGTGTCTGTATGTGAGTGAATAATTTGGAATGACCGGGAAGGCTGGTCTAAGAGAAATTTGAGAGAAAGATCCTCCACAATATAATGGATCCAAAGACAGTAGGACAATATAAGTTACGAGGTCAAGAAGAATTATACAAGGAAAATAAACGATTAGAAAAAGAGACTAAAATTTTACGGATACCTATACAGAATGGCAAATCGATGACACTCAATTTGGATTTAGAAATGGATTGGGAACTCGTGAGGCTTTATTCGCGATTAATGTGCTTACACAAAGAGCCCGGGACATGAATGTGGAAACATATGCATGTTTTATAGATTACCGTAAAGCCTTCGATTGCGTCCAGCACCAGAAGTTATCAGAGATCCTTAGAGCAACGGGGGTAGACGAGGGTGACTTGCGAATTGTTACAGAGCTGTACTGGCATCAAACGGCGCAAGTTAGGGCAGAGGGCAGCTTGTCAGAGGAAATAGCCATAAGAAGGGGTGTGCGACAGGGATGTGTTTTGTCACCGCTCCTGTTTAATCTATACTCGCAGAGCATCTTCATGGAAGCACTTAATGACATTGATGTTGGAATCAAAATCAACGGGAAGACAATTAATAACATAAGATATGCCGATGACACAGTCGTTATTGCCAGCAGCCTACCCGAGCTCCAGAAAATGGTAGACGATATTGTGGATTGTAGCGAGCGCTATGGTCTAAGTGTGAACATCGATAAGACAAAACTTATGGTTTTTTCGAAAGTGAGTACACAAGCTGTCCTCCGAGTACATAATAACATCATAGAGCAAGTGTCGTCCTTCAGATATTTGGGAGCGTTCCTAAGTAGCGATTGCATTTCAAAGAGGGAAGTATTGTCAAGAATTGAACACGCTAGGAAGGTATTTATCAGTATGAGGAACTTATTCAGCAAGAAGGATCTAGATTTAAGTCTTAGAATTCGAATGCTACGTTGCTACGTGTTTCCCATCGTTCTCTATGGTTGCGAGAGCTGGACCCTCAATCCCTCATTGGAAAGACGTATAGAGGCATTCGAAATGTACCTCTACAGGAGAATGCTACGCATTTCCTGGATGCATAGAGTGACAAATTGTGAAGTCCTCAACAGAATTGCGAAGAACAAGGAGCTGCTATTAACTGTTAAGGAGCGTAAATTGGCGTACATCGGACACCTGATGAGAGGCGGTAGGTATGAGATGCTTCGGCTGATCATTGAGGGGAAGATTCAGGGGAGCAGATCAGTGGGGAGGAGACAGAATTCTTGGCTCAGGGACTTACGTCGATGGCTCGGCAGAACGTCATCCGAGATCTTCAGAGCCGTCACATCTCGAGTGATTACAGCCAATTGGATCGCCAACCTTCAAAGGGAGATGGCGCAATAAGAAGAAGAAGATACAGAATGGATGACAACTGGTTGACAAAACAAATTTTTAACACTAAACAATATACATATACCTTGATGAGCTAAAGACTGCAGATTAGTGATGTGACGCTCATGAGCAAGTCGCACAAAAGAACTCGCTCTTTTAACTGAGCAGTGAGCTACCACCTCTTTTATTTTGAACGACCAGCACACCGAGCGTTTCTCCCCACGCAGCACGCTCTCTGCACAGAGCTGACTTGTACATACCCTCCACGACTAAACCACTTTTCTCTAGTCGCATCATAGCAAAGGCTACCTAAACACTACATGGAAAGTTTACATATCATATCAAACTCTGACTGTTTGTGAGGGTGCGGAGAGGGGGGTCATTATTCTTTTATACTATACTACAACAACCCTGAGACAAGTGGTTGTAAAATAGTATTGTACTGTACTGTAACAATATTACCATGTGGGTACGAAACAAAGATAAGACACATGACAAAAATCTGCAGTCTTTAGTTCGTATGAGTATAAGATATCATAAAAATGGTTTAAAGCAGTCAGAAAGGATATTGAGAAAACTTAACGAACCGAACCAAATTCAGACAACTAATTACAGATTTTAAAGGCTTCCATTAAGAGCAAAAACAGAACACGCATTGCATGTTGTACATGTAATATGATCAATGACATGTTTCAACTTTTTGTTAAAAACTGAAAATCAAAATAGCTTCATTAATTTAATAATAAAGGACTAGACGAGCTTTTGAACTAATTCAGACTTACCGCGATTCCTTCAGGTCTTAAATGACTCTCTTCAAATACATCATCAATGTCATCAGCGTATTTAATTTCTACTTTTCCTTCATCTTCCTCTTCTTTTTCACGTTTCAACAACGGTTTGAAAAACAAAGTTTTCCGTATAAATGACCTGAAAATTCACCAAAATGTTTACTTCTAACAGAAAAACCTCTTCTTAAATAACCTTTAATTAGGATCTCCAAATAACAACAATATAACCTATGTTTAATCACTAGTGAATAACACAAAATGAAATTCAACATCTGTAGAACTAAAAAATACGGAAAATCAGTTAACTGCCGATAAACAAGGCTCTACAGAGAAATTTTTTTAAAATAAAAGTGTTAGGTTTGTTATTTTCTTATAACTTTGATTATACAATAATCCCTTGGTATCCGCGGACTTTGTCCGTGGGCCGAAAACCTTAAAATACGTACGTAATCTCACCTTTTATACACTGAAATTGGTGGGAGGTGGGGAAGTCATACAATTTTGAAAACATGTGTCACCCTACCTGTTTGAATAAATGTTTTGGCGTTCGTATCATGTTGAGTCACACACAAGTATGGTGACAGCTACCATGAGCCAAGCTAGATTTCCACATTCTGTATGTAGTGAGCGTGTCACCGGGTACCGGGTCCCGCACATACTTATTCGTATGTATGTACATACAAATAAGTTAGTTTTGTTTGTTTGTTTGACGATCCTAAAACAAAGTCAAACATTTCTTCACGAACCATTAACGAGATCATCAGCATGGCAGCGCAGCTCACTGATCATGTGTTGGAGACGGATTCCATCATGGAAAGGGCCCTTCAATTCAAAAGAAGACTCCAGGAGCTGATGATACCATACAAAGAAGTCCACAAGGAGTTTGAAAAGAAGTGGAAGCAAACACCCATAACTAACTAACGGGTGATTCAAAAAGAGCGCCGGTTTTTAAACGGCTGGTAAATTTTTGTTTATCGGTTGGCAACATTGTTAGACCTCATTTCTATTTCGGAGAACATTCCGATTGACGACTCAGTTGTAGTTTCTCTTGTTCGTAGTGTAGTACTCTCGCAGTCTGTGTCTAACCATGGAGAAGTTTACTATTGCACAACGAGTGTTAATCGTCAAAACATTTTACCAGAGTGGAGAGAGTTATGCGGCTACTGTCAGGCGACTTCGCGGTACTCTAGGACGTAATGAAGCACCGAATGAATCAACAGTTCGCAGGCTCATGAAAAAGTTTTTTGAGACGGGTTCAACAGTCGACCTTAAAAGTTCTTGACGTCGTCGTTCTGGCCGAACTGAGCAGAACGTTGCGTTGGTTCGTGACAGTGTGGCTGTTAGCCCAGCAAAATCAATACGTCGCCGTTCTCAACAATTGGGTTTACGATGTTCTTCTGTACGGAGAATTCTTCGGTACGATCTCCAATATCACCCGTATAAAATTCAGTTGCTGCACGAGAAACAATGTTGTTGCTCCGTGAACGGTTCCAGGATCGCATCATTTCTCGTAATTCCGACCATCAATGGCCACCAAGGTCGTGTGACTTGACGCCTTGTGACTTTCATCTTTGGGGTCATCTGAAGTCATTGGTGTATGCCAATAAACCCCGAAACATCAATGACTTGAAGGAGGAAATTCGACGGGTTATCGGGCAAATGGAAGTCGAAACTTGTCGTGCAGTAATATCCAATTTCATGGACAGAGTTGATGCATGCCAGCGCAGTAGAGGAGGACACATGCATGACATCATTTTTCATACATGAAATCGGAAGGTAAGATGAACTTGTTGATGTATTTATTTTCAGTTTTTCAATAAAATAAATCTCTTAATTTGATATATCAAAACCGGCGCTCTTTTTGAATCACCCTATATTTTAAAGCAACTTAAATTTTGTATGCGCACAGTACTACATATTTTTTTAAATATTCATAGATTATAATAATGGAAAAATGTTCCTAAAACTATTAAACACTTATAACAACTACAGAACTTTTCATTCAAAACCTAACCCCATCTTTTTGTTCAGGTATCATTATCCGCGGTTTTACAAACCACAGTAACCCTCCGGAACGTAACCCCCGCGGATACAGAGGGATTACTGTATATACACTTTTGCTCTAAAATGCATATTAAGGCTGCAATCTTAAAGATCATTTTTTACCATGAGAGCACAGCCTCTCCCCTTAAGAATTTCAGCAGAGATAGCACTTACCCTATCTTGTAGAGAATAGAAAAATGTATACGAGGTGATTATTAAAAAAAAGTTGTAGAAGCTGTTTCTGAGAAAATTGCATGAATAAACTACTACTTACAGTTAACCAACTTTGATGAAAATGTTCTTGTCGAGTTCCTTAGGGGTACCTAACCTAAGTTTCAATTTTGTACGATATTCTGTTCTTGATATATTTTGTTCACACACTGACCAATTGCTAACAACATGATTTTTGGGTTCAGGGGCCTGAAAATGTGTATTTCCGATGAAAACTCGTTTTAAAAATTGCAAACAAAACTTTTCTTCCCTATATATTTATACGCAGTAAAAAATAACATTATTCTTACCTGTACAAATATTGGGCAGTTTCATCTTTAATGACAGGCAACGTAACTTTTTCTTCAGTCCAATTTTTCATAGATTTACTCGGTAAAGTACAATTACCTTTTTTACTGAAAATATCATCAAGCATGCTGAAATCATCACACGATATACCATCAGGAGTTTTCTTTTTCAACTTTTTTGCAACTTTCTTTTCAGCACATTCAACTCTAACTGTAGGTCGACCTAAAATAAAGAAAACAATATTTATCAGTTAATAAATGAATAATGAATTTAAATCTAGTAGACCATCAAAAATCTGAACTTACTGGGACCATAGGCAGTTTGGATTACTGATTGACTTGTCTGGATTTTCACAACACCTATAAACAAGGTTGACTCCCAAGTCAATTTTATCAGTTTTGCTTAAAAAACCCATACCTATTCCTTTGCTTTTTTAAATTAATTTCCTCTAAAGTCTAGAGTATTGTAAGGCTTAATTTCTTTTGGCGCTGTTTTTTAGGTGAGAGACTGATCAGGTACTCATGAGTAAAAAATTTACTGTGAAAGACTGATGTGTGTCTCACTGAAATTTTACTTGTATTCCTATAAAATGTTGTATAAGGAAAATGAGCCGATATTGGACACAATGAGGAAGAGGAGAGTCGCTTTCTTTGGCCACCTTAGCAGACTGCCTGACTCAAGACTCATTTAAACAGCTCCTTGACTACCAAATGAAGAATAAGATCCAAAACAAATGGATACAGGAAGTCATGTCAGACATGAGGAACTTGAATATAAATGAAGAAATGATCCAGAGAAGAGAAGACCATCCTAAGGGAAAAGAGGATAACCCAACTGCCTTTCAGAGAGAGAAGACAGCCGAATGCAGCTGTAGCAGAGATTGAGAGCCACCAGGTCAAGGAATATGAAATTGATGTGGGAACGAAGAAAACAACAGTGTGGTGCCACAACTAACTCCTCAAGGAACGCATGTCCATGAGTGACTTGAGTGCTCCAATTGGGGCGTAATTAATATAAAAAAAAAAAAAAAATGTTGTATGTATTTTATAAATAATTTACTTTGGGCTATTCAATAAAACTGCAGAAATATCGATGATTCGTCTCTCTATCAACCAGTTGTTCTGCAAGTGGTAAACTTGAGTACCAGTTGTCTATATAGAGCCACCGACCAGAGTCAACTTTTATGATGAAAAAATATTGTAATATGAAAACCATAAAAAATTAAAAGATAAAATGATTTTTCATTACATAATTTTATTAAAATATGTTTAATATTGCAATAATAACCTATAATAATAGTCAATATTATGTAATAGTAATAATAAGCTGTCAAGTGCACCAAATCATTTTTGACTCAATCGGATCAAGTAAATTACAAACCATGGACTAGGGAAACGGTTTTTGAACTCATTTCTAACAGCTCAGTATATGATTCAATGCCCACGAGCATCAAATCCGTCTCATTATTCTATTAAAAACACTATTACATGAGAGACTAATCAGTCTCGCAAAAGTAAATTTTACCGATCTGGTGAGAGACGTATAAGTGTCTCATGAGAGTCAACCTGTTAATATTGATGTATTGCCATTACACGTATTACTAAATTTCTGTTAAAGGTCAGTGAACTTAAGAGAGCTGTTTACTAATAAAACATACACCGATCAAAAGATACACTTTTTTTTGTTAATTACGTCCAGAAGACTACAATAATAATAATAATAATAATATTTATTTATTCCACTTTATACAAATACAAAATTATATCTTATCTACTAGGAATAAATAACCACTAACTCAAGTAAACGGTGGTTATATATATATAAAAAAAACACAAAATACAAAAAACAAGTTTACTAATGAATTACAGATCAAATGAATTAGTATAGAAATAAATTACAAATCAAATGTCGTCATCCACTACAAATGACAATTCAAATTGTAGCGGCAGCTACAGCGCATGTTAACTATATTTTTTAACAACAATATTAACCAAGCCGTCAATCTTCAGAGCAGATATTCACCTGTACATGACTAACACTAAAATCAGTTATTATTGTTATATTGTTTACCAAGATCAGTAAATTCCTACAAAGACTGAATAGCAAGCACTGCAAGTCAGCAACGGTAAAACACCAACACTAACCAACAATTCTTACAAGTGAATCAACATCAGTTATGTCATTGAGCCAATCTTTAACCTTTCTTGAAAATATTAACACGTTTAAGCTATTTTTAATTTCAATAGGTAACAGATTAAAACACTTCGGACCTAAAAAAACAAAAGTTTTAGCAAAAAAGGATTTATTAACTTTCGGTCTTACAAAAAATTGTTGGCTTGAACCTCTAGTTCTATGATATAAGTTTTCAGTACCTCTGTTGCCACTTTTTTTATAAAATAGTTTTAAAACTTTAAAAATAAAAATATATAGTATATGACATACTAAAATAAGTATGTCCTCTTTTAATATTTACACAATAGTACACGGTTTTCTTAGCATTCGCTTCAATGCTTCGGGAGTTTATTTATTTTGAGTTATTTCTCTTTTTCATTTTTATAAAGTATTACTTAAAAATAAATTCTTGTACATTATAAAAAGTTACACCAATCAAGTTTTCAGATTTTTTTAAAATGTATGCAAATTAATACAACATTTTAATAATAATTGTGGTAGTCTATTGAAGTATTTTCTCCCTCCATAAGCAGGTTTTTGGTCAAACAATTTTGTGGTGTGGTTAGCCACATAATAATAGTTTCAGTTTCTTGTGTTATGATAGGTGGACATTGAAATTTTGCATAAAAGTATTTTGCCTAACATCCATTATAATCTCAAAAATGTACAGCGAGGGATTTTTTTTTTTTTGTTTAACGTTCGACTGTTTTGCAAATTGCTGCTAATGCAGACGGTGAAGGATGAAATAAATTTTTTGTAACAAATGAAAAAATGCCATGCCCGAGTGGGATTCGAACCCAAGACTGCGTGATGAGAGGCGAGCACGTTACCAACATCGAACTTACAGCGAGGGAACTGTAAGCAATTTCAGCGCCTTAAATAGTGGTCTACATAGGGTGAAGGAGCTCCCACCATACACCTTCTGAATTTTTGAAATCCCTATCTATGTTACCCGTACTAGAAATACCCCACACTAAAATGAGACAGAATTACACCATAAGCAGCCATTTTGCCCATAACAGACAGGTGGTGTGTTAAATTATTTGTACTCTATCTGCTAGTTCTAGGGCTATAAAAAATAGTTCTGTTTCTTAATACATGGTCAGCCAATTATATGATAAAAGCATTTAAGAACAGAAGAGGTAGTTTTTTTTTAACGTCCGACTGTTCTGCAATTACTGCTAATGCAGACGGACATCACATGAACATTGAATTTTTAGGGTTCATCACGTGGACATCACATGAAAATTGAATTTTTAGGGTTCAAATAAATTACCTATAAATGATGAATATCCATAATAAGAAATATTAAAATTAAGGATAGGGAATTGTACGGTTTTCCTACAGCACACAAAGGCATAAAAGGTACTGACCAAAAATCAAATTATAAAAATACCTCTTCTCAGAACAGGTTTCCAGTGTTCAGGTCCAGCCCATATCATAGGCATTACATCACGATGTAAATAAGAATAATCATTATCATCAGTGAACAACAAACTTTTAGATTTCACCATACTAATCATATCAATGCGCTCCCTTGCTTTTCTTGCATGCTTCACTTCAAATTCCTTGTCAACATCCGGCTTTTCTTCAGGTAATTCAGAATCACAATCTGTATCATCTGGAAAACAAAATTACAAAAACATATTTAAACTAAATCACCAAAATGTAAAAATCTGGGGTGAAACACTGATACAACTTTCTCTTGCCAATGCAAATAATGAACAATATGACCTAACATTAATAATAAAACAATAGAAATAAACAAAAAACTACCCTCAAAAAGCCATGACTTATTTTTGCTATCTCTTGTCTACATGAATATATAGGAAGGAAAGTATTGTTTTCATGTCAAATTTTTGAAAACGAGTTTTCATCGAATATACACGTTTTCAGAACCCCTGAACCCAAAAAAAACATGTTTTTGCGGTTGGTCTGCGTGTGTATGTGAACAAAATATCTCAAGAACAGAATATCGTACGAAGTTGAAACTTGAAACTTAAGTTAGATACTACTACCGGACCCAACACAAACATTTTCATCAAAATTAGTCAACCGGAAGTACTTTATTCGTGTCATTTTTTAACACTATATACCAAGCCTCATATTTATTTTGACATGAAATGTGCTATTAGGTGAATGTTTAATAAGTTTGTAATGTTACAAAAAAAAAAACAGATTTTTCTTTAGTTACCTGGCATCATATCACAATCAGATGGAATATCAGGTAGTTGATTAAATGAATCAGAATTGATGATGGAGTCCTCAAGTGGTTTTGGTTCATTCACTAAACCAGATGTTTCTGTTTCTTGTGCGCCCATCGATTCTTGACTTACTGTTTCTGTAGGCGAAACTTCAGACTCATTTTCTACATCAATTTTATGATCCCAGTGAAATCTAAAAGGGCACTGAAATAATGGGGTTTGTCTCGACACTGCATCTGAAAAAGAACGTAAAATGAAATGAACTTATCAGCAAATGTAAAACATAAAAACACACCTTATTCTCATTCATAAAAACCCAAATAAAAAGCAATATTTCATTTTCACCAACCTTTTATAGTTCCTATATCATTCTATGGTTTGATTTTCTTCTACTAACATATTTCAGTGGATCCATCATTATCATCATCATCAGAGTATATAAAATATTGTGACAATATCGAAGAAGGGCATGGTTCGTGAAATTCAAGTAAAATGGTAAAATGTTTATAAAATGGTAAAGAATAGATAATAGAGTGAAAAAGTAACAATAGGTCAATAGTAACAATAAAAGTTTACCTATTTATAAGGTGTATGAGAAGGTCGGGTTATTGTTGTACAACTATTTATGAAAGGGCCGGTTGATTACACTTTCTATTTACAATAGGCTATTATTGGCTTGTTTACAATGGATTTTTCTAGCACTCATTTATAAAGGGTTCTTTTTGGTACTTTATTGTTTGTATCGAATTTCAGTGTCCTTCCGGAAGTTTCTTTTTTGATTCACTATTTATAGAGACCCCCGAGCGCGGTCAGAAGTTAGTATTCGTTTGATCTTTGACGAGTGACTATCGAGGCGTTATATCAGGTTAACGGTTCCGAGGTATTGTTATACTGTCTTTGTGTGTGTGTGTATTGTGTAAAGCTATTGTGTAGGTGCATTAAATTCAGTTTTTGTGTATTCAGTTTCATTTTGTATGTGTATTCTATAAAACTGATTGTAAGTAGTGCCAAGTAAATTATTAAGTTATTTATTGTATTACTTCATTATAATTAGTTTATTATTTATTTTGTAAATCTTTTAGTTGTAATAAATATTTGTAATTGTAAACTTTAGTGTATTAATTATTTAATTACCTAGATCCCGAAACGGACCTTAGCGATAAGTGTCAAAATATAAATTTGAAATAAATTTTTATAAAAATATTTTTTAGGTGTTATACATATCTTTAGGCACTTGTATAAACTGACAGGTGTTAAAAAAAGCCCGTTTTTAGATGACAGGAATGTAATACAAACATATTATAAAAGATTAAATATTATTACAATAGGATTGAATATAGGCTAAAGAATCCATTAAATATTAATAATACACATAAAAAATAAATAAATAAATAATAATACACATAAATATTTATTATAATTTTGTGCAACAATATAAAATTATATTGAAACATACCATATTTTTTTTTTATTCCTAATTTGTGTATGTTGCAATCTGTTCAATTTAGAACAATAAGCAACCCCATGACTCAATGAGATGAGGATGATGTGTATGACGTGTGAATGAGGTGTAGTCTTGTACAGACCCAGGCCGACCATTCCTGAGAGAGTAGGGTTAATTGAACCCCAACCATCAAAGTACACCTGTAACCACTGTCTAGTATTCAAATCCGTATAAAAGTAACTACCTTTACTAGGATTTGAATCAGGAACCTTAGTCTCCGAAAATCAGCTGTGAAAGATACCATTAATAACTTAAAAATACACATTGAAAAATGATTCCATGTGACATGTTGAGTATAGTTACTGAAGTCACAAAATTGCCATTTGAGAATGTAAGGGCTGTGAGGAAAGGAAGTGAAATATTTGCAGTGTTGCCAACCTCAACAGTGAGACACTACACGTACATTTCACTACCTTGTAGTTTTTACATACATTTTGTAAGCTATGGTTTATTCCTAGAAAATGTTTTCTTCATAAACCTAATAAGAAATAAATATGACCTGTAATATTGCCTATAGCTTAATTACATAACTACAAATGTTATATTTACTTTAATTACGAATGAATCGCCTTCTTTAGTATTGCTGTCACCAGCGTTTTCATTATCAGTATCCCTAGTATCTACCAAATCATTTTCTTTTTTTTTACCAGGTGTCAACAAAACTGTTTAAGAATAGCTTCTTCACATCCTTAATTTCCTTCTTTAATTTTTGAATTGTGGAAAGAGAAACATCACAGTAGTTAGCCGCTCGCTCATGGCTTTTGTTAAGAGGGACGGATAGGCATTTTTGTTTAGAAATAAATCTTTATAATGCATCCTGCAGTTTGAAATATTTCTATTTCATATAATGAATTAATATAATAATTTCACTAACCTTCTTTTTAAACTGCGTCACCTTTATTTTATTCCTACTTACACGTGTTTCGGTGGATCCACCATCATCAGAGTAAATGAAAAATTGAAACTAAAAATTTTTTTCATTTATTTAAAATTTACAGAAGATGATACATCTTCAGTCACTTGTATAATCAAGTCACTTTATACTAGTGACTGAAGATGTATCATCTTCTGTAAATTTTAAATAAATGAAAAAAATTTTTAGTTTCAATTTTTAGTTACACGTGTTTCGGTGGATCCACCATCATCAGAGTAAATGAAAAATTGAAACTAAAAATTTTTTTCATTTATTTAAAATTTACAGAAGATGATACATCTTCAGTCACTAGTATAAAGTGACTTGATTATACAAGTGACTGAAGATGTATCATCTTCTGTAAATTTTAAATAAATGAAAAAAATTTTTAGTTTCAATTTTTCATTTACTCTGATGATGGTGGATCCACCGAAACACGTGTAAGTAGGAATAAAATAAAGGTGACGCAGTTTAAAAAGAAGGTTAGTGAAATTATTATATTAATTCATTATATGAAATAGAAATTTTTGTTTAGCTTCAACTTCATAACATTTTATTACATTGCATATTAGATTTCGTTCAACACTGTGAATAGTTCGACCACGTTTTCAAGAAACCGACATTTCTGTAACAAACAGTTTACCTACAAAAGGTTGCGCGATACTGTATATGCTCTGGGTATTGTATAAGTTGTTATGTTTGCGTTACTGAAATTAAAGCAGTCGGGCATGCGCACTGATGCTTTTCCCTCTTTACCCCTTGTTGCAAACAAGGGCAAACGCGTGACTCAATTGACTATAACATTTGTAGCCACTTTTTGTAATATTTGCTCATCAATGTTAGAAATATCATGTTTAAAGTTCACCTTTAATCAGTCAAGTGCATGAGAAATGTGTTTAAAAACAACACTCATTAAATACGTTCACATGAAAAAGTCTGCTGGTGTAAGATCTGGGGATCTTGGAGGCCCTAACCCTTTCAATATCAAAAGATGGCCAAAAAACCCATTACATGTCTAGCATGTCATGGGCAATATAGCAAGTTGCATTATTACATAACAAAAATAACGGTGGCAGCGAAATGGTTAAGGGGTTAAGAATCAAAAACACTACCACTAAATTCAAAATGTATTTTAAATTTAATTTATTTTATCACATGTACATAATATATATCGAAATGTGTATTTCTAACCACCAGAATACGGTAACAGAAAACACTTACCAATGTTTATAGCGCTTTAGTGTATCTTGTACACATCTTCAGTAAATTAAAATTCTTAAAAATTTTTTTTTCACATCAAAATTTAAAACTTCCTACTCCTACCATGGTAGATAAGGAAATAATCCTACATGGGATGTTTGATAAAATAATATATCATACATACCAGTAATTTCAATTGCTAATGATGAACTTTCAGATGGTGGTGGCATTTGTTTCTTCTCAGGTATAAGTTTTACAGTATCTTTTAGAAGGGTTAAATTTGATTCAGAACTTTGTATCATTCTTGCTTTATTAAATAATGCTGTAAAATTAGGTTCTATTGCTTTCCGCATCATCCAGTTAGCAATCTCAATCGTATTTTTACTGATTGCTTTTTCTGATGAAGCTAAAACAGTCTACATAAGCAAGAATATACATGTAGTACAATTGTGAACTAATACATAATAATAAAAACAATTAGGAGCACAGAAAGAACCTGAAAATGTTTTTACGAGGGCAGTCCAGAAAGTCTGTCATGTTTTGATATAAAAAAAACTAAGTACAAGAAAAAAATTTTATTACGTACATTTGAAAGTGCAACTAAAATGCTATTTTTCTACATAATCACCAAACAAGTTAAGACACTTATCATAGCGGTGAACTAATTTTGAAATACCGGCGTCATAAAAGTCTACCGCCTGTGATTTTAACCAGTTAGTCACACCCTCCTGCAGCCCCGCATCATCGTCAATTTTTCTGTAACAATTTTGTGCAATAAACTTTTTGAAATTTGTGGGAAAAAAGCAATAGCTCTCTTATGGTGAACGACGGTCTTCTCTACTCTTCTCATTGACTTTATTCACAATGTCATCAATCACGAGGCTTGGCCGTCCACTTCGTTCTTCCTCGTGAGCATTAGTTCGGCCATTTTTGAACTGAATGCACAAACGCTGTACTCTACTTTCAGTGTAAACATCGTTCCCATACACTTCACAGATATGGCGATAAATCTCAAGTGGTTTATTGTTTTTAGCCAACAAAAACCGTATTACCGACCGTACTTCACAACTGGCGGGATTTTGAATTGCGGCACACATTTTAAATTGTTGTAGAAAAACAACGAAGAGCGACACAGACCTCTCGCTAGCACGGCTGGATAGCCACTGAACGGAGAAACACCGCGGCACCAAAATGGCCGCAATAGCTCCGCCCCTAGCGGCTACAAGGCAAAACGTGACAGACTTTCTGGACTGCCCTCGTAAATACATACAAAAATTAATCAAAATATAACAAAATTATCAATACATTCTATGTTGAATCAGAAATGATAATGAAATTAATTGACACTAGAGGTAAAAATAACAATTTTCAGATAAATATTCCAATAACTACGATATCTAGCGTACAGTAGCAACCTAATGAGACTTGCTATTCCTGAAAATTCAACTTTTTATGTATCAATTATTCAAGTCACAATCAATAAATTTGCAAAAGATTTGGATAATTTTTTACCTTAAGTTAAATGGCTCCTTTATTTATAGCTTAAAAGAAATCTGGTGTGAAACACTCACACAACTTTCTCTTTCCAATGCAAATCTTCTTCTCTTCTTCTTTCTCTCTCCCCATGTGCCTTACAGCGTCGGGGTAGTCTCGGACAACTTCCTCCATTGTACACTATCTGCCACCAATCGTCTCATTTGCCCTAGGGCCATGCCTCTTTCCTCTCCCAATCTTCGTATGTGCTCATCATATGAGTATCGTGGACGTCCTCTTTTCCTACTCCCGCCAACGATTACGTTTGCATACTGCTTGGCTTTCCTTTCGTCATCCATTCTTTGTATGTGACCCCACCATCCCAATTGTTTTCTATCTATTACTTCCTTCACATCCTTCATTCCTATTTCCTCCCTGATTCTTTCACTTCTTACTCTATCTCTCAATGTCTTCCCAGCTGTCCTTCTATGGCACTTCATTGCAACTGCCCTGATTCTGCTCATTTGTTGTTGCTTCAAGGGCCAGCTTTCTGCACCATACAGGACTATTGGTTCAATAATACTTTTATAGACCCTGTTTTTTACTGTGGCACCCACTTCTTTTTTTCCAAAAATACAATTTCTGGTTGCATAGAAGGCCCGACTAGCTTTAGAGATTCTATTTCTTAGTTCATCATCTATTTTCCCATCTTCACTTACTACTGTACCCAGATACTCATATGACCTCACCTGTTCCATTACCTGTCCTTCCACATCTATCCCAATTCTTTCACCTTCCAAGCCATCAACCACCATCACTTTACTCTTATTGATATTCAGTGTCATGCCTTTCCTTTTAATCTCTTCATTCCATTCAATTACTGCAGTTTGAAGCTTTCTTTCAGAGTCAGCAATAAGAACTATGTCATCTGCAAATAACAAAGCTTGAGCAAATATGGGCCTCAAGTTCCAACGTCCCACCATCATTCTGTCAGTTCTTCTTTTGCAGATTTTATTAATTTCGTCCATTATCATCACAAAAAGTAGTGG
This sequence comes from Catonia carolina, assembly GCA_035578175.1. Taxonomy (NCBI): domain Eukaryota; kingdom Metazoa; phylum Arthropoda; class Insecta; order Hemiptera; family Achilidae; genus Catonia; species Catonia carolina. Next base: position 26,408,702 of record JAQMRL010000011.1, read on the forward strand.
ACTCAAACTGTCTCCCTGCTTAATTCCTTTTTCCATTTGTAACGGTCTTGAAATCCTTCCACACGTTCTGATCACTGCAGTCACATTATTAAAAACACTTTTTATTGCTCGCTGTAATTTTGGTGATACGTTTTTGGCAACCAGCGTCTCCCATACAACACATTTTGGGACTGTATCGAAAGCTGCTTTGAGGTCCAAGAATGCCAGATAAACCCGTTTTCCCTTTTCTATAGACTTCGAACAGATTGATCTCAGCGAGAAAATATGGTCTTGAGTTTGTCTGCCTGGTCTGAAGGCACATTGTTCCTCCTCAAACTGGTCCTCCACCACCGCACGAAGTCTTTTCTCTAGAATTCGGGTATAAATTTTCAGTACAACCGATGACAAACACACTGCGCGATAGTTTTCACAATCAGTTGAGTTACCTTTTTTATACAGTGGGATAATGATATTCTGTTCCCATTCTTCTGGAATCTTTTCCTGTTTCCAGACTTCCTGCAATAATTTTGTTAGGCTATTCACTATGCATTCACCTCCTTTCTTCAGGTATTCAGCATGTATTTCATCTATTCCTGCTGCTTTCCCTACCTTCATTTTTCGAATTGCATCCCTAACCTCCTCCTTTGTTATATCAGAATTCATTTGATAGTCCACATTTGCATCATTGACCACATCTACAGTGATAGCTTCCTCAAACCTATCCTCTTTGAACTTATCTTCGAAAAACTTTTTCCAGGTTTCAAGTACATCCTGAGTAGCCGTCATCAGTTTCCCTTCTTTATTCTTTATTGAGTTCACTTGTTTTCCAAACTTTCCACGTATACTTTTGCAAATTGTCCAGAACTTTTTTACATTATTTTTGAAATTTCTATCGATTTCATTTCCAAATTCCTCCCAAGCCTTCACCTTCGACTCTTTCACTATTTTTTTTGCTTGGTTTCTGCACTCAATATATTTCCGCCAATCTTCATTTCTTCCCGATCTAATGTATCTTCTATATGCATTCTTTTTGTCTTTGACTTTCTGTTTCACTTCTTCTGTCCACCATTTTGTTCTCCTCTTGAATTGACCCACTTTTCTTTTCCCCACATACCTTATTTGCTGCTTTTAATAAGGTTTCCTTTATGTTTTTCCACTGAACCTCAATATTTGTGGACAGAGCTTCATCTGTCATTTGAGCTTCAGCTAGAGTCAATTCTCTCTCCACTTCAGCCTGAAATGCATTCTGTTTATCAATATTTTCCAATTCCTCTACTTTAATCCTTTGATAGACTTTCTGCTTCATTGTGGTTTTTCTCTGAAAACTGGTGTCTGCAACAAGAAGTTTGTGATCTGTATCGATCTCTGCACCTCTTATAACCTTCACATCCTTTACTGCATATCTCATAGTAGATGGGTACAGAAAGTAGTCAATAATACTTTGAGTATCTCTGCCTTCAGCCACGAAAGTGACTTTGTGTATGGTTTTATGGATGAGCCACGTATTTCCAATCAGCAGCTGGTGACCAATACAGAACTCCAACAGACGTGTTCCATTATCATTCCGCACTGACTCCCCGGCATGTTTTCCCATACAGCCATGCCATCTTGTTTCATTATTTCCTATTCTTCCATTAAAATCACCCATTATAAATGCTTTTCGACCTGTCTCTACCTCTGCCATTGTTCTACATAGATCTTCCCAAAAACAATCTTTTTCTCTAATATCTGCATATCATCAGTTGGGCCATAGACCTGAATAATGGAAATATTTTCTGACAGTTCTAGATCAATTCTTATAATCCTGGGACTCCTGGCTTCCCATCCACTTACTAATTTATTAGTGTTCTCGTCCAGTATGACACCAACTCCTCCTTTTAACCGTCCTGCATCAGTCGTTCCTGAATATCTGAGCACATATCCATCATCCAATTGTCTCTCTCCACATCCTCTTTTCCGAATCTCACTAACTCCTAGAACACTCATTTTATACCTTTTCATCTCCTCTACTATTTCCTTTTCCTTTCCAGTCAAAGTGCGTACATTCCAATTTCCAAATCGTAAATTAGGTTTGTCCAGTCTTTTATTCCGAAAATTCCTGTCCTGTCCGAGGCTATTTATGTGACTTTGAATCCGCTTTCTCAACGTGTGGGTGATTGGCCCAATGACGTCGTTTTTGGAGTACTTCTTCGTCTGGCTCCTACCCTTTGACCTGTCCGGCTTGGGAGGCCCTGCTGGAAGTTACACTACCGCCGGCATAGCTCTCCGGGTCTTGGGAGCACGCAAGCCCCTCCACCATCTACAAGGTCCTGTACTCCCTAGGAGGGGTCCAATGCAAATAATGAACAATATAACTTAGCATTAGTAATAAAACATTCGAAAAAAACAAAAAACTAACCTTATTTTAATCATGAGTGAATGATGTAAAATGAAAACCAACCTTAGTTTGGCTTAATAATACAGAAAATCACTCTTCCATGCAAAATAAAGGTTGTAGATTTTTTTTAATTTGCAATAAATTTGATTATATACACTTTTATTATTAAATGTATACCAAGGTGAGGCAGGAAATGATATTCAGCTGGGTACAGGTGCAATGACAAGCTGTGAAAGTTTTGAATACCTGAGAGTCATCTTTGATAGAAGCGGAACAAGAGCAGTGGAAGTAAAAAGCAAGATTTCACAAAGGTGAAGGGTTATAGGGCAGTTAAATTGTGTCCTTTGGAATAATAAAATATGGAAGGACAAAGATAAATATTTATCATGCTATCCTGGAGAGTGTGTGTACCTATGCTGCGGAAGTGTGGGTATTGACAAAGAGACAGAAGGACCCCCTTAAAGCGGCGGTGGAGATGGATCTCTGGAGGCAGAGCTGTGCTGTGTTACGGATCAAATTTCAAATTCTGAAATTAGGAGAAGAATTGGCGTTCAACGAAATATCATGGATACCATATGCCGGAAGCAGTTAAACTGGTTTGGCCATTTGCAGAGGATGGAGGATGGTAGGTGGCCAAAAAGGGTATGGGAGTGGACGCCAGCTAGTAAAAGAAGGAGGGGTAGGCTGGAAGTGTCACGGTTGGATTGGGTGCAGGAGGCAATGTCTTTGCAGTGGCTCTCTGATGGGAACTGGCAAGACAGAGAGAAGCAAGATACGACAGGCTGTAAATTCTCGCATGAATATGATGATCCATACTAAGGCCGAAATCTTAAAAAATCCATTTTTTTTAGATTTTCATGAAAAAAAAACTAACAGAAAATCACTAATTACTGCTGAACTAAGCGTTATACACAGAAATGTTTAGAATAAAAGATGTAGGTTTTTAAATTTTCTACAACTTTGATTACATACACTCTTGCTCTAAAATGCATATTAAGAACACAATCTTAAAAAAAACCATTTTTTTCTATGAGATTAATTTTGTACTTTGTACAGGAAACAGGAATACACAGTACAATTCATGAATGTCTTCAGACCACTGGCTTTAATAAACTAGCTCCATGCGAACCATGACCTACGCGTTTGTAGTAGCAGCAGCAGCTACTAGATGCTAGTTTACTTACTAACATCATGGAAATAGGCCTTAAGGAACAAATTAAAATAATTAATTACCTTTCTCCTCTTTCCTCTACGAGCATTATTTCCCCTATCATCACTATCATCCTCTCCAGACTGATTATCTTCATTTGAATTATTTAAGTCCTTATCAGATTTTTTCCTTTTCTGTTTTTCAGTCGCTAAACCAGTAGCTATTTCCATTACACCAGCATGTACGCTATCAACTCGACAGGCGTAGATTCTTGTACTTGCATCCAAACTGCAGCTCATAGTCTGTAAAAAAAGTTTCCATTAACACATCACACATTAAAAAAAAAAAGTTCAAAAGTTTTTAATAAATTTCAACCTTTTCAGTGTTCTGATATTAGAACCCTTATAGCAGCAATTCCCAACCAATATGCCATGAAATTTCACGCAATCTTTAATTTTTTTTATTTTTGTTTAACATCCGACTGTTCTGCAATTACTGCTAATGCAGACGGTGGATGATGAAATGATTTTTTGTAACGTATGAAAAAATATTGTGCCTGAATGGGATTCGAACCCAAGACCGCATGATGAGAGGCGAGCACGTTACCAACTTCGCCAATGCGGCCAGCGCAATCTTTAAAATATATATCTGTGTTTGTATTAAAATGTAGTTTTACCTTAGTAAGCACACACAATTTCTAATTATTTACTAATCCTGATGTATAAAGACAGTAATATAAATAAAGCATATAATTATGGTTAATTACGAAAATAAGAGTATCAAGTGTCCCATGACTAAATATGGATTTTCGTTAGTGTGTTGCGAGGTAAAGAGGGTTGGAAATCACTGCCTTATAGCGTCCTAATATAGGGTGATTCAAAAAGAGCGCCGGTTTTGATATATCAAATTAAGAGATTTATTTTATTGAAAAACTGAAAATAAATACATCAACAAGTTCATCTTACCTTCCTATTTCATGTATGAAAAATGACGTCATGCATTTGTCCTCCTCTACTGCGCTGGCACGCATTAACTCTGTCCATGAAATTGGATATTACTGCACGACAAGTTTCGACTTCCATTTGCCCGATAACCCGTCGAATTTCCTCCTTCAAGTCATTGATGTTTCGGGGTTTATTGGCATACACCAATGACTTCAGATGACCCCAAAGATGAAAGTCACAAGGCGTCAAGTCACACGACCTTGGTGGCCATTGATGGTCGGAATTACGAGAAATGATGCGATCCTGGAACCGTTCACGGAGCAACAACATTGTTTCTCGTGCAGCAACTGAATTTTATACGGGTGATATTGGAGATCGTACCAAAGAATTCTCCGTACAGAAGAACATCGTAAACCCAATTGTTGAGAACGGCGACGTATTGATTTTGCTGGGCTAAAAGCCACACTGTCACGAACCAACGCAACGTTCTGCTCAGTTCGGCCAGAACGATGACGTCCAGAACTTTTAAGGTCGACTGTTGAGAACCCGTCTCAAAAAACTTTTTCATGAGCCTGCGAACTGTTGATTCATTCGGTGCTTCATTACGTCCTAGAGTACCGCGAAGTCGCCTGACAGTAGCCGCATAACTCTCTCCACTCTGGTAAAATGTTTTGACGATTAACACTCGTTGTGCAATAGTAAACTTCTCCATGGTTAGACACAGACTGCGAGAGTACTACACTGCGAACAAGAGAAACTACAACTGAATCGTCAATCGGAATGTTCTCTGAAATAGAAATGAGGTCTAACAATGTTGCCAACCGATAAACAAAAATTTACCAGCCGTTTAAAAACCGGCGCTCTTTTTGAATCACCCGTTATTAGGACGTCAGCAGTTCAGTCAAAATACGCCAGCGTCCTTTTATAAGTATGCTTACTACAAAATGCATAGAATTTTACTGTTCACTCAACATTTTTATAAACAACACATGAAAAAGTCAGTAAGAAATGATGAAAAAAGTGCATCTTATGCACCAACAAATACAGTAATTGTAATTTTATAACTTTTTAAATAAATAATCATAATACGTTTAATAAAGAAGTCTGTTTACAATTTATTACACCTAGATCCTAAATAAACCTTTGCTTACGTGTTACAATACAGTACGAAAAAATAATAAACTGAGAAATATCACAAATATTATAAACAATTATCAACCAGTAAATGGCTACTTACAGGAAAATCTTTCATTGTTTTATCATTTCTTTTAAGAAGAAGAACCATATAATCGATGAGTTTCAAATTAAACGCATTGTTGATGTTGATTTTCTGAAACAAACAAGTGAAAAATATGAGAAATAACTTGAAAACTGACACATTTATAATATAAAATAACAAAATAATATACAATTGACCATAGTACAAACTGAAAATAATTTTAATAGTATAAAATTAAAATCCATGTAAAAATATAGTTAAATAAAACTAGTTATACCATGATAAAAGTTATACGATGTTACTTACAGCCTGATTTTCATAAGGAGAGCACTGGGCAAAACGTGCGTCTGCATTAGTATAGTCTTGTATGTACTGCAATAGAGCAGCGTATGTAATCAACAGTGGAACAGCATGCCTACAAAATACTATGGATGTTGTCAATTTTCAACAACACTGACTGTACATCTAATTGTAGGTCAGAGGGGTATGCAGGGTCCAAGTCAAGTACACGCATGCGTAGCCAAGCACTCACAGCAATTGGCTTGGCCTTTACTATTTGCATTAAAAAAAGCTACGCACACAGAACAGCACAAAAATTGTGGGAAAACAGTTGAATAAAAATAACTGAATGAACTAACTTCTGTAAATATCACGCCTTGTATGCAGGCATGAAATTATCTATACCAATAGTAATAGTGGAAGAAATTCCTAGATGATTTATTACTTTGGTTTTTACAAAAAGAGGGATGGTAGACTTCGAGGTTATAAGGAAAACTTTGGAGCTTTAGTGTTAACCTTCAATAACCCGTATCTACAAACGAAAAGATATATTCAACATTTCGAACCTTTTTTTATGTCATAAGAAATATATGAACGATAGGAACAGAGTTTTACAATATAAACGGACTGGTTGAACAGCTAGCTACCGAAGAGAATGCATGAGGTAATATTACCTCGTATGTCACTCCCATTCGCTAAGATGAGGTAATATTACCTCCTCTGCTCGGAACATGTTAACATTGGTGAAATTCTTCATCCCCTCAACAAAAAAAAGCATGACAAGTTCACAGTCATGTGAAGGTTATGGTGACTGATTTTATTGACAGTAGAGATACGGTACACCAAGAATATGCTCCTCATGGTCAAACTGTTATTAAAGAATACTACCAAGAAGTCACCCGATGTCTTCGTGATGCTGTACAATGTAAACGACAAGATTTGAGGACAACAAGAACATCGTATGTAGCTTTGTCATGACAACACTCCAGTTCATTTGTTACACCTAACCCAAAGCTTTTATGTAAAACATAATATTCTACAGGTTCAGCAGCCACCTTATTCACCAGATAAGGCATCATGTGACTTCTTGCTCTTTTCCAAGCTCAAAATTCCTTTAAATGACAATGATTCAAGTCTAGAGAAGTTATAATAGAAAATGCGATGAATGGGCTAAACAGCATACCTAAAAAAGCTTTTCAGAAATACTTCCGACAGTAACAGCACTGGTGGGACAAATGTGAGAAGTCTGAGGGAGGACTGGGTAAGTTTTTGTAATTATATTTATAAAAATAAAGTTTTTATAAAAGTTAAATACAGTTTTTAAACTCTTCATGCTGAAAAAATTCTGCAAAGAATATAAGTTGACAGTTTCAACAAAGAAGACAAAGATAATGGCATTGAGGCGGAAGAAACCAATCAGAAGCACAATTGTTATACAGAATAAAATATTTTGGAACAGATATCCCACTTTCAGTATCTAGGTTGGAACATTACATACCAATATGATAAAGATGCACAGTTTCAGCAAATATATGGAACTATTCAGTGAACCTTAAAAAATAGCACCAGCAAAACGAACATTGAGATTTTATAAAACAATAGCATCATCTGAAATTAAATTTCTTCAACATACGTATATGGGTGTAGTAGAGAGGATCGCTGCAGGAATACCAAGATAAGGAAAGAACTCAAGATCTTCTCTATCAACGACAGGGTATCTTAGAACAGAATGCAGTGGTTAGAGCATGTGAGCAGAGTGAGAGAGGATAGGATAGCTAAGCAAAAACTAGGCTATAAACTGGAGGGAAAAAGAGAAGGAGGACATCCGAGAAAGAAAAGGACAGATTTGAGAGGTTTGGAAAAGGCAGAGATGCCTAATTCTTGAAAGGAAGAAGAAGTTTTTATTTGAAAAGTTGGATACTCTTTGAACAGACCTTATACATAATTTCCTTATAATACATACAAATATCTAGAAACAAAACTATGCACTAGGTTTATATGGAAATCTTTATGAACGAAAAATAATAAGCAAAAAGTCATGGTTTAGAGAAAAATCTCTAAAAAAAAGTGAAGCACATTTATAAGTATCTCATTTTTTTTTTTTTTTTTTTTTGGTTTAATGTCAGACTGTTCAGCAATTACTGCTAATGCAGACGGTGAAGGATGAAATGATTTTTTGTAACATATGATAATATGGCGTTCCTGAATGGAATTCAAACCCAAGACCATATGAATGCTCATATTTAAACATGCCTGTTGCTTTGATACATAATACAGCCAGACCTTGGTGTAGTGGCCAGTGTAACTGGCTTCTACACCATATTCAATTCCAGGTCAGGTCTGGCATTTTCTCATAACTTTTTTTTTTTATTCCTAATTTGTGTACGTTGCAATCTGTTCAATTTAGAACAATAAGCAACCCTATGACCCAATGAGATGAGGATGATGTGTATGACATGTAAATGAGGTGTAGTCTTGTACAGACCCAGGCCGACCATTCCTGAGAGAGTATGGTTAATTAAACCCCAACCATCAAAGTACACCCGTAACCACTGTCTAGTATTCAAATTCGTATAAAAGTAACTACCTTTACTAGGATTTGAACCAGGAACCTTAGTCTCCGAAAATCAGCTGTTAAACAGCTGATTTTGGCGACGACTTTACCTCTAGACCAACCCGGTGGGTTTTCTCATAACTAATTTACATTTATCATCCTTTTCATCGCCTTCATTAGCAGTAATTGCAATAATTGTTAACAGTAATTGCAAAAAACAGTTGGATGTAAAACCAAATAACTTTTTTTTTAATATTGATATATAAAAAAAATAATTTTTTTCTGGTGGTTGAATCTTTATTATTATCATTGTTTCTGTCTGTCAAAATTTATTTTTATTAATATAGATCTTAGGAAAACTTTAAACAGATTCAGTCAGAAACAGCTGGAATATAATACAAAATAATTATTTATTTATACAACAGCTGATTTAAAATGAATAAAAAGAAAAGAAAACCTTCTGTAATAAAGAGCAAAGGCTCTTGCCCTAGATGAATACATAGGGAAATAAATGTTTTTATGTTGATTAGGAAAATAAGTTTTTAACAGAAATAAACATTTCTGGCTCCGAACCAAAAAACATTTTATTCCAATGATCTGTGAGTGTGTTTACATGAACAACTCAAGAACAAAATATTATATTCTTGAATATGTTTGAAAACATATATATATATATATATATGTTAAAAATGATTTTAGATTAAAATAAATTTTTATTTAGTAAATTAAATTTTAGATTCACCAGATGATGAATGGAAATAATCTATCAATCTTAATAAGTCAAATTTTAATAAAATAACATAAAAACCACCCTTACATTAGACAATAAAACAAAAACCATTTATTTCATTAAAATACAATAAAACTATAAATAATAAATTATATAAAACGTTAAATAAATTTTATAAAATCGCATACACATGTAATAATAAAAAATCTGGTGTGAAACACTCACACAACTTTCTCTTGCCAATGCAAATAATTAATAATAAACCTAACATTATTAATAAAATATTAGAAATAAACAAAAATTAACCTCAAAAACATAATCTTATTTTAATCATGAGTGAATGACGCAAAATGACAATCGAACTCAGTTTGGCTTAAAAATACGGAAAATCACGCTTTCACGCTAAACTAGGCTCTGTAGAGAAAAATGCTCTAAACAAAAGTTGTAGATCTTTTAATTTTCTATAAATTTAATTATATACACTTTTGTCGTAAAATGCATACTAAGACCGAAATGTTAAAAAAATCGATTTTTCTCACGTTTTCGTGAGAAAAAAAACAGAAAATCGCAAATTACCGCTAAACTAAGCGTTATACAAAAAAATGTTTGAAACAGAAGTTGTAGGTTTTTAAATTCTCTACAACTTTTATTATATAAGTTTTTGCGCTAAAATTTATATTAAAGCCGTAATCTTAAAAAAACAACGTTTTTACGTGAAAACAGCCTCACCGAGAATTTCAGCAAACATGGCGCCTACCCTATCTTGTAGAGAATAAAAAATTGAGTAAAATAGGCGATTTTAAAAAAAATCGTAGGACCAGTTTTTGAGAAAATCGCAAAAAAGTGAAAAATTATACGAATAAACTACTACTTCCGGTTGACCGATTTTGATGAAAATGTTCGTGTCGCGTCCGGTAGTGGTATGTAACTTAAGTTTCAAGTTTCAAGTTCGTACGATGTTCCGTTCTTGAGATATTCTGTTCACACACACACACACACACAGACACACACACACACAGACACACAGACACACACACAGACCAATCGCTAAAAACATGTTTTTTGGGTTCAGGGGGTCTGAAAACGTATAGATCCGGTGAAAACTCGATTTCGAAAAATCGACATGAAAACAATACTTTCCTTCCTATATATTCATATAGGCAAGAGAAAGTAAAAACTACTATCCGCAAATATAATTTAAAATAATATAAATGAAACACTAAACAATAAAAAGGGTGTGTATCAAATAGATTGTAGTAATGATTGTAAAAAATTTTACATTGGTATGACTAGTCGTAATTTTCAAGTGAGGTATAATGAACATAAAAAAGCACTGAAATGTGACTACATTATATCTAACTATACCAATCATATAAATGAAGAAAAACATAAATTTGGTAAAATAGATGAACATTTTAATATAATAGAACAATGTAATATAGAAAATAAAAATAAATTTGAAAAATATGAGATGTTCCATATTTATATTTTTAAAAGAGCAAAAGCAGGACATTTTGAATGAACAGGTCAAATTTAGGAATGACCTGATTTTTATAGGATGATTTATAGGATTGGACATGATTTATAGGATATTGACTGCTGCTGCTATCTGATTCAGTTTGAATCAAAGCTTTGACAAAGGAAGGTGCAATTTACAAAATAAAAATTTTCTAGAAACTTCATGATACGAGGGCTATTCAGAAAGTAGGGAACGTTTTGTAAATAAACAAAAACTATGTAAAAGAAAATTTTTTTATTATATACATCTGAAAGAGTGACTAAAATACTACTTTTCTACATAGTCACCAAGCAAATTGAGGCACTTGTCATAGCGGTGGACAAGCTTCAAAATTCCTTTGTCATAGAAATCTGCCGCCTGCGACCGCAGCCACTCAGTGACGCGCGCCCGGAGTTCCTCGTCGTCGTCGAAGCGCTGTGTTGCTAGCCAGCTCTTCATTTTTGGAAACAAGTGAAAATCACTCGGTGCAAGATCAGGACTATAGGGTGGGTGAGGGAAAACCTCCCATTTGAATGAATCAAGGAGTTCTTTTGTGCGGTTTGCCGTGTGAGGTCGGGCATTGTCATGAAGAAACAAAATTTTTGACGACAACTTTCCTCGGCGCTTGTTTTGAACTGCTCTCCTAAGGTTGCGCAATGTTTGGCAGTACCGATCAGAGTTTATTGTTGCACCACGCTCGAGAAAGTCAATGAGCAGCACACCTTGCCTGTCCCAAAACTCCGGGCGCGCGTCACTGAGTGGCTGCGGTCGCAGGCGGCGGATTTCTATGACGAAGGAATTTTGAAGCTTGTCCACCGCTATGACAAGTGCCTCAATTTGCTTGGTGGCTATGTAGAAAAGTAGTATTTTAGTCACTCTTTCAGATGTATATAATAAAAAATTTTTCTTTTACATAGGTTTTGTTTATTTACAAAACGTTCCCTACTTTCTGAATAGCCCTCGTATTATAGTAAACACTCCATATTTGTGGGGGTTAGGTTCTGAAAATTTGCCGCAAATATAGAAATTGAATTAAATTAATAAGCAATGCCTATACCTATACATAGTTACCAATACTTACTGCAATGTACATATTACATTTATATGCTATTTATAAAAACATGCATAACTTACCAGTTTTAAAACCAGCTACTCGGTGTTTCGTAGGTACTGTATTTATGTATGTAATAAAAGCACATAAATATCTAGGACAGTGGGTTAACATCAATGGCAATTAAAGGATAAGTCTTGAGAAAAGAGCAGATAAAATGGGTAATGCCTTTAAAAATACCAGAAGAATTTACAATAAAAAAGTTTTATCGTGGGATACAAAAATCAGACATTACGAAACAGTGATAAGGCCAGAAGCGTTGTATGGTGCGGAAACGCTTAAAATTAAGCTAAAAGGAGGTATGAATAAAGTGATGGGTGCAGAAAGGAAAATAATGAGAAGTATATTGGGGCCTAGGAAACTAGATGCAGAGTACAATGGACCCCGAACAAATAAGGAAATATGTAGCAGAGTTGAAAACATTATCCACACAATGAGGAAAAGAAGACTTATGTTTTTTGGTCATATAGCGAGAATGGACAATAATCGGCTGGCAAAACAGGTCTATGAGAGGATAATGAAACTTAAGATTAAGCCAGCATGGTTCACCGAAATGCTGTCAGATTGCTTAACGGCAGGGATTACCACAGAAGACATATGCAATAGAGACGTTTTTAGGGGTAAAGTTGAGAGAGTGACCTTTAGGGAGGAAAGTGAGAGGAGGAGGTGTGAACCCCACAATATGGACCAACTGAGGATGGAGAGAGCAAGAAGGATGAAGGAGGTGTGGGTGAGGAAGAGAATGGAGCAGCATAGGACATGAAGAAACACCCCAAATATTGATTTAACGTGCTCTTGTTAAAGAGCTATTCAAAAAAAAAAAAAGCACATTTTTCAGGAATGATGACATTAGATTTATATGCTATTTATAAAAACATGCATAACTTACCAGTTTTAAAACCAGCTACTCGATGTTTCGTAGGTACTGTATTTATATATGTAATAAAAGCACGTTTTTCAGGAATGATGTACAGAAAATTTTATTGACATGTTACTAATCACTCAATCACATAAAATACAACGGACTTTTGCGATTGTACTTTCGGTTTTGATAGCGCTCAAGTGAGTAATGTCATATAGCTTTTTTCAGCAAGAAATTAATGTAGACTGCTTCAGTTCGTCAAGAGAAGATTTAATGCATGAAACAAACTCAGCTATGTTAAACTGTTTCAAACACTTAACAAGATCTAGCTCAGCATCTGCATCCATTACGTCTAAAACTATTTTGAATGTACGTCTTGCATACAACAGTTTGAATGGTTGAATTTTTCTTTCATTCCACAGTTCATTTCTTGAACGTTTGAATTCTTTTTCATTCAGAACGAACTGAAAATATTGAATTTAGTTCACTGCGAATAGCAAAAAGTAACAAAAACAGGAACTGCAAATGTGAAATTCACGAATACAGAGAGTTGCCTGTACTTGAAGAAGCGGTGCACACTGCAAAAGTGAGGCTACTTGTCAAAAATCAAAGAAAAAGAAAGCAGTGAAAAAGGTAATTAAAAGATTTTTTTATATAAATATAAAAAAACATTGTGTTACATTATTATGTACTTTTTTTGGTTTTACGTTTGACTGTTTTACAATTACTGCAAATGCAGATGGTGAGAAGAATGACAGATAAATATGAGTGATGAAAAAATGCCAGACCTGACCCGGAATCAAACCCAGAACCCAGCATAGAAGCCAGTTACACTAACCACTACGCCAATAGGCCGACGAAGGTTACATTAGATATGAAGATCACCACCACCTAAAGTGGATATGAACGCTAAAAAGAAGACTATTATTGTACGAGAAGATCTATTATTGAAGACATTGTACAAGATCTTATATAAGCGTGTTTTTGTAATCCAGTACCTTACCTGAACTCTGAAGTGTATACAATAGATAAACCTTATATTAGAGTTAATATAATAATTTCACTAACCTTCTTTTTAAACTGCGTCACCTTTATTTTAATTTCTACTTACACGTGTTTCGGTGGATCCACCATCATCAGAGTAAATGAAAAATTGAAACTAAAAAATTTTTTTTTCTCATTTATTTAAAATTTACAGAAGATGGTACATCTTCAGTCACTTGTATAAAACTGATTTAAAATTAGTTTATTTTAATTTATCCCTTCTCATATTTACTGTAGATAGCAGCAGCAGTCAATATCACTTCATCATTCCTAAATTTTATTTGTTCATTCAAAATGTCCTGCTTTTGCTCTTTCAAATATTTATAAATATGGAACATCTCATATTTTTCAATTTTATTTTTATTCTCTATATTACATTGTTCTATTATATTGAAATGTTCGTCTATTTTACCAAATTTATGTCTTTCTTCTTTTATATGATTGGTATAGTTAGATATAATGTAGTCACATTTCAGTGCTTTTTTATAACAAACTATACAAACTATATTTTAAAAATAACTTAAGAACCACCCTTATATCAGATAATAAAATAAAACATAAACCATTTATTGCATTAAAATACAATAAAACTATTAATAATAAATTATACAGAACATTTAATAAATTTTATAAAATCGCATACAAATGTAATAATAAAAAACTACTGTCCACAAATATAATTAAAAATAATATAAATGAAACACTAAGCAATAAAAAGGGTGTGTATAAAATAGATTGTGGTAATGAGGATTGTAAAAAATTTTACATTGGTATGACTAGTCGTAATTTTCAAGTGAGGTATAATGAACATAAAAAAGCACTGAAATGTGACTGAAGATGTACCATCTTCTGTAAATTTTAAATAAATGAGAAAAAAAAATTTTTTAGTTTCAATTTTTCATTTACTCTGATGATGGTGGATCCACCGAAACACGTGTAAGTAGAAATTAAAATAAAGGTGACGCAGTTTAAAAAGAAGGTTAGTGAAATTATTATATTAATTCATTATATGAAATAGAAATAATTTCAAACTGCAGGATGCATTATAAAGATTTATTCTTATATTAGAGCTTACCTTTTTAGAAGCGAAAAGAACAACATACAGTATACCTGTAAATTTAAAAACCTTAAAACAAATTGACCCCACAAGTAATAACTTTACAAATACTCATTTTCAATATGATAATTTTGATTCTAAATAATTTAGGTGTGAAACACTCTCATGTCTTTCTCTTACCAGTATAAATACAGTCATACCTCACAATACGAACTTAATCTGTTCTGAAGTGGAGTTCGTATAGCGGGATGCGCCTCCACTATGTAATCATGAATTAAATTTCTGTGTTTTTCTTTCTGTTGGTTAAACCTTTTGCAACAGCAGTTACCTTAATGCTTTCTTTGTTCTTGATAAATATTGCAATAGTAGACTTGTTCAATTCATACGTTAATGCCAAATCCTCCTGTCTCACTCCATGTACAAATTTTGCAACAATTTCTTTTTTAATCTCAATTGTCAATGGTTTCCCTTTCTTTGCTGACCCTGATATTCCTTTTGAAGACATTCTCAATTAAAATTCTAAATTGTAAAGTACAGTAGCAACAAAAAACAAACATGAAACTGAAATTAAACATTAAACCAGGCCTTTGAAATTCCAATGGCAACATGGTTGTTCACAGGTGTAAAGCAGGATAGAAACTGAAAGCAAGATGGTTGAATGCGAATTGATTTTTAAGAAAAAGTGTGAACCAAGCAGAGAATTAAAAGAGATAACAGTGGTTGGATGATAGAATTAAACTGATGAATCAAGCGGAATACTAAAGATAAATAAACAATTTTTGTAAAGTAGCGTATGTAGTCTATAGTTAAATAGGCTTTACTGATAAACTATATATGTATACGCATTATTAATGACATTCTGAATTGTAAAAGCATTATTAATGGCATTCTAGAACAGCAAAGAGTTAATTTGATCGCTTTTCTCGGAATATAAAATACATACATAACAACGTTCGTATTATGAAGCAAAGTTTGTAATGCGAGGCAAAAAAAATGTTACAACCAAGTTCGTTTATCAAAAAGTTTGTATAGCTAGTGGTTCGTATAGTACAACTGTAATGAAAAATCTAACGTATATTTAATTATGAGTAAACAATGTAAAATGAAAAAAAAACAATATACCATGGGGTACCCAAAAGTAACCGGAATAACATTGCTGTGGGCGGTGCTTGTGTAGTACACATTTCTGCAGCACAAACATGTATAGCGGAACTCAATGCGAGTTCAATTTTCATCTGCCGTGATTGTTTTTGCTAGCGCTGTTTTATTCTTGTTTCGTTTTTTATGACAGCAAGTTTAAGTGAACAATAAATAGCTGCAAAATTTTGTTTTCTATTCGGTACAAGTGCTACTGAAACTCTTTTGAAGTTGAAAATAGCTTACAAAGATGACGCTATGGGAAAATCTCAAGTATACGAGTAGTCTTCTCGATTTAAAAATGGCGACATGTCGATTGATGATAAACCTCGTTCTGGATGTCCATCAACTACCCGAATCGATGAAAATGTTTAAAAAATTCTCCCAGACCATCGACTGACAATTTGGAAGTTTTAAGAAAATTGCGCAACAGTGTTCGTCAAAAAAGATCCGATTTGTGGCAGACAGGAGACAGGTTCTTCCACCTCGACATTGCACCTGCACACATAGCCATCTCGATGAAAGATTTTTTGACTAAAAATTGCATGGTTCCGCTGCCCCATGCACCTTACTCGCCTAACCTGGCTCTGTGCAACTTTTTCTTATTTCCATGCATGAAAAGGGACATTAAAGGACACACATTTGACAACATTGAAGCGGTCAAGAAAAAAAAGAAGGAGGAGCTGTCAGTCCTTTCTAAAGATGACTACAAAAAATGTTGCGAACAGTGGAAGCACCAGCAGGATAAATGTATTAGTTGTACTGAAGAGTATTTTGAAGGGGATAAGGTTGTTTCGTAAAAAAATTGAAAATAAATAGCTTTTGAAAAATAATTTTGGTTTCTTTTGGGTACCCCCTCGTATGAATGAAATCTGTCTGAATTTTGAAACAAAAATAGTGATATTCGATTCCTCTTAGAGTAGATACAGAAATCACTAATGGTTTTTGCCATAGGTCAAAGGTAAGCCTTTTAAAAAATTGCTACCAGCCATGCATTGTCTCATGAAAGGGATTTATATATCTAGGTTACATGCAGGCCAGTTTGCAAAGAGTTAAAACTTGTAAGAGTAATGTGTAAATCATACAGATTGAGTTCAGCTACATTCAGAATGAATGTGATGTATGAAAAAAGAGACTAAGTAATTTTTCTACACATCCGTAATTACCACCACATTCTCACTAGTTACACTACAGGGTTATCGGAAATGTCTTCAAGTCATTGTAAATAATAGACATTCAAGGTCTATGTCATCTACACTGTATGTGTTCGGTTCAGTAGCATACGAGGTGTGGCTATTAAATAACGAGACTGACGTGAAAAAATTTATTTTTGTATTATAC
Organism: Catonia carolina; assembly: GCA_035578175.1. Taxonomy (NCBI): domain Eukaryota; kingdom Metazoa; phylum Arthropoda; class Insecta; order Hemiptera; family Achilidae; genus Catonia; species Catonia carolina. The sequence goes on from JAQMRL010000011.1 coordinate 26,425,984, forward strand.
ATAATCACTTATTGTCACCTTCAAAATACACTCCTTCTCTATCCCTACAACGCTCCATGCGAATTTTCCATGTTGGAAACAGTGCTGGAAGTAATCTTCTGTCAACTCCTTCAGGACACGTGCCGCTTTCTCTTTTACAGCTTCCACAGACTCAAATCTTGTCCCTTTTAATGCAGATTTTACCTTAGGGAACAGGTAGAAGTCACATGGTGCAAGATCTGGTGAATAAGGTGAATGTTCTAATACTAAGATGCTGTACTTGGCTAGGAACCTCTTGACAGATAACGCGGAATGATTTGTCCTTCTACATTTTGGGGCGTTTTTTCCTTACTCTGTGACAATAAGTGATGGTGTATAAAATAAAATAAAATTTTTTTACATCAGTCTCGTTATTTAATAGCCACAACTTGTATATCATCATATACAACATGTTTTCTCTTTTTTTGTTTAGTAGTATTTGTATTAAATTATTAGTTTATTGTTAATTATAATTAGTTTGTTAAATATTTTTAGTGTATTCTGTGTAGTTTAGACATACTTACGTGTAAGTGATATTTAGATTGAATGTTTTATTGATTTCCGGTTACGGTACCTACCAGTAAGTAGTTTAGTGAAATCAGAGTGTAAGAATACAACAAAACTTGGAGAGTTTTAGCAAACATCTTAAAAGTAAAATTATATACAACGAACCACAAAAAATGGTGAGTGAAATTTTTAAGGTATGTGATGAAGAGGCCTTGGACAAAACACTGCATTTTCTAGAAGTGAAGCCACAGAAAGAGCTGTGCTTTACATGAATTTATCCAAACTAATTCAAATATCAAAAAAGAAAAGAAGAATGTTGATTTACTCCAGGAACAAGCATTTCAAAACCTGGTAGAAAAACCGAAGCAGGAAAATTTATTTGGCGGTGTTAAGAATGGTTTTTTTTCTGTCATCAGTCTTTTGAATGATTTGATGCTGTTTTATCTTGCACAAGTCGTTTCATATCTACATACCTATAACATCTTATTAAGAATGGCTATAAATGTTTTTGGGCACCCAGTTTGAAACTACTGTCAACAGTATGGGTGAAATAGGGGCACAGCTCAGCTGCATTCCTCATGCATTCATACTTATTTGCATCGAACTGTAGGAATTCATTTTATGAAATAAAAAAAATATTGTGATAAATCAAAAAGGAAAATATGGTTTCAGAATTCTCAAGTAGAACTGAGATTTCAAAATGTTAATCTATATAATAAGAGTTAATAAATAGAGTTGCCAAGAAATAGTTAGAAATATTATATGTAAACGGTTAGGTGTTGAAAAAGCTATTGTGTAACGGATACCTGGAAGGATCGGTATATCTATTTAGACAATTAGCTCTTATATTAAAGTGTTGTAACGTGTCCTTTATTCAAATATGATGTTTTTACCTTTTGTTAAGATTCATCCAAAACCAACAGAAAGATTTTATACTTTTATATATAGCTTTGTTAATATAGTATTTTCTAAAAGTTGGTAGGCCTATAAAAGGATCGACCATCTTGAAGTGTCATTCAGTAAGTAAATTATAAATTTTTGAAAAGGTCCTGCATATATTGTAGACACGTATAATCATTTGTAAGTAGGATTTAGTTAAAATTAAGTGCAACTTATTTAAGTGTCTTGATTGTAATAATTATAGTAGTTTATTAGCAGATTTAAGTACGATTATTTTTTAAATTATAGTGTTTAAAAATATTTCTTTGTAATTTTAAACGATAGTTTGTTAACTATTTATTTTACCCATATTATTTAATGCATCACATTGAATAATGTAACTGCGTACTAATATTTGGGTGTTTTTTCGACTGTTTTCATAGATGGGACTCTAGAATTGATTATGTTTGTAAATGTCTGCGCTATATATCTTCTAAATTATATCACTTCCTTGTCATTACAGAATCCTTCTTTATCAAGCTTTATTTGAGTTCATATTACGGTACGGTGTAACTAGTTGGGGATTTGCAGCTGATTGTTATTTAGAGAGAATAAATGTTATTCAGAAACGTACTTTAAAATATTTACTTTTTGAAAGGAACAGATTGGTAATCAATGATCATATTCACCATATTAATTTTCATAACCCTACTTTCTTATCTTAAATTATTAGGATAATGAATAATTCAATTTTAGGACTTCATGTAGGCTACTTTTTAAAATACACAATATATTAACGCTACCCTGTGTTTACATATATGAAATATTAATGCATGTGCATCAAAATTTAGACTTTTATAAAAGGGATATTTTTTTTTTTTTGTTTAACGTCCGACTGTTCTGCAATTACTGCTAATGCAGACTGTGAAGGATGAAATGATTTTTTGTAACGTATAAAAATATGCCGTGCCTGAATGGGATTCGAACCCAAGGCCGCATGATGAGAGGCGAGCATGTTACCAACTGCGCCAAAGCGGCCGGCGATATAAAAGGGATAAGACAGGTCATCATCACAATACTACAAATTCCGACCTCTTAATTTATCCAATAGTTTGTTTAAGAAACTCGTGAAAGTTTTATTATTGGAGAAAGTGTATTATTCTGTTAAAAAGTATATAAATGACCTAAACCATAGAGCATGTAAACTGATTGTGATGTGTCATATTTATATGGTACGTATTTTTAAATGTAATTATATATTTACTGTGTAATTGGTGTTACTATTTTAAATAATTGTATCATGTAATTAATTTATTGTTTATGATTTTGACAAGTCAACTGTCTAAGCGGATATCCGCTAAAATCAAATGTTATATTACAATAAATATATTATTATTTTTATTATTATTATCCGTTAAAGGTTTGTTACATTTCCTAATTTTATTTAAAAAAATTCATGATACTAATTATCACAAATTAGCAGTTACTTGATTATAAACTAAAACACAAAACATTTATTCCCAGTTTCCATAATAATACTTATGGGAATAGACTGGATTCTTACATTGTGCCTAAATTTACATTTGTTACCAGATAAAGCCCTGCTTCATAAACACAATGAAGAATTGAAAACTTAACTGGGCATCCGGTATTGTTTGATCAATTAGTTAAAAAATTAAATATTATTTAAAATAAAGAATTAATTTATTACCCGATGATATTGTTAATTTAAATGTTTTATTATATTATAAAAAATTATATATACAGTATATTTAATATAATTTCTAATTTAATTATAATGTATTAGCTATTATAATATTATATTCACATTACTAATATAGTTACATTATTTTAAATTTATATAACATTTATATAGAAAAAAATTATTATAAAACTTTTTAATGATATTGTTAATCTAAATGTTTTATTATATTGTAAAAAATTATATATACAGTATATTTAATATAATTTCTAATTTAATTATAGTATATTAGCTATTATAATATTATATTCGTATTACTAATATTATTACATTATTTTAAATTTATTATTTTTATTTATTATTTTATTAAACATCCTATGTAGGATTTTTAAACAGCCGTATTATTTAAAATTGAAATATATATTTTTCTAACCACCAGAATACGGTAACATAAAACACTTACCAATGTTTATAGTGCTTTCGTGTATCTTGTACACATCTTCAGTAAATTAAAATTTATATCAAGTCAAAATTTAAAACTTCCTGCTCCTACCATGGTAGATAAGAGGTTCCTTATCTACCATGGTAGGAGCAGGAAGTTTTAAATTTTGACTTGATATAAATTTTAATTTACTGAAGATGTGTACAAGATACACGAAAGCGCTATAAACATTGGTAAGTGTTTTATGTTACCGTATTCTGGTGGTTAGAAAAATATATATTTTAAATTTATATAACATTTATATAGAAAAAAATTAATAATTATAAAACTTTTTAAGTAACTTATTAAATTTTTTATTGCACTTCTAAAATGTAATTTTTTCATTTTGTTTTAGGTATGCCAACATATTTTTTACATTTATTTATATTTTATTTCTAAGAATTGTAAGATTGTTTAGAGTTATTTTTATGTAAATTAAAAATTATATCAGTTATATAAATTATATTATAGATTAAAATAGTTACTTTGTTTCTTATGTTAAATTCTTACTAAATAAATAATTTCAAAACAGACCTTAGCAATAAGTATAGCTTAGTGTCACAATGTATCATTTTTAAAACTGTTTTGATAAAATATTCAGCTCTGGTTATAATTAGGTTACATGCAGACTAACTTGCAAAGGATTAAACAGTAATTTGTAACTACCTGGTCCACAGTGTCAGTCTCATGCCACTCACCTCAGCAATATTAGCAACTAAATAACATTTTCTAACCTAAACCAAAACGAGTGTCAGTCACTAACAGAATTAATAGTGGAGCAACACTACCTGTATGTTACATGTCTAGGCTAGAACAGCGTACTTGAACCTCATAACAGAAATAAAAACATAAATAGCATGCAATAGGAAGTTTAATATTAATTACAGAATAATAATAAAGATGAAAACAACACAAAATATTAATTAATCTAAATAATTATAAATCACTTAATTACTGTTGAATTTATAATTACATTAGCAGCATTGAGTTCAATACAGCTGGCAAGATGAGCTGCCAATTGTTCTGAAGTTAATTCACTGTCTAAATAATGGGCGACAATTTCGAGTGACTTTGATCCTTTTTCAGCTTCTATAGTGAAATCTTGTTCAGAGATTTGATTTTCACGTTCAGCACGAAGTTCCTCCACATCATCATTCTAAAAAAGAAAGAAAGGACATTCAATAAAATGTTACAGCAGGACTTCATTAAGCATTAAACAATATGGATAGAAAAACGATTAAGGTGTTCCACGTTTAACCACTGCACTGATTTGAAAACAATAAAAATAAATTAATTTCACCAAATTTATATGATTCTGTCATTTTTAATGACATAATCATAAAAAATTAAGTAGAACATACTTTAAATCATAAGTAGAACAAAAACGTTGAAAATATTTCATAAAGGATTTTTTTTTAAACCACATAGGACTACATAAGTTTATTAAAGAAGAAAAATCTAATTTTTGTTGAGTTGGAGTACTTTTCCGAATGTTTCTTTCCTTGATGCTTCTCCAGTATTCCTTCAATTTTTTTGATCTCTTCTGGCGTTCTTTGTCGGAATACACATAAAGGATTTTACTGTCGTTTATTCTGTTAATTTAATCAGTTTTGAAATTCGGTATTTTTCTGTTTGTGTTTTATAATTTTTAGTACTAATATATGCAATAAAATAAAATAAATTAGTGCTTTTTAAAAAAAAAACTAACGTTTATGTTAGCCTTTAACCATTTCAACCTATTAACCATTTAGGTTATATTACATTGTTACGTTAGAGTGTATCAAATCGTAGAAATTAGCGTATTTGATTATTAGAACCACTCTGATCTCAATTAGTTTGGATAACTGAAGCTCCACTGTAGTACTATTATACTATCCTCTTTATAAGATATGGCGGGTATTGTGATAATACATATTCCTCCATATCAATTTGTCTTGACAGTAACTGAATGTCCCTCATACAATGGTGAATCTATCAAAAACATGTAAGTAAAGATAACTAAATAAGAGGAAAACTAAAGCAGCATTATGAAGAATACAGTTTGGTGAAAAGTGTTTACAATTTGCCAATTACAAGAGTTTAATAACACGTACAATCACAACTGTGGTTGTTTTAATCTTCTCCTTCCTGTCATGGATAGAATCTTCCAATTACTTTCCCCATCTTTTTCACAGTCTACCTACATCTCTTCGTCCAACAGATATATATAGCCTAATGCCCGTTTCGTGCATCTATATACAATCATGCATATTACAATCTTCCTCCCAATTCTCTCTGTATTTGTCAACCGTTCCTAATAGTGGAGATACATTTAAATGGGCTTGTATCTCTTCATTTTTAATGTGATCCATCAAGCTACACCCCTGAACTTATCTCACTCAAGAAACACATTTCCGTCGACTGAATCTGACGTTCATCCTTCTTCCCAAATACTCAGGAATTACTACAATATAGCAATTGTTGGAACACCCAGAGTCTTACAAAACTTTAACTTTCCGAACTATTTTATCCAGTGACCGCGCTATCGCCTCACATATAGTTGGGAGCAGACTTGTTTGCTAGGGCGGGATGAAGTGCAAGGGGGACTAGTACTACAGTAGTTATTTAAAATGGTTCGTGAGTAATAATTTTAGAACAGCGTGTACTAATGGTATTATTACTACTACTAGGTTATAGAAGTAGGGGAATCGTACAAACAATTCTCTCCAACCAAATTCCTTACGCTAACAATCAAGTGAGCTCCCATCTATATGGTTGTTTTAATCCAGATTCAAACGGTGATCACATCTACCCTTCCAAGCTCTACACCACGTTAAAGAATTAACTTATTAAAATAATAAAAAAAAAGTTAAACTTACGTAAGAATGTTCATAGTTGTCATACTTATCAGCCTGTCTTTGTAAAGATCTTTTTGCTTTAGTTTGAACAATATCATTTAAAGGAGTGCTATGAGATCGTCCAGTCTTACCACCACTGAGTGCATGGTGTGAAGTATTACTGGTTGACGCTACTGACCCATTACAGACACTTGAATTTCTCGGTGTTTTTGTGCTGTTTCGGCAATTAGACAACTTTCTTGGTTTTGACGGTGAGGGTGAATTCTCTTCATCCGATTTGTTACTAGAAGAACGCTTTCTTTTTTCTACTTTTTTATTTATTCTGTTTGCTCTACGATTCGGCTCAAAAGAATCATCATCATCTCTGTCGGGGCTGAACATCTTTGTACTATCTTAAAAAAACCTAAAAAGGAATTTAAAAAAATAATACATTAAAACAATTTATTAAAATATCAAAAAAATTATGTGGTTTTTTTAAATCCTTAATGTGTGTACATTACAATCTGTTCAATTATGAACATAACCCCATGACCCAATTAGATAAAGATGATATGTCTGACATGTAACTGAGGTGTAGCCTTGTACAGATTCAGGTCGAACATTCCTGAGAGATTACAGTTAATTGAAACCAAACCATCAAAGTACACCAGTAACCACTGTCTAGTATTCAAATCCATATAAAAGTAACTACCATTACGATGATTTAAACCAAGGAACCTTTGTCTCCGAAATCAGCTGTCAAACAGCTGACTCACGGCAATGATTATACTACTAGACCAACCCGATGGGTTAAACGTGGTTCTTAATCATAGAAAATAATAATTTTTCACAAAAAGGAAATAGTTAAAAAAATAGTAAAAATAGTTAAATAGTTAATAGTTAAAAATAACCATGTTTCAATTTTACATATTAATAAAGTATCACAAGCCTACATATTATGACAGACAGTTAATTTGTTGTTGTCAAGGTCATCAGCCGAAAAGCTGAAATTTTTAACCCTACACCAAATTTAAGACTGTTCTTTTCTGTGCTGACAGGTTTTACTTAGATTATTTTATATAGAAATTAGTCAGAGCAATTTACGCATAAAAAGTACTCAGTTTTTGGCTGGTTTTCCGTTAGTATACTTTTTAAACATCTGCTACTCCATTCAGGCTTTATACAAAAAAAACAAAAAATGGTGTTTAAGTATGTTGAATATCAGTGTTTTCTCTACAATATGAATATTTTAAAAGTGAAATCTGATGTTCCATTTTGATACCCAAGCCATTTTCTTTTAAAAAGTACTGTTAAGGATTTTAAAAATGTATGTATCTTACCCATTAAAAACTTATTTATTTTTAAAGTTTTAAAACTATTTTATAAAAAAAGTGGCGACAGAGGTACTGAAAACTTATATCACAGAACTAGAGGTTCAAGCCAATAACTTTTTGTAAGACCGAAAGGTAATATATCCTTTTTTGCTAAAACTTTTGTTTATTTAGGTCTGAAGTGTTTTAATCTGTTGCCTATTGAAATTAAAAATAACTAAAACATGTTAATATTTTCAAGAAAGGTTAAAGATTGGCTCAATGACATAACTGATGTTGATTCACTTGTAAGAATTGTTGGTTAGTGTTGGTTTTACTGTTGCTGACTTGCTGACTATTCAGTCCTTGTAGGAATTTACTGATCTTGGTAAATAATATAACAATAATAACTGATTTTAGTGTTAGTTATGTACAGGTGGATATCTGCTCTGAAGGCTGACGGCTTGATTAATGTTGTTAAAAATAATATAGTTAACATGCGTTGTAGCTGCCGCTACAATTTGAATATGTCATTTGTAGCGGATGACGACATTGATTTGTAATTCATTTGTAAAATTGTTCTTATGTATTTTGTTTTTGGTAGACATAAAAACAAACTAATTAATACGATTACTTCTGTTACTTTACTGGACCACCCTCCCAGAAGGCTAAAAAAAGAACTTGGAACAGATTTGTTGTTACTCTAATAAATAAAAATGAATAAAAAAATTCAGATGACTGTAATGTACCTAATATACAAGGTGTGGCTATTAATAAACGAGACTGACGTTGTAAAAAATTTTATTTTGATTTTATACATAATCACTTATTGTCAACTTCAATATACACTCCTTCTCTATCCCTACAACGCTCCATGCGAATTTTCCATTGTTGGAAACGGTGCTGGAAGTCATCTTCTGTCAGCTCCTTCAGGACAAGTGCCGCTTTCTCTTTTACAGCTTCCACAGACTTAAATCTTGTCCCTTTTAATGCAGATTTCATTTTAGGGAACAGGTAGAAGATAATAACATGTGATGAAACGTGGTTTTTTACTTATGATCCGGAAACGAAGCGCCAATCCATGCACTGGAAGAGCCGAACTTCACCGAGAGCCAAAAAAGTTCGAATGAGCAAGTCAAAAATTTAAAGCAATGATGATTGTTTATTTTGATATCCATGGGACTTTGTACATTCACTGGGTTCCTGAAGGTCAAACTTACTGAAGGTAAATCAATATTACTACCTTGAGGTACTTTCTAAACTACATCAAAGAGTACGGAAAAAAACACCCTGAAATGTGGAAGGAGAAATCATGGGTTCTTCACAAAGGCAATGCGCCAGCTCATTCTGCGTTATCTGTCAAGAGGTTCATAGCCAAGTACAGCATCTTAGTGTTAGAACATCCACCTCATTCACTAGATCTTGCACCGTATGACTTCTACCTATTCCCTAAGGTGAAATGTGCATTAAAAGGGACAAGATTTGAGTTTGTGGAAGCTGTAAAAGAGAAAGTGGCACTTGTCCTGAAGGAGCTGACAGAAGATGACTTCCAGCACCGTTTCCAACAATGGAAAATTTGCATGGACCGTTGCAGGGATAGAGAAGGAGTGTATATTGAAGGTGACAATAAGCGATTATGGATAAAAGAAAATAAATTTTTTACAACGTGAGTCTCATTATTTAATAGCCACACCTCTTATACTAATTCAAATTTTAAAATGTAGTAGGACAAGAAACAAGAAGCTCCATCAATGGGTGGTCAGTTCCTCATGTCATTCTGTTGTCATTTTTTGTATCCTTGTCCCCTTCAGTACATTTGTTATTGTAATTCATTGTACAGACACAAATAAATAATATTATAATTATTTAAGTTACTAGTTAGCATCCCATTCAGGGTTCAAATCCCATTCAGACACGGCATATTTTCATACATTACAAAAAAATCATTTCATCCTTCACAGTTTGCATTAGCAGTAATTGCAGAACATTCGGACATTAAACCAAAAAAAAAACTAGTTAGCATCATAGCAGCAGAATCCATATTAATGTATTGTTTTTGTATGTAATTACAGTCGATTCTGGATAATTGGTCCACTGGTTAATTGAGGCAGCCAGTTTTCTGCGACAATTCTTTAATGAACAAAAACAGAACAGGATTTTACACTGATAAGTACTTCATTTATTCGGTCCATAATGCCGCTTATTGGGACCAATCTGATGTATGTACAATATATACATATTAAAACCATTACAGGTCAGTGACAAACAATACGTGGTTCTAAGCAGTAAGATAAGATAATGGGAAGGTAAAGTAAACATTTTGACACAAACAACAGTAATCGTCATTGCACAAATTTCAGTGAGTCATATCCACTAGTTTTGTCCAACCTTACAAGCTGTTTAGCCTCCTTGCAACTTATGATTAATTGTCACTTGTCATACATACATAGAACATTCGTAATTCCATGCTTCTCATCATTTTTGTGATTTCATGAGTGTACTGCAACACACTATTTTTCGAGTCTGGTTATTTTGTTATCTGCAAGCATACTTTTTTATTTTTTTAAAAATTCCCATTCGTTTCACACATTTTGTTGATATTTTTATGTGTAGGCTTACAGTACAGTACCTACTATCAACGTCGTTGTGAGTTAAATGCCGCGTAACGATATGACTATATGAACGAATAAAGCATCTCAACAAAATAAAAACATATCCACCAAACTTAAACCAACGTAAACTATCAAAACTAACCAGTGTACAAAAAATTACAATAGCTTGTATCGTGCTCCGAGAAAAGAAAATACGCCAAGAGTGGGCATTAAAAGATCATGGAACATCTCAGAAAAGAAAACATAAAGGAAGGATCTACTTGTTGAGAAGCGTTGAATGAATGGTTTGCCATTGCAACTTCGCAAGGTGTTAGTGTCAATGGTCCAATGCTTAAAACCAAGGCAAAACATTTTGCTAAAAAGTTAATCATTGTTCTGATACCCTTTTATTTGTTTCGTATGTATATGGATAGAACTTGTATGTAAAATTTACGTCATGTGATAATTTTAATAAAATATAGTATTGTATACGCCACAGTTTACGAATTCGTTTATTAGGGCCAGCCGTTTAATTGAGCCAAAATGCTCTGGTCCCGATGTGCCCTTATTATCCAGAATCGACTGTATATATAAAAAAACTGTTGTTGTTTAGGTCATCAGCCGAAAGGCTGGTTTGAACCTCTAGAGGTTTTACTAAGTAAAACGAGGAGTGAGGTGGTTTACAATTGCCTTCCTCACTGAATGGAAAAGTATGCTTATCAGCATGCCGAGCCCTCTGAAAAGCACATATTTTCCACTCTGTAAATGACACTTTCACTTCATTCACCAAAGGGTCTGGCTGTACAATGAAATTCATTACTTTCAGAGGAGATAATTCTGATTAGTGTCTTTTACACCTCTACCTCTTCTGTTCTTAAATGATTCAGTCATTTAATTGGCTGACCATGTGATAAGAAACAGAACTATTTATTTCAGCCCCGCAACGAACAGATTGAGTGTAAATAATTTGACACTCCACCTGTCTGTTATGGGCAGATAAAAAAACTAATAAATTAATATAAATAATGTATTAAGAAAATAGTTTGTATCCTAGCATATAAATTAATCTGCTGTAAACAACATAAAAATGAGCTCTATACATACATTTTATGTATTTCTCTTTGCAATCTCTTCTCATACAATCCGCAAGATTGTCAAGCTGTTCCTTCCATCTACCACAAACATTCACACCCTTTTTACTTTCTCTTGCCTATATGAATATATAGGAAGGAAAGTATTGTTTTCATGTCGATTTTTCGAAATCGAGTTTTCACCGGATCTATACGTTTTCAGACCCCCTGAACCCAAAAAACATGTTTTTAGCGATTGGTCTGTGTGGGTGTGTGAACAGAATATCTCAAGAACGGAACATCGTACGAACTTGAAACTTGAAACTTAAGTTACATACCACTACCGGACCCGACACGAACATTTTCATCAAAATCGGTCAACCGGAAGTAGTAGTTTATTCGTATAATTTTTCACTTTTTTGTGATTTTCTCAAAAACTGGTCCTACGATTTTTTTTAAAATCGCCTGGTTTACTACATTTTTTATGCTCTACAAGATAGGGTAGGCGCCATGTTTGCTGAAATTCTGCGTGAGGCTGTTTTTACGTAAAAACATTTTCTTTTTAAGATTGCGGCTTTAATATGCATTTTAGCACAAAACGTTATATAATAAAAGTTGTAGAGAATGTAAAATTCTACAACTTTTATTTCAAACATTTTTTGTATAACGCTTAGTTTTGCGGTAATTAGCGATTTTCTGTTTTTTTCTCGTGAAAAATCGATTTTTTAAAGATTTCGGCCTTAGAATGCATTTTACGACAAAAGTGTATATAATAAAATTTATAGAAAATTAAGAGATCTACAACTTTTATTTAGAGAATTTTTTTCTACAGAGCCTAGTTTAGCGTGAAAGTGTGATTTTCCGTATTTTTAGGCCAAACTGAGGTTGATTTTCATTTTGCGTCATTCACTCATGATTAAAATAAGGTTATGTTTTTGAGGTTAGTTTTTGTTTATTTCTAATATTTTATTAATAATATTAGGTTTATTATTAATTATTTGCATTGGCAAGAGAAAGTTGTGTGAGTGTTTCACACCAGATTTTTTTATTTCCCATCCATACTTCACATTCAAACATCCACTGTTATACCACCCTATTCTATTTTCAGTTACCTTAATAGCCAAGATTCATGGTAAACAATGCTATGCTAACTAGAGAAGAAACAAAAGAATTGTCACTGTGAACGAGTCACGGTGACCAGTTATTCAGATAGGCGAGTAACCGTTCCCCAGTCACTGTTACATAGATCGCTTACTCTTCTGTCAATGGAAGACAGGACGACACGGTGAATGTTCACCGTACTATTCTACAATATAGCACAGCCTCTCGTTCCCCAGTCACTGTTACAAAGATCGCTTACTCATTCTCTGTTCACTGTTTAAGGCAGGACGACACGCGGCCGTAATTCTACAGTTCCTTCAATCACTTTTACAAAAATCAGTTAACTCATTCGCTGTTCACTGTCACTTTTAAGAGAGAATGAATTCTTTACCTTAGGAACTAGTGAACAAATTCACTCGCTCATTCACCGTACACAGTTAATAGACAAAACGACATAATATGCTTACTCTTCTTCAAGGCCCCTATGATAGCTACATAAGATATGTTGGTCTGTTCACTGGGCTTAGTGCTCTCCTTGTCGCCTCTCCTTTGATAACCGGCACGTCCATTCTTTTTTTACTTCAATTTTTACGCACTCTTTTTTCTCTCTCTCTCTTTCTCTCTCCCTCTCTCAGTCTCTTCCCCTTGTTATGTTTGTCATCTACTAGACTAAACAAAACGAGGGTAGTTCCTTTATATCTCTGATCGCGGTAACACAATTACATTACCGTATTATTTTTATTGCACGCCGCATTCTACCTAGGTATTTTATTTATAATGTGCGTTGTTATTTTTTCAGTTGAAAATATTGTTTCTTGTACTTTCTCTTTTTTATACAAAATGTTATTTTTATTACTAATTTAGGATACCTTGTGTTAATCAGTTTTAGGCTAAATTTTTATTTTAGTTATTTATGTAGCCCATTTTTTTAATTGATCAAACCTTCATTTATCATGAAATAACCAACTGAAAACATTATTATTGTTTCATGATAACAAATGAAAAATGTACTAAGAAAATACAAAGTTATTGCTAAATCACAAGTAACTATTAAAGTAACGGTGAACGCAAAATCACTGTCACCGTGATCACGGTGACTGGTTTAAACAGTGAACGCTCTTCACTAATGCTAACCCCAAAAATTGTAATTATGTATCTATAATCCAATTAAAAAATATAGTGAAACAATAAATCTCAGCTGGTCTCAAAATAAATTACATAGTTAGCCATCGCCCTTAGGAGTGTGAAAAGCTTTTTCGAGTTCTTCATACATATTATTGTAATCCCAGGCTTGCCCACCATAAATTGCCACCACCCTAGTTACTGCATTAACCCTTAGGCGCGGTGCACACTGGAGAAACTTGTTTCATGAAACTGATTTCATGTAATGGGTTTCGAGAAAACCGTTTCATTGGATAGTGCACACAGAAGCAACGGTTTTCCATCAGTTTCGTGATGGATTCTGACGATGATGTCCTTGTGTTGTGGTGGTGGCTAAGAAATAAGAAAAAAAACGCAAGTACTGGGTTCACCCATTGATCAGGGATTAGCAACACAGTTGTTTTGAGGTAGCTCGCGAACTAAGCAGAGATCCTGATAAATTTAAGGATTTTTTTCGAATGTCAAAGCCACTTTTTGATCGCTTGTTAGAACTAGTGAATCCACTAATAACAAAGGACACCAACTGGAGGTTAGCTCTGAGTGCCGAGGAAAAATTAACAATTACACTAAGGTAAGTGAAAACAGTTCGATTGTTTCAAAATATTTTTAATAACTTTCAAGTAGTATGTAACAATATGAACTATGTTGATAAGGTATGGTCATTTAAAGTGATGGAAAATCATCTTTCATGTGAAAATTGTACAGACATTGCTGTTTTTCCACTGTTTCAGCCAATTTAACTTGAAATATATCGGCCATCGCAGACTGATGAAACGTGAAACTGAAGCAACAGGAAACTGTTTTTACGAATTTCTCGAAGCCCGGTTTCTTGAAATCAATGAAAAGAAAGTTTCATGAAACACTGTTTGCATTAACCTGTGTTAATCTTATCTATCTGTTGCAAGCAACTACAGTTTCATGTTTCACGAAACCAGTTTCATGAAACAAGTTTCTCCAGTGCGCACCGCGCCTTACAGTGCCAGACATCCTGATATTGGGACATCAAAATTTTCACAAAAAAATATAGCAGCGTCCTATCATCAGAACGTCAGCAATTCAACCAAAAAATGCCAGCATCTTCCTTTTATTAGTACTACCATGACTAAAAATTCATCGAATTTTTTATTTTCACTCTTCTTCTTCTTAGCGTGCCTGTCCGGTTCGAACGCTGGCTGTCATCATGGCTATCTTGGTCTTGTCATCTGCAATGTGGAACAGTTGGGCCGAGCTTTTCCCATACCAGTCTCTCAGGTTATCAAGCCAGGATATTCTTCTTCGGCCTGGCTGCCTTCTACCATCCAATCTTCCCTGCAGGATGCGCTGCAACAGTTCGTATCTACCGTGGTTCCTCATAATATGACCGAGGTATTGCAACTACCGACACTTAATGGTGTTTATTACCTCTGGTTCCTTGTCCATCCGACGCAGTACCTCAATGTTGGTCACCCTATCTGTCCATGGTATCCTCAGCATTCTTCTGTACACCCAAAGTTCGAAGGCTTCAAGTTTAGCAGTGGTCGCCCTCGTCAACGTCCAAGACTCTACTCCGTACAGAAGAACGGAAAACACGTAACACCGCAAGAGTATTTTCACTCAGTTTATATAAATAACACAACGAAAACAACTAAAAATGGGATTTTCAAAACTTTTATCACAGTATTTTTATTTTTTACAACATATAAATTATTTTTTGTAACTTTGTGCATAATTAAATTGTCTTTGAAGTGATATAAGTGAAATTGAGTAACATAATTTTTTAAAGTGATTTTTTAATTATAAAGGAAAATTTCACAAAAAAAACATTTCTACCTATAACCGTTTTTTAATATACTTGTAAGAAATGTGTGTTAAGTTTATTGTCATACAAGATCAGTTCATTATAAACAAAACAAAAAAAATTACTAAGATACCTTGAAAAATAGCCATGTTATGGACAGATAGACCCTGATTTATTTACCTATATAAAATGCTACAAATCGCACAAAAGTAGGGTGGGATTTTTCGGTAGGAACTCACAATATTCTCCTGGCATTGAATGGGTTAAAAACTTCCCATTTATTTTTAACTGGTATTTTAATAACAATGCATTCAGGAATAGAATCCCTAGCACATTTCAACACTCCTCTGCACAGTACATGAAAACAGATAAGTCTGCTGTCATAAAAGCAACTAATGTCATATGGTGCAAAAATAAATGTAAGTAAATTACTAAGTATTAATTAAAGTCTTACATGAGTGTTTTTTGAAGAATTATATTACTTATGACAAAAACACAAACTTCTAGCACTGTAGTAAGGCTTTGTATTCCTAATAAAATGAAGACTTTATAAATAAAACAAGACTACGTTTTGAAGTCTTTCACTAAATAACACCAAACTTAACGTAGAAACTAACCAATACGTACCACAACAAAAACTGTAATATCACATTAATAATAAAACAACCCGTCTGACAAAATATCCATATGTCAAGACACTTGTATCACTAAATTTTCAAAATTACTCAAAAATTACTCATGAAACAAGTAAACAAACCGGTTTACAACATAAAATAAACATAAGATTACACTGCTGGTGACTCATATAACAGAAGCTGTTTAATTCAGATGTGGTTAAAATTATCAAATTAATAAAGTTCAGATTATTGCTAAAAATCGTAATAACATACCCACAATAAGAGAAAAAGTAAACATTCAACAAAACAGCATAATTTTATTTTATGAAGAATTATTATGATATTAACATACTTACCTTGTTATAAATTATAATAAAATCCTTACTTGTGCATTATACACTAAAAACATAAATATTTAATCTCTAATTTGTGCAGAACACATAAACATCACTTTACTAAATATAATTTTTAGGTTACAACATTCGCGCCTTTTAACGAAAATAGGCCTACACGCCATCTTATATTGGAAAGAAGAATGTGTAGATTTCCAACAAAAGAGTCGGTGAACTAAATCATCGTTAACTATTTATTGAAACTAAAAAAACCAAATGAGAATGGACTCAACAAAAATAATTATATAATTTAAGAACTGCTTCAATAAGCTATTAACGATATGGTTCAAATTTCAAACCCTTAATATGACATCAATATCAAGCCAGATTATAAAGTTATTAACAATTCGTAGATAATAATAAGCCTGCAGTTTATATTTTTTATTGACTTCATATAATTGAAATAATAGATACTTTTATTGGTTTCTTTTGACATCGATTAATCGTTGCCTTTGTTATACTTCTATGATGCACCGTGAAGAAGCGCGTAAATTGAACGTACTGAATATTATTATGATTAAAACTTTTATTTGGTATACTCTGTACTTTTTTTTATTACGGATTATTATCTTCTTTTTATTAGGGAATTACATTAGGGAATACTATTCATACTGGATGCAATATAACTATGGATATTTAAACTACTCTGACATAAGTATACCATACAGATTTATGAACAGTTTCATACTAATGGTTCGAAAGAGTGATGTTAATTCAGACCTAATAACCATAATAAAAAAAATCTGGTGTGAAACACTCAGACAACTTTCTCTTGCCAATGCAAATAATGACCAATATAACCTAACATTATTAATAAAACATTAAAAATAAACAAAAAACTAACCACAAACAACATAACCTTATTTTAATCATGAGTGAAAGACACAAAATGAAAATCGACCTCAGTTTGGCTTAAAAATACGGAAAATCACTCTTTCACGCTAAACTTTTATTTAGAGCAGTTTTCTCTACAGCTTGAAAGAGTGATTTTCCATATTTTTAAGCTAAACTGAGGTTGATTTTCACTTTTCGTCTTTCAATCATGAATAAAATAAGATTATGTTTTTTGAGGTTAGGTTTTTGTTTATTTCTAATGTTTTATTACTAATGCTAGGTTATATTGGTCATTATTTGCATTGGCAAGAGAAAGTTTTGTGAGTGTTTCACACCAGATTTTTTTATTTATTTTAAGTCCATAGACTAATTTTTATAGGATATTAGCAACCACATTCCATAAATGCATACAGAAAGAATTCAAACTTAAATTTAATAAAATTTAGACAAAATAAAATGAAATTTACTTTTTGATTTAACGTCAGACTGTTCAGCAATTAGGCTTCTGCTAATGCAGACGGTGGAGGATGAAATGATATTTTGTAATGTATGAAAATATTGCCATGCCTGGGATAAAAACTAAATAAAAAATATAGAATGATACAATGAAAAAGATGGTAGGTGATTTTACAATAATTATAGGTATTGAATCTGAAATTTTGTGTTAGGCTTATTGTTTTCAACTGCTTCTTTCTCTACCAAATTTAGTCTTACATTATTGTTAGACAATTTTAAATAGTATTCTTGTGGAATGCGTAATTTGGCAGTATATGATAATGTTTGTGATTGTAAGTGGTGCGTTGCGATGTTGTACATCACAATGTTGTGCTTGATCTTTTTTCTGTAAGTGTAATGTCCAATGCGTAACTTCGTAAGTAGTGCTTGATACCTTCAGAGCTGTACGTGTGGCTGTTGGTTTTCCAATAGATTTCCTTATATTGAGAAGTTCCGTCGAGGAATATTGAGATCAGATTTGGTTCATTGTTGTTTGTTTTGGTGATGAAGGTGTCTCCTAATACTTGTATACGATGGCAAATGATTTTCTTTTAGTAGAATTGTTAACACTTATTTTACTACTGTGTCAGCTGCCTCATTTCTAACTATACCACAATGTAATGGAACCCACTCAATGTGTACCTCATTTACGTTGTTGATTGGTTTAATTAGGTTGGATATGCGTTCCATAATTGGCTCTTTAATTTCATCAGCCTGCAAGCCTCTGACCTCACTTATCAAGTTCAAAAATATTGTAAACTTTTCGTCCGTTCTCATATTTAGGAGTTTTAAACTATGACGCTTCGCAAAAGAAGACAGAACAAATAACATTTAAATGAATTTTAATAGTACTGTTAGGGAAGACAACTGCGCAGCCATCATCTTCTGGTGATCAAGAGCCATCAGTGCATATGTGTAGGGCCTATATTGTTCATGTATTTTGGTAATAGTTGATGGTGTATCTTAGGCTTAACTGAGTTTTTAGATCATGAGCCAAGGATAAATCCAGCAAAAAAGAAACCTTTCGGAAGGTTGAAAAGATGTGTAGGTTGACGAAGGTGTAAACTTGCATGAGAATGTTTGTAGATAATTTTGCAGCTATTTACAGAATGGTTAGGGAAATTAAGGTTTGGAATAAGACACATCTGAAAGTCTGTTGGAAAAAACATTTCTGCAGACTGGTGTGTTAGAACAAGAAGATATTTTTGAAGCAAAGGAAAATCATAACTGTCTTTTTCTAATGTCAAGAGGTGTTTCTTCAGCTCTTCTGCCAAGATACTGAGGTTTGGACTTGCCCTGTATTCACCCAGAGATAACCTCAAACAAACTTTTTTAACTGGATATAACAAATTTAATACATTACTTTTTGCAGAGTCAAAGACTATCAATCCATAATTTATCTTCAAATATATCAGTGTGAAAACGTCTTCTTCTTCTTCTTCAGGTCTCTATATTCCAAATATTGGCGACCATTATAGCAATTCTCACTTTGTTTGTCGCACTGTGTAATAGCTCTTCTGAGCTTTTTCCAAACCAAGTTTTCAAAGAAAAATAAGTCGTCAATGTTATTTTCTTATCAGCACCCCAGTTGTTAGATGATACAAATTTTAAAATGTTAATTCTGCTTTGACACTCTGCCTTGAGTGAAAATATTTACGTCAGGAGCCCATAACAATTTTTCATGAAAACTTAAACCAAGAATTTTAATGTGTTTTATTCTGGTAATTTCATGAAAACTTAAAGAGAGTTTTACTGCATTATTAGCAAAATTCCTTTTGGAAAACACTGCAAATTTAGTCTTTGTTGTTGAAAACTTAAAGCCTCCTGATGTTACAATCCAGGTCAGTAATTTTTGGACTTTCGCTGAAAGATGTGAAATAAACCAGGCCCTCTCTTTGAGGGTAGATTCTACATAATGATGAATTGTGGGAGAAACTAATACTTAATGTATAGTAGTAGGGGTAGTTTAGAATTCTTTTTGCACATCTCACAGCTCAGGAACACCCGTCATACGTTTTTCTACCCCAATCATCTGTATTTTATGAATACTATTTCTTGATTATTTATTTATTTTTAATTTATTTTATTACTTTTTTATCTCTAATGTGTGTAAATTGCAATCTGTTTAATTTAAGAACACTAAGCTATGCTGTGACCCAGAGAGATGATAAGTATAATGTGTAATGAGGAGTAGTCTTGTTCAGACTCATGGCAACCATTTCTTAGAGATTATCGTTAGTTAAACATCAGCCATCAAAGTACACCACAGTCTAGTATTCAAATCTGTAAAGAGTAACTACCTTTACAAGGATTGTTTTTGGCTTCATTAAAAACCTACTTATGCAGGGAGAAAATTCATGAATAAATTACTCCAATTTTTAAAATGTGAGGATTTGAATTCCCTTAAAAAGAATCTGAAAAATTACTTGATCGGTGAAACTTTTTATAGCGTACAAGAATTTCTTTCTTGATAGTAGTGATACATTGTGTGATTCTTATAATATGTATTTCAGGTGTTATAACTGACATGTCCTATACTCCTCCTGGAGTCTCCAGGGCGCAAAATAAAAAAAAAATTTGAACCACACCATCTTCATCTGCAAAAATCGGCTATTAAACAGCTGACTTGCAGCAATGATTTACCACAAGACCAGCACAGTGGGTTAGATTTTTTTTTATGATAATGTTGATAATATTCAAACTATGAGTTACAAGTGTTAATTTTCTTTTAGTTAATTTATTAGTGATTTATAAAAGTTATATGCGCATGGTTACAATTTTGGATACATTCAGAAATTAATTTTACATAAATTTTTTGGAACCTATTTATTTTACTTAGCTAAAAATATACAAAAAGCAAAAATAAATATTTTTTCATTAAATATTCAGTCATTAAGAATTCTACTACGATGACATAATGTTGCAAGAGGAATTTAATTAAAACTCATTTTGTATTCCAGAGTCCTCAATATATATAATGTAAACTGGCCACCTCCCTAGCGTAGTGGTTAGCATGCTAGCCTACAATACAGAGGTCCTTGGTTAAATTCCCGGCTAGGGTCTGGAAATTTTCATAAGTCAATACCCACTGTTCCAATAAATTATTTATATAACTCACTGAAGTTGCTAATAACCAAGCTGTCGATGCAACTTCAAATAAACTAAAAAAAAAAAAATTAAACTGAATTCTAAGACATTAAGAACTCTACCAGGAAGGGATAAGTTGCAAAAGGTGTTGAATAGAAAATTAACCTAGTTCATACATGTGATCTAATTTCTGGCGAAGCACAATGGATTGTAGGGGCGATAAAACGTGCTTCTACAAGGTCAGTATAAATCTAAGATCAGTAAATATTGTACTTTTCTTGTAGGGAATTCTTTAACATATCTAATAGTGTTTACAGAAATAGAATATCATAAAAGGGAAGTTTTTTTATTCCCTCTATATTGTGTTGGTGGCTTTCATGGTTGTGAATTTGTTTGATGAGATGGAAGCTGTGCAGCTCATGTGTAAGTCAATATACATTCAATATCTTTAGTTTGTGATGAAGCTGTGTCGTTTCTATAACGGAATTTGGCTTTGTGGGGAGTGAACAAGTTCATTTTGCTGTTCTGGAGGGGGTTTACCTCAATCAGGTTAAAAATATAACCCTGTGCAGTGTTTGCAAGAGAAATGAAACTGCTTCCCTCTCACGCCGCCTACAGAATTGTTCAAAACAAGTGGTTGTACACAAAAGCATTTCCTACATTCTGTTGCTTACAGCTATAACCTGAATATAATAGTGGCTCTGTGACATCACCGTAAAAGAATGTAGAATACCACCCTTCTCTTTCTGAAGCTGGCTGCTATCTGCAATTCTCGTATCCCTCGTCCTAGTTTTCTTTGAATCGCAAAGCAGTCAGGCACGCTTCTTCACTGTACTTAACTTACAGATATACATTTATACAGTAAACACTTGTCTACAAAACATGTTTTATAAATTTTTTGCTAAACTGAAATATAAGCCTGTTATAGTAAAAAATCTAAAGTAAACACAAACATTTTCGTGGGTGAAAATTTCACTCACCTAAATAGGCAAAGAATTATGAAGCGTTTTCACGTTATTGTATTCAAAAGGTGTGTACATTATATGAATCAGCTGTATTTTTTCAGAATTTTTCATCAGTAATGACATTAGATAAAACAGTTGATTTGAGAGCGCATTTTGATTTCTGCGATTCTTTTGTTTTACGAGAAACAGTCCGTAAAGTAAGGGATTTTTTAAAAAAATATCTCACTTTGTTGGAGATTTTTTTAAATTTTAAACTTTTTTAAAAAAATTCTAAGTCATTAAGAATTCTACCAGGAAGGCAAAATGTTAAAAGAGGTGTTGCTAAGTAACAGCTCCTCACTTTGTGGGGAGATTTAAATTAAAAAAAAAATTTGCAACACCTCTTTTAACATATGCCTTCCTGGTAGAATTCTTAATGACTTAGAATTTTTTTTAAAAAATATCTCACTTTGTGGGGAGATTTTTAAAAAATTTTAAAAACTTTTTAAAATAATTTTAAGTTATTAAGAATTCTACCAGGAAGGCATAATGTTAAAAGAGGTGTTGCTAAGTAACAGCTTCTCACTTTGTGGGGAGATTTAAATTAAAAAAAAAAAATTTGCAACACCTCTTTTAACATATGCCTTCCTGGTAGAATTCTTAATGACTTAGAATTTTTATCTCACTTTGTGGGGAGATTTTTAAAAAATTTTAAAAACTTTTTAAAATAATTTTAAGTTATTAAGAATTCTACCAGGAAGGCATAATGTTAAAAGAGGCATAATGTTTTAATGATTTAAAATTAAAAAATAATTCGCAACATCTCTTTTAACATTATGCTTTCCTGGTAGAATTCTTAATGACTTAGAATTTTTTTTAAAATATCTCACTTTGTGGGGAGATTTTTTAAAAATTTTAAAAACTTTTTAAAATAATTCTAAGTTATTAAGAATTCTACCAGGAAGGCATAATGTTAAAAGAGGTGTTGCTAAGTAACAGCTTCTCACTTTGTGGGAGATTTAAAATTAAATATAATTCGCAACACCTCTTTTAACATTATGCCTTCCTGGTAGAATTCTTAATGACTTAGAGATTTTTAAAAAAATTCTAAGTTTAACAAAAGAATCGCAGAAATCAAAATGCGCTCTCAAATTGAGATTTTTAAAAAAAATCTCAATTTGTGCGGAGATTTTTTACATTACGTACATTATCAGTAAAATTTTTAAAGTCATTAAGAATTCGACCAGGACAGTATAATATTTAAAGAGGTGTAGCTGTGAAATAACCTTTTTTACTTATGGGATATTTAAACATTTTTAGGACATTAAGAATTCTACCAGTAAGGCATAATTTTGCAAGAAGTGTTGAACAGAAAATAAATTAAAACTTGTGCAGGTACACTTACCTGTAAAAATTCTACATCATTAAGAAATCTACCAGATAATAGGCCTATAATGTTCTAAAATGTGCTGAATAGGAATCGTGGAGTTTGTGTGTTTGCGGGAGAACAAAATTAACTCAAAAACAGAAAATTGTGCAAAGTTGAAACTCTTAAGTTAGATGCCATGAGGGGGACCTAACATGAACATTTTCATTAAAATTGGTACAACCAGAAGTACCAATTTAGCCATGCAATTTCTTCTTCATGACATGCCTATACAGTTCGGAAGTTGGCGATCATCATGGCTATTTAGACCTTATAAGTCGCAATCCGGAAAAAATTCGTGGAGCTCTTAATGAACCAGATCCTCAAATTGGCAAGCCAGGAATTGTTCTTCTATCAGGATTCCTCTTTCCCTTTATCTCCCCTGCAGAATGTGCTGCAGCAGATCATATTTTTTTGATTTCTCATAATATGCTTGAGGTACTGCAGCTTAGAATACTTAACAATTTCTTACTTTTTCACAATTTTCTCAAAAACAGCTCCTACTGTTTAGATTAAAATTAAAATTGCCTCATTATTGCCTAATTAAAGATTAAAATTGCCTCATCTACTACTTTTTGTGCTCTACAGGATAGGGTAAACAGCATGTCTGCTGAAATTTGTGAGGGCTGCGCTCACATGGTAAAAATCGGTCTTTTTAAGATTGCAACTTTAATTTACATTTTAGGGCAAAAGCATACATAATCAGTTATATAGTACAGAAAAACCCACCACACTAGATGACTACTCACTTGATCCTTTTTGATATCATGTATCCATCCTTAGTTGCAATATACATATATCAGTGCATGCACACTTTTGTCAGCTTGTCATGATAGGGCAAAACTGCATATCAACGATATAGAAAATAATAAACTTTAATTTCAAGGTTTTTCCACTGCTTATAGTTTAGTAGCAATCAGCGATTTTCCATATTATGTTTACAAAAAAAGTCCAACAGAGGTTGACTTTCATTTGGCATCATTCACTCATGATTAAAATTAGGTTGTTTTTCATTTTACATTGTTTACCCATTATTAAACATTGTTATATTGTTTATTTTATAAATTGGTAAGTCACATGAGTGTTATCACACTATATATATTTTTGTTTTAATTCTTTCTGTTTTGCACAATACTTCTAATGCAAATGATGAAAGTTGATAGATGAAAATGAGTAATGGAAAAATGTCAGACCTGACCAGGAATCACAGTGGGAATGCACAACTTCGTGAAGATGCTACTATAAACATAAACATTTATTCGAACTAAAACCTTAATGCACAATTTTGAAAACACAGGTTAACATACATGTTTGAAGAGTTGTTTTCTCATTTTACAACTCTGCATTTCACTTTGCTTCTATTCTGAGAACACGTTTCCTGCATGTGAAATTTATTACAAATCCTTGCCTACCTCCTCAAATCTGTTCTGCACCAACACTTTACTTTTTTCCTTACCAAATTCTAAACCATATTTAACAATCTCTTAACTCCACAATTCCAGTGCCCAGGAGGGAAGGGGTAATAGCTATGCTACCGTCTCTCTATAGCAAACCACTCCAATCGCATTCACAAACGATCCACTCTGAGAGTGAACAAGACAAGACTTGTCTTCACACAGCTCCTACTTTTTTCACACATACTCTTTACCAATGGCACTATCTCTTTGTATGTACATCCCCTCTCCCTAAGGTCTCTCCATACAGCCCCACGATCTACACTGCGTCATAAGTCTTCACTATATCCAAAGATACCATGACCATCCTTTTATTGAACTTATCAGTGTGTGCAGTAGTTCAGTGCGCTTCCAGCTGTGTATGGCGGAACATAGTACTGTAGTACATCTGCTAGTTACAACCTCAAAAACATGAACAGTGTAATAGAAAATTGCACCAAATGTGAAGTGGGTGGCGTTTTAAGACAATTTATGAGCAAAAGGTCACTCTGCAGTCAAAATTCGTCGTGAACAGTGTGCAGTTATCACTTCTGAAGTCTATTGTGAAGCTTCTAAAAAACTAAGAAGAGCAATCTAAAACAATCATCATGGTCTTCTGACATCTGGTGCTGTGTTTATGCATGACAATACAAAATAACTTTTGGCTAAGTTCAAGTGGTATGTTTTTGACCATCCCCCATACAGCGTGAATTTGGCTTAGTGATTTTCATTTGTTTACATATATGAAGAAGTGGCAGGTACCCCAGCACTTTGCCGATGATGAAGAGCTACAAAACGCCGTGACAGGTTGACTTAGTTCCCAGGCAGTAGATTTTTACGCAGAAAGTATTTCAAAAATGATAAAATGGTTCGACAAGTGTTTGAATTCATTTGGAAACTATGTGGAAAAGTAAATGAAATGTGTAGTTTTAAGTTGTACAAATATAATAAAATCATTATTATTTTATGAAACATCCTAAGCAGGATTATCAACAGCCACATTATTTAAATTGAAATATGTATTTCTAAACCACCAGAAAATTTGGTAACAGTTAACACTTACCAATGTTTACAGCGCTTTCATGTATCTTTAATCTAAATTAAAATGTTAAATATTTTTTACATAAATATTTAAAACTTCCCATCCCTACCAGCACTCTAAACATTGGTAAGTGTTTACTGTTATTGTATTCTGGTGGTTTAGAAATATATATTTCAATAAAATCATTGCATCTATACTATTTGAATTTTTATTCTACAATGGCAGTTCATTTTTGGACTCTCGCACTGATAAATTCAACCAAAAAAATTAAAGATTTCATATAAAAACAAAAACCTTCAAAGCTTATTATGAAAAAATTTTTATATTTTATATTTTTATATAATTTTTATATTTTATATTATGAAAAAATAATCAAGAAATTATGTGTGAGCTTGTTGGCCGCTGTGATTGCTCAATTATCAGAAAAACTGTGCCTGAAGCATTGTGAATGTAAATTAGGCTATGGTAGTATCTCTGTAGTTTTCACACTTCAATTTGTCCCATTTTTTAAATATGGGAATAATTATTATATCCTATGTAGCATAGTAAACACTAAAACTCAATGTTATTTTTCCGTAGAAATCTCTAAAATAGTTTCCACTAAACAACTTACAATGATTTCTTAACAATTTGTGCAGTCTAAAAATAACACTAGAGGGAAAAATGAAAATGAAGAGAATTACACAAAATAACGATTAAAAATTATCTTTAATGGAAGTTACGTCATAATCACATGAAAATTACATAATGGAAGTTACATAATAGACAATAATTGGAATTCACATAACATAATATTGAAATGATACAAATAGGTACACTGTATAATATCATTAACCTAAACAGTAATATTGTTCTTCTGTTTCGTAAGAAATTCTTTTCTTTTTTAAGCTCTGAAACAAAGAGAAAATGTAAGGTAAGAAAGTGTATAAAACTGAAAAACAAGTAATTTATTATTGACTAGCAACCCCCGCTCGCTTTGCTTCACAGCAGCTAATGTAGGCCTTATTAAATTATTTTAAAACCTCTCTATATACGATATTTTTGGTTTTGTTGCCCCGTGGCAGCAAAATAAATTGTTTTTCTGCACTTCCAGCTCTAGAAAGTCCGACATAAAGTTGTCCATGAGTGAAGGAAGCACTCGTGTCTCAAATCGATGCCCACCATTTTAAATGTTTGTCCCTGCGATTTAACAGAATTGAATAGAATTCATAAAAGAATACAGATGGAAAAGAAAGAGATAGTTGATATATGACTGAGATAAGAGACAGTAATACGTGGGTGCGGTACGCAGAGTAATTAGAAATATATGACTCATTTGCTGACCTGTCGAATGAAAACACATATATGAAATACAGTACAAAAATAAAAATTTTCAATATTTTCAAATTTTTAATGTTTTTGGAATCGAATATTATTCTTCACGTTTTTCTATGAAATATAAAAGTTGAATCGTGCTTCTAGCCCAAAAAATACACCATCCAGAGGACTTAGAAAAAATAAAAATGCTATGCACCCGATAAACAAAAACATGCGACATCGTCACAGATTAAGTTGCTTAACTCACTTAATTAAAGTTACTTAAAGTTGCAAAATAGCCTATATTGATCAGGAAGCTTTAAGCTATGCAACAATGAAAGATTTTTTAAAATCAGTTCAGTACTTTCTGAGATTACCTCATACAAACAAACAAACAAACAGACGTTTCTTCTTTATTTTTTAGTATAGATTAATACTTTAATAACTATTACGAATATGATCCTAAGTTGCAACATGAAATATGATTAAGTTATATGTTTTGGTAATTTTTCTTGAAGGAAGTAAAATATTCATAATGAAGATGGGTTTTGAAACAGCCTCAAAGTTATTTTTCTAGGTGAACAGCAATGGCTAGAAAACTGATTGAACTTTAGGCTGATTAAACAGATAAAGAAGAAACGATTTAATCTAAATAACATGAGTTATTAACATTATGAAAACATGGAGAACACATAGAATACAGTTGAAATCACAAGTAAACAATATACGTTGTTAAAGAAATGTATTTAATATTTACGAGTTACCTTCTTGATATAATTAAGTTCTTGGTACTAACCGTTGTGGCCCATAACAGGCAGGTGGAGGTTAAATTATTTGTACTTGGTTTGCTAGTTCCAGGGCTACAAAAAAATAGTTCTGTTTCTTATCACATGGTCAGCCAACTATTGGGTGATTCAAAAAGAGCACCGGTTTTTAAACGGCTGGTAAATTTTTGTTTATCGGTTGGCAACATTGTTAGACCTCATTTCTATTTCGGAGAACATTCCGATTGACGATTCAGTTGTAGTTTCTCTTGTTTGCAGTGTAGTACTCTCGCAGTCTGTGTCTAACCATGGAGAAGTTTACTATTGCACAACGAGTGTTAATCGTCAAAACATTTTACCAGAGTGGAGAGAGTTATGCGGCTACTGTCAGGCAACTTCGCGGTACTCTAGGATGTAATGAAGCACCGAATGAATCAACAGTTCGCAGGCTCATGAAAAAGTTTTTTGAGACGGGTTCAACAGTCGACCTTAAAAGTTCTGGACGTCGTCGTTCTGGCCGAACTGAGCAGAACGTTGCGTTGGTTCGTGACAGTGTGGCTGTTAGCCCAGCAAAATCAATACGTCGCCGTTCTTAACAATTGGGTTTACGATGTTCTTCTGTACGGAGAATTCTTCGGTACGATCTCCAATATCACCCGTATGAAATTCAGTTGCTGCACGAGAAACAATGTTGTTGCTCCGTGAACGGTTCCAGGATCGCATCATTACTCGTAATTCCGACCATCAATGGCCACCAAGGTCGTGTGACTTGACGCCTTGTGACTTTCCTCTTTGGGGTCATCTGAAGTCATTGGTGTATGCCAATAAACCCCGAAACATCAATGACTTGAAGGAGGAAATTCGACGGGTTATCGGGCAAATGGAAGTCGAAACTTGTCGTGCAGTAATATCCAATTTCATGGACAGAGTTGATGCGTACCAGCGCAGTAGAGGAGGACACATGCATGACATCATTTTTCATACATGAAATCGGAAGGTAAGATGAACTTGTTGATGTATTTATTTTCAGTTTTTCAATAAAATAAATCTCTTAATTTGATATATCAAAACCGGCGCTCTTTTTGAATCACCCTATATATGACTGAAGCATTTAAGAACAGAAGAGGTAGAGGTTGCAAAAGACACTGATCAGATTTATCTCCACTGAGTGTAATGAATTACACACAGCCAGACCCTGTGGTAAATAAAAAAATATATATTTATTTGTCAGCGACCAAAAAAGGAATAGACATCGTCAAATACGGTTATACGTATGTATAAATCTACGTTACCAAACTAATTTTGTTTACAATTTACTATAAGTAACTAACTCACTAAAACAAAAAAGTAACTTGTTCATTAAATTACTACTTAAATTATACATTGAAAATTTAAGTTATTCATTTACATTAACATGTTTCATAATTCCAAATTCGACACACATTACATTTAAAGAGAATTCCTTGTAAGATAATTTAAGAAATAAAGTGTAGGTGTCATTTGCAGGGTGGAAAGTAGATGCTTTTCAGAGGGCTCAACATGCTGATAAGCATAATTTTACATTCATTGAGGAAGGCAATTGTAAACCACTTCACTCCTAGTTTTACCTAGTAAAGTCTCTGAAGGTTCAAACCAGCCTTTCAGCTTATGACTTAAATCTTTCTCCTTCTTTTGTTCTTAAATGCATGTCATATAATTGGCTAACCATGTGATAAGAAACAGAACTATTTTTGTAGCCCTGGAACTAGCAGATTGAGTGCAAATAATTTAACACTCCACCAGCCTGATATGAGCAGAAAAAACTGTGATATGTAAATCTATTTCATATAATGAATTAATATAATAATTTCACTAACCTTCTTTTTAAACTGTGTCACCTTTATTTTATTCCTACTTACACGTGTTTCGGTGGATCCACCATCATCAGAGTAAATGAAAAATTGAAACTAAAAATTTTTTTCATTTATAAAATTTACAGAAGATGATACATCTTCAGTCACTTGTATAAAACAATTTTTAGTTTCAATTTTTCATTTACTCTGATGATGGTGGATCCACCGAAACACGTGTAAGTAGGAATAAAATAAAGGTGACGCAGTTTAAAAAGAAGGTTAGTGAAATTATTATATTAATTCATTATATGAAATAGAAATATTTCAAACTGCAGGATGCATTATAAAGATTTGTTTTTGAATGTGATATGTAAAATATAGATATCTTGTGTTCAGAGTCATTTGGGAAGTTTGTTCTTTTATATAATATCAGCACTATACCATCTAATATATACAATGTACAGTATTATGTTATCAGGTACAGTATTCAGATGAACTAATGTCCGCTAGCCGTGGGAGTGAGAGAATGCAACGCTCTCACTCGCAAAAGCCATATGCGCCGTTCCAATAACATTCTCTTTAATTTTGCTCATTGTTGTGAGCAAGCGTTTATGCACGCAGTAAACTAACAAGCAAGAAAACGACTAGTATGTTTTCAGATTTGGATTATAACGGTAAAGACCTTTGAGCGCATGCATAGTTATGCCATAATCTCCCTCTCACTCACTCGGCTATGGGACATTAGTCCATTTATTTTATTATATTAATTTAAAATATAATATCATACAAAACTAAAAAAAAAATACAGGATAAGTCAGCACTGAACATTTCATCTCTTAAAAAGTAATAAAAAGAGACATCTCAGAACACAAACTGTCAATATCAGTTACATACGATATAAAACACAAAGTTAAACTCTATCATTTATAAATTCTTGCCGGTATAATGACTTTTCAACCGGTAAGATTTTAACTCTCTATTCAATCTTTTTTCACAATCAAATCACAAACAACGATTGTGGAAGATGGGACATCAGTATTGATTTAACATATGATGGTTTTTTCAGAGAGACACAACCTATGTAACTCGGCCAAATTAGAATGGTGCCTTCTTATGAGATAACCTTTTACGCTTAGATTCCTACGAATAAAATGATTCTTACCATATTAATTCTTTCTTGGTGGTAATACCAAGCCCATAGCAGTCAGTCTATTAAGAATGTATTGTGCACATTTCTTAGGAGTTGCCATTGATTCTATCTTCAGAACAGCTGGATCACGCATTCTTTCAAAAGCTGTAAACCATCTAAAATTAATAGACAAATGAAGTCATTATATAAAAAATCTGGCGTGAAACAAACAAACTTTCTCTTGCCTATGTTTAATCATGAGTAAACATTGTAAAATGAAAAATATAACCTAACTTTAATTATGAGTGAATGACGCAAAATTAAAATCATCCTCTGTACGACTTAAAAATATGGAATATCACTAATTGATACTAAACTAGGCTTTTTGGAAAAACATGTTCAAAATAAAAGTTGTACGTATTTTAATTTTCCACAACTTTAATTATTATATCCAGTTTTGCTTTAAAATGCAAACTAAGGTTGCTATCTTAAAAAACCATTTTTTTACTACAAGAACTGAGGCACCAAAGAATTTCAGTAGAGATAACACATACTCTATCTTGTAGAGCATAAAAAATGTAGTAAGAGAGGTGATTTTAAAAAAATGTTAGGAGCTGTTTTTGAGAAAATTTATTAAAAACTATTACTTCAGGTTGACCAATTTTCATGAAAATGTTTGTGTCGGGTCCCCGAGTGGTACCTACCTTAACACCCAAGTTTCAACTTGGTGTATAATATTCCGTTCTTCAGATACAGTAAAACCTCTCTAATTCGTCACTCTCTAATTCATCACCTTCTATAATTCGTCAGCCCTCCCCAGTTCAACCATTGTGTGTGTGTGTGTCTGCGATACGTGTTTGCGCCGTAGTCACGTATCAACGCTGCTGATGACTAATAGCCTCCTGTTTACACTGTTAATCTTTAGTAATGTACAAGGAAAACATCCTGTGCAAGTTGTATTGTACTAACGAACTTGGGTATGAGATTTTAAGTGATAAAGAAATTGTGGCCTACGTTCAAAACAAAGACCTGTTGAGGAAGATAGCAACGAAGAATATGTTTCAAGCCCTGAAAATATTGGTACGTATCGAGAAATAGAAGGAATGCTGACGAAGTGCATCGAATGGTATGAAAGACAGAAAGAAGCAGAGTTATCAAAATTAATTGTAATACGACAAATTCGCCAGTTGGCTGCGGAAAAAGAAAAGAACTCGTTGGTACAAAAGAAGATAACCCACTTTTTCAAGAAATAAATTTGGCATTTTACATACATATTAGTATAATTAAGTAATGTTTTCTAAATTTTAATGTGATTTTTTTGTAGTGTTAAGCGATACATAGTTAAAGATTCGTTTCATCGATTTTGCAAATTTATACTTTTTCGATTGTAATTTTATATTCGGTAACGTGTACTGTGTTATGCGTTCTACAAATTAGAAAATGTAAGTACAACCACATACAGAATTTCTGAAGTAGTATAAAACTAGATACGTAGACTAATACAAATTTACTGTAGTTATAGGACTTAGAATTACTTATTGTGTTTATCGTTAATGTAAGTTTCATTTATGTAATTCGACTTTTATGGAACTAATATACGTACGAGTATGTTATTTATTAACCGTTCATAGCAAATTCCATAATTCGTCACTTTCTGTATTTCGTCACTCCTTCGGTCCCGAACGAGACGAATTAGAGAGGTTCCACTGTATTTAGTTTACAGACATACCAATCGCTGAGCACATGTTTTTTTTAGGTTTTGGGAACCTGAAAATGTTTATTTCTAGTGAAAACTTGATTTCAAAAAATCAATATCAAAAAAATACTTTCTTACCCTATTATTCACATAGTGTAAAGGAAAGTGAAAAAATAAATTTCTACAGCCTGCGATCAATAAACATGAAATTAAATTCTTAATCTAATCTTACGCCCAAAACAGGCAGGTGGAGCGTTAAAATATTTGCACTCTGCTAGTTCCAGGGCTACAAAAAATACTGTATTGCATCAAATTTAAGATGAACCTTTTTTACAATATCTTCGTTTGTAAAATCAGGGTGTGTCTTAAATTCGCTGTATTTCAATACAGGGATTTATACCTGTTATGTATGAAGCAATTAGGCCACTTAGGTTTACGGAACCCATACTACTACACTCACAACTCACAGACACGCGGACCAAGTTTTGACTTTCAGTTAAAATGTAAGAAAAAAGCAGTTATAATGTATATTTGTGTGTGGTGGTAAGGGTTTACTGATGTCTCAGTGGCCAAGTTCAAACAATATATCCATGTTTGTACCGAATTCTCATTCAACCCATTCTCATATTTTGTATTTTTAATTACCTAATTACGACTCTCATTGGAACTCGCAACAGGATCATCAAAGTTTTAAATATTAATAAAGTTTATAAACTATTTGCAATTACTGTCATTTATTTTAAGGATAAGTGTAAAACTCAACACTTTTAGCGTGTAATTAAATTTTTTTTAATACCTACTTTTTGCCTTCCTTTATTATTTACCTTCTTTTATTTTTTCCCACAAAATATGATTATATTTTGGGGTGTGTCTTAAATTTGATGCAATACGGTAGTTCTCTTTCTTATCACATGGTCAGCCAATTATACGACTGAAGCATTTAAGAAAAGAAGAGGTAGAGGTGTAAGAGACACTAGTCAATAGTTATCTCCTCTGAGTGTAATGAATTTCATTATACAGCCAGACCCTGTGGTGAATGATATGAGGTATCATTTGCAGGTTAGAAAGTAGATGCTTTTCACAGGGTCTGGCATGCTGATAAGCATATTTTTCCACTTAGTGAGGAAAGCACTGTGTAAATCACCTCACTCCTCATTCTACTTAGTTAGCCTCTAGTGGTTCAAATGAGCCTTTTAACTGATAACCTAAAAACATAATTTTCTTAGATGTTGCAAAATGTTTGTTTGCCAAGTATTGAGGTTGGGCTGTAAAGCAGATAGGATGCACAATTTCTTAGTCTATTATGTTATATAGTAGGTCGCAAATATTTTAACTCACACATTTCTAAAGCAATCATCATTTTTTAACCTATCTTCTTCGGCAGTATAATTTTTTCTTCTTGATAACCGTTCGATTCTAATATGTTCTGGTACGTTTAAAAATATCACAACATCAGGTTTTAGCAGATCTTCTGGCCATTGATACAGATCAGAATCTACTGCTGGAAGACATGAACTGTCAGCTACATCATTCGCTAATGCAGACACACATGTACTGTGCCAAAACCTAGAAAAAAATACATTCAATTTTTAGATTTTTAGAGAATTTCTTTATTAATTCTATTTTTAAACTTTATTCCTTATTAACTACCGTACAATATAGTACAACCATTAATGCGATAATGATGATAGGATTCCGAAAAGGAAGGGGATAAGACTGTGTAAAGTGAATGTGAACACACCAACCTGTTTTTCAGTAAACAAAATTTGTAAGTTTTAATAAAAACATAAAAATAAAAAAAATGGCTGTTGGTAGTATTATTAGATGACAACAAATAAACACATACAAAACACATGAAATATAAAAATTTCATTTCTTGAGACATCGCAGCTGTCCGCATTGGTGTAGTTGGTAACATGCTCGTCTCTCATCATGTGGTCTTGGGTTCAAATCCCATTCAGGCACGGCATATTTTTATACATTACAAAAATCATTTTATCCTTCACCGTCTGCATTAGCAGTAATTGCAGAACAGTTGGACGTTAAACAAAAAAAAAAAAAAATTGAGACACCGCGTCTCATGGGTGGTGGCAATTTTTTCTGAAGAAATGGAGTCCGCTCAAGAAGTCACATTGGGTGTTCACCTAACTCGGGGTTATCCTTCCTCATAATGGCTTGATCCCATTACGAGAAATTAAGCCTGTGGCTTAATTTCTACAGCTATCTTAACTACTTCTGCCATTATGCCATCCAATCCCGGGCTCTCACAACATCTAAGTCTCCAACTTGCAGCTACAAGTTGTTCCATAGCAAAGAGTGGCAATTCATCTGCAACAATCTACACTCTAACAAGCGGCTCATTCTGGTCGAAACTGGAACTTTAAATCCAAACCATGCCTACTAACTTTTTGCATAGATTACAAATCTGAAAACTGTTTGTAGCTATCTCAAGCAGTATCTGACATTTCGATGTGAAGGACTGGGGGACGGAATAGGAAAATGATAGATGGTAATTAAAATTGCCACCAAAGAACAAAATTAATAACTAAAAAATTTTACATTTCAAATTGCCCAAGAAGGGTATTAAATAATTTAATTATGATGAAAAATTGATTTAATGTTGGTTGGCTAATCTGAATTTAATAGTAAACAAAGTTTATGAATTTTAGATATTTTAATGTATCGACCCTTTAAAAATCTCAGGGATAATAATTATTTTAAGTTTTTTTAATTGTTAATGTACACCTGATTTACAAGTCATACACATCATCCTCATCTCATCGGGTCACGGGGTTGCTTATTGTTCTGAATTGAACAGATTGCAACGTTCACATTAGAGATAATAAAAATAAAAAAAAATTGTTAATGTAAATAATTTTTTTTAGCTTTAATTTATTATCGGGAACTGTGCTTTACTGACAACCACCCAATCTGAGCTCTGCTTTTAGCTATATTTTTTACATGATTCGGCATGAATTTTCGAACAGGAACTCTTCAGCAAGGTCGCTTGCCCAACCGGTGTTACTTAACAAATAATAGCAACTTTCTACCAGCTGACTGACTGGGCTGGCCTTCAGGCCAGCCCAGTCAGTCAAAAATGAAAAACTTTACTTATCTGGTTACTGAATTTTGAATATGACTCCAATTACTTCCACTAAATATCGCTGCACTTATAGTTATCAAAATATTGCTTCCAATCTTTCCCTTTTCAATAAACTTTATTGTCTAGACCATTTATTCTATGCGGACATCCAGTGTATGCTCATTTCTTCCAAATTGGGGCAGCGATTTTGATAACCCAGGGTCAGACAGTCAAGGAGTCATTACATTTCTTAAATAATAAAATGCAACATTGTTTTTACCTGTCCATTAATACAGGACTCTCTTTTAGCAATAGTTTTATTTCCTCAGCGACAATATAATTACCAAGCGAATAAAAAGCTCTTCTCAATTCAGGAGGTTTATCATTAAAATATTCACGTAAATGTTTAATACTTTCAGGAGGAGTCGAAACTGTCTTACAGTTTATCTTTTCATTTAAAACTTTCATTATAGTTGACTTTCCTGTAAAAAAAAGAAAACTGTATTATGTTTCCAAAAATTTCTCTACCGTAATTTAAAACAATTTTTCACCAAATAGTTTCAATGAAATGACATAAGTGTCATAAGAGTGCTGTACGTATTAGAATCTACTAGCTCACTCCCACAGTTCACTCCATAGCATATATTATATGCTAAGAAATTTATTAAAACATAGCACGATGGTGCTCTGACATGATGCCTATTATTCAGTACTGGCCATTTTTTGCAAATTTTGGCACAACATAACATTTTTGAATTTTAAGTTACCAATGTGATTCTTTTTATTTATTTATTTAAAGTCGCATCAACAGTGAGTTATGGAACTTTGGGTTGTGACTTATTATAATTTCCAGACCCCAGCCAGGAATTGAACCCGGGATCTCCACGTTGTAGGCCAGCGCACTACGCTACGGAGGTGGCCATTTTTGCATTTTAATATTCAATTTTATTTATTCTTTGTAAAGAAATCAATGTCTCATATAATAATGTTGTTTTAATATTTAATAGTTAACCAAACACAACGTTTTTATCGAAAAAAAAATGTAAGATGATACCATGAAGGTTAAAATCTGAATATACTTATCAATTACTATAAAAAGTTAGTGATTACTGATAAATTACAAATGAATCACAATTACTTTCTTCTAAA
Organism: Catonia carolina; assembly: GCA_035578175.1. Classification (NCBI taxonomy): domain Eukaryota; kingdom Metazoa; phylum Arthropoda; class Insecta; order Hemiptera; family Achilidae; genus Catonia; species Catonia carolina. Next base: position 26,462,615 of record JAQMRL010000011.1, read on the forward strand.
CAATGTAAAATATCACTATCATCTAAAGCCAAGCTAGTAGACACCATGGTGAACGAAATAAACAACATACAAACAAACCATGATAACATGATCTCGTCGCTTCTAAAATAACTGTAAATAAATGGTACACTGATTCTATCTAGTGCCATAAAAGTTACCTAATATGATGAAATAAGTGTTTTAAAACATTGAGAAATGTAATACTACGTCTTTGTACATTACACAGCGTGGAAAATACAAAGGCATCCTTTTACTTCTCCCACATTTATTTCTAAATTTCCAAAGCCATAGTATAACCACTTTATCATGGTAAGTGTTTAACAAACAGTCAATTGACCACCTTTGTGGCACAGTCGTTAGTATGCTCTATTGCAAAGCAGAAGGTACCAATTTTCTCAGCTAGGTTCTTAAATAATACATGTTTAAACCCACCAGTCCTTAATGCCAAGTAGAAACCTATGATCTAGCTCTTGACTTGAAAAAAATCGGGTGTGAAACACTCACACAACTTTCTCTTGCCAATGCAAATAATTAACAATAAACCTAGCATTAGTAATAAAACATTAGAAAGACGGACAGGAAAGAAAGACAGGAGACGAGTGCGGAGAGGGGGTCATTATTCTTTTATACTATACTACAACAACCCTGAGACAAGAGGTTGTAAAATACCATTGTACTGTACTGTAACAATTTTACCACGTGGGTACGAAACAATGATAGACACATGACAAAAATTTGTTTGTGGAAAGAGATGCATGAACGTTCTGGTTAACGCACGCACAAACACAACGTGCTGTGTGTGAAGGAGTGAGCGAAAGTCACCCTCAGCTCGACTCACTGTCTGTTTATTCATATAGCTCAACTCAGTGCTGTATGTATTAGAATCTACTAGCTCACTCCCAAAATTCATCCCGTCTCATCGTTCAATTGTACGGCATGCTCCGTGCCGTTCACTCAAGTGTGCGGAGAGGGGTTGTGCTAGCTCACCTATTTTACTGTGCCGTCCCATGACTAATACACTGATGGATCGAAGGGATCCAGGAGTCACGTCTAAAATGAAGCTTTCATCGCCAAGTATATTTTTTAATTCAACGGGTATCTTGACATTTTGTTGAAGTCTACAAAACAACACGTTTATAGGTCGTTGGTGGAAAGTAGCTTGTTATATGGAGTGGAGGTGTGAATGAGAGGGTGAAGGGGAGGCTTTTTGCAGAGGAGATTATGTTTTGAAGATAGCGCTGTAAGCTTACCTTACTGGATTGTGTCAGAAATCAGACTATTAGAGAGTTGGTAAGAGATCGGATTCCAATAACAGCTTGGATATCAGCAAGACAGTTGCTGTAGTATGGGCATATGCAGCATATGGCGAAGAAGAGGTTGCTGAGGAGAATTTGGGAGTGGCTCTCGGATCGAAGACGTAGAGAATGATCTAGGACAACGTGGAATAGGGAGACAGGGGAGGTGATGTGAGTGGACCAGATGTGGCAGGATAAGGCAGTTTGACAGATGGTATGTGGAATTTTTTTAAAAATTCGTCCAGGAGACTCCTGGAGAAGTATAGGACATGTCAAGAAGTTTTAAATCATTTAAATGGCCATTACAGCTACACTTAGTACATGTATATATATATATTGAATAACCAACGCAGAGCTGCCTAGCAGATGCAATCCATCAACACATGTTTGATCGTCAAAGGACAACTGCAACTGCCACACATAGAAGTATCCCATGGGTTAATCAGGTATGTCTAATTCTAAGTAATTCAATTACAACTTCTTCCATTTTGCTTGTCCTCAGCAACGTAAGCCAAAGCTTAACAATGTCTTTAATATCTTGTAACTTGTTACCATGAGAGTCAGTCCATTACATTTGCCAGGATCCTTGATGATCCGTTTTACCAGATTCATGAAATCCAACACAGGCAGATATAGCGTGAAGGTATATTTATAGGATAATCTCTAATTAGGTTAAACAGGTACCAATTACCTGATCCATCCAATCCTTCAAATACAATTAATGGATTCTTTCTTTCAATTATACTTGAACCACAGTTTGTTTTGTTGTATATTGTAATAAGCTCTAGGATTTCTGTAGACGTAATATTCTGTAAAATAAAAGAAAATATGATAATAAAACAAATGTATGATGAAAATATTTCTAACTGAAATAAGATAGAGAAGGTTAATCTTGTCTTCATACAATACTCTACGGTAATTTTATTTTTATTAATTTGTAGATTCTAACTCTATTCTAACACTATTTCTTTCCCTGAGTTTAATCTACAGTAACTGTTATAATAATTTTGAATATTTTTATGTTCCATTAGTTAATCTCTTTCTTGACAATGTTATTAATTTGTTGTTATTTCATGTATACCTCTATTTGTCTCAGACCTCCATGTGTATATTACTTTGTTGGTAGAAATTTAAAAAATTGTCATCTATCTCATGAAAGAGATTTTTTACCCATAAAATTACATGAAATTTTTGGCAATATTAAATTTCAAATGTTTTCATGTGTTTCAGTGTCATAGCTGAGTATGTTGATTTACCCTACATCATAATTTTCAATTTGTGTGAATAGTAATTGCATTTATAATAACAGTAATTTTTGAAACATTTATTTTGTTGTTTGTTTATGTAACAGTTAAATGGGAAATAAATGTATTTATTACTACTGCACAAAAATTCATAATTTCTAAATTATAGTACTTGAGTCATGAGTTTTGCCTTTGGTTTTAATAAGAGGTAAAGGTGGGAAAGTATGTGTGCATGCGTGACTGCTTTGGTAATAGTTTGCCAACAAAATAACATAAACTATACCCAGAGGACATACAGTGTACTATCAAAGAACCTTTTGTAGGTTAACTATACAAATGTAACTGTTTCTTACCATAAACAGAAAAGTAAGTTTTGAAAACGTGGTTGGACTTTTCACAGTGCTGAATGAAGTCTAATAAAATATTGTCAAGTTGAAGTTAAACAAAAATACCTTTCCGTGTCTTTCAACAAAATCCATGAGTGAGCGGCTAACTACTGTGATGTTTCTCTTTCCAAAATTTGAAATGTAAAAAAGGAATTTAGAGATAGTGAAGAAGATAATGGTAATTCTTAATCAACAGTTTTGTTGACACCTGGTAAAAAAAGGAAACGCGGCCAGGATATAGGAATGCCTCATTGGACAGCTTTGACAGACGCATGGTTGTCGAAAATATGGATGATGTTTATATCAACAAGAAAGTGTTGCCGACATGTGAAAAATTATTACCGGTTTTAAAAGAAGAGCTAAATTTTAGTTTGAAACCTAGTACGTTAAGAAAATTTTTAAAGGGAGTGGGGTTTAAAGTGAAAAAGTATCAGTCACAACGAAGTATATTATTGAAAAGACAACATGTGGTTAACAAATGATGCAATTGCACAGTAGTGAAATGTAGTGTCTCACTGTTGAGGTTGGCAGCACTGCAGATTTTCTCTTCCCTTCCTCACAGCCCATCCATATGCAAAAGGGATTCTTGTGATTCAGTATCTATAATGTTTATAGCATGTAAACTGCTGAACCAATCCCATTTATTTAAACAATACAGTATATTTCATCATGCATTTATATACAATCATGCTATGTTACGTTTTCTTGTAAGTTTATGGCAAAAATATGATCAAAAAGAATGTTAACCTAACCCAGAATATAACAGTAATATAGGCGAAACGTAATTCAAAAAAGCTCTGAATATTTTACAATTTAAATTTACATCATCATATCAATCGATAATAGGCCCTACTGATTGGTTGAAATTTCTGGTTATGTAAGCCTATTATCAACAAAATGTTTACCCATTATATGGGATTCAAAGAAGCTTTAAAGATTATAATGCAATCCAACAGTTAAGTTACACATCTTTATATCAAGAAATACCACTGATTGTTTGAAATTTCTGGTTATGTAACGTCAATAGAGGTTTTACTGTAGTTAATTTAAAAAACCAAAATAATATATTACCTAACCTAAGGTTGAAATTAAACGTTCTTAACACAGAACGAAATAGGAACTAGAAAAAGAATTCGATTTACCAGTTAATACCACTTTTTTTAACAAGTATTGTTCCTTCAGGTTATTTTAAGTAAACTTACTGAGAAGTGGGCGTTTTCTCTATACAAACACTGATAAGAATTTTTGGTTTTTATAACCTAAATTCAGATAATGCAATACGCAATATTTAAATAAAACAAAACTCATACTTTAAGCTAAACTTTTAATAAAAAAAAGGTAAAACCTTTTCCATTACCTGTTCACTTTTTAAAACACTCATTAATGTGTTTAATGATTTGTAAATGATCGAATTAGCCATCTTCAAAATCTAATTACAGTTTTCACAACTCGTTGTACTTGTAACCATGAATTAAACATACAATTCTAAAATGAAATGCAATATGTTAACGCTTTTCACGAGATAATGCGTCATAGATACATAGAAAAAATAAAGTTAGGTTATTTTAACTTTGACTTCCGTGGCTTGGAAGACTTTGTTTATCAATAATGTCAATTGTGATTTACTGTTCGTTTGTGATTCGTTCTAACAAACAACAGTTCAAAAGGAGCTCAACGTAGATAAATGAGATAATAAACCATGCATAATGTCCAAATACCAATAATCTCTAGATTCTTGTATGGTATTATTTACGAAATACGTAAGTGAAATGAGAGTATAACGCAGACATTCTGCTTTCGGGAATATTACCAACATTAGCGACGTTCCTACAATTAATAAGAAGGAAACTGTTACTGTATCCCAGTTTTCCAATCTTTTTACAGGGGTTACCTGTGTTAGTTTAGGGAATCTAGGTTGTAATTACTCCATGCTAATTTAAGGAACATTTTCTAAGCTTGTCCTAAATTGATCATTATGTTTTTTGTGTCACTCTATGCACCATGATACACACTTTAACATTTTTCTAAACAAGTTTTAAACGAAAATCTCATGTTAAAATGTGTATCTCAGTTGTACAAAACACGTCTGAATATTTAAAAATGTATGGTTGACTCGTTTCTAAAAAAATGAATTTTCTAAGAATTGCAATGATACCATACTAAAACACATTTTAAAAAAATGGTTTAAAACACAAAGAAACATCGTGTAATAATACATTTTATTTTAAATTACACAGGTAATTCTTGTAAGGGAAAGGACCGCGGATCAAGCTTTCAGATTGGCGCAGTGACATCTTATACTAATACAGGATTGGCTTACCAGTTGGCGTATTACGATGAACCCAAATAAATCAACGCAAGTTGTGTTCACCTTACAATGTCAAACTTGCCCACCTGTAGTGCTGAATAACACTCACATCCCTCAAACAAGAGCAGTACGATATCTTGGCTTGTGGCTTGGTAGGCAACTAACTTGGAAGTATCATCTGCTTACAAAATGTTTAGAACTTAAATGCCTCTAGAAGCTACTTTTCTGCTTAATTAACCCTTGATCAAAATTACACTTTCATTCCAAAATTTGAATTTATAAAATCTATTTGAGACCAATCTGGACTTATGGTGCCCAGCCCTTTGGAACAGCATCAAAGAGCAAGTTGATACAAGCCTTTCAGTTACAATTCTTTAGACTTGTTTCTTGTGCTTCTTTTTATGTAAGCAATAACAGCCTCTGCGATGATTTCAAAATTCTGTCAGCAAAGGAATTAACCACGTCCTTCTTTAGCATATTTTGCGAACAACTAGATGGCTATCCCAACCAACTAGCCTGTGACTTAGCTACAAGGAATGTCCCAACTTCTGAAATGAAGATGGAGCAGATACCTCTTGGTCTGAATAACAGACATCACCCGTAATAATTACAGGTGTTGATGGTATTATTAGTTTCATTTATTTATTTATTATATATTTATTTATATTTGTTTAATAGTATTTCTTTATTATTATTATTTATATTATTAGTTGTCCATTAGAATTCTTCTGAATGGAGAATGTACCACTAGGAACCTCTTCTCCTGAAGGTGAAATTTCTAACCACCCTTTATATTAAATAACAATTATCATACAAGGAAATTGTGTACCTGATTGTGCATTACCATAATAAAATTAAAACAAAACAAATAAAATTCAGTTTGGTATCACTAGGGTATCAAGACAAACATTTTTATCAAGTCGGTCAATCGGAAGTAGTAATTTATTCATGCAATCATTCATTTTGTTGTGATATTCTCAAAAAGGGCTCTTGCGATTTTTAAAAAATTGCCTTATTTACAACATTTTTATGCTCTAAAGATACTGTAAGAGCCATATCTGCTGAAATTGTTGGGGGTCTTGTGCTTTCATAGTAAAAAATGTTTTTCTTTTAATTGTGGCCTTAATATACATTTTATGGCAGCAGTGTCTAAAACTATAAGTTTTAGAACATTTTTAAAAAACATACAACTTTTATTTCAAACATTTTTTGTACAACGCTTAGTTTAGCCTTAGTTAGTGATTTTCTGTATTTTTCTCATCAAAATCAGTGAAAAATGAGATTATTTTAATATTGCAGTGTTTTTTTAATACATCCATTTAACGACAAAATTGTATTTAATCAAAGTTTAAGGAAATTAAATAAATCTACTACTTTTATTTAACCAGTTTCTTATACAGAGCCTAGTTTAGCATCAAATTTTCTGTATTTTTAAGTCAAACAGTGGTTGAAACAGGTTATACTATGTTTAATTATTTACATTAGCAAGAGAAAGTCGTAGCAGTGTTTAACACCAGATATTTTGTAGTAGTTAAACCCTATAGTACAAACCTATAGCACAAAAAATAAAATTTTGTATTTTTGTAATGAGTGATTAAGGAATATTTTATTCCTGGCTTTCCAGATTTTTTTCTAATTTTATTCGCACTGTACAATACTTACAGTTAGTGAAAGGGGATGAAAAGTAGAGAGTGACAATATTGACAATGTTGTTGTTTAGGTCAACAGCCGAAAGGCTGGTTTGAACCTCTAGAGGTTTTTCACAAAATAAAAACGAGGAGTGAGGTGGTTTACTTTGCCTTCCTCACTGAGGTGAAAGAGTTTGCTTATTGGCATGCCAGGCCCCTCTGAAAAGCGTCTACTTTCCACCCTGCAAATGATACCTTCACTTCATTCACTACAGGGTCTGGCTGCAGAGTGAAATTCACTACTCTCACAGGAGATAACTCTGACTAGTGTCTTTTACATTTCTACCTCTTCTATTCTTAAATAGTTCAGTCATATTGGCTGACTATGTCATAAGAAACAGAACTATTTTTTGTAGCCCTGAAAGAAACAGATCGAGGGCAATGAATTTAACACTCCACCTGCCCATTAAGGGTGGATTGACAATATGACTTGGGAGGAAAACACCTCTCTATATTAGGATTCTGAACAGACTTTAGAAATATATTGTTAATTAAAAAAAGTAATAGAATAATATAGCTGCCTTCGTAGCGTAGTGGTTAGTGCATTTGCCTGCCACGTGGAGGTCCCAGGTTCAATTCCCGGCAAGGGTCTGGAAATTTTCACGTTTCAAATCCCACAGTTACAGTTTCATACTACACCGTAGTCGCTAATAACCAAGCAGTTAATGCGACTTTAAATAAAATACATTTAAAAAAAATAGTATAATATAAATTAGGTCTTGGCCACCTCCGCAGCATAGTGATTAGTGCGCTAGCCTACCATGCGGAGGTCCCGGGTTCGAATCCAAGCTAGACTGGAAATTTTCACTAGACAAATCCCCCAGTTACAGTTAACTAACTCACTGCAGTCGATAATGACCAAGCAGTTGATACGATTTTAGATTACAAGAAACATGGATTATAATAATAGGTATTTTTAAATTTACAAGCAAACCATTATCTAATGAGGATCCTTGCTCCAGAGATGGGTTACCAGGAAGATTATTAGAAGACAAATAATGTACGAGTCGGTTCGTTACTACTTCGTATTTGCTTAGTATGTACAATAATTTGGTTATTACTTAATTTTAAGTACCGCCTTCATTTTATGAGTTATGCAATACCACATTGCATTATTGTTATCCGTGATACCTATCAATAATTTTGAAGGAGCTGCATGAAAATAGTGTAACTACTATCGGTTTTATATAATTATATACACCCGAGTTTGAACCCTTGCATCTCGAAAACGATGAGTCGGGTTTCAACATACTTTACATATAAATTTAGCTCATTTTATTCTGCTTTGACCTATAATAAACCTACTTTTTTAATGTTGTATAAAAATTTCCATATCGAGCTTGGAAGACAAAAATCCCCGGTTTTTTGCTACCGCAAAGAATTTCATGCGTTTAGAGGCGTATAGCTCAAAAATTATTTGACCCACAAGTTTGAAATTTTAACACAACATAGCGAATTATATTCTTACAGCGTGTACGAAATTTAAAATTTGTAAGTTACTTCAATTTTTATTTATTAACAATATTCTGAACCCTTGCTATTTTGCCATCCGCTTAATCGTTCGGCACGAGCAAACTGTCGTTTTATCAGCGTAAAAATATTAGTACAAATGTATAAATAACATAAAATATTGATTTTCCAGAATTTTAAAAATTTTGAAAATTGAATGGGCCATGCGCGAGGAGGGCACTACTATCCATGTTGTCAGGCTGTGTACGTAACATCCTCTCGGACTGAATACCTGATAGTAGCGTCCACCCCTTGCATGTTCCAGTCTATTTTTCAGAATTCAAGGTGTAATTTGCAGGATGGAAAGTAGTACTTTTCAGAGGGCCTGGCATGCTGATAAGCATACTTTTCTACTTTGTGAGGATGGCATATGTAAACCACCTTACTCCTTGTTTTATTTAGTAAAGCCTCTAAAGGTTCAAACCAGCCTTTTGGCTGATTACCTAATCAAGCAACAAACAACCAAATGCCGAAAGTACCTGGAATAATTTTCACAATATCATTGTTTGGTAGTCTATCTGACGTTAAAGTGTGCCAAGATATTTACTCGTGCACCAATTCAATGACCCCATTGTCTGTTTTTATTTATTTTTCCTGACCCTCCAGCAACCATGTAAAATCAAGAGAAATATGGATGAAAATCCAAAAATTAGGTTCGAAGTAAAAAATAAAATTTCCAGAATTAAACATACGAGAGATAAACACTGTTACGCGTATTAAAATTTGATTTACGGTTGTAAAGTTGTATCCGAGGAAAAAGAACGAGGGTGGGGTGGGGTGGTAGGTTAGTCTGTCTGAAAAGGGGAGACCGGAAACAAAAGTTAGCGAGTGTGTGAAAGGGTGATTGGCTGGTTTCCTTTGCGTAATGGAGGGGACTGCTGACGCGCTTCCGGTCCTATAATGGTCTGCGGTGAAACATAGCCAACCTTCCTTAACAGCAGCTTTTCCTTTTATAGTGTCAGCAAAGCAAAACAACATCAGCCCTCAACCCTCAGTCCTTTTCCTTCAGCTTAGTTGTATATACACAGAGTTATACCCAGTAAAGACCATCGCCGCTTGTTGAAAATGGGGTTAGTTGTTAGAAACGGGAAAATACTCGTTATTTGATGTGAATTGAACAATTAAATTTATTTTTGTGCCGGGGGAAGGAAAATAGGGTTACTTTGTTAAGTAACATTGAATTTACTGCATTTTTGCCACTTTTATACCACCTCATACTTACAATAGTCATTTCTACTAAAACTTCTCCGTTGATTAACGCTTTGCCGTTTCGGTAACAGAATTTTTTTCTAATTTCTTTTAATTTTATTTATGAAGTTGAATCAGATCTTCAGAATCTATTATACTATTTTTCAAAGTTGATGAGCTTTCACTTCATAACTAGCTAATGATTTTCTTACATCGTTATCAATACTTGCTATCGTTGCTCTGTTATATATTTCGTCAGCCATTTTATTTTTTGTCATTAAATAACAATTATAATCTATGAACCAGCTGATTATATTACAAAATATTGCATGTTAACATGCTTTATAATCGATGTGTTCAGTACGAGATGCAAGATACGAGTGAACTACTGCGGCTCTTATACGCATGCGCGCGTATTGGTTATCAGGCTGATACATTCGTACAATCTAACAACGCTGGCAAACGTTTTGATTGATCTAAACGCTTGGAACAGCAGAGTTCATCAACGGCGAAAAGCATTATTGCGGAAATTCGAAATTTGAACTTTTGGTTAAGGAGTTTAGTGTATAGTTACTGAGATTCAAGAAGTAGTTGCAGTTATTTTTTCAATATCTCTTCTTTTTATTTATTTTTTTACACATTTACACCGTCCATGTCTGCATTTTGTATAGACATTATAGTGCTCCTAATCACCATACCACCCTTAAGTTCTGGAAGCACCCCAGTGTCTATTTACTCATATATTACTTGTAACACAGCTCAAATTTTTGCAGTTATTTTTGGGTTCATTAATAATAATATTATTATTATAATAATATGTGTAATGAAAGTTATAGGAACCTAAAAAAATCAACAACGTTTATTTCAAACATTTTTTCCTACATATCCTAGTTTGGCGTCAATTAGCAATGTTCCGTATTTCTAAGTCCTACAGAGATTGATTTTCATTTAGCATCTTTCACTCATGATTAGAATTAGGTAATGTTTTTCATTTTACATTGTGTACTCTTGATTAAACTTAGGTTATACCGTTCATTGATATGAATTTTCCTTACATTGGCAAGAGAAGGTCGTGTAAGTGTTTCACATCAGGTTTTTACATTTACTTTTCAATTCAGCCAATTAAGGACCAATCATTTCAATTTGTATCTGCCTCAGGCTTTGATAATTTTCCAGTACTCTCTGTTGTGCTCTACCTCTTCTAGTCCAGGTCGTTCTGTGTTTAGCATCGGTGTTTCTTTGAAATTTACGAGTTTATGTAGTTTCCTTTTAAGCACATCACGTTCCAAGATGTTCTGATAAGTAATTCCACACTCCTCAAGATGTCTGTCCACCCCACTGAACCATGCGCCTTTTGTTTCCTTGTCTTGAAAGTACTTCAGGATTTATTGGATAACCTCACTTGGTTCCGTCGTGCTACGTGTTTGTCAAATGTATTTTTTTCACATCACATCGATGATATTTTTTCCACTTTTGTGTATAAAGTTATGTGAGAAATTGAATACTTTAAGTTAGTTTGCCTTAAGGTGCAGCGAGCTGAGAGATTGTTAGTCATAAATAAGTAAATATAAAATGCATACGCGCACGCGCACACATTCACACTTATTATACAAAACGTATAAAACTATTATAATTTTACTAAATGTTGAACTGGACAGTCGTGAAAATATCAAAAAATAAAATATTTTGGTATTTAATTTAGTAGAAAAGATTAACTCAAAACTTTTTTAATTTTACATATGCACTATTAATAGTCATTAAAAGTAGTTGCAATTATTAGAGTTTGTAATACTTGCATTTCCAGACTTGAGTGAAATAAAATAAAATGTTAATTCCAGTTAAAATTAATATTTAAATGTACACAAAGCAAACAATGAACATGAAGTTAAGTAAAAAACCAATTTGTAAAAGGATTCGTAATATATTAAAGGGTTAAATTAAGAAAATAAAGTTTACAAAAGTAAAGTTTCACTCATTAAAGCTATGTCTCTTTCTTTTTGTTGTTATTCGTTTTCGTCTATATTTATTCTTTGTGTGAGAGCGCTGTGAATTTTCCCTATTATCATTTAAATACAATTTTAGTTGAAGAATGAAAAGAAGAAAAAGAAGATAAAGAAATAGAGAAGTGGAAGAAGCATTTAATTTAAAACTAAACAAGTAAAGTAAATTTTCTTCAACACTGACAAATAACATTTACATCTCTCAGTTTTATATTAAAACATAAATAAAATGTCAGACTCGGATTTCCTCTTCTGTTTCAACATTCGCGTTTAACAGAATCGTATCAGGATGATGTCTGGGCTGAGATATTAGATTTTAAGTGAATATAGATGGAAACTTTGCAATTTTCCAAAGAAAATAACTTTTTAATAAAGTAATGTCTTGAGGAGCGGTATAAGGGGTGTAAGGAATACTCGGGTGTAGCTGTGCTGTTACTACTACTGTTGCAGCTTCCGACTCGCCTTTTCAACAGAGAAGGATTAATATTAATGGGTCTGCAACAGCAGATATTTCTGAGGGACAAGAGAAGAAGAAGAAATGAAGAAACCGGGATGGAATTAGCGGGTGGGAAAGAGGGGCTAAACAGAGGGAAAAATTGGAGGGAGGAGTGTTTGCAAGTTGTACCGGGGGCTTCGATATATTATTTATCGATGCAAATGAGTACACAGTTTTCATTTTTCTCTTCTGTTCCAACGTTATTGGATCCATTCGGCATGACGCGAGTTGACAGCTCCCAAAGGGGGGTTTAATTGTTTCGAAAATGCGATGTACATGTCAAGACGTTTTGACAACAGAATTGCTTCGCCATCAACAAACTGTTGGGCTGAACGATTCATTCATTCGTTCGGTTGTAGGCCATCCGTTATTTTCATCTCTTTTTACTCCTGTCATAAAAAACGAACATTTGTGTCATTTTAATTAAAAAAATGGAAGTCTTTTTCGTCATCGGCATCATCATGTATTCGCATGCATGACGACTTCGACATCAGTCAATCCGATACACATGACTCTGTACATTCCCTTACACCCTTCCCCGCACCGCCCTTTACAATATATTCGTCACCTCAACCTCCATGTTTAAATTTTTTACATATTTCACTCCCGTTTAAAAATAGATGTTTCATAATATAAAGCATCATTTTTCATTTAGTTTTTTATCTTATTTGATTTATTTTTTGTTCTGTTTTAATATTTAAAATACATTAACAAGACAGTAAAGTGTTCATTTATTCATTTATTTGAGTAATTGATACGGTGAAAAAGGGGTTAAAAATCAATTTTTTAAAAGTCAAATTTGTTGTTGAATGCATACAATTTTTTAAATATGTGTGTACTGAAATTGGTAAAAGTTCACGTATCATTTTTAGACGTAATTGTTGTGATATATTTGAATTTTTTTTAATATGGTCGTTGTTAGTTTAATTTTCTTTCGCTTTTCGAGTTTCTGCAGGAATTAATGGATCAAGACAAATACATAGTTTGTAATTAAACAAAACAAGGCAAGAATTATTTTAAATTGTTGTTGTAAAGGTCATCAGCCTAAAGGCTGGTTTGATCCTCTAGAGGCTTTGCTAAGTAAAACGAGGAGTGAGGTAATTTACAGTTACCTTCCGGACTGAGTGGAAAAATTTGCTCATCAAAGTGCCAGGCTCTCTGAAAAGCATCTATTTTTCACCTTGCAAATGACACCTTTACTTCATTCACCACAGGATCTGGCTGTATAATAAAATTCATTACTCTCGGAGGAGATAACTGTGATCAGTGTATTTTACACCTCAACATCTTTTATCCTTAAATGCTTGAGTCATATAATTGGGTGACCATGGGATAAGAAATATTTATAGCCTTTGTAGCCTTTAAATTTTATTTTTGTAGCCTTGGAATTAGAAGATCGATTGCAAACAATTTAACGCTCCACCAGCCTGTTATGGGCAGTATTTTAAATAATTGTATTTATTAAATGTTCAGAAACCCACCTGGTAAGGTCTAGAGGTAAGGTCGTCGCCAAAATCAGCTGTTGAACAGCTGATTTTCGGAGACGAAGTTTCCTGGTTCAAATCCTAGTAAAGGTAGTTACTTTTATACGGATTTGAATACTAGACAGTGGTTGACGGTGTACTTTGATGGTTGGGGTTCAATTAACCATACTCTCTCAGGAGTGGTCGACCTGAGTCAGTACAAGACTACACCTCATTTACACGTCATACACATCATCTTCATCTCATTGGGTCATGGGGTTGCTTATTGTTCTGAATTGAACAGATTGCAACGTACACATATTAGGAATTAAAAAAAAAAAAATGTTCAGAGGCATTCAGATTCTAAGTAAGTAAACTATCTTGAAGTAATTAACTTATTATCTGTGAACTCTCTTAAGGCGAGACTGATGGTTTTAACTGAAAATTTCGAATTTCGGTTCTTTATGTTTTTCAATAGTTCAGACCGAGATCAACCACAAAAACATTAAATTACGTGAAAAAAATTATTCGAATGAAAAAATTAAGTTTTTAGGAGGTCTACCTAGAATAATTATCGTGTCACCAAGAACGAATATTTTTTTATAATTTTATACTGATCGTTTTAGAGCAAAGGGAATTTTTGTTTTTTAAAATAGCTGCATTACTGAAGCTGTTGGTTCAGCTTTCTAACCAAATGTTGATAGGAAATTTACTTGTTAGTGTACGTTTTGTTTTTTATTTGTGCCTTTTTTGTTTTTGCCTGTTCCCGTAAATTTAGATTTTTAACATTTAGTTGCATTTTTCTCGGAAACCATTAAACATACCAGGCTGAATTTTTACCAGTTATTTATCTTGAACATTCACATATTCCGGCTTTTGTATGACTTCCTCAAAAGCTATAAAAATTATTAATATGTGAAATATCGTAAAAAAATTTGTAAAAATTTTGTTATTCCTTGTTCTGTTTTTAACTTTATGGTTTAACGGATTAAGTTACGGAAATGTCAGTAGCTCGAGCAACCCGACAAATACAAGTAAGTAAAGGTTCATTTCCCTATCGTTTACCAATCTTGTGAAAAAATGTACCTAAAAATAGCTAATTTAACATTGGCGGGATACAAAGTACAGTCTTCCCTTAGCAATATTGCAATATGGTTCTGGAGTTAGAAATTCAAATTGAGGATAATTTACTTTGGTCAAAAATCCAAATTTTTTTGAAAACAGTTCCAAGCATTTTGATAAAATTTACTTTTTTGCATTAGAACAGGTGGGTTCTGTAGTGATGATACTTCTGGACAATATTTTAACGAATTATTGTAAATATTAACAACTGGGACGAATCTTTTTTGTTAATTATAATTTTTAATTCTTAACTTATTCTAAATTATTTTTTGGAATGACGGGAAAGACTGGAATAAGTTGGTAGGGTTTCTAAGAGAAGGGTTAAAATACAGAAAATAATTAAATAGAAGAGTTTAATTATTAAAGGGGCTCATATTAAGTTATTTTTTTACTAATATGAAATGATTATATTGATTTATTTATTTTACGTATACATTGTGGATAATTTTATAGTGGACATGGTAATCGACTAGTTCAGTCACTAATCACACCATATCTATCACACAACCCCGAACGAAAACTGAAAAAAAAATTGGATTAGAAATCTTATAAATTAATTTGGAATGAATACATACATATAATTTCCCACAAAATTAATGAGGTAATGTCTGGAGGAGGTTATACTGGGAGACCTTCCTCCCTCAAGGTTGTCGTGCCAACAATTTATTATATTCTTCAAAATTTTCTGGCGGTGATATACTTTTAAAAATTACAAATAAACAATAATAGAAATAACGTCAGTAATAGAAAAATAATTATTTTTATTTTTATAAAAAAAAACAATAAACCAGTTAATTCTATTCACACATTTTAGGTTACCTAAAAACCCGCGCGCACCGTAAGCGCAATTGTTAGTTAGTAATAAATCAACGCTTTTCCTTGGATGTCTTCTGAGCAGAACATTAGATCTTTGATATTTATTAAAATCCAACCTACAAGAAAAACCAATGAATCCTTCAGCTTAAATTTAATTTCGTGTTAAAATTTATGAGGTAATGTCTGGAGGAGGTTCTACTGTAAGCCCTTCCTCAAGTCTGTCATGCCAACAGTTTATTGTTTTTTTTTCAAATTTTCTGGTCGTGATATAATGTTCATAGTTGCAAACAAAAAGGAATGTATATAAAAATTTGTTTACATTGTTTTTATTTGATAGTTTACGGTCAAATAAAAAGTTAGAAAGTATTTTATTAACGGATAAAGCTATTTCCTTCAATGGTTTTATTGTTAATGTCATTGTAGCGTGTAAAATTGGTGAATTACGATTGTATTGTGGCTTTTAAAAATAAACCCGAGAAAAAACCAAGTTTAAAACACATTGTCCTGTGTCCGTACATCCCTCAATAAAAATAATATATACGTATATAAATAAAAGCAATTGGAAAAAATAAACACATTTCCTGATGTAAAAAGGGATATGATAAAGATAGAAATATATAGAAATGTAAGTAAGAAAGAGATAAATGAGGATAACGCTAGTGAAAAAAAACTGTATATTCTTTCCTATTATGTTCAATATACTACTTTACTCCTTCTGTTTAAAATTACCAAACCACTTCACGGCAAACGGACAAGGCGTAAATTTCCGGAAAACATTTATGTTGCTTTTTATTTCCAAAAAAAGAATAACTATCGATTTTAACAAAGAAAATAAAATAAAAATAATGTGTACGACATTTTAACCCCCTTGAATTATGGTAGTTTTCTTTTGTAATTTGATTAAGTAATTCTTTTTATAAAATGTAATTGTTTTGTATCAATGGACGTGAGTTTTTTAAAAAAAACACTCACTGGCGTAGAGTAGTTCAACATTTTAGTGATGCAGAGGAATTATTTTAACTACAGAACGGAAATTATAATTTATAAAAAATTAATTTAATTATTCAATCAATAAAACGTTAAAAATAATGTCACAGCAGTAAGATAAATTATAAAATATTTAGAGATCGAAACTCTGAACTACAAAAAGACTTTATTCAACTTTGTAGCAAAATGTTTTGAACAAACACTAAAAAAAATTCTTACTGCACACTAATTTTGTTATTTGACAAGCTAGCCTTCTAAAATCTCCCAGAACGTTTCAAATAGTTAAAACAATACAACATAAAAATTAAAATTAAATGATTTTCGGCCGCCTTTGTTGCTTATTGGCGTGCTACGCTGCTAAGTGGAGATCGCGGTACGAACATTTTCATCAAAATTGGTCAACCGGAAGTAGAAGTTTATTCGTATGATTTTTCACCTTCGCGATTTTCTTAAAAACGCGTCCTATAATTGTTTTAAAAAATCATCTTATTTACTACTACATTTTTTATTTTCTACAAGATAGGGTAAGTGCCATGTCAGCTGAAATTCTTGGGAAGTCTGTACTCTCGAGGAAAAAATTGTTTTTTAAGATTGCGGCCTTAAAATGCATTTTACAGTAAAAGTGCCGTAAATATAGTCAAACTTGCATAAAATTAAAAACTGAAAACTTTTATTTCAAATGTTTTTGAACAACGCTTACTTAAGCGTCAAATCATTAGTGATATTCATTGATTAGTGATCATTAATTATTAAATCATCAGTCAAATCATTAGTGATTTTTTTGTATTTTGCTCATAAAAATTGGTAAAAAATTAGTTTTTTTAAGATTGATCCTTTAGTATCTTTTTCCGATAAAAGTGTGTATACTTAGTTATAGAAAATTAAAAAACCTATACAACTTTTATTTCAAGCATTTTGTTTTCTACAGACTTAGTGTAGCGTCGATTACTGATGTTCTGTATTTTTACGTGGGACTAGGTTGATTGTTATTTTGCGTCATTCACCTTTTCACAAGATTAAAATAAGGTTATGGCTGCCTCCGTAGCGTAGTGGTTAATGGATTGGTCTGCCACGCGGAGGTCCAGGGTTCGATTCCCGGGCAATCTAAAAATTTTCACGGGTCAAATTCCACAGTTAATGCAATGTTCCATTAGCCACAGTAGTCACTAATGACCAACCACTTAATGCGACTTTAAATTAATAAAAAAATAAGAAAAAGGTTATGTTTTTTTTACATTGTGTACTCATAGTTAAACATAGGTTATATTAGTCATTATTTACATTGGCAAGGGAAAGTCGTGTTAGTGTTCCAGACCAGATTTTTTAAAATATGCTTTCCGTATCATTAAATTCTTATAGGATCTAATTATTATAATATTAATCAATATTATTTTAGTAAAGTAATATGTAATTTTTGACGCATTAGATGGAACTGATGTATAACAACGTAGTTACAATGGAGCAGTTTGTAAAACGCTGGTAAAGTATATCAATAAACATAACCCTCGAACAAATGATTGTTTTTGAACATTGTTCTATATCGAGATAATACAGCCAAAGATTGTATTTTTACGGCTGTTAACTTACATTAGGAGAATGTAAAAGAATGTTGGAAACAGGAAATCCCTTCCAGAGAAGCTTCGTCATCAGAAGAGATGTTACTCGGGTGCTTTCCTCCACTTTTTTCGGTCGTTTTTTGATTGGAATCTGTAGCTATAATCCAACTATAAAACTTTTCCGCAGAGATATTTATTGAGTCAATTCTTCTCTATATAAAACTAAACGCAAACGTTATACTGAATCTTACCCCGAAATGAACAACCTCTTTGTTTCTCTTCCAATAAAATAATACCATTTTTTAGATGTGATCTCATTTTTTTGTCGTTCGCATTACTTTTACCTATAAGTCATGTCAATTTTTATACGGCATCCATCTAAAAATATTTTTCAATCTTTAAAATCATACATGAATGATGTTATAACTTTTACTCCAGTAAATCTCACCTTTTAGATTTATTTACACGTTCCTGTAAATTTCATATTAGTTTTGATTTATTTGATATTACTAAATTCTTTTTGTTCTTGGTTTTATAATAAAACTGAATGTTATGATAACGAAATTTCCATATTGGCTACATTTTAAAGTAGTTAAAGTATGGAAGGAATTCCAGTTGAAAAATTTATTTACTTTTGTTTCAAGTTCTTATTTTTTTTTACTTTTAATAATTATTACTATTAATAATATTAACATACGAGGTGTTACTATTAAATAACGAGACTGACGTTGTAAAAAATTTAATTTTAATCTTATACATAATAACTTATTGTCACCTTCAATGTACACTCCTTTTCTATCCCTGCAACGGCCTATGCGCATTTTCGATTGTTGGAAACAGTGCTTTTGTCAGCTCCTTCAGGACACGTGCCGCTTTCTCTTTTACAGCTTCCACAGACCCAAATCTTGTCTCTTTTAATGCAGATTTCACCTTAGGGAGTAGGTAGAAAATAATAAGATGTGATGAAACGTGGTTTTTTACTTAATATCTGGAAGCGAAGAGCCAATCCATGCGCTGGAAGAGCCAAACTTCACCGAGAGCCAAGAAAGCTCGAATGAGCAAGTCAAAATTTAAAGCAATTATGATTGTTTTTTTTTATATCCATGGGATTGTGTACCTTCATTGGGTTTCTGAAGGTCAAACAATTAATCAATACTACTACCTTGTGGTACTTTCTAAACTACGTCAAAGAGTAAGGAAAAAACGCCCCGAAATGTGGAAGGACAAATCATGGGTTCTCCACCAAGACAATGCGCCAACTCATTCCGCGTTATCTGTCAAGAGGTTCCTAGCAAAGTACAGCATCTCAGTGTTAGAACATCCACCTTATTCCCCAGATCTTGCACTATGTGACTTCGACCTGTTCCCTAAGGTGAAATGTGCATTAAAAGGTACAAGATTTGAGTCTGTGGAAGCTGTAAAAGAGAAAGCGGCACGTGTCCTGAAGGAGCTGACAGAAGGTGACTTCCAGCACTGTTTCCAACAATGGAAAATTCGCATGGAGCGTTGTAGGGATAGAGAAGGAAAGTATATTGAAGGTGACAACAAGTGATTATGTATAAAATAAAAATAAAATTTTTTACCACGTCAGTCTCGTTATTTAATAGCCACACCTCGTACTCAGAAACGACGTTTCTGCCACCTGAATTGTCAGTGATAGGCCTACTCAATTTCTTGTTTCTTAGTGCCCAGATTTAATTTCCAGCTATAAAAATATGTAGGTCTTCGTAGTACAAGTGTTGTTGTTTAGGCCATCAACAGACAGGCTGGTTGGAACCTCTAGAGGTCTCAAGGACTAAATAAAACGATGAGTGAGGTAATTTACAATTACCTTCCGGACTGAGTGGAAAAGTTTCCTCATCACCGTGCCAGGCTTTTTGAAAAGCAACTACTTTCCTCCCTGCAAATGACACCTTCACTTCATTCACCACGGGGTCTGTATAATGAATTCATTACTCTTAGAAGAGATAACTGTGACTAGTGTCTTTTATAACTTTACCTTTTAAATGCTTCGGTGACATAATTGGCTGATCATGTGATAAGAAACAGAACTATTTTTTGTAGCCCTGGAACTAGCAGATCGAATGAAAATAATTTAACATTCCACCTGTCTGTTACGGGCAAATGGTACAAGTATGATTTTAATTTTCTTCCTAAAAATTCCTGAGGTTTCTTGTCGGATCATACATATTCTATAACTTTCAATCGTCGTCTTAGAGAAAAATAAATAAAATATAAAATTAAAAAGTAAAAACGTTCTATTTATTTGCCGGGCGCATTAGGGTAGTTGGTAACGTCCTCGCCTCTCATCATGCGGTCTTGGGTTCGAATCCCATTCAGGCACAGCATATTTTCATACGTTACAAAAAAAAATCATCCTTCACCGTCTAAATTAGCAGTAATTGCAGAACAGTCGGACGTTAAACAAAAAAAAGTTCTATTTATTTAATCATGAAGTAGCATGAGTACAAAACATTCCATTCGTTAAAGAAAAAAATAAGAAGGCTCAGCGAAAAATATCTCGTTAAATTGTGAACATGGTATATTACCAACGCCGATATACATCGTGATATGGATGTGTAGACGTTACGAGAAGAAATACAAACTTTCAGTTGTAAATACATCAAAAGTCTAAACAACCACGTAAATCACTTAGCACTGGATCTCTTAGACAACAGCAATGATGTTCATAGACTTAAACGTGCTAGAGTTCTGGATCTCCCAGGGCGATTCTGATAGTATGATTTTATATTGTAAATAATATAATATTAATATTCTGTAGATAACTGGCGTGTTTGAGTGTGAATGTACAAATAACTGAATAAAATTTTTTTATTATCTCCAGTAAAGTTCGGTGCACATATATTTTGGAATCATCTGCTCATTATTTATTACTTCTAATTCTGTTTTTTCGTTTTAAAGGAGGTTTTGGTTATTTTAATTAATTTTTATTAGTATTTGTTTTTTTTAAACTTTCTAATTTTGATTGTAAATAATAATTAGGAGCAGTATAATATGTTTTAATGTTATAATTTGTTAATTACACCAGTGGGTTGTAACTTGTTCATGTGTTAATCTAATTGATAAGTTGCATTTATTGTTATACAACATATTATCCATTAAAAAAAAGTTATATGAAAAAAAATTGTGAACACATATAAATCATTAGGCTTTGAATTTACTAGATAATTAATCAAACCACCTGACGTTTGAAACGGCATCATGTCTTGGGTCTCCGTGATAGATAATAAAGATAAAAAATTAAAAAAAAGAAGAAAATTAACAAACTGAAATAATTAAACAAAAAATTACAATATAATTAACGTAATAACTAACAGCCTAAATGTTTTATTAATACAAATGACTTTTAACAATAATTTAGAATAAGAAAAGTTAAATTGCATAAAATATATTTTTATTGCTTTTTCATAAAAGGGCTTTAATGGAAGCCCTTTCCTTCATGTTATTTTGTATTATATCATTCACTTATAGTCGCTTCTTACTGATTGTGCATAGTAATTATTCAATAAAAAAAATTCGAACAACCACATGACTAAGTTTATAATTTTTTTTAAGTTTGATCCAGGCCTTTCAATCAAAATTCTTAAGACTTGCTTCTGGCGCTTCTTTTTATGTAAACAATAAATCCCTCCACGACGATTTCAAAATTCCTACAGTAAAGAAGCTAACCGCGTCCTTGTAAAGTAAATTTCACGAAAAACTAGATGACCATACAAACCAACTAGCTCGTGATCTAGCTACAAGGATTTTCCCAACTGTGCGTCATTTAAAGCGAAAATGGAGTAGAGACCTCTTGGTCTGAATAACGGACAATACTCGAAGTTTTGAACGGAGAATGTATCACTGGGGTACCTCTTCTCCTTAATGTGAAATTCCCCACCGTCATTTAAATATCAAATACGGAAGTTGTGCAGCTTAATGTACAGTACCGTAATATAAATTAAAGACAAAAAAAAGTTTGATCTCAAAAACATACATATGCCTAATTCTAATACTGTTTCCTGTATTAACATTTTTAAATAGTTTATTTTTGTTTGTTAGAAAATTGCACGTTAAACTACATAAATGATAAATATATTTAAAAAATTTCCAGGTATTAAGCAAAAAACTATGTAAAGGGAAGGAAAAAGTAATTACTTTTTATTTATACTAGTTCTATAGTGTATTGTTTAAAAACATAAGTAAGAAATCATTCACGGAATACTGATTAAATAAGTAATGTTAAAAGTTAAAAGGATGTGATCTTATTTAAAGCTTAACGTCTTAAATTCATGAATAAATAAATAAAACTCGTGGTTATTATTTTCGTTATTAAAATAAAATAAATCGTGAAGAAATGCACGTAGCTTTAGTTTTGTATTATTATGAACGAATATAATAAGGTAAAACTATGCCTCCTCCTAATTTAATAATAATACATAATTTATGTATCTTATATGATATGAAATAAGCCACACGAAATTTCTTACCAAAATTTATAGTCTTGAATCGAACTTAGTAAATAAACACGACAACAAGTTTCCTGCGATGTTATCAATTGTTTTATACGTAGAACCTTATGTATGCTATTGTTAATAAAATAACGTGTTGGGTGAATTTGCGTGCGTAAGTGCGTGTTTCAACACATTTATTAAAACAATTTTATAATAGTATTAATAGTAATGTGTATTCAAAATTATTTTCATTATATTACATGAATATAAAGGTATTTTTACAAAAATACGAGTATAATGCGATTTTAGAATTCTTTACTTTTATTGTGTTTATTCAGTTTTGATTATGTTTCTTACAGGGAATACTGTTTAATTCTTACTTCTGAATGTTGTTGTTTAGGTCATCAGCCTGTAGGCTGGTTTGAACCTGTAGAGGTTTTACTAAGTAAATCGAGGAGTGAGGTGGTTTACCATTGCCTTCCTCACTGAGTGAAAAATTACCCTTATCAGCATGCCAGGCCCTCTGAAAAGCATATACTCGTATTTTTCACTCTGCAAAAGACACTTTCACTTCATTCACCACAGGGTCTGGCTGCATAATGAAATCCATTACTTTCAGAGGAGATAACTCTGATTAGTGTCTTTTACACCTCTACCTCTTCTGTTCTTAAATGATTCAGTCATTTAATTGGCTGACCATCTGATAAGAAACAGAACTATTTATTTTAGCCCTGCAACTAACAGATTGAGTGTAAATAATTTGACACTCCACCTGTCTGTTATGGGCAAACTTCTGAATAGTATTTTGGTAATATACTGGGTGGTTATAAAATTTTGTTATTTACTGGTAACGCGCTCTAAGTTGACGATTGCGCCTATTATGCAAAGGACATTATACTATCTATCCTACTTACATCGGCCAACCCGAAAGCATAAGACATGTATCAACCACCACAAATACTTCAGTAATAAAATTCAGTTCATGACCCGTCACACTAAATAAGTAAGGAGTAATGTAATTATTTAAAGAAAGTAAATTGTTTAAAATTCAATTGCAATTTACCATAACTTTACTGAAAATAATGATATATGAAAACCCTAAAACTACAATAACATTTTGAAATTACCGTAAAACTAGTATTACTCACGACAATAAGCTCGCATCGACGGACTCACGGGTTAACTAGTCTATCACTACAAAAATGTCAGAGTGCAGTAATTCAGTTTACTGCTGATGACCAAAAGGGATACTAAATGTAGATTAGGTCTAGTATTATGGCTTATTTAGAATGAATGTTTATTATTTAGGATAATTATTAAGAATCAATAAATAATACAATGGGATGTTTATTATAAAAAGACATAGTTGTAAACATAATAAATCAATTTTTTTTATTCCTAATTTGTGTACGTTGCAATCCGTTCAATTTAGAACAATAAGCAACCCCATGACCCAATGAGATGAGGATGATGTGTATGACGTGTGAATGAGATGTAGTCTTGTACAGACTCAGGCCGACCATTCCTGAGAGAGTATGGTTAATGAAACCCTAACCATCAAAGTACACCGGTAACCACTGTCTAATATACAAATCCGTGTAAAAGTAACTACCTTTACTAGGATTGGAACCAGGAACCTTTGACTCCGAAAATCAACTGTTAAACAGCTGATTTTGGCGACGAATTGACCTCTAGAACAACCCGGTGGGTTAATAAATCAATGTAAGAATAAAACTACAAAATGATGTCATGGTTAGAGCTGTCGCTATGATGTATTTAGAAAAGCACATAAACTGATCCTATTTTTACTGGTAGAACGTTTTGAGTACTTCAAGAAATTTTGGCTAGTGAAAATGTTTTGGTGAAACTCGCCAATGAAGAGGAAAATATTTGCGAATGTTTAGAAGAAGTTGCTGTAATAATTTAAAATTGAAATTAACGTGATGATAAAGTAACATACGAATCTAACTTTTTTATAGTATTTTTTCCCCCAATTTTGATAGTTTTGTCCTATTCAAAAAAACATTTAGCATTAACATATTGTGACAATATCGAAAAGGAATGTGTGTTCGTGAGGTTTCTAAGGGGGGGGGGACCGAGAAATTCATAAAATATTAAATAGTAAAAAATAGAGTGAAAAGTAACAATAGAGTTAGTTATAAAATAATATTTAAAAATGGTCGTGTGTAGTAAGGTAGGGTCTTTGTTGTACAACTATTTGTGAAAGAGTCGGTTGGTTACCTGTTTAGGTAATTGGCCTTTTTGTGTAACACCTTTTATTCCATTGTGACTTGTTTACACTAGTTAAGATTTTTCCAGAACAATAAAAAGTATTTTTGTATTTAATTATTGCATCGAATCTCTCTGTCTTTCCAGAAATCTCTCTGATTACCTATATAAAGAGAGCCCCAAGTGCGGTCGGAGAGTTAGTATTCGTTTGATCTTTGACGAGTGTTTATTGCGTGTGCTATCGGTACGTTAGAAAAGGTCGACGTTTCCGGGCATTGGTCAACTATTGTTATTCTGTCTTATTGTGTATAATTTTTGTGTATGTGCATTGTGTATAATTTTTGTGTATGTGCATTCTGTATAATTGTTTGTAAGTAGTACTAAGTAAATTATTTAAGTTATTTATTGTATTACTTCATTATAATTGGTTTATTATTTTTTTGTAAATCTTTTAGTTGTAATAAATACTTGTAATTTTAAACTTTAGTGTATTAATTATTTAATTTACCTAGATCCCGAAACGGACCTTAGCGATAAGTATCATAATATATAATGTTTGATTATACCATAGCTAAAATGATTGATTCAAATAATGGTTTGTACAAGACTCGTTTTGTCCAATATAAAATTCCTTATTTTAAGTTTATTATGATTAAATAAGCTTAAAACCTATTCACAAGACTTTTAATGTCATACAACTCTCACACGAAGTAAATATTTAAGTAGTTACACAAATATTACGTTGATATTATTTTTCACATTTTGCCAAAATTAGCAAAAGTGTGACAAAACATGTTTTGAAAAATTGCTCCTCAAATTCTCGTATATTTAATGTTACTTTGGAAAAGTAGAGTTAAACTTTATAAGAGTAGTATTGAGTGAATAAAGTTTAAAAATGAGTTTTATAAACATAGTATAGGGTAGGTTAATTCGATAATTTCACGGGCATTCAATCCATATAAAAAATGATTTTTCATTTTTATCTCATTTTTCTACACCCCTCTGATGAAGAACTTAACGTTATGAGTGCTTTAAAAAAGAAATTTAAAAAGACTTGGACTAAAATGAGCCCGCGACATGGAAAATGAAGTATGAAAGAAGTTTTACACTGACTCGGGTGGGTAGCAAAGAATTGCTTCAGTGAACATGAAAAGATTTTTATGGGGCGCTGAAATGGTCATAAATTATAGCAACTCAATAATGGAGAGGGATGAATTGTAGAACGAGGCGGGGGAAAAGAGGAAAATATCTTTAACGAGGAATTATAAAACACTTTTTTTACTTCGCCTTATATCAAAGCTCAGGGAGCTCTTGTAAATTCAATCTGTCGGCTGTATTGTAAAGCAGCTCTTAACTTGAGACTTTTTTTCTTTGGCTCCATTTAAACGCAAAACTTTTTACTGAAATTATAATGAAAAAAAGTTTAAAATAAATCTAAAATGAAAGAAGAAGGTCTCGACATTTTGTTTACATGATTACTTTGCAATTATTTTTTATGTTCTACGTTTTTAAACATGAAAATTAATCATATTTTACAATACTTTAATTAAAATTAATATGGTGTTATAAAAATATATTTTGACAAATTAAATTTATTTTAGCTCGAGGATACATTCGTTTTTCTTGTAGGTTGGATTGAATAAATATCAAAGATCGTATTGTTCTACGTTTGCATTATATTTGTAAACGAATTCCGAGGAAAAGCGTTCATTTATTACTAAATTTATTACTAAATTAACCCACCGGGTTGGTCTAGAGGTAAAGTCGTCGCCAAAATCAGCTGTTTAACAGCTGATTTTCGGATACGAAGGTTCCTGGTTCCAATCCTAGTAAAGGTAGTTACTTTTATGCAGATTTGAATACTGGACAGTGGTTGCCGGTGTACTTTGATGGTTGGGGTTCAATTAACCATACTCTCTCAGGAGTGGTCGACCTAGGTCAGTACAAGATTACACCTCATTTACAAGTCATACACATCATCCTCATCTCATTGGGTCATGGGGTTGCTTATTGTTCTGAATTGAATAGATTGCAACGTACACATAATTGGAATAAAAAAAATTAAAAAAAATATTACTAAGAGTTACACCTACGCAGCGGACGGGTTTTTAGCTAGTCTAAGATGTGTGCTTAGCATTAACTGATTAATTGATGTTTTTCTAAAAAAAAACTACAAATTATTAACTTTCTATTATAGATAGTGAATCACGAGAATACCTTTTGCGTATGGATGGGCTGAGAGGAAGGGAAGAGAAATCTGACAATGCTGCCAACCTCAACAGTTAGACACTATATTTTACTACCGTGCAATTGCCCCATGTTGCCTTAATCACATGATGTCTTTTAATTAATATACTTCGTTGTGACTGACACTTTTTCTACTTAAACCCCATTTCCTTTAAAATTTTTCTTTTCGTAAAAAGTTTCCAACTAAAATTTAGTCTTTCTTTCAAAACCGGTGATAACTTTCACATGTCGGCATCACTTTCTTATTGATATAACCATTTCCTTTTTTTATCACGTGTCAAAAAAAGTGTTTATGAAGAATTATTTTCTTCACTGTACTTACCTTTCTTCTATGTATTTCGAATTATGGAAAGAGAGAAACATCACAGTAGTTAGCTGCTCGCTCACGGGTTTTGTTAAGAGGCACGGAAAAGTATTTTGGTTTAGTTTTAACTTCACACCATTTTATTGCATTGAATATTAGATTTCGTTCAGTACTGTGAACAATTATTAGAGCGCATTTTCGAGTCGCCGACATTTCCGTTTACAGTAAACGGTTATACGAGGTGTGGCTATTAAATAACGAGACTGACGTTGTAAAAAATTTTATTTTTATTTTATACATAATCACTTATTGTCACCTTCAATATACACTCTTTCTCTATCCCTACAACGCTCCATGCGAATTTTCCATTGTTAGAAACAGTGCTGGAAGTCATCTTCTGTCAGCTCCTTCAGGACACGTGCCGCTTTCTCTTTTACAGGTTCCACAGACTCAAATCTTGTACCTTTTAATACAGATTTCACCTTAGGGAAAAGGTAGAAGTCATATGGTGCAAGATCTAGGGAATAAGGTGAATGTTCTAACACTGATATACTATACTTTGCTAGGAACCTCTTGACAGATAACGCGGAATCAGCTGGCGCATTGTCTTGGTGGAGAACCCATGATTTGTCCTTCCATATTTCGGGGAGTTTTTTCCTTACTCTTTGACGTAGTTTAGAACGTACCTCAAGGTAGTAATATTGATTAATTGTTTGACCTTCAGGAACCCAGTGAAGGTATACAATCCCATGGATATAAAAAAAACAATCATAATTGCTTTAAATTTTGACTTGCTCATTCGAGCTTTTTTAGCTCTCGGTGAAGTTCGGCTCTTCCATTGCATGGATTGGTGCTTCGTTTGCGGATCATAAGTAAAAAACCACGTTTTATCACATGTTATTATCTTCTACCTGTTCCCCAAAGTGAAATCTGCATTAAAAGGGACAAGATTTGAGTTTGTGGAAGCTGTAAAAGAGAAAGTGGCACGTGTCCTGAAGGAGCTGACAGAAGATGACTTCCAGCACTGTTTCCAACAATGGAAAATTTGCATGGAGCGTTGTAGGGATAGAGAAGGAGTGTATATAGAAGTTGACAATAAGTGATTATGTATAAAATTAAAATAAATTTTTTTACAACGTCAGTCTCGTTATTTAATTGCCACACCTCGTATATAACGTATACATACATAGCAAGTTGACCTGTTCGAGTATACTATAACAAGACAGGTTTTACAAATCAAAAACACCATAAAATTTAGGGAAATTAAAAAAGTACTCTGCAGAAAATACGTAAGATGCCAAAAATATTAATTTAATGACTAGTAGTTTACTTATTTTAATGATTTCTTAAAATTCTTATTTTGTGTTTTCTTTCTGATTAATTTTATTATAGTTTCTTCATATTTCTCGAGTATCTGTAGCTTTCCATAGACTACTTATAAGGAATTCACTATTTAAAAAGTTAGGAATTAAATACAGGAAATTTGGTATCTTCTTATCCGCTTGCGTTATAAATTTGGTTTACAGATCGTATCCAATTTTCCTGTAAAATAAAAATAAAAAATATATTATATTTTCCGAAGGATACATTTTTACACATTTATTTTTAAAACAAGCCATACGTGAAATACTGTAAATTATCGAACCCTTTTGGTCTTGTTGTTGTTTAGGTCATCAGCCGAAAGGCTGGTTTCAACCTGTAGAGGTTTTACTAAGTAAAACGAGGAGTGAGGTGGTTTACCCTGCCTTCCTCACTGAGTGGAAAAGTAAGCTTATCAGCATGCCAGGCCCTCTGAAAAGCACATATTTTCCACTCTGCAAATGACACCTTTACTTCATTCACCACAGGGTCTGGCTGTATAATGAAATTCATTACTTTCAGAGGAGATAACTCTGATTAGCGTCTTTTACACCTCTACCTCTTCTGTTCTTAAATGATTCAGTCATTTAATTGGCTGACCATGTGATAAGAAACAGAATTATTTACTTTAGCCCTGCAACGGACAGATTGAGTGTAAATAAATTGACACTCCACCTGTCTGTTATGGGCATGATTTAAACTTATAAAACTACAAACAAATACACAAAAACAATTAGATTATTAAAAATACTGCATGTTTTCTCAGTTGTATTTTTTATCAGATTTTTTATATAATTTTTTTTGTTAGCGTTGTTATGTGAAATTGAAATAATATTTGCCCGTAAAGCATACTACATGAATAATGGCGGAGGGACTTTGAGACCTGTGTCCAAAAATGAAAGAGTAATAAGAATTTAAATAGTTCATTACCCATTGTATCTTATGTAAGTAATAATGATAGACTTAAAACTGAAACAGTCTTGAAGAGAACCAAAATGAAACTTGAGAAGTTCATTTTAGGTTTGCATTAATATTAAATACTTTTTCTTTGAAGGAGTATAGTTTAATGAATGAAGGAAGGTTTTAAAGAGATTGTGATATTTGTTTTAGATAAGTCTTGGTACTGAAACAGCGGGTGGGGGAGAAAGGGAATTAAAGAGTGTAAGAAGAGTTCTGGATGCTAAAGAGTAGGGGTTTATACTTGTACCCCTCTTTTAAAAAGGATAGAATGAACGTCGATGGGTTGGGGTTACAATTTCTTTATGAGATCTGAACTTTTATTTTCTATTTAATCCGTGCAAGGAGGAACTTGTGAGCGAAGTCGGTCGGGTCTAATAAGATTGCTGAAAAGAGTTCGTGGAGTGAGATATTTTTGAGTGGTGGTAAGATACAGTTTGGGGTCGGAGGGGGTATAAAAGAAGGCCGGATTAAGTATTGAATCCCTTTTTTTGTATATCATTTTAAACTAGCTCATTTTCTAGTCGGCTACTTTCCATGAAATGGCGGCAACGATGAGGAAAGGAAAGAAAAAGAATTTCAAAGAGAGAGAAACGCTAAAGACGGAAAAGTTCTTTTCATCGCATGAAAAGTCTTTTTTATATATATGTATGCTTATGTATAAAAAAAGAAAGTCTTTCAAACCATCCGTCCAACCCTTCAACGTTGTCGTCGTTGTTGTTGTTACTATGCTGTCATCAGTTTTAGCTGTCGCCACCAGGAGCGCTGTCGAGCACGCGACAAGTCAAACTTTAAATTGAGTCATCCATCTAACTTGTGTTACATTATCTAATAATAATAATACTAGTAATACTAGCAGTAATAACAGCAATTATTATTATGAAACAAAGGAGTGACAGCGGGACCCAACTTGTATATAATATGTTACTGACTTGGATTAATGTTAATTCTACGCTACCGAAACCTGGTGTCTACATTATTATTCTGTCACCCCCACCTAATCCTCCCTCCCTTCCACCCTTCCAATCATCCTTTTATTTTTTAACTTTACAATCCTTTTTCTTCAGTGATTAGATGTCATTTCATTCGTCATCCGTAAAACATTTAAGTCATCAGAAAAAGTGAAATTCCGCAAAAACTGAATATAAACGAACAAGTTCTAAAAGTTCGTTTACAATTAACCGTACTGTTGCAGTTTTTTGTTTCAATTTCGTTTTTCCTAAAAAGAAGTTTAAAAAACTGTTTATCTAGTTTGTACCACAATTTTCCTCTCCTGCTTTTATTACATAATGGCGTAGAAACTGGACAGAAAGTTTTCACCGAAACTTTTTAACAAATATAAGAAGCTTTTTACTTGTACAAAGTGAATGTAAATTTAGGAATCTGACTCCAGTCCGATTATTATTATTATTTACGATAGTGAATATAATTTTCAAATATATTTTTTTTTAGGTTTTGTGATTTATTGTCAGTTTAACTTGAAATTTCTATTAATAAACAGAAGTTTTTAATAGAAAATTACCGCCGGAAATGGACTGATCACCTTGAAAAAAGTCTCCATAAGGATTTTAGACTGACTAAAAGTTACAAACAAATTCGTTTTTAGAGGAAAATATCCAGTCAGTACAAAGATAATAGCTGATGGAGTAATTCTGGAGCATTTTGCCTGTTTGGAATGTGATATGGCACATAAGGAGAGCAATAATGTACCACAAAAAGTAAAAATATTTAACAGAATTTGTAGCACAATACGTCAGCATTTAAAATGAAAGGTCCAAACTGACACATTAATTTACACATATGAGAATGAGGTCTGGGTATTGAAGAGGAACGGTTCAGAAATGAGAATATACGGCGAGAATTACATGTTGGTTCTCTTAAGGAGACAGTTATGAAGTACCGCCGGAAATGGACTGATCAACCTTGAAAAAAAGTCTCCATATAGGATCTTAGACCGACCGAAACTTACAAACAAATTGGAAGCCGTGATTCGGGGCGACAAGTCCCTAAGCGGATGCCGGATCAAGTCCTGGGAACTGATAATAAAGCTAAAAATTTTAACAAATTAAATTCAAGTATATAACTAGTAAATGTTCGGGCAAACCACTTAGCTTAGAATTTTTCTTTCGCTCCCTCTAAATCCTTAATGCTTTACTTACGACGGTAAAAAATTATACAAGTAAATGCGACTAATAAAATGGCATTAACTTACATATTTTTTTAAATATTTTTTATATATCAAACATTAAATTCTTCTACCATACTTATAAATTATATTTGTATAATAAGTCTGCAAAGTTTCAGCCAGTTATGTAAAATAGTTTAAAAAAATTGATCATTAGAAGGTTCCATTTTAAGGTATTTAAAGATACCCTTAATATACCTGTATATTTATATATTTTTAATCCCTAATGCGTGTACATTGCAATCTGTTCAATTCAGAACAATAAGCAACCCCATGACCCAATGAGATGAGGATGATATGTATGACGTGTAAATGAGGTGTAGTTTTGTACAGACTCAGGCCAACCATTCCTGAGAATTTATTAACCTCAACCTGGTTAATTGAACCCAACCATCAACGTACACCGGTAACCACTATCTAGCATACACTGTCTAGCGTTCTAATCTGTCTAGTTTGTGAAATCCGTATAAAAGTAACTACCTTTACTAGGATTTGAACCAGGAACCTTCGTCTCCGAAAATCAGCTGTTAAACAGCTGATTTTGGCAACAACTTTTCCTCTAGACCAACCCGGTGGGTTCCTTAATATTAAGGCATAATTTTTAAAGAAAGTTATATACAGGGTGTTTACAATCTGAATGAAGATTGCAGAATATCGAAATCGATGAAGGGATGACGTAGAGAGAATGCCTGAGGGAAGGATTCCCCTCAATGTTTTGCCATACTGAACGGAGGGGATGAGAGATGTTGGAAGGCCACGCAAAAGATGGTAATAATTCAATAGTTTGTCACTGTTGTGAGTCAAAACAGGCGGAAGCCTAATCCTTGATTGTGAGAAGAAGAAGAAGAAGAAGAATTTTTAACGATCCAGAACTACTCACGTTAAAATATACTTATTAGAAATAATTTGACAATGATTTCATTTGTACTGACAGTTAAATTCGTTTAGTTATTTACTTAAATGGATACATAAATAAATGATGTTCTAAGAAATAAGTTTGATGAGATCTATTTAACATTTAAATTACAACTCGCTCAACTATAATTTAAATAACTAGGTCTATAACTCAGAATTTAAATTCAAAGGAATTATCGCTGTACCACGTATTACCAGAGTAGTTTAAATGGAAAAGCCTGTTTAATGATGTGCTGCGCTTTCTTGACATTCAAAAGAGCAAGAATTGGATCGAGCCAACTTAAAAAGATAAGAATCATTTCACTCATTCTCTCCCATTTTAGATTTAGATGAGCTTATTTCAACTTGTGAAATGATCTCCGAATCACTGAATCACTGTCTTTCCATCTGTCGATGTATATCTGGATGTATTCATCTCGTTTTTGTTAAGATTGATTATTGTATTTAGGCTCATCATTACAATAAGCCTGAAGATTTACTTCTTTAGGAATACGATATAGGCCTAATCTCATTCTCTAATATCTCGATTAGGTAATTAAAATAGGTTTATAGCATTAAATTTTAGTTAATAATTAGATTTGATATTTATGTTTAATAAAAAAATAATTTTGCGAATTTGAGACGTTGAAAATAAAAACAAAATTAAATTAATAATTTTCTATTTTAAGCCTATTGTAAGCCAAAATGCAAAAAGGCACCTCTTGTCAATTTTTGTTTTGTTTTGAATTTTTGTTGTTTAGGTCATCAGCCGAAAGGCTAGTTTGAACCTCTAGAGGCTTTAATAAGAGTAATACGAAGTGTGAGCAAGGTTTACATCAGCCTTCCTCACTGAGTTGAGGTACGCTTATCAGGATGCCAGACCCTCTGAAAAGCACCTACATCACCCAGCAAATGACACATTCACTTCATTCACCACAGGATCTGGCTCTATAATGAAATTCATTACTCTAAGTGGGGATACCTGTGACAAGTGTCTTTTACACCTCTACCTCTTCTGTTCTTAAATGCTTCAGTCATATATTGGCTGACCATGTAATAAGAAATAGAACGTTTTTTGTTGCCCTGGAACTAGCAGGTCGAGTGTAAATAATTTAATACTCGACCTGCCTATTAAGGGTAAGGTTTTGAGTTATTAATACAATCAAAGGGTATCCCTGGTTAAGATGGTCAAATAGCTCCAACCTACGATTTTTTCTCACCGATAATTTTCCTTTGGTGTGAAAAAATAAGGTAACAGTGGCCAGTAAGAAGGGGGTCATTGCCCCTGAGCCTTTATAAGCGTTAGAAAGAGCACTTTTCAATCAAATTTTTTCCTGAAGCTGTAGTCGATGGAAACAATTGAAAATTGGTGGGTAGTTGGTCGTAACAGCTACACGGTGAAATTTCTTTAAGGTCATTTAAGGTAAATTAACCATTCAAGGAATTATAACCTTGAAATTCCACTTCTTTAATAGCTCTAGCTCGCTTACACCCCACTGTCACATCACTTTTTTCATCAAAAAATCTACATAACTATATCAATCCGAAATTTTTTGCAGTGGTGCGACCCTTTCAAAAATTCGATTTTTCGGTATTTTAAGGATTTTTTCGTTTTATTTTTTAAGTACTTGTACTTTTTTAGGATCTGGTTATACAGATTTGAATTCTACAGGAAATGTTATATCAGATTAGGTACTTTGGTAACTATACTATCTCAATAATTTTCATCTTTTTACAGCTATAACTACTTTTACGGTTAAAATTATCCCTAAACAATTTCCTTATTTCACTATTTTGTTTTTTTACTATATTTTATTATTATTATTTCTTTAGGATGGAGTTTTCTTCGCTTGCAAATCAAAAAATTGAATTTATGGAAAAACAAATATTGTAAAAGAAGGAAATTTTATATGGGTGGTTTTAACCGTAGAAGTAGATGGCTGCCCAGGACAAATTTTAACAGCCAGTGTAGGAACGATTTGAAAGGATTGATTTTAAATTAATAAAAAATAATTAATTTTTTGTAGCCTATTTCCCAATTTTTTCGCCTCTTATCATGCGGTCATGGTTTCGAATCCCATATTTTCATACGTTACAAAAAATCATTTCATCCTTCACCGCCTGGATTAGCAGTAATTGCAGAACAGTCGGACGTTAAACAAAAAAAAGAAAATATTTCCCAATTTTTAAATTTATCATAAATTTGTTTTTATATTAAAAATACTTATCTAGGTTTATATCTAGATAAGAGGCTCACATGGAATGTACACGTGAATAAAACGAGACAGGCACTCCAGGACAGGTTCTAACAGTTGTTCAGACTTCTTTCACGCAAATTCAAGTTACCAACTACATCCAAATTAACCATTTATAACTCCTACCTTCGACCAATATGGAGCTATGCCAGTCAGCTTTACTGCTGTGCAAAACCATCGGTATTAGCAAAAATTCAGCGTTTCCAATCAAAGCTTTTACGGAGAATAGTTGACACCCCCTATTACGTAACCAATAAAACGA
This sequence comes from Catonia carolina, assembly GCA_035578175.1. NCBI lineage: Eukaryota > Metazoa > Arthropoda > Insecta > Hemiptera > Achilidae > Catonia > Catonia carolina. The sequence continues at coordinate 26,497,819 of JAQMRL010000011.1, forward strand.
TACACTCAGACCTAAACCTACATAAATGACGTTTTCTTGAAACTATATACAAAATTTAGGAAGAAACTCATGAACCACCATAACCCATTGATTTCAAATCTGGCTACGCAGACTCTCCCAAACAATCCAATAAGACTTCTAAAATGTCGATGGAGCCGGGACCTCATCAATTAACATAGTACTGTAATTGACTATCCATTACAGTGTTCTAAATGCTGCACTTAATGCTACACTTATCTATTCACGACGGAGTTCTGTCACTGGACTGTGTCTCCACTCACGTTTATTTACCATGTCAATTTTTTACAAATTTTGTGTTATCACATTCACAGATTGTTTCCACAAGATTGTGAATTTCCTAAATAGAAAAAAATAAAAATACTTAAAAAATTAATCGTACAGAATTTTAAATTTGAACATAAAACATAAAATTAAATTTTTGAAATGTAAAGCGCGGAGAAGTACAAAACGTAAGTGAATTTAAAAGAAAATAAAAACGCGTAACGGTTTATTTAGTACAAACGCCACAACCTACAATAATAGTCGTTTCTTATACGATTATAGACTATGTTATAGTCAAATAAATGTACGCCCAACACCTGATGGAAATTTTACTTTTTTCTCTTTTCACACCTCACCCATACCGGTAGCACTAGAGCGAGATGAAAGTTAAGTAACACTTGATAGAGTCATGTTAGACCATTTTCACTTGCAGTATAATATCGTCATGACTACCTTATAACATATTCAATGTTTTCTTATTTGGTTACCAAATGAGTTCCATAAATGGAAATAACCTGAAGTGATATTACCTAATGTAATTCATGTAATTCTTCGTACACCTCTTTATTGTTTTAAATATAAATTCAATTGAAAAGAAAGTGAAAATACATTACTACGTATAACGGATTAGTTTTTCAGCTTTTCCAATATGTTCTAATTTAAATCTTCTTCTTCTTCTCTTTCTTCTTCTCCTTCTTCTTCTTCTTCTCCTCTTTCTTCTTCTTCTTCTCCTCCTCCTCCTCCTTCTTCTTCTTCTTCTTCTTCTTCTTCTTCTTCTTCTTCTTCTTCTTCTTCTTCTTCTTCTTCTTCTTCTTCTTCTTCTTCTTCTTCTTCTTCTTCTTCAGGACGACCGAATCGTTGCACTGCAAAAACTCTTTCACTGCACTTCTGAACTCCACTCTGAAACCAAATTTTCAGATTTCGAAGACACGATACCTTCTTCTACTACGTTATCTTTTTACGTATATTTTCCCCTGAAGAATGACTTTTAGTAACGAATATCTTCATTCATTCTGTATGATATGTCCCAAATGTTGCGTAGCTTCCTACACTTGATAGTGAAAATAAAATTTCTACCTCTTTCTTCATACTCCCGACAATCTCTACATTTGGCATTCGAGCAGTCCATGGGACTCTCAAGTTTCGTCTGCACAGCCATATCTCAAATGCCTGGAGTTTACTTGTGACAGCTTCATCCAAGTACCGGACAGGAGCACAGAAAATAAATAACATCTTTGATTCCTCATTTTTGCAGAGACAGTAAACTTGTGACTCTTAAAAATAGGAACCATTAAATGCTGCTCTTGCCGTACCTATACGTCATTTTATTTTCTTGTGTGTTTTACCATTTCTCGTTTATCATAGCTCCCAGGCATTAATACTGTAGTAAAAATGTAGAACGCTTCACAATTTTGCGTACCATCCTTGCAAACCATGCTTAACTTCTTTGTATTTAAATCTATCCTATTTAAATAATTTATGATTTTCTTTTAATATTTATTTATTGTCACATCGCGTCAGTAAATCGGGACAACAAGATGGCCTCCCTATTCCCGTTCGGTATCACAGAGCTAACTTCGCTTGATTAAACTTCAAATATTTTTATGTTATAAAAATAAAAAAACTTTAAAATATGTATTTTATCAATAAATTCTATGTACATGTAAAAAAATTATATATGTTAAAATAAAAAATAGTGGTGGGATGGTACCGCCCATTCGGCTTTATCCCGTGTAGTTAGGGCGTAACAACAAGATGGCCGTCTGTGTGTGAACTAACAAATGACTTTTTTCTATTCGTTTCCGAAAATATTATTTGATGTGAATACAACAAATTTGAACGTTGCTTAGATTACCCTAAATTTTTGAGTAAATTAAAATTTTAATACTTGGGTTTCGAAAAATTAATAAAATGACGGGCATTTCAGTGTACGTTGGGCACGCCGGTAGGTCAAGGCAATAAGATGACCTCGCGATGCCCGTTCGGTATCTCAGAGCTAACTTCGCTTGGTTAAACTTCAAAAATATTTATGTTATAATAATAAAAAAACTTTAAAATATATATTTAAAAAAGAAATTCTATGTACATTTAAAAAATTATTTCTGTTTTAAGCAAAAATATGTGGTGGGACGGCACCACCCATTCGACTTTATCATGCAAGTTCGGACGTAACAACAAGATGGCCTCCCGGACGTCTGTCTGTGAAGTAACAAATGACTTTTTTCTATTCGTTTTCGAAAATATTATTTGATGTGAATACAACATACCTTGCAACAAACCTTGTTTAGAAATCCCTAATTTTTTTAAAAAATTTGGTTTTAATACCTGGGTTTGGAAAAATTAATAAAATGACAGGCATTTCAGTGTACGTAGGGCACGCCGGTTGGTCGAGGCAATAAGGAGACCTCGTGATGCCCGTCGGTATCTCAGAGATAACTTCGCTTGATTAAACTTCAAATATTTTTATGTTATAAAATATAAAAAAACTTAAAATATGTTTTAAATCAATAAATTCTATGTACATTTAAAAAATTATATATTTTTTAAGCAAAAATATGTAGTGGGATGGGACCGCCCATTCGGTTTTATCACGCATAGTTCCGGCGTAACAACAAGATGGCCTCCCGATCGTCTGTCTGTGAACTAAAAAAAACTTTTTTCTATTAGTTTTCAGAAATGTTACTTGAATTGAATACAACAAATTGAAAATTGCTCAGATTACCCTGAATTTTTAATTAAATTTAGATTTTAATACCTGGGTTTAGAAAAATTAATAAAATGACAGGCATTTCAGTGTACGAAGGGCACGCCGGTAGGTCGGGGTAACAAGATGGCCTCGCGATGTCCGTTCGGTATCTCAGAGATAACTTCGCTTGATTAAACTTCACATATTTTTATGTTATATATATAAAAAACTTGAAATATGTTTTTAATCAATAAATTCTATGTACATTTAAAAATTATATATTTTTTAAGCAAAAATGTGTAGTGGTGTGGGACCGCCTATTCGGCTTTATCACGCATAGTTCGGGCATAACAACAATAGTGAATACAACAAATTGAACATTGCTCAGATTACCCTAAATTTTTAATTAAATTTAGATTTTAATACTTGGGTTTAGAAAATTAATAAATTGACAGGCATTTCAGTGTACGTAGGGGCACGTCATCGACTGTTTTGGTTATTAGCTACTGCCGATGGTTACTGACAATAAAATTTTAAACGAAGTAAAATTTTTCACACACTGATTTAGTTTCAAACCATGAAACTTTTGCAGGATGTGTGTAGCTTAAACAATGTACCACAGAGGGAAAAATTTATAATTTTGTCTTTTACAACTAAACAGTCAATTCTGTTCACATCCTAATATTTTTATTTTGGACGTCCTGGAGTTTGAAAAGGGGCACTATATTGACAGATCCTAGGATAACATGTAAATAATTTTCGGGAAAATAATAATAATTTTTATAAATGTAGCCCTACTATTTATTTGATTATGGTTTAAAATAGGGTGTCACTTATCGGGCTGGCCCAAAGGTAGATGGTTTATTATCGGGTGTCACTTATCGGACTGGCCCAAAGGTAGATGGTTTATTATCGGGTGTCTCTTATCGGGCTGGCCCAAAGGTAGATGGTTTATTATCGGGTGTCACTTATCGGGTTGGCCCAAATATATATGATTTACTACAGATATCAGATGAATTAATGTCCCATAGCCGAGCGAGTGAGAGTGAGATATGTGGCATAACTACGCATGCACCCAAAGGTCTTTACCGTTATAATCCAGATCTGAAAACATACTACAGTCGTTATCTTGCTTGTTAGTTTACTGCGTGCATAAACGCTTGCTCACGACAATGAGTAAAATGATACAATGTTATTGGAATGGCGCGTATGGGTTGTGCGAGTGAGAGCGTTATGCATTCTCTCACTCCCACGGCTAGGGGACTTTAGTTCGTCTGAATACTGTACAAGTGTTACTTGTCTGGTTGGCCTAAAGGTATAATCAATCTGTGAACATTATTATCGGTACGGATATTTATGAAATCAAAATTTTAATGCTCATCAAAGAGACTAAAGTACCAATAAGTAAAAATAACTTTTTTTTAAATATCATTTTAACTTGAGGCATAACTACTTCCTTATTTCAATAAAATAATACATAAAGAATAAATTAGGTGATTATACGAACATTAGTACAGATATTTCTGTTGTTGCGTGTTATTTCATTTCGTTCCCCATTCTTTCTCAATGTTTAATACAATAATTGGAATTGCAAATGACATCAAAATGAACAACAGTAAAACCCTTTTACTTTTTCATAATGGATTTTCTTAACAACTGAAAAATGTATAAGAAATAATAAATGTGCCTGCCATTTTATGTCATATCTAAGCACGAAATAAACAAGGTAATTCTGTAATAATAAAAAAAACTAAAAACGTTGTGAGGGGAAATATACAGAAAATTACTTGTTACAATTTTATTTTTATGCAAAGATGTCAGTACGTCAGTTCATATAATTTTTTATTTACAGATTCAATTTATCTAATATATTTTAAAATTAATTAGTTATTTTATACAAAACCTTCATAAAATTGTACTGATAATTCGATGAGGACCAGTTTAAATCATTTCATGATTTACAGTCGTTATCTTGCTTGTTAGTTTACTGCGTGCACAAATGAATCATGAAATGATTTAAGTTTAAATTATTTCATGATTTAAACTGGTGATCATCGAATGTATTTGTTAGTATACCATTAAAAGACCATCATCAGTTACCAAGTGTTCTATGCGTGAGGGATTTCATAGATTCTTCCGTTGAGGGCTTTTTAGATTCCTCCTTTCAGGGATTTTTTAGATTCTTCCTTTCAGGGGTTTCCTAGATTCTTCCTTTGAGAGCTTTCCTAGTTTCTTCTTTTGAGGACTTTCCTAGATTCTTCCTTTGAGGGCTTTCCTAGAGTCTTCTTTGAAGGATTTCCTAGATTCTTCTTTTGAAGGAATTCCTAGTATCTTCTTTGAAGGAATTCCTAGTTTCTTCTTTTGAAGGAATTCCTAGTTTCTTCTTTTGAAGGAATTCCTAGATTCTTTCTTTGAGGGCTTTCTAGATTCACATATTTCTCATTGTAGTACTCAAATTAATTTATTTTCGATAAAATCAAAGAGTTTTATGAAATGAAGGTAGTTGGTGTTCAAACTTTTAGTGTTTCTCTTCACTACAACAATATTTTAAATTAATAATAATGAAACTTAATATTTTAATTAATAGTAACTTTATTAATATAATATTCTTATTATACAATTTTATTGAATTTTATTTTTGTTGATTTAATCTTAAGATAAGTTGGTGATGGCCTTATTTTCATAAGGTTCAAACACCACTGATTTTAAACAATATGAAACATGTTCTTATATATTATTTTTTTTTAAATACAACATTTTTAGTACCTAATTTAAATTTAAAATAACAAAATAATTTAAATTTAAATTTAGATAAAATTATTAAGACGTCCTTTAACTAGTTGTTAAATAAATAATTATTTACAAATTTAATTTTTTTTAAATATTTATAAGGTATATAAGATAAGATGATCTTTACAAGCCGTTAACATAAAAATATCTCAAATCCACGATTTTCATGTCGTAAATTTGGAAACGAAATTTTTCAACGTTCATCGGTGAGACCGCTGATAAAAATATTGAACAAATTCTTTCGGGTGTCTGTGAACTTTATCAAATAGTAAAAAATGCACATTTTTGGCTAGGCTATATCCTTTACGAGAGGAATCTTCTGAAAACATTATTTAATAGTCCACCAGGTTGGTCTAGTGAAAAAGCTGGCACAAAATTGGTGGTTTTCCGTATTTTTAACCGGAATAGATTTTAATTTTGCGTAATAGACTCATGATTAAAATCAGATTGCTTTTAATTTTTCATTGTTTACTAATCATTTCACACACATATATATATATATATATATATATATATATATATATATATATATATATATATATAAAATTCAATGTATGTGTGTGTGTATACTCCCCTTTATCTCCTGAATTCTGAAAAAAATTTCATACAGTTTTTTATGTTGTAACTATGATGACGGTGCAGGTTTTAGGCTATTGAAACCCTTAAAAAGTTAGCCTAAAGGGTTGAAAATAATTTTTATGTTCTATATTAAGGCTTTTATGAGGTTAGATAATCTGCTGCTTTTAAACCAGCTGATGTGATTCAAATAAAGATTTGTCATAAATAAAGTCATATGATTTAGCAAATAGCGACGTGGTGCTAAGGATCAGCTGGTGACAACATCACATGATAATTTTATTGTATTTTATTATATATGTAGATGCGATTTTGTATTGTTGAGTCGTTTATAAAAGTAAAGTTCCTTGTTTCTTTAATTTGTTTTAATTTTCTTTTAAAAATTGGTGAGTGATCAATTGCTTTGATATGTTATTTTGACTTATTTCATTCAACGTAGATTTAAGTTTTTGGTTTTGACAATTAGTTTTTTTGTAGGTTTTTTGTTTTTTCCATTTTCAATAATGCTATAAAAACAACATCACTAGGTAGAAAATCTTCAAAAGCAAAACCCTTCAAAAAGCAAGAACTGCTGAAAAGTGATTACACCATTTTTCGCGTGCAAAGACGCGACGGGGCATGCTAGTAGGTTATATTTTTCATTATTTACATTGAGAAGATAAAGTCATGTGAATGTTTCAAACAGATTTTTAAATAAAAATATGTGAAAAAATATAGAGGGGTAACAAAGTTGCACATTGTGTGTGCAAAAACTAGTGATCAACCTAGGAAGAAGTATTATCAGAAAAAAATGTACTGTTGAAACTATGTTTAACAAAAACCTATACGTTTGATTAATAGCTAATTTAAAATGACCCCATAAATGGCAATGTCTGATTTAAACAACTTTTAACCATTAGTTGTAAACATGTTGTTCGACACAAATAAATTTTGTTTTATTATTATATAAATACATAGATACATATCTATATATTTATTCATGTATTTGTATGTAATGAAATACATTTAAAAAATACAAATAACTATTTGAAATTATATTTATTTTTATTTATCTTTTTATTATACAGGCTTTTGACATGTACACTGATGTAATTACAACATGTTCAGTTAATTCTAACAGATGTCATGTACAAACTCAAGTTTTTTTTTTGTTGTATTTTATCTTGTAAAAAATTCTCTCTGTTAGAGCTACAATACAGTAGTAATGTAATTGTAACCGATTAAATTCATTTATGTTTAATTAATATTTACTGTTTATTGATATTTTATTAATACAGTGGACTTGCAGAATCCGGTATGTAATATTAGAAAAATATAAAATTGGAAATTATGAAGATAATTTGGAGTTAATGATCGACGATTAAATTAGCAACGACGTACGTGAGGAAAGCGATTTGTCCAGAAATTACGACAAAATTTAGTAAGAGGTGCTACGTGTGAGCCTTTAAGTGTGTTTAATATACTTATAAAATGGGCAGAACAAAACGGCATATCATCAGATGATACATCATATCATCATTTATCATCTTATGATGATGATAATTTATCATCTTATCATCAGGTAATGAAAAAAAGTTCAGGAAAAAGTACTCAAATATTTTTTTGCTTTTTTTATCAGAGGCGGCGAGAAAAACTCATGTTCACTCCCTCACGATGGGGGATGTAGTGTTAGACTCAATTAAAGCGTCCTCGTCCAGATCCAAGGAGGCCGCAACCGCTTTACCAACCAAAAACTCGCCGCCTGACCACTTGATCCGATATCAGCAAGCAACCCTCCACCTCCCTCGGAACTGTTGATATAATACTACAAGGGAAATGTCGGGTTAAAAAAGAATTACATACTGTGAGCGGGGCGTGGAAGGAAACCGTAGCCTAATTCCCCTCTCGCTGTCACTAACCAACACTCACTCTCTCACTTTCATTCATCTCTTTTATCACCAGCTCAGGAAATTAGTTTGCCTACCTGACCTACTGAGATCGGAATAGGATTAATTCGCAATGGGAGTGGGCGATCCCGCTGATCTCCATATGTCTCCTCCCTCCGCAGTCTCCCGACCACCCTCTCTGCAAACTGAGCGACGAACTTCCAGCTCTCCTCATTCTGCAGCATCGCTGCCCCTACTCTCTCTGGGATCCACTGCGCAACCATAATTAAAAACCATTGTTTTTGTCTTTAGTTTTTACTACGGTACTATATATTGAGCTGCACAATTTCCTTAAATGACATTTAACTAATCGGGCAGTGGGGGACTTTACTTCAGGAGAAGAGGTACCTGGGTATCTCTGTACCCGCATGGTGAAATGTACTCTGAATGTAGGCTACCACTGGTGGTAGCCTACATTCTCCGTTTAGAACTACTGGAGCTATTTGTTATGACGAAAAGTTCTCTGTTCCTTTTTCGCTTTAGACATCGCACAGTTGGGAAGTTCCTTGTAGGTCACGGGCTGATTGATTTGGATGGTGATCTAGTCATTCGCAAAATTTACCATAGAAAGACGCGGTTAGTTCTTTTACTGTCGGAATTTTTAGAATGTCGTTGAGGGTTTTATTGATTACATAAAAAGGAGCGCCAGAAGAAAGTCTTAAGAATTTTGATTACAAGGTCTGGATCGAAGATTGGTTTGTACATTCAAATTTTGGAATGTAGATTCAATTTTGATCGAAGATTAATTAAGAAGAAGCGTTTACGTATTCTGATGGCGGTTAAATTCTAAACATATTGTGCGCAGATGATGCTTGCAAGTTAGTCGCCTGTCAAGCCAGAAGCCAAGATATCGTCCCATTCTCGCCTGGGTGCTATGAACGTAATTCAGTACCACAGGTGGACAAGCTTGATGTTAATTGACGCTTAAACTCGTAACGTTAATTAATGTGATCAAGTATTATAGTTTAATTACAAAGCAAATTTAAAGTGTTTTTAAAATTGGTATCTGTATACAACCACGCGTAAATTATAAGTCTGGAACGAAATTCACATTTTCCGTTCGCGGTGGAGCTGAAGCTTATCAATCCCACTCCCTGGCTATCAATCGGGTGTTCCCGGATGTAAAGTTGACGAAAGATATATCACATTCCGGTGTTTAACTTAAACAGTAACGGAACTTTTCCTGATCAATTATTGAATTTTTGTGATTTTTGTGTTATATATTTTTCTAGACCGTTCTGTTATAATGACATATTATTTTTTTTTACAAAAATAAGTGACTTATGAAAGATAAATAGAAAATAAAATTTATTTGACATCTAACATAATATAGTGAAGGAAAATAGATAAAGTGAAATATATCTGACGTCAAACAAAAAGTGAAAGTGAAAGATAAAAAATAAAATAAAATATTTTTGACGTCAAACAAAAAAGTGACAGTGAAAGAACAACGTGATTATAATATGCCTTGAAATGGTTCTAACAAATAATTTGACAGTCGCAAATCGTGGAATCTAAGCACATGTAACAACCCTCAGATTCTGGGACGCAGGCTGACACTGATTTGTACGTTAAAAATTGAGTAAATAGGTCTTCTGACAGTTTATTATCAGCAGGTCTGTTGAAATAAACACATCGTAAAATGTAATGGCTCTGATTCATCCACTTAACTTAAACAAGTATGATCATAATAAAGAAAGAAACCACATCTGCTGGTACTACGAGAATAGTGATATACTGAAGCGGGAAAACATCCAGTTAAATAATAATAATAATCCTTGTTAAAGCGATCAATGTGTAGGCAATTCTTTATACAAATAAAGTGTGCAATTTCGGTGACATACACTTCTAATTATTCACATTGGTCATAAATATTACCATTGTAACTCGTAATCACTATGTCTCATACCGGAAAGTTCCACAGTTTTTTTTTGATATTTTTGAATTAGAGAGTGGTGTTTCATTTTGCTTAATTCTTTCGTGTTTGTGCTCAGGCACGTAGGATTTTGGTTTGTGGGACTTCATCTGAAATTTTCTTTGTTTTACGTTCGACTCGTATGTACGAGTATATTAAAATTAGTGAAAGATGATTGGTGAAAACGATTGATGAAATAATTCCAGATCTGGTTGGGAATTGAACCCGGGATCCTTTGCACTTATAAGTTTGGAACGGAATTCATATTTTACGTTTGGGGTGAAGCTGAAACCCGTCATTCTTCTCCCTGGTTTCGGGGGTTGAGAGGAGTAAAGTTGAGGAAAAATGTATCCCATTTCGGTTTGTTACTTAAATACTAACGGAAGTTTTCCTAATCAATTATTGAATCTTTTTGGTAACGTTCTGTTATAATGACAGATGGATCTGAAATTTACTAAGAGGGTTTACACATTTTTTTGTGATTATGTCGTGAAATTCGTCATCAATCAAATATTGCGGTACATTATTTAGCGTGAACATGATTAGAGGTCGTATGTAGGGTACATTAAAAGCATAACATTTACAAAGTCACGTGTTTGAATGTAGCCATTATGCACGGATCGTAAGATGAATAATAAACATGAGCCTTCGCTCGATGATCATGGATTTCGAATGACTGGCAAGCGAGCGAAGCGTGGGCGTTAGTGCCGGCCACAACCATTAGAACGTCTAGCCGATACAATGTCACAATTCATCCCCTGTATATCCATTCAACAGGCGCTTTTTCAGCTAATCCTAAATGGACGAGACGTTGGGTAATGAATTGATTGAAGCACTTAGGGTGACAGTGTGTTTACTTTGCACCCCGCACAAAGTCCATTTGTTACACCACCCCTCTTGTTCCTTGTGAATCGACGTCATTGCTGCTCGGCCGGCTGGCCACCCTTATCCGTTCGTTCTCTCTCTTCCTCCTCTTGCTACATTATATTTCGACGTCAAAATAACGTCTACATCATACCACTACACACTCTACCGACCAGATTCCTCATCTCGTTACTACACAATAATCCCCTGACATCAAAAACAACGAATTCAATGTTTCAACGATAACTACATAATTACGATTAATGTCATTATAAAACAATTTTGAACAGTTGGCCTATAGATTCATATAATACAACAATGATTTTTAGAAATTTTCACGCAGAATTATTCAATTTGTTTACTTTTATGATTATTTATCAAACATTTAAAAATCCTACGAGATCAAGTAGTTTGGAGTTTCATGTGATAGAACTGGACATAATCGATGACACGATAAAGACATAGAATAAAAAGAACAGGTCCAAGATCGTTTCCAGTCTTCCTGGAAAGTATTCTTATCTGCCCTTAAAACAAAATCTCTCGATTTACAAATGTATAACCTCAGCCACATCTGGATGATTGCAGAATTCATGACTGTACAGTTCCCAGTCAATTATCCCACTGCTAGCTGTCAGTAAAAATTCTAAGAATCAATACTCCCTTTTGTACATACGTAAATGTATGGTCAGCGCAACTGGCTTCTACGCCGGGGTCTCGGGTTCGATTCCCAGTCAGATCTGGTATTTTTTCATACTCATTTTCATGTCATCGTCAGCTATAGCAGTAATTGGAAAACAGTTGGACATAAAATAAAAAGTATTTGCTCGGACGTAATATGAACTTTTTCCAAGAACCAAGTTCTCCGACCGGTCACAGATTTACTACCTAACTGGTAACCAAAAATCGAAAAATTTATTAAAAAACTCAAAAGGCGGTTACATTATATTAGTCAAATTCACTAAAAGAATAGAATGAATAGAAAAGAATCAGACCAACGTTTTTAATCCATACACGAAATTAAATTCAACATTCATTTTCATCACTACTTTTTAATCTAAAGTAAAATTTCAAAACTTTATTTTATTTTAATATTCTATTGTTAACTTCTTTCACATAGTTTACTTCATTTTTGTTAACTTCTTTTACATTGTTATTGTTAATTTTGTAACTTTGCAACTTTTCTTAGTGTGTTATTAACTTTATTTTCTAATTTTATTTAGTTGAAGTGAGAGCAAATGCTGTCTACTTCACTCACGTCAGTTTAATACTGTTGTAATGATTTGCTTAAAGCCACATTGTAAAGGCTGATTGTAAATAAATGAGTTAAATAAAAAAATAATTTTGGTTTACATTTTATATAACAATTAACTGAATTTTTTATGTCTTTAATTTTTATTACAGTACTGTAAATTGAGCTGCACAAATTCCGTATTTGATTTTTAAATGGCGGTGGGAAATTTAACTTTAAGGAAAAGAGGTACCGAGTGGTACATTCTCTGTTCAAAACTTCGGGTATTGTCCGTTATTCAGACCAAGAGGTCTCTACTCCATTTTTGCTTTAAACGACGCATAGTTGGAAAGTTCCTTGTAGCTAGATCACGGGCTAATTTTTAAAAAAATTATTTTTTGATTTTCGTGTCGTCTGAAATTTGTTTTTTTTAATTGATTGATAAAAGAGGGTTATTTATTTTTCAGCCATAAATAAAAGAAAAGTGACTAAAGAAAATATGTTTTATCACTAAAAGTTATATACACTTGTGGTTACTTTTCGACATAATCAACTTGATGGTTGAGGTATTTGTGGTACCTGTGGAGAAGCTTTCCCACCATCTTCATGTCAAATTGCCACCAATGAATTTTAATGAGTCTTGACGTGGTCACTTTGTCTAGAAGGAGTATGTATTAATTTTGTATGGCGTACTTACAGGTTTTTTTTGTAAAATATTTTTTATGTTAAAATGGCTTAAAATAGGAATTTAGTGTTCTGGGTTTAAATTCATATGTTTAATTAATATAGTATAAAAATATAAAAAAATATAGCAGAAATAGACTTATTATTAAACAATGTTAGCTTGTTTTGTTACCCATTAAACTACAGATGTTTGTACTAATTAGCTAAAATAATTTTATTAATTTCCGGTGATTAATTATTAAGTACTGAATTTTTCCTTGCAAATTTTCATCGGTTATTGTTCTTGTATTGCACACATAAATATTTTAAGTATACACTCCACGGCAAATTAAATGCTTATTAAAACGATTATTACAAGGTACTAAGTTTTTTTTTATTTTCATTCCCTATTATATTACATGTTTGAAACACATAAAATAACACGCTATTATTATGTAGAACTTATAGACTGAATTATTTTTTTTAAAAAAAACATGATTTTAGTTTTACAGGGTGTGTAAAAATTCTGGATAAGTTTCATTAGTAACTCAACGTTAATAAACGACCACTATTTATGCGTATGTTTAAAGATAAGTAACACTAAAAATTTTGTATTCACCATATTGAATATTTTACTTTCTCATACCCTATATGAATATGTGGAAAGGAAAGTAATCTATTTTTTCATGTCGATTTTCCGAAATTGAGTTTTCATCGGAAATAAATTTTTCATAACTGTTCCCCCAAAAAAAAATGTTTTTAGCGATTGGTCTTTGTGTATAGGTGTGTGAACAAAATATCTCAACAACGGAATAGCGTAAGAAGTTGAAACTTGGAACTTACGTTAGGTATACTATTAAGAGACACGACACGAACATTTTCATCAAAATTGGTCAACCAAAAGTAGTAGTTTATTCGCTTTTTTGGATTTTCCTCAAAAACGCCTCGTACGATTTTTTTAAATTGGCTTTTTTTCTATATTTTGTATACTCTATAAGATATAGTAAGCACCATGTCTGCAGAAATTCTTGGAGAGGCATTCTCGTGGTAATTTTTAAAAAAATTGCAGCCTTAATATGCATTCTATGGGAAAAGTCTAGTCAAAGTTGCAGAACATTAAAAAACCTACAACCTTTATTTTAAACATTTGGTTCTACTACGCTTAGTTTAGCGTCAGTTAGTGATTTTCAGTATTTTGTTAACAGTAAAAACTGGTATTTCTTATTGTGGCCTTAGTATTTATTTAACAACAAAAGTGTATAATCAACGTGATTGAAAATAAAAAGATCTACAACTTTTATTTCAAAAATTTTCTTCTTCTTCTACGGATTCTGATCAATTAATGATTTTCCGTATTTATAAGTCCTACAGAGGTTGGTTTTAATTTCAGGTGATTTACTCATGATTTAACACAGGTTGTTTTGTTCATTACTTAAATTTGCAAGAGAAAGTCGTGTAAGTGTTTTACATCAGATATTTCAACAGATAATCCTGCCCGTCCTATGGTACTGTGTTAATAAACTGTATACAAATAAAAACTCGAAATAAAAGTTGTAGATCCTTAATGCTCTCCAACTTTGGTTTTATATAGTACTTTTGTCATAAAATCCATTTTAAGGCCACAATTTAAAAAAAAAACACATTTTTCGTCATAGTAGCACAACCCCATACGAACTTCAGTAGACATGCCGCTTACCCTATCGTGTAGAGAATAAAAAATACTGCAGTTAATTAGGCGATTTTAAAGAAAACCACAGGAGCCATTTTTAAAAAAAAATCACAAAAAGTGTAAAATTGCATGCATAAGCTACTATTTCCGGTTCACCGATTTTGATCAAAATCTTCGAGTTGAGTCCCGTTATGGAACAAAACATAAGTTACAAGTTTCAACTCCGTATAATATTTTGTTCTTGAGATATTTTGTGATAATGTGTAAATATAGAATTTACTGAAATCTATGAATTGTTAATAACTGAAACTTACATAATATGACATAATGCCCGCAGAGTGACATGCTACATTATTTATGACGTGTAAATGAGGTATAATCTTGTACAGACTCAGAACGATTATTCCTCAGAGAGTATAGTTAATTGAACCTTAATTATCAAAGTAAAGTTCCTCTCTCTATAAAGTTACAACCACCACTTTCTTAGTTAACCCTACCTTAAGGTGAAGTTCAACTCACTTTGGGTGATGGTCATAACAGGTCCTCTGGGATACAGGGAAACTTTCCGGAGTATGTGCCTTTTCTGTTTTGTACCAGTTTTGCAGAGACGCTATAATTTTACTGTCAAAATTTCTTAACATGATCTGATGCCTCCAACTTCTTCTACCACTTCCACTTCTACTACACTTAAACAATTTGAATCATAAATTGACCAGCATAATTTTTTCAATTAGCCCAATATCTAGTAGGGGAGAAGAACCAAATATGGAATACCATTTTCATTTTTTGATATTTCTGGGTTTCTATAACTTTTTTTAAATTACTTGAATTTTATATCAATAGTAGAAATCTCGTAGTTTATTTCACAACTAAAAAATACAAAATCTTAAATTTACAAATATAATTTTTTTAAATTTTCTTTGGCGACATGATTTTTACAATTCATAAAATAGGATCTTAATATGGAATACATTGGGTTATAATTTGGAACACCTGGAATAGATACATAATTTGCCTCCATAGTTTTTAAAGAACCAAAGTATTAGTCCAGTCAGTTTATTCACAGTAATCGCAGACAAAATACAACCTTTCAGCACTAGTGCATTGTTCATGATATCAATCATTACACTTCGAGCATTGAATCCACTTTTCACCTTTTTTATCTTCATTATAATCACATTGACAAAACACGCTGTATTTGGTCTGTTTGAATCCGGTAGTTGTTTATGTCAGTATAACCAACGGTGCAAGAAGATCAGGATTTCCAACGTCCTGTCTGGAAAAATACTAGTATTCCATAATAAGACCCTATTCCACATATGCCTCCCTTCCACTACTAAAATCCGTATGAAAGTACCTTTACTAGGATTCGAACCTTCATCATTTAACCTTCATCATCAAAAATCAGCTGTTAAACAACTGTACCGAGGTGACGAATTGTACCAAAAAAATTTGTCCCGTCTTTGTAAAAACTTAAAAGGTGGTTCTCGTACTGAAATCTAGTTGACATCTGATTTTTTATGCACCATGTAATTTATTACATTTGTACTAATAGTACTATGGTCGAGAGATTTTGTAGTGTAATTTTTTATTTATTTTTACTTTGTTTTTATACTCTGGATGTATTATATTAGTGTTAAAATATAGTGGAATAGTTTGTAAGATGTTATTAAATAGGTCTGCTCTTTGTTAAAGTACACGGTTGTTATGTAGATAAAAAGAAAAAAGAAAAGAAAAATACTCTGTTATCATTAGCAATATCCTTGTAATCAAACTTGTATTATAATTATATATTACGTTCAGGTACATGCCCCTTTTTTACGGTTTGCATGATTTCCATATTACTAGACTACACTAATAACCATTAAAATTATAATTCCATTTTTTTTCTTGTAATCATTTCTTTTAGTTTGTTAGTTTGCTTTAATATCACACACACACACCACATATCGTGGTGTTTTATTCGATTTAACAGAATATCTGATTTATTTACTTAATACTGTTGTTTAGTTCATCAGCTGAAAGGCTAGTATGATTCTCTAGACTAGAGGTTTTACAAAACAAATTGAGTAGTGAGGTCATTTACCATTATTGCCTTCCTCACTGAATGGAAAAGTATGCTTATCAGCATCCCGGGCTCTCTGAAAAGCATCTATTTTTTAATTTATTTATTTTGAAACTGTATAAAAACAACCAGCAAAAATGTTTACAACTAAATTAAATTTTTTTTAACAAACTAACCGCGCTAATAACTTTAAGGAGGACACCATCCAGTGATAGCTCTCCAGATTACGATAATTATGTTCATTTTTAAATTATATTTTTGTATACGTTAATGCATCATGTCTCTACTCCACCGGCGTTTCAGTCGTCTTTGTGCGATTCCTGGTAGGTCTGCAGAATTCTTATTGCATATTGAGGGATTGTTATGATTTTGAAGTTTGTCTCTGAACCTGAGGTACAATTTTAGATATGTGTTGTTGACGTAAGGAACGCGTAAGTCATTGTGTAATGTTCTACTGGATACATTACTCGAACAATAGTAATTAGTTGTAAGAATTTACTTTGGAAACGTTGTATCCGTGAAATGACTGATGGCTTTGCTGCATACGTTTTACTACCATATATCCAGATCGGTTGAAGCATCGCCTTGTACGTTAAGAGTTTTGAAGCCATGGGTAGTTTAAACCGCTTGGCTAATAGCCTATATAGGCCTAACTGTTTCAGTCTGTTATTTAGTAGTTGTCGCTTTTGGTTGACGTGCTTGTTCCACGTCAACCGCTTGTCTAAATAAGCATCTACTTGACCTAAAAAATTTAAGTTTTACAAAAATAAGTTAAACTACTCAAAAGTATTTCAGATTTTGGTTAATCACCCTGTATAAATAAAATACTCGTACATATTACAAGTCTACTTTTTTTTGTCATCAGTTTGATGCAGTTCTCTAAGCTGTTCTATCTTGTCGTTTCATATGTAGATACCTGTACCACTCTACATCTTTTGCAATTTGCTTTAAATATTCTAATTTTTGTCTCCCCCTACAATTAACTCCCACAATATTACCATTCATTGTTGATAGACCAATACCTGGATGTCTTAAGATATACCCCACTAGCCTATCTCTTGTTCTGGTAAGATGTTTCCATAATGTTCTTCCTTTTTCATCCACTCGTCTAAGAACCTCTACATTATTTATTTTGTCCAACCATTTAATCTTTAACATTTTCCTAAAAGACCACATTTCAAAAGCTTCTATTCTTTTCCTTTCTACAGCCCTTAACATCCACGTTTTCCTACTGTATAATGCTACTTTCCACACATAGTGTTTTTAAAAATGTTTCCTAATCTGTCAACCAATGTTTGTACTCAGTAAGCTGTTTTTCGTTTCAAAGGCTCTTCTAGCTTGAGCAATCCTACTTTTGATATCACTTGTGCTTCTACCATCCTTTGTTATTTTACTCCCCATATAGCATAATTCCCCAACTTCCGGTATGTTTTCGTTGCCTACTTTTAAAATTCCCATCTCTTCTAAACCACTCTTGCTGCTGCACAACACTTTCATTTTGTTCTTATTAATGTTTATGAAGTAATCCTTTCTCATCATATATCATCCATTCCATTTAAGATATCCTCTAGTTCTTCCTTTGTCTCGTCTAATACTACGATATAATCGGCAAAGTCGTACTTATAAATAATAAAATTTTTAACCTAGTTTACATACTTTAGTAGCAAAGTTAAAAATAATATATAACATTACAACCATGTACATAATTTTAAGTAGCTTTCTAGCTAATCAGATAGGCAATACTGGGGTTACTGAAGTAAAGATATTTTTACAACGAATTATACTATAAAATGATGATAAAAAACAGTTAACAACGTTTACAAGTTTAATTTTATCTAAATAATGGAAGCCATTTAAAATATTATATGACCATTAACGCTGTTTAAAAGATAAGAAATAAAAAGAAGTAAAGGGGCTGTAAAATGAACCCGAGTATGTACCATGTTAAGTTTATTTTTTATCACCAGCGTATATATATATATTTTTTTTTTACCTTAAAGACTAGTTTGCATATATGTTACGCATATGTACTATTAACACGCAACTGTAACTGTAATTTTAGAAAAACATAAAATGAAATTTTCGTATACGAGATTAGAGTATGAAGACATAAATCTGATTAATAATAGCTATTAATAATTATTATTAAGTTTATGGCCTTAATATTTTCTATTATAAATGAGTTAATAATATTTTAATTGTATGTCATTTTCTTGTAATTATCGCTGGTATTATTTTTAGAGAACATGAAAGTATAGTTTGGGTTTTTAAATAACCCTACAGGTTGTTAACAATGAAAACCAATGTACAATGGGATCCCGGTTAACTAAATCCGGGTTGTTTGAAACGACCGAATATCAAAATATTTTTGATTTATGTAATTTACATAAAGAAAATGAAATGAAATTCACCTCTAATGTTGTGATTCACTTCTAATGAGTTGTATGCAACTCTGGTGGTGTAGCAAACAAAGTAATATAAACATCATTCAACGTTTCCAAAACAGGGTGCTGAGAAATATCGTCGACGCACCCTAGTTTATAAGGAACATCGACCTTCTCAAAGATCTGCGAACGGATTTCATCTCCAGCGAGATCCAGAGGTTCACACAGAAGCATAAGGAAAGACTTCACCGCCATGACAACGTTGAAGCAATCCAGCTGCTTGACAACGATAATCTGGTGCGAAGGCTGAAAAGAAAGAAACCTTTTGAGCTTGTGTAGTGTCAGTGTTTAAAGCAGAGCAATGTTAGCGCACGATTAGAATTAGTGTTAAATTTAAGAGCACAATATAAGTGTAGTGTACATAATGTGTTATATTAAATTAATTAGAGAGGTTCTGTTGAGCATCTCTGTAGTAATATTGTCAATAGTAGTTTAAGTTAGAATAAAATTACTCATTAGTCTTAAGACAGATCGTAATATACATATATACAAAAAAACTTCTAATGTTTACATCTAATTGTGTCGCAGTAAACTTCGCTCTTTTTTAGTTTATTGTTTTATAGTGCACAGTTTCTGAAACTAAATGGTGTGTATTTTTGTCCATAACAGGCAGGTGGAGAGTTAAATTATTTGCACTCGATCTGCTAGCTCCAGGGTTTTCTTCTTCTTCTTCTTCTTTGTCTGCTATCCATTAATGGATGTTTGCGATCACCGCTGACCATTTTTCCCTGTCACCACACGTGTGTATTATGTCTCCTGCGGCCTCCATCCCTGTCCATTGCCTGATATTCTGCAGCCACGACATCCTCCTTCTGCCTACTCCTCTCCGTCCCTCTATCTTCCCCCCAATTATCAGTTGCAGCAGATGGTACCTCTCATTGCGCATCACATGTCCCAGATAAGCGGTCTTCCTTCTTTTTATGGTGCTCATCAGTTCCCGTTTCCTTCCTATCCTCTCCAGAATCTCCTCATTGGTTATTTTTGCCGTCCATGGAACCTTCAGGATTCTTCGGTAGATCCACATTTCAAATGCTTCCAACCTGTTCATGGTGTTAACCTTCAGCGTCCAACCCTCCATGCCATACAAAAGTACCGACCATACATAGCATTTTGTGAATCGTATTTTAAGGTTGAGGTCAAATTCCGTGTTTGTGAGGATGCTTCTGAACCTTATAAATGCACTCCGTGCCTTCTCTATTCGACACTTGATTTCCACCTCTGATGACCAGTCTTCACATAACCAAGTTCCTAAATAGTTAAACTTCTTCACACTCTCTATGTCTTCATTGTTGAGCTTTAGCTTTGAATTCTGAAACTCATCTGGTTTGCGAGTAATTATTAAGAACTTTGTCTTTCTTACGTTGATATCTATTCCCATACCTTTGCTATGCACTGCAACTGTATTGAGGAGATGTTGAAGGTCATTCATGTTATCCGCCACAAGAACCGTGTCATCCGCATACCGTACATTGTTGATCCATGTGCCGTTCACTTTGATGCCCAACTGTTGTCCTTCGAGTGCTTCTTGGAAAATGCTTTCTGAATACAAGTTGAACAGGAGTGGGGAGAGGACACATCCCTGTCTCACACCTCTAACAATACTCTGTGCCTCTGTAGTTTCATTGTCAATCCTCACTGCAGCCGTTTGATTCCAGTATAAGTCCTCTATACATCGGACATCCCTTTGATCTATGTCAAGTCCTCTCAATATTTGAACAAGTTTACTATGTTGTACCTTGTCAAATGCTTTTTCGTAATCTATGAAGCACAAGATTACATTTTTCCCCTGATCGTAGCATTTCTGAACCAGTACCTGGATTGCTACCAGTGCTTCTCTCGTACCAAGACCCCTTTTAAAGCCAAACTGGGAGGATCCCATATCACTTTCACACTTTGTGGAGATTCTGTATTGGATAACCTTGAGAAAAATTTTAAGAGTATGACTCATTATGCTGATAAGTCTGTGCTCCTCACATTTGGTTGCATTACTCTTTTTTGGAAGTGGGATGAAAAGAGATTCAAGCCATCTGACTGGGAATTTTCCCCTATCATAAATTTGATTGAAAAACCTTTGAAGCATCTTAACACCCTCATTGTCAAGTAACTTGAGCATCTCAACCGGTACCTGATTCGGTCCAACTGCTTTCCCATTTTTTGAGGTTTTTAATGCTCTAATAATTTCTTCAATTGTAATTGCAGGCCCAGATAGATCATTTCCACCCTCAAAGTTATTCTCCAACTGAGGTCTTTCATCTGCAAAGAGATTGGCAATATATCGCTCCCATATTGCTTTCTTCTCTCCGATATCATGTGCCATCTGTCCATGCTCATCCTGAATGTTAGAGAAAGTCATTTTCCTATATATCCCAGCTACCTCCTTCAATTTTCTATGCAGATTATAATCATCGTGCCGTTCCTGCAGGCATTCCAACTCCTCGCACTGCTCCCTCAGCCACTTGTTTTTTGCCACTCTTATTTCTTTTCTTATGGCATTTTGCAACATTCTATACCCGTTTTGGTTTCCTTGGCACTTGTATTTTCTTCTCTCCTCAAACATTGCCAATATTTCGTTTGTCATCCAATTTTTTCTTTTGATCTTTTGTCTATATCCTATTTCCTTTTGCGCCACATCCATGATCTGCTCCTCCATAATCCTCCAAGCGCCATCCAAGGTCTCTTCGTCTGCTGATTGTGATCTCACCAACATTGTCAATGCATCATTCAACTTTTTGGCCACTCCATCTTTGATGTTCTCGTCTTTAAGCCTATCATAATCTATTCTTGGTTTTTGTTTCTGTTTTTTCGTATTAGTAAGCTTTATCTTTAATTCTGTTTTGAGAAGGACGTGGTCAGATGGGACGTCAGCTCCTGGGTGTGTGCATGTACTTGTAATTGATGTTCCAAAACGCTTATTAATCAAGATGTAGTCTATTTGATTTCTAATTATATTATTAGGACAGTCTGCTGGCGCTTTCCATGTATACAGACGCCTGGGTGGACGCTTGAACCAAGTATTTGTTACCCTCATTTGCTCCTCCTGACAGAACTGATACAATCGCTCACCCCGATCATTACTCCTTCCCAATCCATAAGGACCTATTAATTCATTTGGCATCCCCTTTCCTATTTTTGAGTTGAAGTCGCCCATTATAAGGTTAATTTAATGTTTCTTAATGTTTTTGTTCATCAGCTGTTTCAATTGCTCATAAAATTCCTCTATTTCATCTTCTGATGCTTCCGATGTAGGGGCGTATACCTGAATGATGTTAATGTTAACAGGGTGTGCTTTCAGTTTGAGTAATGCCATACGATCTGAATGTGGCAGGAAACCAACTACTGATGAGGACAACTTTTCTGCAATTATTATTCCAACCCCTTTCCGGTGATTACTTTCTTGATTTCCTGAGTAGAACATGACCTTTCCTTGGGTTACACACTTTCCTACATCTGGCCACCATGTCTCGGCCACGCCAAGGACGTCTATTTTTAACCTATCCATTTCTTGTATCAAATTGGCTAGTTAAATTGTGGTAGTCAAATTGGCTCCAGGGTTTACCAAAAATAATTTTTTTTTTATCATATGGTCAGCCAATTATGACTGAGGCATTTAAGAACAGAAGAAGTAGAGGTGTAAAAAACACTAGTCAGAGTTATCTTCTCTGAGAGTAATGATTTTCATTATACAGCCAGACCCTGTGGTGAATGAAGTGAATGTCATTTGCAGGGTGGAACGTAGTTGCTTTTTGGAGGGCCTAGCATGCTGATCCTGGCAGTTCCGCATAAAGTATCCATAACCTATTCTTTCAACAAGGTCTACAAATTTTAATGTACAGAAATGCCTACAACCTTATTTCAATGAACAAACATACAAATAATTATTTTTTTATTTTAAAATATTTATTTAATTTGTCCCAATAAAAATTTAAATTATAAATTACAAGAACTAAACTGCAAGCATTCACTAAACTATACCTTACAGACGCACGCAACTAACTAAACAAATCGGTCTGAATATAAATAATTTTGTTTTATTCCTAATTTGTACGTTGCAATCTGTTCAATTCAGAACAATAAGCAACCCCATGACCCAATGAGAGATGAAGATGATGTGTATGACGTGTAAATGAGGTGTAGTCTTGTACAGACCCACGCCGACCATTCCTGAGAGAATATGGTTAATTGAACCCTAACCATCAAAGTACACTGGTAACCACAGTCTAGTATTCAAATCCGAATAAAAATAACTTTACTAAGATTTTAAGTAACCTTTACTAAGATTTGAACCAGGAACCTTCGTCTCCGAAAAACAGCTGTTAAACAGCTGATTTTGGCGACGACTTTACCTCTAGACCAACCCGTTGGGTTGAATATAAATAATGAACAGAAAATCTTATATGAAAAGAAATTCGTCACATCATTATGTCCAACAGATCTAATAAGAACAGTGAAAACAAAGCGTAGTGACCGTGCGTGAGTCGCACACTAGAGTAGTGATTGTATAAGTTAGTGACTGTACCGACGTTGCATGGCGATTGGCGGAGAGTGGAGTAGATAAATACTAAAGCTGCTTGTGCCAATTCGAATTTTCCAAGGTTTTTATAATAACGGTAATTATATTTTCAAAATTTAAGTTATATTTTCCATTTAAGTCAAAAAGTGTCTATTCAGTACTACACAGGTTGTAATTTTAGTTTAAAAATCTGGTGTGAAACACACAACTTTCTCTTGCCAATGCAAATAATTAACAATAAACCTAACATTAGTATTAAAACATTAGAAATGAACAATAACTAACCTCAAAAACATAACCTTATTTTAATCATGAGTGGAAGACGCAAAATGAAAATCGAACTCAATTTGGCTTAAAAAAAACGGAAAATCACACTTTCACGCTAAACTAGGCTCTGTAGAGAAAAATTCTCTAAACAAAAGTTGTAGATCTTTTAATTTTCTATAACTTTTATTATATACACTTTTGTCGTAAAATGCATACTAAGACCGAAATGTTAAAAAAATCGATTTTTCTCACGTTTTCGTGAGAAAAAAAACAGAAAATCGCAAATTACCGCTAAACTAAGCGTCATACAAAAAAATGTTTGAAACATAAGTTGTAGGTTTTTAAATTCTCTACAACTTTTATTATAAAAGTTTTTGCGCTAAAATTTATATTAAAGCCGTAATCTTAAAAAAACAACGTTTTTACGTGAAAAGAGCCTCACCGAGAATTTCAGCAGACATGGCGCCTACCCTATCTTGTAGAGAATAAAAAATTGAGTAAAATAGGCGATTTTAAAAAAAATCGTAGGACCAGTTTTTGAGAAAATCGCAAAAAACTGAAAAATTATACGAATAAACTACTACTTCCGGTTGACCGATTTTGATGAAAATGTTCGTGTCGCGTCCGGTAGTGGTATGTAACTTAAGTTTCAAGTTTCAAGTTCGTACGATGTTCCGTTCTTGAGATATTCTGTTCACACACACACACACACAGACACACAGACACACACACAGACACACAGACACACACACAGACACACACACACAGACACACAGACACACACACAGACACACAGACACACACACAGACCAATCGCTAAAAACATGTTTTTTGGATACAGGGGGTCTGAAAACGTATAGATCCGGTGAAAACTCGATTTCGAAAAATCGACATGAAAACAATACTTTCCTTCCTATATATTCATATAGGCAAGAGAAAGTAAAAAGGTAATATTTTCGTTTTATTTTGTTTGTTTTATTAATTTACAAACTACGACTAAAAATTTAAACTCAGACAAACTTTTTTAAATGATCCTTTAAATTTTTGATCATTTATAGAAATATACTATTGCTTTGAAAATATTAAGCAATATTTTTTAATTTTTTAAAGTCGCATCAACTGCTTCGTTATTAGGGACTACAGTGGAATATGTGACTATAACTGCGGGTTTTGACTTGAGAAAACTTCCAGACCCTGGCCGGGAATCGAACCAGGACCTCCACGTGGTAGGCTAACGCGCTGACCACTATGCTACGGATGCGACCAAATCAATATTTTATTGTACGCCTATATTGTGGTGATAAAATAAAAATATTATTGTATTTTATTTGTAAAAAAAACTTAATTTTTCTGTAAAACAGGAAATAATGTATGAGTTTACGGATTTTGTTTTTATAATTTAAAATAATTTTACTATGTGCTAACAAGGTTGATAATTTGTTAAAATTTGTTGTTGATTCACTTAATAATTAATTTGTATGAATGTTTTTTTATTTGTTGTTATTTTTACGATTTATTAAAGAATATAATTTTATGTTTGTATTAGATTAGAATACAATTTCCGGCTAATTAAATAGATAGTAATAATTAAGAATAACCTTCCTGTTTTTTTTTTCGGCTAATGATTACCAAAAAGTTCTTTCTGAATTCTTTCGTGCCGCCTTTTATTAATTCACTCACTGTACATCCTTCCGGAATCGTGTCACCTTAAATCTTCTACTATAAGACCACCCTGATATGAATTTATTTCCCTGTAAAATTATTTTTCGTAATTAAAAAAAGATTAATATTACTGATAACATCTCCAAACAAATATATTTGGAAAGATGCATCTGATTTATATTATTTCTCTTACCTTAATTAATTCTCTAAAAATTTATTTACAAAAGAATTTTCACCAGGTGGGATAAACATTTTAATGTGAGTACAAAAAAATCGTTAATGGTGTTGCAAAATTAGATGATAGCTGTGCAAGAAATTGTTTCCTATGATGAGAATTCTAAAACAGTGGTCACAAATGGCGGACCATGGTTCTCATCCAGACAACCGACTCACTTTTTACAGAAGGTGAGTTCTGGATAATAATATATCAAACAGGGCAAATAAACACACATTCTTTTAAATATACAGACATGTACAAAATATCTCAATTATACAGCGCGTTTAAAAGTTACAAATTTTACGTAAATTTTATTAAGTATCAATTTCAATAACAAACTTACAATTTACAATACATTTCTTAAACCAGTTTGGTTGTCTGGAATCCAATTATGTGGATAGTCATTCCAACATTGAAATCCTGTAAAGGTTTCAATCGAGAGTACACAGAACTAACACAGCATAACCTTGATACATAACGAACAATATATTACATAATTATTATTTGCACATTCTTACAGTAGAACAAGAAATAAAGAAATGCAGTACAAATCACTAAAGAAGACTTAAATCACACACAAATCACTTTGCCATCTCACTCTTAAATAATTCAAACGACACTCGCCGACTGAAATGAAGACATCCTAGGAAATATTTTAAAGCGACAAGACAACACATGACAAATTTACGAAGTTACTTCAATGAGGGGTTTTCTTCAATCATGATATATAACAAAGAAAACTCATCTCTATTTAATATTCTACTCATGAATACTTAGTAGATTTTGCTGAATTAAAAAAATAAATTTTATTTTTTTGAATTGGTTATCTAGATGAAGTTTATCTACTGGTGAAATTTACAAAAAGCTTATTTTTTAAAATTTTACTTTCTTTAAATTTTAATTATAAAGGTTGCGTCAACTGCTAATGGTTATTAGCGAGCACAATAGGAATTGTACAAATAACAATAAAAACAACAACAATTTCATAAATTAAAACATAAGAAAGAGAAAATTAGTAGGCCTATCAGAGTTTTTCTTCTAAAGCAACATAACGTAGAAATTTTAAAACTTTGTCACAACTGTCTTTGCACTTAACATTGTCGTGAAATATTGCAGAAATACCAAGAAGAGTACGGGCGCTTTGAAGTTCTCGACATTCTGAAACGATATGTGAAACCGTTGCTTTTGCGTCACTGTCGGAGTAGATTTTACCACCTACAAAGCTAAATTTGTACGTGGTAAAAGCCTAATTTAAAACTGGTTAACTTTAATCAGTCTAAAGGGATTTGAGAACACACTGAACAAAATAATCTTTATGCTTTTAAATTTGTACGAATCTGTCTCCATCATGACAATGTATATCCGCACATCACTCTTGTAAGGCAAGAGTTATTGACTTCATTTGGTTGGAATTTCTCAAGCCACCCCTCTCACAACCCCGATATTGCACTAGTGACTATCATCTGTTCACTAAATTAAAGAGATACCTTGGTGGAAAACACTTTTCGTCAATGACAGTCTGAAAATTGAAGTGAAGAACTAGCTAAAAACAGCGGCGAGAGACCACTATGACACGGGAATAGAAAAACTCGTCCCAAGGTTGACAAAATAGTATATTGAAGTAAATGGTGATTACGGAGGAAAATAATGTAATGTAAGTTTTACTTTTGCGCATAACAGGAAGGTCGAGTGGTAAATTATTTGCTCTCGATCTGCTAGTTCAAGGGCTGCAAAAAATAGTTCTGCTTCTTATAATATGGTCAGCCAATTATATGACTGAATCATTTAAGAGCAGAAGAAGTAGAGATGTAAAAGACACTAGTCACAGTTATCTCCTCTGAGAGTAATGGATTTCATTATGCAGCCAAATTCTATGGTGAATGAAGAAAAGATGTCATTTGCAGGGTGAAAAGTAGATGCTTTTCAGAGACCTGGCATGCTGATAAGCATACTTTTAAACTCAGTGAGAAATGCAATGGTAAACCACGTCACTCCTTGTTTTACTTAGTAAAGCCTTTAGAAGTTCAAACCAGCCTTTCGACTGATGACCTAAACAACAAAAAGTTTTACTTAAATATTTTAATTTTTTTGTATTAAAAAATTTGTATCTTTACTTTCCGGATAATCCTCGTACATAGATAATCAGTGTTTTTAAAATACAATTTTCAAATGATGGTTTATAAAATGATTTAAACAAATATGATTAAGTCTAATCGACGAGAGAATGGTTTTGTTACAAGGTTTTTGTATTTTCTTTTTATTTTTCGTTGAAATATTTGGTGGAGTAGATAGTGGGTGGATAGATTTGTCATCAACAGTGGCTGTTACTAAAAGGGATGAAAAGAAGTGTGTGAGGGTACATATGTAGTATGGACAATAGAGGGTAAGCTCGTTTACTAGGCTACTGTTAAGGGTAAGTATGTGTACATGTGTGTATAAATGTACAGAATGGAAAAGGGGATGGTCGAAAGTGAGAACGAGTGTATCTCTACAAAGGGAGAGAGAAATTGAATGGGCTTATCTAGGTGGCCAGAAGCTGGAAGCCTAGTAACCGTCACGAACTAAGCAACCGACGAACTGCGATGAGAAAATCTAGCTCAGTATGTGAAGTTATGAGAGTGGGAACAGACGGCGGCCGCGGCAAGAGTGGATGGAAACTTTTTAATTTTCTGCACTAGTGGTCCGCATAAACCTGACGACATATAAGGTACATCTATCCGATCGTATCCACTATACCAACGCCAACGCCGTATGTCCCTAATAATACATTCACATGCACACCATCTACATTTAATACATGAAGCTTTTTTATTATATCAAACCAAAGTCAAGCAATTCATGAAACCAACCAATAACGAAAGAATTCAATCCGTAATAACAAAAAAAAAGTTAAACGTACAATTCAGAAATGATAGAATTTTCATTGGATTTTTTCGTAGAATGTTTTTTATTCGTACTACCTAATCGCCGTTCTCTTTTTCCAAAGAATATAACATCCATACATTTGCTACGTATTTCATTATTTTACTCTTGTATCTCCTAAACACGTTTATCAATAAAAAATACTGTTATTATAAAACACGTTTATTGGATTTGTTCACAATTCAATAACTAAATAACAAAATACTTTGGTATTCAATTTTCAGTGAATGTTTTTCTTTTATTCATGTTTTGTTTTTATACTAATTCGGCTTTTTTTTTGTTTTTCTATTAAGTTTATCAATTAATTTCTCTAATTTTTTGAAAGCATTTTTCTCAGCCCACATTTGTGTAACGAATCAACTTTAATGCGGTTTCCCACAGAAAATATCGTATGGTTGCTAAAGCAAGTTTTATCAACCTACTTAAAAACTAGCCTACTTTGCCTACTTTTACTACTACTACTACTACTTTTACTGCTACTTTTTTGCCTACTTTGGGTTTAGCCTACTTAAAAACTGTCAATGACTTTTAAATTTTATGTGCGTCTTAAGGTTTTGAAATTATCATGCATCCAGACCTAAATCAGTAAAATCAACCATTAATAAATGATACACTTCTTTATTTTCATTTAAAAATTAATAAATTACACGAATCCCATAGATACAAAATAATATTATCACACCCACATTTACCACAAAATCCACAAAGAAGATTAAAAATATGTTGGAATCTTATATATATATATATATATATTTAACAGCGACGAGGGTATGCCACTGGTGATTTCCTCTATCAAGACGAAAACAGGGCATTACAAATACGTACATTGTAATAAATACTTTTGGTTGAAAAAATTTCCAGTTGTAGTTACTAAATAAAGACAAAAAGCTAAAAGGAAATATAAAGGGTTATTGCCAAAGTTGGAGACAGCATATGGCAAGGATGTCAGATCACAGGATACCTAAGCAAGCGCACTGGTATGCTCCAGAAGGTAAAAGGGATGTCGGTAGTCCTAGGAAAAGTTGGAGATAGATGATATAGTATGCGAGTTCGGAACAGGCTGCGGCCTAATCCGTGGTTAGAAGAAGAAGAAGAAACATTTTAAGGTTATAATTTCTTGGTCAATCTCGAGAGTGCTTTTTTTATATAGATGACGAATTCCTCGGATTGCAACGGATATCTTTCTTCGTCTGTTGTTGTTCGCTTCATTTTCGTTGGTCTTTGGTTGTGTTATCTCCCGAGGTAGCCTATTTAAAGTCTCTTTAAAGTATCAATATTTTAAATTTTCCCGTATTGTGTCTTCAAATGACGCGGGGATGTTTTGATGTTCGTTATGTATTTAGTTTTCTCGAAGGAAATCAGAAGTCCCATTTTCTCTACTTTTTCTTTTAAACACGTTGATTTGTTCTATTGCTGTTGCGTGTTCCTACGAGGAATTGGTAGATGGTCTGCAAAAGCAAGACAGTTAGTTTATCTTTATGTCGTTCTCCAACCCTCCAATTTGCACTTGGTTTCCAAGACATAAAGACAATCCAACATATTGAATTTTAATATGAATACATATTTTTTACTACTGAAATCTTCTAGTCTGCGACTAATAGCTATATTTTATAACCTAAATTATAAAGTAAAATTTTTTGAAAGCCAACAGGCTGTTATGTCAGTTGTTTTGTTTACAATTTATGCACTGCAAAACTTTTATTTTTTCAGTATTAACCTAACTCGATACTAACTCAAAGGGGTTCTTTCTCTTGAGCATTGCATCTGAATTATCGAGAGTTTGTAACTTTTATTTTGTTGTTCAAATGCTAATTTAGCCTTGCTTCATGTTTCTGTACATATCTCCTTATTTAATTTGGAATTATCAATTCTGTGGATACAACTATGTGAAGAAAAGTTGGTACAGTTTTGTCTTTATAAGTTATTGTATGAAAGGAAGATCTAATTTTTAGTTGGGTATTGAACTTCAGAAAGAAATCGATTAAGAAATCAAGTATGCCAATGAACGAATCTAATTAGGATTGTTAATTAGTATGATTTTATCAAATAAATAATTTTTTTTCTCTATTTAGGAAATTCACAATCTGTTGGAAATGATCAGTGAATGTGATAACACAAAATTTGGAAAAAATTACCATGGTAAATAAACGTGAGTGGAGACACAGTCCAGTGACAGAACTCAGAGCATGAATAGATAAGTAATAGCTTCATCAACATAATCCACCACTCTATGCAGTTGGTGAATTGTTGAATGGTTCGAACGGAAGCCAAACTGATGATTAGGAATTATATGATCAGTTAATGGCAGTAGTCGTTTCAGAAGTAGTTTTTCGAACATTTTGGAGCAAACCGGCAATAGGCTAATCGGACGATATGAGGTTGGGTTATCTGGTGGCTTTCCTGGTTTAAGAATCATTTTGACCTCAGCAAGCTTCCACTGAGCAGGAAACTTTGTTGTTCGTAACACGGAATTGCAGAAATTTGTAAGGAAAACAACTCCTTTCCTAGGCAGCTCTCGGAGGACTCTGAAGTAATAAGGTCATAACCTGGAGACTTTTTTAGTGGAAGCTGGAAAATCTGTTGTTTTACTTCAGCAAGGGTAAACAATTTCGGTAGCAATAGAAGCGGCAATGCCTTAGCTATCTGATCCATAACCAACTGATTATGTTGCGCGTCAAAAATATCTAGGAAGGTTTGAACACTTGTGACAGATAGTTAGCGAACAATGTTGCTTTCTCGCTATCACCGGACACCCATGCACCGACATGTGCTTGGAGTGGAGGGGAAGCTGTGTGGTACTTCAACAGTATCCTGGTAGCAAACCAGAGGGGTTTATCTTGCCGGTTTAAAGAAGCTACGTAATTTTCAAAGCAAAATTTCTTATGATCCTGTAATGCGGATTTTAAATTGTTATTAAGCCTATTATAGATTCTTCTAAGGGTAGGCCTTCCAGAAACCTGCCATAATTTTCTAGCATTTCTTTTCTTTTTTATTAGTGCTCTAATGTAAGATGGGTACGTTGGTACGTAACCATCTTATCATGTTGGTACGTTCAAATAAAATGACATTATAATTCGTAGATTTTGACATGCGGTGCAATCTCGCATACATTTAAATAAATAACATATATTATAATATATGAAATAAATTTTTTTCATTCTTTTAAAGAAGCAGCTCTTATTTAGTTTTAGAATTCCGGAGGATTTTCAGACATAACGTAGGGTAAATATAATGTAGAGTTGGTGATGACATCTCATACAGTGAGTGTGTGGGAGGATGATGATGGCAATGAATAATACTAGAAGTGTTGGTCTCTGAAAATAGTAGAAAAGAGAAAAAGATTATTAAGAGAGAGAAAGAGAGTCATAGGATGTAGCCCACAGTACGTGCAAAGCCTGCGAATTTTCTTTACATGCCGATGCATGGAGAAAAAAAGGGACAAGAACAGTAGAGGTTGTATGTGCTATATGCAGTGTATGGTTTTAGCAAACCCCATGACGAAAATCAGCACTAAATCATACCCAGAAAAGACAGATTGCGCCGCTTTCTCTTTTCTCCTACCGGGCAAAACTATGTACCATATATTTACACAGCGATGAGCAGCTAAGATATAGAGGAGGAACCTTTTAATTAAAATAATACGAGAATGTTGGCCCTCTCATATCTTCCCACATCATCGTCCTCACTACGTGTCTTCATTCATACTGAATGAAGAAGATATCTTATCTTCTATCGCTATTCTTTATTTACAAACAACTCATTTCATTTTCTCCTTCATATTTTGTGACAATGGCTTCATGATATCATTGTCTGAACATAGCTTACATTCATAAGTATTATGTAATACGAACTCAACGCTATACTCTGGAATTCATCCTGCATTTCTAACAAAATTTCAATTAGTTTTACTTACTACTTTATTGTTCATTCTATTCTTTTAAACTTCCATTATTTTTATAATTTTTGAATGTTTTACAACATAATTTTTTTTGTTATCCGTCTCTCCAATGGTTTGATGCAGTTCTCCAAGCTGTTCTATCTTGGGCTTCATATCTACATATCTGCAAAAACCTACATCTTTTGTAATTTCCTTTGAAGATCCTAACCTTTGCCTTCCCCTACAATTCACTCCCTCAATATTTTGTATTTATTTATTTTATTTTGTAAAATATAGCTACATTAAAATTACAATTCATTACTACACTAAGCTATGTACAATATTTCAAACTAAATATACTTATACACAAAAACTCTTCTTCACAAAGAGTTCTGTCCGCGCATAGGAGTATACAGAACAAAAAATTAAATCTGTTAAATACTTACAACTACTATAAAATTACTAAGGTAAATACAAGTTAAATTTCTACAGTTAAATAGATTACAAAGATTGCGTTAAACAGAATTTAAAAAAATCCCATAAAATAAATGATAAATTCAATTACATTTTACATAAAATATCAATATTATATTTTAATTTTAATAACAATAGACATTTAAAAAAAAAACTTTTAGATTATGTTTGTATATTTTGAATAGAGAGAAACAAAAATATAAATCATAACTTTTATTTTATAACTATAACTACTTTACAATAATATATTTTAACTAGGTAACACAATGTAAGTTAAATATTTTAACTTATGGGAAATTAATTCAATAAATGAGGATAAAGAAACAATTAAACTATCGCAAAGAGAAAAGTAAAAACTAATAAGAACAGTTATTTTAAGACCTGGAAAAGCTTCTCAAGTTCTTGCTCGTAGATCGATAGTAATGATATTTTAGTTTATGTTTTAATAGATGTGGTGACATTATAATTATAGTAATATTACCCTCCATTATTGATAGACCAATACCTGGATGTCTTAAGATATGCCCCACTAGCCTATCCCTACTTCTAGTAAGATGTTTCCATATACAGTCAAACTTCTACTGACGGACACTTCTGAATTTCGGACATTTCCTAGTAGCGGACAATTTTATAAGTAACAGCATTTTCCCGTAAGACACAATACTAAAATATTTCCTAATAACGGACCCTTCACATAACGGACGCGGACAGTTAATTTGTATGGTTTTGGAAATTCAATTTCTGAAAACCGAACAAAACTTGTCCATAAAAAATGTTAGTACAATATATGCAATAATGCTGACTCTTTAGTTGCTATTGGAAACTAAAAAAAAATATTTCATACATAAAGCCGATGCTGAAGGTTGAATTATCCGAACTGCAAAAGCATGTCGGATTTTAAATGAAAGGAAAAACAAAGAAATATTACAGATTTTTACATACAAAAATGAAATAGGCCTACGTACGATAAGCTAGAATTTACAGTATAGGTATATGTTACAAATAAACTTAAAAATATGTGTTTAAAAATATTGAGTGCGTAAAAGGTTAAATTTATAATAACATGAGTTCTTAAAAACAAAAAACACAAAAAAATATTATATTACTATAGGTATTGTGCAAATTGTGTAATCAATTTATTTACAATCTTGTAATACAAACATAAGGTATGTTGGATTACTTAAGTACTGTACGTGCATGAATATTTTTTTATATGATATATTAGATAATACCTTTCTTTTTTGGTAATATTATATAGACTACATGTACTTCTACACTACATACTTATGTATTAAATTTTTTTTTTTTAACGTTTATTTTATTTAGAAACTATACAGTACAGTACAACCATCCAAAAGCTTAACTAAATTTTGAAAATAACAAATGACTTGATAAATAAACAGAAATATTTTTTTAAAGGATACATCCCAGTGGATAATTCAAAAGTATAGTGGATTTCAAAAAATAAGTTAATAAAAATATAGAACAATTAGATCAATAGATCTCTACTCCATTTTCTTCGTAGGCGTCGGTGTGGTAAGTTTCGTCTTGACATTTGCTGTATTAGGGGATTGATGTGATCTGTTAATTTTCTGTTAAATTTGGAATATTTTATTTTAGCAGTTTCTGTTACAAAAGGGATTTTCAAATCGGAATGCAATGTTAAATTTGTTACGTAATATGGGGCGTTCGTTATCATCCGAAGTATTTTTGACTGATGAGTTTGAATTTTTTGAATGTGAGTTTTCTTTGCGGTCCCAAAAATTTCAATACCGTAATTCCATATCGGTCGTAAATAGGCTTTGTATATTAATAATTTAAATTGTAATGATAGAGTTGATTTTCTGTTGATGAATTTTGAAAGTAATTTTGTACGGTTATTTAGTTGCAAACGTTTTGTTTTGATATGATATCCCCAAGTCAGTCTACGGTCTAAATGGAGGCCCAGATATCGAACTTTATTTTCTTGCGGTATCTCATTGTTATCCAGGTAAACAGTTGGACAAGTTCTTCTTCTTAAAGTAAAAGTCACTTGCACAGATTTCAGCGGGTTAACTTTCATTCTCCAGTTTTTGAGCCATGTAGATACCTCATACAAGTGATTTTGGATGTTCATCGAAGTTTCTTCTGGAGATTCACTGCTGCATAACAGAACGGTATCATCTGCGTACGCTGCTACTGTCGTGAAGTCATTTTCCGGGAAGTCAGACGTAAATATGGAGTACAAAGCAGGAGATAATATGGACCCTTGAGGAACTCCTGCTTCGATATGCCAGATATTAGAATATTCCAAACCTTGGCGCACAACAAAATATCTATCTTCTAAAAATGATCTCAGAATTCCATAATATGTATCAGAAAAATAGATTTTAATTTATACAAAAGCCCGGGATGCCAAACCTTATCGAACGCCGAACTAATATCCAGAAATACAGCCGATGTGTACAATTTTTGTTCTAACCCTACAGAAATTAAATCAACCACTCTGTGCAGCTGATGAGTTGTTGAATGCTGCCTTCTGAATCCAAACTGATAATTTGGAGTTGTAGCTTCAATTATCGGCGAAAGTCGATCTAACAAAATTCGTTCAAAAAGTTTAGACACGACTGAAAGAAGGCTAATGGGCCGGTAAGAGCTTACACAGTGAGATGGTTTTTCCGGCTTCTGAAATAAAACAATAGTTGACAATTTCCATTGTAAAGGAAAATGCGTAGTTCTGAGAATAGCATTAAATATGTTTCGTATAAAAATTATCCCTCTTTCTGGTAACTCCTTTAATATCTCTGCAGTTATCAAATCCAGACCTGGTGACTTGTGCAATGGAAGACGTTTAATAATACTCTTGACCTCGTTTAAACTCACAGGTTTAGGCGGCAACGATAGCGTAGTTGGGCACGTTACGAATTCCTGTACATCCCTGTCAAACTCAATGTCTCCTGTTTGCACATGAGGTTTAAATACGTTGCTGAGATGTTCTCCAAATAAATCAGCTTTTTCTTGGTCAGACTTGGCCCAGGTTTGGTTCTCACGCCGAAGTCGAAACTGGAACTTGCTTTAGAAGTCGCTTTGTTGCTCTCCATAACGAGCCATCTTCTGTGTCCAGGGAATTCAAGCGGCTTTCAAAGCGGTCGAGTTTAACTGCCCAGATTTCCTTTTTAAGTCTGTTGGATAGCCGATTGACAGTAGATTTATCGTCCGGAAGTCTTGTACGATGCCATCGACGACGTGCTGCCCGTTTTTGAGTAATTAATTCCCGTATGGATCTGGGATAATGAGGTCCATTGCGTTCATTTTTTGAAACAGTTATTGCAGAATCCCATGCAGCCGATTGAATGATAGAGGTAAAATCGTCTATGGCGCATTCTAAATCGTGAGCAGTTTTTAAAGGGACGTGAACATTTAAATTGTTATTTACAAGATTTTGAAATTTGACCCAATCCATCTTACCGGTTGGCGTTAGCGATGGTAGTTGCTGTTTATAAAGAGGAGTAGCACTTATAGTTAACAGAACCGGAGAATGGTCGGATCTAAAATCGTCTAAATTTTCAACCGCATGGTGAAATCGACTTATACCTCGTGTTATAAATATATCTAGTATATCAGGTAGCTTTGTGACGGCAGAAGGCCAATATGTCGGCATCCTGGGCGTTATTACTTCAAATCGATTGTAGTCAACTACATTTAGCAGTTGCCTGCCTCGTGGTGTATTGACTCTACATCCCCACTGAGTGTTCTTCGCATTATAATCACCACCTGCAATAAATGCTGGTCCCAACTCATCGAAAAAATTTTGAAACTCCTCCTCAGTTACTCGAAATCGTGGCGGACAATAAACTGATGCTACATTAAATTTTAACTGGTTTAGGTATAAAGAAAGTACAGTTGCCTGAAGAAAATTTGTTGGAGGTTCAGTGAAAAGGAAGTCATGTTTTAAAGTCGCCTTGATGATAATTGCCGTGCCCCCTTGGCTCCGGTCGGCCGGGTGATCAGTCCGGTAAACGATGTAACCGGGAACGTAAAAACGAGAACGTGAAGTCAAGTGAGACTCCGAAATGAGGGCGATGTCTATTCTTTTCTCATGTAGCACATATTCTAGCTCATTGAAATGTTGTGAAATACCATTAGCATTCCACAACAAGACGACAAGGGAATTAGATGTCATATTATTTGGCATTATTTTTAGACATTAAGGCTTGTATAAGTTGAGTCATCAACGAAATCATTGGGAACAATAGAGTTTTCATTTCCGACAAAAAAGTATTAATTTGACTTGACGGCCCCAACGCAGCATTATATTCCGCAATTTGGGCAGATGAAAATATGGAAGGTGAATGTACCTGTAATAATGGAGTTTGTCCTGCTTGAATTTTATTTCCGGTGGATTTTGAAGGCAACGGTGGAAAAGATGAAGAATTAATGTCAGGTACTGGGTGCCTTTGATTTTTTGAATTTTCACTTGTTTTATGAAGGGGTGCCCGACGTTTCTGGATTTCCTTGTATATAGCACACCCTTTGTAGTTAGCCGGGTGAGACTGGGAACAGAGCGCACACGTGGCTGGCGTATCGCGTGGTTTGGTACAACTGGAAGACTCATGATCCCCTGCACAACGCACGCATTTAGGAGCGTGATTACAATAACGTCTTGTATGTGAATATTGCTGGCACCTTAGACATTGAACTATATGGCGTTTCGGACGCGGCGGCTCAACTTTTATTTTAGAAAAAAATAAAGACGTTACATCAAATATTTGTTGATTATTTTCTGCCTTCTCTAGGTCTACAAACAACAGCGGCAAATACTGTTTTGTGCGATGGGACATAACATTCGATACACTGCGTACTGTATGACCTTTCTCCTTCAGTTCTGAAATTATCAGGCTATGATCCATCGACTGGTGCAACCCACGTATGACTACACTGAATGGTTTATCTTCAGAAAGCTGATAGCAGTGAAAGTCAGCATTATTTTCTCTCAAATATTTGACACACTTTCTGTAATCATCACCATTGGAAAGGTAAATAGTGATACCTTGAGTTGTCGAAGAACATTTGAAACTGTCTCCAATTAAATAAAACAATTCGTCGGAGAAGTTTTTAAAAATATTTATTTTCGGGCTGTTAACCCAATACAAATACAATTAATACAGAATACTTAAAACACCTGTTTACATAGTTACAAGTTTACGTCTGATTCTGATGATAGAATGGTTCAATTTATATTAAACAGTTGTTTATAAGGATGTAAAAGTTGTTTACAAAAATATAAATAATTTAGATTTCACAAATACATAAATAGCTGAAAGCATTATTTAAATAATAACAATAACATGTTTACTGATCTTACAATTACTACTAGATATTTATATATTAACTATTGTGACATAACTCCTCCCTCCTTAAGATTACACATGTCCTCATGTGCCTAAATTTGTCATTAACGGTGTTTGTAGTGGTACCATTTGCACTAATTGAGGTGTAGGCTGTTGCTTACATTTTATAAAATATCTCATTACTAAGTAACTAATAACAATAACAATAATTAAAATTATTATAATTACAAATATTGAAAGTTTATAATCATTAAAATCTTCATTTATTTCTAATAACTCTAAAGGCTTATTGTTTACATTAGCCGTATGTAATTCCTCAAATGTTAAGTTAGTTTTTATTAATTTTACAGGTATATTTGTAAGTTTTTGTGGAAAAGTTTCTATAAAAGAAAAAGGCATTCGCATATCTACTACTTTTTCTTGTAAATTTACATATACAATAGAAGTTTGAGGCAAATTTAAATCTATATATTTACTATTAATGATAATTTTTATTTTCGCAATATTATGCGTTAAAATACAGTTACATTCTTCAACATATTTAAATATATCTTTACTTTCTTTCACTTGCACTTTCTTACAGCTGTCTAATTTATCGTTATTAATTATTTCTCTTGTACAATTATCAGATAAGGTTTCAAAATGTTTACAATATTGCTTATTGTATAGTTTTACACAAGATGATACAGTATATAATTGTTTTTTATTTAATGCTACTAAAGAATTGTTAGTAATAACAGTGTAATTTGTATGTTCACCCTGTACTGGGTATGATAATAAAAAGTAAGTTTCACTTATCATTAATCCGATCCAAAGCATGATCATTGTTTTTATCATCTGTAACAGGCAATAGTTTTTTAGGTCGTTTAATACGATTAGGATGAACTTTAAAAGAACGTTTCTGTTTAGTATTTTTATTTACTGCTAAATTTGTATTTCTATTATAATTTACCTTAAAGAATTTTGGTTTGTTTTTTTTATTAAAAGTAGTTTTTATATATATATCTTCAGGAATTTCGATGTCTTTTTCACGAGTGATATTCAGTCTTTCTGTTCGTTTCTGCTTCTCTTCCTCTGTTTTAGTTTTAACTAGTTTGTGTATAAGCTTCAGTTCTTCCAAATATTTATTTGTTCTTTCTTCAGTTATTAAAGTTTCCGATAATTCGTTTACATACGGATTTTTAGAAATACCAAAAGTAATTTCCATAGGAGTTAGTTTTGTATTTGTATTTAAAGTATTATTAAAAGCAATAATTGCTAATTTCATGTTTTCTTCAGTTGTATAATTCTTATTTTCTAGTTGTATGGCATTTAAAATTTCTATTAAAGTTGAGTGAGCTAGTTCTAATAATCCTTGTGAATCTGGATGACCAGGTGTGATAAAATATGGTTCAATTTCATATAATCTAAAGAAATCCTTTAAGCTTGCATTATCAAACTCTCGGGCATTATCCATTTGAATAGTTTTTGGAACGGGGAACAGCGCAAAGTAATCATGAAGATATGATTGTATTTCCAGTTGATTAAGACTTTTAAGTGGGTATGCCATCAATTTTTTCGAAAAGCAATCAATTATAGTTAAAAATTTTATTTTATTGTATTGAAACACATCTATTTGTAATTTTTCATAAGGTTTTTCTGGAGTAGGCGTAATTTTATATTCAACTCGCACTGGTTGTCTGTCATATTTTACTTTATTACAAATGGTGCATTTGTTAATATAGTCAGTAATATCTCTCATCATAGAAGGCCAATAATATTTTTTTCGTATATGAGTGTAACTTTCATTTATGCCACGGTGGTATGTTTTTCCGACATGATAATTTATAATTGTTTCTTTTTGTTCATCAGTGTTAGGGATATCTAAGTTTATTTTCATGTATCTTTTTAGTTTTACTGTGTCAAAATTACTAGTAATTACCTTTCTAAAATTTTCAAAAATTAATTCGTATTCATTATGTAGCGAACCTTGCTTTGAACAAAAAACTCCATAAACTGTGTTCGGTTTTAAATACTCAGTACATAATGTAGTGATTTGCTTTATATTTGAAGAATTATTAAAATATAATGTTAATCTATTTTTATTAAAAATTTTTTTGAAGATAGGTTTTTTATTGCCACGTTCTAAAATTAACTGGTTTTGTTCAATATTAAGGATTTTATCACCATCTACTATTACAACTTGTTCGTTTGAGCTATCCTGTGAATGGATTGTAGCAATACTTTCATTATCGATATTATCATTATTTTCGTACTCTCTGAGAAATTCATTAAGCACTTCTTGTGGATTAACTTCATCTTCTAATACATTAATTGGCTGGATATTTATTCTGGAAAGCGCGTCAGCTACGTGGTTAGTTTTTCCTTGTACGTGTTTAATAGTAAAATCGAATTCTTCTAATAAAAGTTTCCATCTGATTAATTTTGAATTAGGTTCTTTAATATTATGTAACCATTGTAGGGGTTTGTGGTCCGTCTGTATAAGAAATTTTCTACCATACAGATAGGGTCGAAAATGTTTACAAGCCCATACAATCGAAAGTAATTCTTTTTCTATTGTAGATAAGTTAACTTCTTGTTTGTTTAACGTTCTTGATGCATATGCTATTGGTAAATCTTTTCCGTCAAATATTTGTGATAGAACAGCTCCTATAGCAAAGTTGGAGGCGTCTGTAGTCAATATAAACTGCTTTGAAAAGTCAGGTAATTGCAGTATTGGATTATTTTGTAATAACAATTTTAGTTTCTCAAAGGCTTCTTTATATTCCTTATTTTCTGAATCTATGTGTACATCCTTTCTTAAAGCGGAAGTTAACGGTTTTGCAATTTTCGCATAGTTTTTTATCATTTTACGATAGTAACCAGTAAGGCCTAAGAATTGTTTGATTTGTTTCGTTGTTTTAGGTATGGGGAATTTTTTAATTGCTTCTAATTTAAGAGGATTTGGTTTAATCCCTTGTTCGGATATAATATGACCTAAATAGAGTAATTCACGTTTAAAAAATTCGGTTTTATCTAGCTGTATTTTTAAATTATGTTCTTTTAATTTTTCAAAAACGGATTTTAAATGTTTTAAATGTTCTTCCAAGTTGTCTGAAAAAATAATAATATCATCCATGTATACTAAAACATTTGGTATTCTAGAAAAAATTATGTTCATTGCTCTTTGAAATGTTGGCGGTGCGTTTTTTAAACCAAATGGCATTCTAAGAAATTCGAAGTGACCATTTTCAGTGGAAAATGCAGTTTTTGGAACAGAGTCAGGTTCTAACTCTATTTGATGAAATCCAGAAGCTAAATCTATAGCTGAAAAATATGTAGCTCTTCCAATTTTTCCAAATAGGTCTTCAATGTTCGGTAAAGGATATTTGTCTTCTATCGTTTTTTCATTTAATTTTCTATAGTCGATAACTACTCTAGTTTTCTTTTTTCCTGATGCGTCTGGTTTTTTAGGAACTACCCATATAGGTGAGTTATAAGGTGAATTAGAGTGTTGAATTATTTTGTTTTTCAGTAATTTATCCATTTCTATTTCGACTTCTTTATGGAAAATTTGCGGGTATCTATAACTTTTACTATACACTGGTAACTCGTCCTTGGTATTTATTTTGTGTCTTAACAAATTAGTACTACTCAATTTATCATTTTCTCGTTTTATTATTTCTGGATATTTTTTAATTAAACTTATAATTTTATATTTTTCTTCTTTATTCATATGTTCCGTACGCAATAGTTGAGGAATCTCTTTTATTATTTCATTAATATATTCGGGACAATTGGTCACGAATTTTTCTGAATCAATGATGGTATCTAGCTCTTCTATCTCCATAGGTTCAGGACAAATGGTCATGAGTTCGCTGGAGTATACTAAGCATGTACATTCATTATTTTTAACATTAACTATTCCTTCTTCGATTATATATTTATTATTTTTAACTGGTTTTATTAATCCCGTCTTTAAATTAGGAATCGACCTAACTGGGACAGATATTATATTAAAACCTGGTTTTAAATTTATTTTTTTATTATCTACATAAAATAACAATTGTTTAGAACCATTGTTGTATTCTAGTAATTTTTTATTAAAATTAACACTGGCTTTAATTTCACTTAATGTTTCATGACCTATCAATATGTCATATTTAGGTGAAAACTGAAATAAATACATTTTAATTGTTTTTATATTAGGGAATACGTTTTCTGAATTAAATAATATGTATTCTGTACCCTTACTTTCACCATGAGGAGTTTTGACAGTGAACACTTCTTTATACTTTTTAATATTAGGTGGGAGTAGTGAGGGGTTTACATAGTTTTTATAAGATCCGGTATCTACTAACCATTTTCTATTTTCCCAGTCTACAAAATATGGTAATGAGTTATCAATGGTGTTTAATGTGAATTGCCTGGTGGGTCTTCCGGAAAGCTTGTCTCTGGCTCTAAAAAATGATTCGTTAGTTTATTCATATTTTCGGTTAAAGAATTAATTTGAATTTGCATTTCTTGTATTATTTTATCATTATTGTTTTCGTTGTCTAATTGAGTTAGCTCATATGGTGACCTGTAATGTTTAATTGGATCTGATTTTTGTGTACGCATTGAAACAGTATTTTGTGAATTCCATTTAGGGAATTGTGGTTTGTTATGATAATGCTGTTGTTGTTGATGAGGTGGTTGTGTGTAATGTTGATAATTGTTTTTATTTTGGTAATTAGTGTTTTTTTGGTGTTGGAAAAATGTAGGTTGTGTTCTTTGTTGATTTTGAAAAAATTTATTTGGTTGTTTAACGTGATTTGGTTCATAATTCGGTATTTTGTAAAAATTTGTAGGTTTAAATAATTTTTTTGAGTCTATTTTATTAATTGTATCAATCGTTGTGTTGTATTTTAGTTGTGCTAAAACAATGCTACAGTCGTTTATCAATTTGTTTCTGGCTTCCTCTAGGGTGTGTATATTTAATAACTGTAAATGAGATCCTAATGTTGGATGCACACCATGTACTAATGTACGGACTAGAGTGGCATCAAGTTGGTTAGTTAAGTTTATTAACAAATCTCCCTTAAAACCATCTAATTTATATCTGGTTATGACTGTCGTACGTTTCTCGTCTAATCTGTTTAAGAATTCTATTGGATGTTCATTATGTAATGATTTCAGTAAAGCTAATTCTGCTACTAAATCTGGTATTTTTCGATTATCAGAGAAATTATTTCTTAATACATTTACTATTTCTAATATATTTGTACAACTATTATTATAAACCACAGCCTCAGCTGGGCCATCTAGTCTACACATAGCAGCTTTAAATAGTAACCAATGATTTGAATCTTTTTCTTTAACGTTGTCTGCACAATACGCAGCACAGAGTTCTTCACATGTGTTGATAAAATGTGGTAATTTATAAGGTGTTCCATCGTATCTAGGCAGATATTTTAATAGTTCGTGTGATAACGGTTTAGAAGTCATTTTGTATAAAAGTTGAAAACTTACGGTTATAAAAGGTTGTCGTACTCCTTATAGGTGACTTGATGGTAAAGATGTTGAGACGTACAGGTGTATTCTCCTTG
Organism: Catonia carolina; assembly: GCA_035578175.1. Lineage (NCBI taxonomy): Eukaryota > Metazoa > Arthropoda > Insecta > Hemiptera > Achilidae > Catonia > Catonia carolina. Next base: position 26,541,752 of record JAQMRL010000011.1, read on the forward strand.
ACGTATAGATGAGATTGTTAGAGTTTTGGAAACCGTAGATGAAGAGTTGAAACTCAAGTTCTTCTGCTCCGGGAAATTGATCACGAAGAAGTAGTAAGTCAATTGGACGTACCTGAAGAATCTTCCACGGTCCCTGTTCGGGCGCCAATTAAATAAAACAATTCGTCGGAGAAGTTTTTAAAAATATTTATTTTCGGGCTGTTAACCCAATACAAATACAATTAATACAGAATACTTAAAACACCTGTTTACATAGTTACAAGTTTACGTCTGATTCTGATGATAGAATGGTTCAATTTATATTAAACAGTTGTTTATAAGGATGTAAAAGTTGTTTACAAAAATATAAATAATTTAGATTTCACAAATACATAAATAGCTGAAAGCATTATTTAAATAATAACAATAACATGTTTACTGATCTTACAATTACTACTAGATATTTATATATTAACTATTGTGACATAACTTCCGACTAACTGTTTTAAAATGTTGCATAACGGAACGTAATTTACGTTTGACTTTAAGAAAATCGGCGGGGGCCGTTGAATGTTCAACTTAGTTTTATCGCTTTCTGAGATATCGTTCGAAATATCAGAAAGTAAGGAATATTTATTACTGACAGGAGTTTTGTTTTCATATAAAATTGAATTTTTCGACCGTGGATCATTCGGATGTATTTTTTTAATAGCATTTTCATCAATAGAAACGTCAGTAATTTTACGTTTGTTTATTACTTGCCTCCATTCCGTGTTATTGGAGCCGTAATTATCTGAATTACTATTTTTGGTTACGTTATCCAAACTCAAACTAGTTTGGATAGTTTGGACAGTCTCCATAGTAGGACACGGGCCGTAACCAACGTTGTTACTCGGTTGCATAGCAACCTAACCTTAAACGAACAAATTTATGGTGTTCGTTGTAATTTTCTTGGAACAGTTTTCAATACAAAGTAAATTAATTCTGAAAAACACTTACAATGAAACTGAAGGCCAGACGATATTATTTTTACGAAAATGTTCAATAATTCAGTACATTTAACATAAAAAATGACCAGCACAAAAACACAACAAACATCAGCTCTATGTATTAAATAAATATTTTTTTCATTGCATAAACGTACATAGTGTGTATTTTATACATTCTTGTTAAATACGTTACATAATACATACATTTACATTACGCAATACATAATGTAGGTAAATATAGAAAATTGAACAGTACACATATTTCTCATTAGCGGACACTTCTTAATAGTGGACAAATTTTTTGGTCCCGCGAGTGTCCGTTTTTCAGAAGTTTGACTGTAATACTTCTTTTTTCATCCACTCGTCTAAAAACCTCTAACTTATTTTGTCCACCCATCTAATCTTTAATATTTTCCTATACCACCACGTTTCAAAAGCTTCTCTCCTAGCGTAATATTTAGAAATTGTTATAATATTTTAATAACAGATGCCAAATTTTCAGTAAAAAAAGTGTCAAAAATATTTCTCAATCTGAGAATATGGTAGGGTATCGGAAAACGACAACATTGCTGTTTGGAGCAGCAGTGGATAAGGTTTAGATTGTTAATATACTGGCCAACATCTGAAACAGATAAAAACCTAAAGAAGAAGAAAACAGAAAAGAAATCTACAACTTTTGTTTCAAGCATGTTTTCCTACAGAGCTTATTTTAGCGGCCAATTAGTGATTTTACGGATAATTAAGTTTTACAGAGGTTGATTTTCATGTAGCATCTTTCACTCATAATTAAAATTAATTTATATGAATTTAATTTAACTTTGTTTACTCATGATTAAACATAGGTTATATTTTTTATTATTTCCATTGACAAGAGAAAGTCGTGTCAGTGATTTACGCCAGATTTTTAAATATAAAGGTCTAGTATTGACCGCTGTTATATATATTACCAAAGATGCAATAATTTTTAAAAACTATTTTAAAATTTCATATTGCATTTTATGTAATCTGTTGATGGTGGATCCACCGAAACACATGTAAGTAGATAATAAAGATCAAGACAGCTGAAAAGGTTAGTGAAATTAAAATAAATAAAAAAAAATATATAAAAAATAGAACCATGAATATGATCATGTAGTCTAAAGTCTACACTTATGTAGTCTACAGTCTTATTTACTAATTAATTTATATGTGCATCACTTAACAGGCTAACAAGCATTTTAAACTTTGTTAAGTAATAATAATTTTTGAGTGACTTAAATATGGGAGTGTGAAAAATTTTAGTTTTTATTGTCACAAAATTTATTTAAGGGGAGACTGTACTTTGTATCCCGCCAGTGTTAAATTTGCTATTTTTAGGTACATTTTTCATAGGATTGGTAAAAGATAGGAAAATTAAACTTTACACACCGTAGGTGTCGGGTTTCTTCTCAAGCTACTGATATTTTTTCAATTTAATCTTTGGACGATACCATTTTTTAAAAATATTACGAATAACATAAAATGTTTACAAATTGTTTTCTACGTTTCTTGCGTATTACTAATTTTCGAAGCACCTGAGGAAGTCATAAAAATGTCGGTATATGTGGAAATACAAGAAAATTAACTGGTAAAAATTACAGCCTGGTAGGTTTATTGGTTTCTGAGAAAAATGTACCTAGTGTTAAAATCTAAATTTACGGGAAAACGCAAGAAACAAGAAAGCACAAATGAAAAATAAATTCACACAAAAATGTAAATTTCCCATCAACAGTTGTTTAGAAAGCTGAACCAACAGCTGAGAATACAAAAAAACAGTGATGCAGATATTTTAAAACCTGCAATTCGCTTTGCACTAAAACGAGCAGTATAAAATTGTGAAAAATATTCGTTCTTGGTAACATTATTATTTTTCTATGTAAACTTAATAAAAACTTAATTTTTTATATAAAAATAATTTTTTTGACGTAATTAATGTTTTTTCTGGTAGATCTAGGCTTAAACTATTGAAGAACATAAAAAAACCAAAAATCGGTATTTTGAGTTAAAATTATCGTGCCATCTCCTCTTAATAAGCAAAATTGTATTAAAAAAATATGTATATTATTGTTACAACATTATACTAATTCATATAAATTTATAACAAGTTAAAATTTATGTTATAAATGAAGAATAAAAAAAAAATCACAGAAAAACGATTATAAAAAAATAAAAAAAATAAAAATTTTTAAGAAACGCTATTATTTAACAATGATTCAAATAAAAAATGAACTAAAAAGAAAAAATAAAAAAAAAATTACAAAAAAAATTACAGACATTACTGTTACAAATAAAAGCGTGGCGCATTTTATTGTAAAATATTCGTTGTATAAAAATGCGCCACGCTTTTATTTGTAACAGTAATGTCTGTAATTTTTTTTATTTTTTCTTTTTAGTTCATTTTTTATTTGAATCATTGTTAAATAATAGCGTTTCTTAAAAATTTTTATTTTTTTTATTTTTTTATAATCGTTTTTCTGTGATTTTTTTTGTAATTTTTTTTTGTAAATTTTTTTTATTTTTTTCTTTTTAGTTACTTTTTTAAAGTAATTGTTAAATTTAAGCGTTTTTTAAATTTTTTAAATTTTTTTTGAAAAAAAAATTTTTCAAAATTTTTTTTTGAAATTTTTTTGTAATTTTTTTTTACAAACACCTATTGTCATCGAAGATAAACAAGTGTGCAAAGTTTGATTCATATTGATACGGTAGAAGTATTAAAATTTTAAGTTGCCAGATTTGATGGATCCAAGAGTAAGTTATTTTGTAATAATAAAAGCGTTTAAAAAAAATTTTTTTGTAATTTTTTTTTTATGACAGCGTATTGTCATCGAAGATAAACAAGTGTGCAAAGTTTCATTCATATTGATACAGTAGAAGTATTAAAATTTTAAGTTGCAAGATTTTATGGATCCATGAGTAAGTTAAATAAAAGCGTTTAAAAATTCACTTGAAGATGGTGTTTAACACAAACAGATGACGTAATGAAGAAAAAGTAAGGGACAACCAGAAAAGGGCGGTATGTAACGTGACAGAGTAAGAACATTAATGGGTGGAACTTTAATTGAATATAAGAGTTTCTATTTGATGTTGATATACAGACATCCATTTTTTGTTGTTTTACAGCCATATGTTATTACGGTTGCTAGGATGCATGGCTAGTCATGCTGGTTTTCTAATGCTTAGGGCGGAGCGTCAGCAACTGTTTGTATAATGTACTATTAAAACAGTACATACTACTTTACACACCTATGAAATTGTATATACTTACTATCTAGTACAAGTGTGTTAGTATAACAACATGCAAGTACAAATACATGGCAATAATATTGATTCGTGTTACTGTCAATGTATTTACTATTATTTTCACACAAATAGTTTAATTTATCAAAATAGTTTTAAGGGGAGTCGGAACTGCTATCTTAGCCCATGTTTATGTTTGACCCGTTTTCTCCGTTATCTATGACCAGAAAATTTTCAAATTTTAACCAGTTATTCATTGATATGTTCCTGACAAATAGACGGAGTCATTTTAAAATATATAGGTTATTAATTTTTTTATAAACTTTTCCGTGATGTCTACTCCGAAAACTGAAATTTTATGGAAAAACATTTATAACGGGTGATTCAAAAAGAGCGCCGGTTTTTAAACGGCTGGTAAATTTTTGTTTATCGGTTGGCAACATTATTAGACCTCATTTCTATTTCGGAGAACATTCCGATTGACGATTCAGTTGTAGTTTCTCTTGTTCGCAGTGTAGTACTCTCGCAGTCTGTGTCTAACCATGGAGAAGTTTACTACTGCACAACGAGTGTTAATCGTCAAAACATTTCACCAGAGTGGAGAGAGTTATGCGGCTACTGTCAGGCGACTTCGCGGTACTCTAGGACGTAATGAAGCACCGAATGAATCAACAGTTCGCAGGCTGATGAAAAAGTTTTTTGAGACGGGGTTCAACAGTCGACCTTAAAAGTTCTGGACGTCGTTGTTCTGGCCGAACTGAGCAGAACATTGCGTTGGTTAGTGACAGTGTGGCTGTTAGCCCAGCAAAATCAATACGTCGCCGTACTCAACAATTGGGTTTACGATGTTCTTCTGTACGGAGAATTCTTTGGTACGATCTCCAATATCACCCGTATAAAATTCAGTTGCTGCACGAGAAACAATGTTGTTGCTCCGTGAACGGTTCCAGGATCGCATCTTCTTCTTCTTCAGCTTTTCCCTTCCTCAGGGGTCGCTGTTCCGTACTCTTCTCCTCCACTCCCTCCGATCCACCACATCCTCCTCGCTCAGGCCCTTCTCCCTCAAGTCGTCCGCCACGGCGTCTCTCCATCTTCTCCGGGGTCTCCCCCTCCCTCTCACCCCATCCACCACCAATCCATCCACAACCCTCCCCACATACTCCTCCTCCCTACGCATCAAATGTCCATACCACTGCAGCCTTCGTTCCTGAACCTTCTTGGACACTTCTATCACTCCCACAGACTCCCTTACCACCTCATTCCGTATCCTATCTTTCCTAGTCTTCCCCTGCATCCACCTCAACATCCTCATTTCCGCAACCTCCAACTTGTTTCCCTGTCTCCTCGTCATAGGCCAAGTCTCACTACCATATAACAATGCCGGTCTAATCACTGTCTTATATATCTTTCCCTTCATTTTTGTCCCAATCCTTCTGTCACACAATACACCTGTCATTCGCCTCCAGTTATTCCATCCAGCTTGTATTCTATGGTTAATTTCCTCCTCCAGTCCTCCACTCTCGGTGAGGCATGAACCAAGGTACTTGAAACACTTAACCCTTCTCACCACTTCATTCAGCAAACACACCCCTCCACTCTTATCCTCACCTCCAAACCATAGGTATTCAGTCTTTTCCCTGCTGATCCTCAGGCCTCCCTCCTCTAATACCTCTCTCCAACTTTCCAGTTTCCTCTCCACTATATCCCTGGTTTCTCCCACCAGCACAATGTCATCCGCAAAAAGCATTGTCCAGGGTGCCTGCGCTCTCACCCCTTCAGTAAGTGTATCCATAACCAAGTTGAATAGATATGGGCTCAAAGCAGAGCCTTGATGCAGACCCACAGTCACTGGAAAACTCTCTGTTACTCCCACACAGGTTCTTACTCTGGTGCCCACTCCATCATACATGTCCTTCACCAATCTTACATACCTCTCAGACACCCCCTTCATCCTCATGCATCTCCATAGTTCCTCTCTTGGGACGGTATCATAGGCCTTCTCAAGGTCTATAAATACCAGGTGCAGGTCCCTTTTCTTCTCGCCATATTTCTCCAGCAATTGCCTTAAGGCAAAAAGTGCATCAGTCGTGCTTCTTCCCGGCATAAAACCATACTGTTCCTCACCCATCACCGTCTCCTCCCTCACTCTTTTGTCTACTATTCTCTCCCATAACTTTAGTGTGTGTGACATTAACTTAATCCCTCTGTAATTTTTGCATTCTTGTTCCAGGATCGCATCATTTCTCGTAATTCCGACCATCAATGGCCACCAAGGTCGTGTGACTTGACGCCTTGTGACTTTCATCTTTGGGGTCATCTGAAGTCATTGGTGTATGCCAATAAACCCCGAAACATCAATGACTTGAAGGAGGAAATTCGACGGGTTATCGGGCAAATGGAAGTCGAAACTTGTCGTGCAGTAATATCCAATTTCATGGACAGAGTTGATGCGTGCCAGCGCAGTAGAGGAGGACACATGCATGACATCATTTTTCATACATGAAATCGGAAGGTAAGATGAACTTGTTGATGTATTTATTTTCAGTTTTTCAATAAAATGAATCTCTTAATTTGATATATCAAAACCGGCGCTCTTTTTGAATCACCCTATATATTTAAAAAAATTAAAACAACGTCAAATGCCCCCGTGTGCTGATGGAAATACATGTAAGGAATGTGCCATTAAAATTGAGAGGAAAACGCTTTATTGGTTCTTAAGAAAACAGGTCTTTTGTATGAGAAAACATAGTTTTTGTGAAATGGTGATTCAGATTTTTATAAACGCATTTCTATATAAAAACGTACTTACTTAGTGCATTCTGCTTCACACGAGCAGGAATGCACTAAGTAATTTATGCAACATAAATTACATAACCTAAACGTTACAAACAAAAAGTGCCTTCTAGATTGAAAGAGAAATACTAAAAAAATTCGTAAAAATTACTGACAAAATAACTAAAAATCATATAGGCTACCGAATATGACTTATTTACGAAAACAGGAAAATTTTCATATGTTTTTTTTATAAAAACAAAAAATCATTTCTAGTTGTTGTAGAAACGTGATTTTGGTACCATTGGAAAGCGCAAATTTAAAACTGTATAACACAATTAAAATCTAAAAATCGTTATTTTTTCATTTATTCGAGCCCGACTCCCCTTAAATTGATTTATTTCTGTAACATCTCAAAATATTACTAATACTATTGTTATTGTACTATAATGTTATTGTTGTTTAGGTCATCAGCCGAAAGGCTGGTTTGAACCTCTTGAGGTTTTACTTTGTAAAACGAGGAATGAGGTGGTTTACAATATTACTTTTCTCTCTAAGTTGAAAAGTATGATTATCAGTATGCCGGGGCCTCTGAAAAGCACAAATATTTTCCACCCTGTACAAAATGCCCTTTACTAACACACTATTAGATTACCGCAGTACAGTAGTTGCAGTAGTATAATGAACAAAGAAGCACCTAATTGATCTACCCTTGGACATGGGAAACCATAGTTGGGTGGATTAATTTCCCCACCACGAATTAAAATAAATAAATTTTAGATTATCAAAGTATAGGCTAATTAAGGAAATAAACATCTATTTTTTTAAATTTATTTATTTAACGTCACATCAACTGCAACGGTCATTAGCGACGACTTTGGGGTGGAACTTTATGCAATGTAGGATGAAATGATTTTTTGTAACGTATGAAAGTATGCCGCGCCTGAGTGGGATTCGAACCCAGGACAGCATGACGAGAGGCAAGCACGTTACCAACTACGCCAATGCGGCCGGCAACATCTATTTTGTATTGATATTTTTTGTAAGCAATGGGAAATAAATAAATAAATAAATAATTAAATAAATATACTTATTACTGAAATGCTTCAAAAGTAGATAAGTTTAAGTGAATAAATTCAACTATTTCTATACAAATACTATAAATAGTATATCTGTATACTGATATACAGATATACTGCAAATATACCTACACTGTAATATTATAAATTGATTCTCTGATGACTTTGTACATATAAGCACATTAACTTATTCATAAACTATTCAGTTATTTCGTTATTTAACATTTCGCAAACTCTAGATTTTTCAATTTTCATTCCTTTTTTCAGAAATCCGAAAGTATCCTCTTAACAACCATATAAAAATGAATGGAGTAATCGAAGTAACGACCAGTTGGAGCGTGTTTTGTAAGGCTTGGCGTCTAGGATACGAAAAAGGCAATAATAGCTGAACAAAATCATAAAAAATGATAACACTGGTCTGCAAAAAAAAAATTTTTTTTCCCCTTGGACTTTGATGGATGATTGTTATGTATCTTGATCCCCTGAATCCAAATCTGACCTCCGTTACTCTCTATCACCCACCGTTTTTGAGGGGGGCGCCCCCCTTGAAATTCTCGAAAAAACACCTAAAAGTGGTTATTCCTAATAAAGCGAGGGGCGGGAGGAGGTTGTAAGGAGGTTGGTCATCCTCCCCTTCTTAGAAAATGTTATCTCAGTGCACGTACATTTGTGCATGAAGACCAAAGAGGGAGGGGTGACATCACCGTTAGTTCAGAGGTGTAGCAGGGTGGGTGTCTGCCAAGGTGGGAAGCCGGGCGAGGTGATAAGCTTAGCGACGATTAAACGTTTTCAGAATATTTTTTACGCTTAGAGCCTCATCTTGTCACACAAGAGGAGCTTAATGATCTCATCCGGAATTTAAATCCCAAAAACTAAAGCCCAACTGCTCGGGTCTCAGCTTCAGCAATGGAACCTCTTGGAAAAAGAAGTGAAAATTTCTGTTTCTAGATTCCGGCTAGCTTCGTTTAAACAATTTTTTTTGGAGGACGGTGACTTAGTGTACTACAATAATGTAAATTGATTAGTGATTGAACCTAACATGCCAGATGATCCAGAAAATTGGCGCCTATTCATCGACTCATCTAAAACCAGTTTAAAAGCTGTTTTGTTGGCAAATGGTAATGATTTGCCCTCAGTTCCGGTTGCTACGGGGTCAACATGAATGAGACATACAAAAATATCAGCCGTATTCTTGAAAAAATTGGTTATAAAGATCATCCCCGGAAGCTCTGTGCTGATTTTAAGGTTGTGGCTTTACTTACAGGACTTTAATCGGGATACACCAAACATTGTTGCTTTCTGTGTGAGTGGGATAGTCGAGCCCGTGATAAAAATTATACGGTTCGAAATTAGCCCTCGTGCGAAAGTTTAGTTTCTGGTCAAAAAACTGTTGCCAATAAGCCTTTAGTCTCGAGTGAAAACATATTTCTGCATCCTTTGCGAATCAAACTCAGTTTGATTAAACAGTTCGTGGAAGCTATCGATAAAACAGGAGACGGATTCCAGTATTTGAAGAGCAAATTTCCATGTTTGAGTGAAGCAAAAATTAAAGAGGGAATTTTTGTTGGTCCACAAATTAGAGAGCCTTTTAAAGATTCAGTGTTCATCAATCACTTAAATTGAAAAGAAAAAAGAGCTTAGGCTGCATTTAAAGACATGTGTGAATATTTTTCAGGATCTAACAAAAGTAAAAATTATGTTGAACTCGTCGAAGAATTGCTATCTGCATACGAGTCGATGGGTTGCAACATGTTATTAAAATTGCACCTTTTACACGCGCATTTGGACTTTTTCCCAGAAAACTTGGGAGCAGTTTACGATGCACGCGGAGAAAGGTTTCATCATGACATTGCACTCTTCGAAAAACTGTTCTCTGGGAAGTGGAACTCAAGTATGTTAGCAGACTACTGCTGGTCACTCTTGCGTGAAACTCCCAGATATCAGTACAAGAGAAAAGCTTCCTCCAAGTAAAACCACTCTCTTTAAGTATATGTATTCGATGACAAGTATCTTGAACCAGAAAAATTGTATAAGTAAAAATACACAAAATGTATCAATACGTCAATACTCTCTTATTGTACTCTTTCAGTGTTAAGTAGGCCTTGAAGAACCATAAAACCGTGATACAACTGCACAATTTCATATCATAGTTACACCAGACTGATAAAAAGTTGAAATTTCCCAAATAAGGGGTAGTGGCCCACCCCCTAAAAATGGTGGGTGATGGAGCAAAACGGAGGTCAGATTCGGATTCAGGGGGTCAAATCACATAAAGATCACCTATTAAAGTTCAAGGGGAATTTTTGATGCAGACCAGTGTAATCAAACCATCTCTTAAGAGTATAATTCGTGTTTGAAACACACAACTTTTTACTTAAAATTTGATAATTTATTTTTGTTAAATTATTTATTTAGATGAAGTAGGTTTACATTATCTACTATAATAGTTAAGTTAACAGAACGGGACATATATTTAGGCATAAATGTTTCACAGTTAAATTGTTGAAATGTCAGTTACTGACTGAAAATAGAACCGTACGTACTATGTTGTTTCGGATGTTAACATCGCTTCCAACTTGGTTTACAACTAGTAACACCGAACAAGAGTAGTAGGGGTAATGCCTACATTTAGGTCTAAACTACTCTCCCCGACCGAACGAACGATTCCTCTACTCTGTTCTACACCAAAACCCCGAGTCTACTGCAGATAATGTTAAATCCGTAACAATGTTGTATTGCTTTGTACCCCTATTGTATTGCTTATCGATACCCACTCACTACAGGCTTACATTTTGTTCAGCTATTATTCTATAAATCCTATACTATTGAAACTCAATTAATTTAGTCAAAATAATGTTATTTGTTTGAAGGGAACTAAATAGTTTTTAATTAATTATACTAACTAACAACACATGAAAAATAACTAATTTATTTTTATAATTATTGATTTAACTAGGCCTATTTTTCCTATTTAACAATTTAAAAGAAATCTTTGTAGTATTCTTATTAAATTTTAGAATTATTTATTTATTTTTAAAATAACCCACCGGGTTGGTCTAGAGGTAAAGTCGTCGCCAAAATCAGCTGTTTAACAGCTGATTTTTGGAGACGAAGGTTCCTAGTACAAACCCTAGTAAAGGTAGTTCTTTTATTCGGATTTGAATGCTAGACAGTGGTTACCGGTGTACTTTGATGGTTGGGGTTCAATTAACCATACTCTCTCAGGAATGGTCGGCCTGGGTCTGTACAAGACTATACCTCATTTACACGTCATACTTATCATCCTCTTCTCATTGGGTCATGGGGTTGCTTATTGTTCTGAATTGAACAGATTACAACGTACACATATTAGGAATTTAAAAAAAATTAAAAATAACAGAAGTTTGAGTGTTTAGGTTGTAGGTATAATTAGGAAGGGGTAGGCTCTATTTTGTAGTTATTAGGTATTTATTTTAAAGCTACGCTCAAGGAAAACAGCGAGTTTAATTTGATTTATTTGAAATTACTAATCCTGGCAGACGGCCATCCATAGGTCACGTCAAGATTATGCTGAGTTTGTTGTTTATTTATATTTTTTTTTTGGAATTTTGTATGATTATTTTTTGTGATATGCTGTAAATCAATTGTGTTTCAAATAAAGACATTGTATTGTTATTAACTACACAGGAGCGTCGATTATTCGAACGGCAGTCATACAAATCTTCAGTTATTCGAACCACCCTCAATGTTTTTTTTTCACGTATAGGCCTTTTCTGTCCTAAAACCTGCAATGCTATATTGCGAAAAACAGCCTGAATTTAGAGGTATTGAAGCATTGTGACTGAAAGGAATGATACATTGCTGCTACAAAAAGGAGTTCACTCTTGGATCAAAAGAAAATTCAAGATTTTTTTGTATTACTGGATAGCGTGTACATACAAGTGGGTTAAAAAATATTTTCTAACGAATTTTGCCGTAGTTTATTTCGTTAATTTATTCAGTTTTGAAATTCTGTATTTTTCCGTTTGTTTTTCTAAACTTTAGAAAAAACATTTGCTATAATTTAGTTTTTTTAAACTAAAGTTTACGTTAGCCTTTAACCCTATAGCCGGCAATAACATTTTTCTAGACCGGCAGAGAATTTCTAGCATATGGGTCACCAAACCGTAAGAAATCATTAAAAATATGCTATAACACATACATATCAAAATAACACGACATATCAAAATAACAAGAAAACTTAGGAAAAAAAGAATAAATACATTATTGAAATTTTAATCTGACAGGGATGCTGAAGCTATTTGAAAATAATTTTTAGACAAATATTTTTCTAAAATTTCAAATGACAACTGTTTAAAACTTTCTTATGTTCTACTTTCAAAATTCATTATATACGAATCGTTACTTATAATGTTTATTTCAAAATAAAATAAAAAAAGAACGATTCTATGTTCAAAACTGAATAAAATATATACAAAAACACCATGTAAACCAAGAAATAACCAAAATCAGCTCTAGGATGCGTGGTTTCAAGAGAGAAACACAGAAAGAATATGCAACTAAAACTATTATATTATACGTAAAAATTTACTATGTACATTACTAAACTATTGTATAAAACAGCAACGCTGCCTGTAGATGAAATTAAAACTAAAATAACAACATTGCAAAGCAAATCCGATTTTGCGACGCGACCGGTTCAAGATGCGGTAACATCGTCTCAAAATCGACGATTGCCGGCTCTAGGGTTAACAACCTATTAAAAATTTAGGTTATATTAGATTGTTATGGTAGTGTATCGAATTTATGTAGCTACAGTATTTAACTTATTTGATTATACGGAAAATTTGATTATCAGAACCGCTCTGACTCCAATTAGTTCGAATTACTGACGCTCCAGTGTACTAAGTTAAATAATTAACACAAATTACAACTTAACAAAGATGTTTTAATTTTGTTTGGGATAAAATCTACAAGCAAAGAAAAAAACGGGTTTATAAAGAGGTCTTGCCCACCACAGGCAAGTGGAATGTTCAATTATTTGTACTCAATCTGCTAGATGCTGGGCTACAAAAAATAGTTCGGTTTCTTATCATATGGTCAGCCAATTATATGACTGAAGCATTTAACAACAGAAGAGGTAGAGGAGTAAAAGACAGAGTCATGAATTTCTTTGTTTCTTCTTCGGTTGAAAGGATATTGTGAAAATACGAATAAACCGAGAAAACTTAATGAACCAAATCAAATTAAGACGACTAATTACTGAATTTAAACCCTTCCATGAAGAGGAAAATACATCGGGTGGACAGAAAAGAGGAGAAAACCCTACAGTGAGTAAATGCTGAGAATTTGGGCTGGAGAAAGAGCTTCCAGAAAGGTCAAAAGTTACCTCTCTTGTTCTAAAATGGGTCCATTATAAGAGCGAAAAAAGAACACATCGGTGAGTTTATTTAAAATAATTCTTTAAAACTTGTTCACGACCGATCTGTTTACATTTTTGAGTGAATTATGTAAACAAAGTGCTTCTTAATATTAGGTATATATTTTTTTTATTCCTAATTTGTGTACATTGCAATCTGTTCAATTCAGAACAATAAGCAACCCCATGACCCAATCAGATGAGGATGATGTGTATGACGTGTAAATGAGGTGTAGTCTTGTACAGACCCATTTCGATCGCTCCTAAAGAGAGTATTGCTAATTGAACCCCAACCATCAAAGTACACCGGTAACCACTGTCTAGTATTCAGATCCGTATAAAAGTAACTACTTTTACTAGGATTTGAACCAGGAACCTTCGTCTCCGAAAATCATCTATTAAACAGCTGATTTTGGCGACGACTTTTCCTCTAGACCAGCCCGGTGGGTTATTTTATGTAAATGAAATGAATAATCTGTAGTTGTGCATTGAATGAAAATTGTCTTCATCAAAACACAATTCAAATCAATTAGTATTCGTATCAGAAATTATTTTTAATTTTATTTAGCTAAAGGTATGTGCTAATTAATTAATTAATTAATTAAATCAAACAAGTTTGGTTTATTTTTAATGAATTTTAATTACTTTTGTCACTTTGGCAATAGATTGATCATTTGTTGCGTTGAAGAATGCATTCTTTAAACGTGTCGTATAATATTAATTTACTTTTGGAATTTCTGTATGGTGTAATTACTTCTTTAGAAATAAATAAATCGTTTTATCAACTATAGGTTTTATTTATTTTATAATACTGGATCATTCCTACATTCATATTTATTTTTTAAATGTTTCCAGTTTTTAATATTTATGTTATTTAGTTTTTGCTACAAGAGATTTTCCGGGAGGACGAGGGCAGGTCCAACTCTCCAACTCCTAAAGTTGGAGAACCAGGCATTTATTTTTAATAGTTTATTACAAATTAGTTTTAAAAAAATTATCGTAGGAAACGTTTTGTAAAAATCGGATGAAAGTGAAAAATCTCAAAAATAAAGTACCTACTATTTCTAGTTGACCGATTTTGATGAAAATGTTTGTGTCGGGCACCTCTAGTGGTACCTAACCGAAGTTCAGAAATTTTGTTCACACACACACACGCACACACACACAGACCAATTGCTAAAAACATGTTTTTTGGGTTGGGGGTCTGAAAACGTGTAGATCCGGTGAAAACACGATTTCGACTAGTAGACATAAAAACAAAATTTTCTTTTCTATATATTCATATAGGCAAGAGAAAGTAAAAAAAATAATTCAATTCTGTTGGATGTATCTATTGAAGCCGTCATGCTGTACTACCGTTTTTCAGAAAATTGATAGCTAAACAATCATCGTGTGATCAACCGTTTTTCATAAATGCTAAAATAATTTTTAAACAGATACATTCTATGCCTATCTTATATTCATTTAACACTACTATTGTATTTTTAAAAGTAAACTAAACAGTTGGTTTTACATGAAAGGAAACAGATGTTAGTTAGGTATATAATGGTGTAATTATCATGTATTGTACTCCGGACAATGTCCAACATTTATAATTTGATATATGATGTATAGATGAAATGAAAATTACTCAACATTAAACAGTGAATAACTTACTGTTTTCCAAAAACAGTATTCAGTCGTTCGTGGTAAACTGTTTCAGAAAGGTTTCTAATCTACATGGCTATTTTATAAAAAACAATTTTTTAAAAATGGATAAATTTTATAAAAGTTTGCGGCAGTTTTTGAAGGTTAATCTTGTCTAAAAGGTAAGTGTTTTGTATAAGTATGATTTTACTTTTAATTTTATTCGTGAAATTCACAACTGTTATACTAAATAATTAAAAACCTGATGAATATGGTAGTGGGTGAAAAATGTGTGACGAAAATAGGGAGTACCATCCAATGATAGGTCTCTGATATTTCATTTATTTATTTTTTACTAATTCATTTATATATTTCTGTACTCTAGAGATAAAGGGAGTTAACTGCAATTTTGTTGATTTTCCATTACACTATCTTTAAAATCAGTAAGAAATGCTGTATTTAATGTTATCAGTTTTAACTCCTATCTGCCTTACTTCCATTTGTAGAGGTTATTATAAGTATACTAACTTAAAATGTCTTTAGATAGGTAAAAATAATGTTAAATCCATTTGATATTGTTTACCTTTAAATAGAACGCAAGCACAACTTTTTCAAATATTATGGAGTAGAAAATTCTGCTTCTGTACTGGAATAGTGTTACCCCTAAATATTTCAAAAAGAGTTTGTCTTTGATAAAATGAACTTCTATTTCAGTCAAAACTCTAATGTAGTAAATGAAAAATGACAAAACAATGAAACAAGTATAGAGCATTAAGTCGTAAAGAAGGTGGGGAATAGACGTTAAAAAAATTGTGAAATATTTTAAAAGCTATATATTTTGATGTAAATTTCAAGTTTCTAATACTTACAGAAATTTTATTACAATAATGAAAAGAAAAAAATACGTTTTTTAGCCCCTCAGAAAAAAAATCACAAAAATGGAGTTAACACCCTTTACTTCTTAGGTGCAGATTTATTTTATAGTTACATCGCCTACTTTACTAATTTCTTTTTGTGCTCTGCTAGATAGGGTAAGTGACATGTCTGCTAACATTCTTGGTGGTCTCTTAGATTTTTGCGGACTTGATATACATTTTATGATATTACAGAAAATTAATAAACCTATAAATTTTATTTCAAGCATGTTTTCTACAGAGTTTACATTAGCGGCGATTAGTGATTTCTTGTTTTTCATTATTAAAATTGGCAAGAGAAAGTCATGTAAATGTTTCACACAAGATTTTTTACTTTTACTTGCTCTAAATGAGTATAAATAGGAACAGTATTGTTTTCATGTCCATTTTTTTACCGGAAATACTCATTTTCAGACCTCCTTAAACCAAAAACATGTTTTTAGCTATTGTTCGTGTGAACTAAACATTTTAAGAGCGGTTCTTAAACATTTTTTAAAAAATCGTCTCATTTGCTACATTTTTATTCCCTACTCGATAGTGTAAGTGCCATGTCTGCTGAAAGTTATGGGACTATACTCTGATAAAAATTGTTTTTTTTTAAGATTGTGGCTTTAATATGAATTATAAGTTATAGCAAAAGTGTACCTACAAAATTAAAGTTATAGGAAATTAAAAACCTTCAAATCTTATTTCAAAAAATATTTTTTTCTACAACGCTTAATTTAGCGTTTTAAATTTAGTGATATTCGTTATTTTCCTCATAAAAATTGGTAAAGATGGAATTTTTTAAGGTTACGGTGTTAAAATGCATTTTACGATAATTTTTTTTGTAATCCCTAATTTGTGTACGTTGCAATCTGTTTAATTCAGAACAATAAGCAACCCCCATGACCCAATGATATGAGGATGATGTGTATGACGTGTAAATGAGGTGTATCTTGTACAGACTCAGGTCGACCATTCCTGAGAGAGTATGGTTAATTGAACCCCAACCATCAAAGTACACCGGTAACCACTGTCTAGCATTCAAATCCGTATAAAAGTAACTATCTTTACTAGGATTTGAACCAGGAACCTTCATCTCCGAAAATCAGCTGTTTAGATAATAGTGTGTATATTTTATATATATTTGTATTTCTTGTATAGAAGTACAAAATTAAATTGAGCTTTGTAGCTCATTTCCACTGAAATATTTAGCAATTTGAATATGAAACCGTTTAATTATTGTTCTAAATAACAGTTTAAAATGTTTATGAATAATAATTTAGGGTACTGCGCATGGAGTAATGTTTAATGTTGATTGGTGCTATTGCTCCCATATTGTATTACATATGTTGTTTTGTGTTATGTCGTAAACTGGTCGGTCGGCCAGACCAGGCTACTCTTACTACATCTCCTAATGTAATTCCCATGTACTGGACCCACAACACGTGTTGCAAACCGTACATGACGTCACACGCGATGTACTCTCAATGTAATAGAACTAACCCCTCATCTGTACCCTTATCATAATCTAAAACCCTCTCCACTGTACCCCCTTCTCACCATCTATTCCATCATCACTGTAACTAGTACGACCCATACAAACGGCCGGCCTTTAATAAATTCATCTTTATCCACCCACATTTAACCCGATTTCAATTGAACCCAATTTAACCATTGTTTACAAATTGTTGTCGTGTAATTCACTGCAAATATTTACGCCCTCAGATCGGACGCTTTCGTAATTGAATGATACACAGGACACCTTGTTAATCAATTCTTGCTAGTGAGCCTACATTACTTGATATCAAATGGACTTATAAAAAACAAAACAGCTTAATTTACAATTTACGCCAAAATCAGCTGTTTAACAGCTGATTTTCGGAGACGAAGGTTCCTGGTTCAAATCCTAGTAAAGGTAGTTACTTTTATACGGATTTGAGTGCTAGACAGTAGTTACCGGTGTACTTTGATGGTTGGGGTTCAATTAATCATACTCTCACAGGAATGGTCGGCCTGAGTCTGTACAAGACTACAACTCATTTACACGTCATACATATCATCTTCATCTCATTGGGTCATGGGGTTGCTTATTGTTCTGAATTGAACAGATTGCAACGTACACGGATTAGGGATTACAAAAAAAAAATATTACATAATGTCATCATTTCTTTAAAAATAAGAAAAACATCTAAAAACATCTGAAAACAATAAGAAAAACATCTGATGTGAGTGTTTCACACTAAAACCTTAAAAATAAACTAGCAGTTGAGTTCACTACAATCAGTGCAATAGGCTTCTTTGCCAGGGGTCCTAGGTTCGATTCCCGGTCAGGTCTGACATTTTTTCATCTTAATCACCTCATATACCTACCACAAGACTATCTACCTACACCCAAGCACCACTACCAAAGTTATATAGACATCAATCAATAAAAAAATCTGTTGTAAAACTCTCGCACTACTTTCTCTTTCCTATGTATATAATTAACAATAAAACCCACGTTTATATCATTCAAAACAATGCAAAATAAAAACATAGTTTAATTTTACTCATGAGTGAATGAATGACGCTAAGTGAAAATTGACCTTTGTAGAGCTTAGAAATACGTAACATCACTAATTGATACCAAACTATAATACTTTCACGGTTGATGAGCTCTGCTGTTCCACGTGTTTAGACCAATCAGAACGTTTGCCAGCGTTGTCAGATTGTACGAATGTTTCAGCTTGATAACCGTTATGCGTGCATGTGTATAAGAGCCACAGTAGTTCACTCGTGTCTTGCATCTTGTACTGAATACATCGATTATAGAGCACGTTAACATGCAATACTTTATAATATAAATACCGAACATTCTCAAAAAAACTTTTAAACAAAAATTAATTGAATAATGTATTCTGAAACTGCCTCCGTGGCGTAGTGATTAGCGCGCTAGTCTACAAAGCGAAAGGCCCCGGTTTCAATTCCAGGCTAGCGTCTGAAAATTTTAACACCTTAAAACCACCGTTAAGGTACCAAAAACCCACAGTAGTTGCTAATGACCAAGTGGACTGTGAATACGACTTTAAATAAACTAAAAAAAAAAAAATTTAATATTTTTAGTATTAGAACGTTTCTTTTTTTTATGAACACAATAAAAATTAATTTGTAACAGGAAATTTTATTTTTCTGTAACGTTGAAATTTTGGTCGGCAATGGCAGGCTTACGCCGGCAAGTTTTCGAAATAACGGCTGGTACTTTTTGTACACCCTTATACAAAGTTAATGGCACTTAAGATCACACTTTTAAATTATATTATTTTGGCACTGAAAGGGTTAAAATAGTCCAATTTTCATATTAAAATTGTTTTTTAACAGCTTAAAATTTATATAATATGCCGTATGATCTATACAGTTCGACATTTCGATACTTCGACAACTTCTAAGTCCACAAAGTGTCGAACTATTGAAGTTCTACTGTATCAGAAAAATATATTATTGTATAAAACAAATAATTTATTGTCCTAACAAAGAAGTAACTTTAATAAAATAATTGTATGTTTAATCTACTTCAATTATTTAAATTAGTTTTATTATTTGGAATAGTTTTATGGAGACAATCATTCAGAACTAATCTGCATAATGAAGTATCATTATAACGACCATACACCTGCTTTCTTCCTATTTCTTCTGTTGATGCTTTCAATTCAGCTTATTAGGAATAATACCTTTCAGCTTCTTTCTGTAGTTATTTTTAACCTCTATCATCTTTTAACATTGTATATTTCATTTCCTTTCGTACATAACCTGTACGCATAATTTAATAGAAAAATTTATATGTTGAATTAATATATTAAATTAGGATAGAAGAATTTATCTTTTATTTCATCATCTTTAAATTCATTAATAATAAAATATTTTAAATTTATTGTATATTATTTTGAATATTTACTAATTAATATTTTCTTGTATCATTAAAATATTTCATCACCATATTAATACGAGTTATTTTATTATACAACAAAATATCATGTATATTTTATTAGTTATGTAAACAAATCATTAGTTTGTTAGTTAAGGTTTCTATAAATATTTAAAAATTTAATGAGATACTTTTATAGCTAAATTTTAATTTATTACATTAATTTTCAAATGTAGGTCATATTTAAAATGGCAAGTTTTAAACATTTGGTAAATATTTTGTTCCGATTAGAGTAGTCAAGGACTATTTTGATAGTTTTATGTAAGATTTGCAATAATATAAAAATAATTTTTATTATTATTTCTATTTATGCCCATAACAGACAGGTGGAGAGTTAAATTATTTGCACTCAATCTGTTAGTTCCAGGGCTACCAAAATAGTTCTGTTCTTATCATATGGTCAGCCAATTAAATGACTCAAGGGTTTAAGAACAGACGAAGTAAAGGTGTAGAGGTTGATCGTTTGCAGAGTGGAAAATATGTACTTTTCAGAGGGCTTGGCAAGTTGGTAAGCATACTTTTCAACTCGGTGAAGAAGGCATGGTAAACCACCTCACTGCTCGTTTTACTTAGCAAAACCTCCACTGTTGATTTTTTTATTACTGATACCCGAGTTTGGAGCCTTCTTTCTTCAAAACCGCTTGTTCAATTTAACGTACTATATACCAAAATTTAGCTGATTTCAATTTTCGTTGTTACATGTCAGTTTCATAATTTTAGCGTTTATCAATATATTTCGATATCAGGATGAGAAGAGAAAAAGAGCCGGTTTTTTTGTTGCTGCAACAAATTGAATGCGTTTAGAGGCTTATAACTCAAACACCGCTCAACCGATTTATTTCAGATTTCGCGTGAATATAAACTTGTATGTTGTTATTGTGCATACTAAATTTCAGGTTTGTAGTATATTTAAATTTTGAGTTATTAGTAAAATCCTGAACCCTTGTTAACTCCGTAACCGCTCATTAATTCGGCAATTTCAAAAAATCTTTATAATTATTTAGTATAAAAAATTAATACAAATTTATAATTATTATTGAACAGCAATTGCTTATTTATTCGGTAGAAATTTTTAAATATTTAAATAATGGTAGATGCTGCGGGGAATGGAAGAAGCTTAACCATGTTGCCACGTCTTTTAATCGGTTCTGTTCTTTTCTCTTTCTGCTAAAGTCGTCTACCGACGTAACATACAACTAGTAGTTTAGTTGACTATTGTAAGTAATTGATGAATTGGTATTAACATTGCATTGTCGCGTTTGTTACGCATATGCTGGAAGGACAGGTTCCACGTATGCTAATAAAAATAGGTAGTAGGCCTACCGAGTTACAACGCGGCAACAGGGTTAGAGTCTTCCACTCCCCCGCAGCATCAACCATTATGTGAATATTTAAAAACTTCTACCGAATAAATAAGCAATCGCTGTTCCATAATATTAATGAATTTGTATTAACTTTTTTATAGGCCTACTAAATAAAAAGATTTTTTGAAATTGCCGAATTAATGAGCGGTTACGGAGTTAACAGGGGTCCAGAATTTTACTAGTAACTCAAAATTTAAATATGCTACAAATCTGAAATTTAGTATGCACAATAACAACATACAAGTTTATATTCACGCGAAATCTCAGGTGCTTGAGTTATAAGCCTCTAAACGTATCCAACGTGTTGCAGCAACAAAAAAACCGGTTCTTTTTCTCTTCTCATCCTGATATTGAAATATATTAATAAACGTTAAAATTATGAAACTGACATGTAACAAAGAAAATTGAAATCAGCTAAATTTTGGTATATAGTACTTACGTTAAATTGAACTAGCGGTTTTGAAGAAAGAAGGCTCCAAACTCGGGTATCTATAATAAAGAAATCAACAGTGGTTCAAACCAACCTTGCAGCTGATGATCTAAACAACAATATTCATCTATTTACACACTTTTATTTCTGTCTAATTTCTTTTAATTGTTATCATTAATTCGTTTGTAAATATAGGCTGTAAGAGGCCTATTTTAATTAAAAAAATTAATTGTTGTGGTGTCTCTTGGCTGCTCTTTGGAGCAGTGGCATAGAGTAACTTAAAGGCCTTTCAGTTAAAAATCTTAAGACTTGCTGTTGGCACACCTTTATGTAAGCAATAAAACTCTCCAAGACGATTTAAAAATTCCGATAGTAAAGGAACTAACCGCATCCTTTTATATTAAATTTTGCGAACTAGATGACTATCCCAATCAACTAGCTGGTGACCTAGCTACGAGAAACTTTCTAACAGTACGACGTCTTATGCAAAAATGGAGCAAAGACCTTATGGTTTGAATAAAAGGACATACAAAATCTAGCTGTGAGTCTAATTTGTGAGTTCGGAACAGGCTTATGCCTAATCCTTGATAGTAAGAAGAAGAAAAAGACAAAATCTAGCTGTGGGGCATTCTTCACCGGAACCTAACAAACCAATATGTAAGAAAAAAATTTGAAGATGCAGCAGATGATATAATATGTCAAGACTTGAAAGTCATCCAAATATTTTAGCAATCAACTTATGAGACAACAGCGAAGAAATCCGGCGATTTTATCCAACTGACCTTTTTTAAAGAATACCACATCAACTTGTAAACAGAATTTTTTAAAATTTATTTATTTTTTTTATTTAACGTCGCATCAACTGCAAGGTCATTAGCGGCGACGTTGGGGTGTAATTATGCGTAATGAGGATGAAATGATTTTTTGTAACGTATGAAAATATGTCGTGCCTGAGTGGGATTCGAACCCAGGACTGCATGACGAGGGGCGAGCACGTTACCAACTACGCCAATGCGGCCGGTATTAGCGTAGTAAACAGTAAATTTAGTTAAAACAGCAAAAGAAATTTCATTGTAAATTTCTCTTCAAGTTGTTTTGCTTTTTGAAATTTGTCTACTTACAACTAGTTCAGGTGGAATGCCAGAATCATTCGGTTTGGTTGTCGTGGTGTAGCATACGATTCTTATGCCATGACAAGAATACACGTAACTTATTTGTTAAAAGAAACCATAATGGCTGGGGTGACAAGGCGAAGCCTTTAGAATATGAATGAATGAATCTTTGAATTTGTTTTGAGTAACTAAATGAAAAGTTTAAGTATTATGACTCATTTTAAAATTTGTCAAAAGTTTTATTTAAAATATTTAATCAAAGTAAGCCTACCATATAACTGAATCCGTATTTCAAAATATTACTTTGATTTTATTTCGGTTACATTATTATTGTCGGTAAAACGTGAAGTTTGTATTCGTTGGAAATATCACACAGCCGTTTATTATGTACCAAAGTAGAGAATTCTGTTGTTGTATTTTAACAAAAACCATCATAATATTATCACCATCTTCGTAGTCGTCATCTTGATTCTGAAAATAATAAAGTTTTGGAAAATGTAGACAACAGATTAACTTTTCGTTATTCGAATTATAAACGTAGGTTTAAGAAAGGGAATGAGAGAAATATGGAGTGTTGAGGAAGGAGGGGGAGGAAATATTTCTTGAAGTTGTTCACCATTCGAACGAGCAGCATAAATTGCAAAGTTTATTCGAAACCGTATCTTTGGAATAAGAGACAAGATTTTCGCCATAATTAAAATCCAAGTTAAGGGAGAGGTGAAGTGAGGGGTAGGGTGCTTGTATAAATATGGAAAATGTGGCGCCTTATTGTGGATCTGCCGCCGCCATCTTGGTTTGATAATTAGGGACAAGTTGTGCCAAGTTGTGTTGTTGTTGCGGCAATGCCAAACTTGGCGCCGCGATTCTTTAGGGGAGGTAAGATGATAAGAAGGGGTAAGGCGTCGTGACGGTGCGTGTTTACAGCATCCGACCACCTTCTTTTCACTAATTGAATCCTTGCGTTGAATTCACAATACATTTTCAAATGGTGTATCATAATACACAATCTTACACATCTTCTATTTTGTCAATACTGTTTTTTCTTTACTCCGAACTACGAGATGTTCTTAAATCTTTTCTTCCCAAAAACTCCTGAAAATTTCTCTTCATTATATAAATATTACTTCAACTTCAAAATGTTGACGTTATTTTATTTATTTTTCCCACAACAGGCAGTTGGAGTATTACATTATTTGCACTCGATCTGCTAGTTCCAGGTCATTTAAAGGGAGATTGCACGATGGTTTTAACTCAAAATTTCGATTTTCGGTTTTTTATGTTCTCAATAGTTTCGGTCTAGATCTACCAGAAAAACATTAAATTACGTCAAAAACAATATTTTTTTAATGAAAAAATTAAGTTTTTATCAGGTTTACACAGAAAAATTAATTGTCATGTTACGAAGAACTAACATTTTTAAAATATTTCATACTGCTCGTTTTACTACAAAGAGAATTTTAGTTTTAAAAATATCTGCATCACGGGTTTTAATATTCTCAGCTGTTGGTTCAGCTTTCTAAACAACTGTTGATGAGAAATTTACTTGTTTGTGTACACATTGTTTTTGATTTGTGCCTACTTGTTTATTACATTTTCCCGTAAATTTTGATTTTTAACACTAAGGTACACTTTTCTAAGAAACCAATAAACCTACCAGGAAACTTTTACCAGTTAATTATCTTGTATATCCACATATACCGACATTTTTATGACTTCCTCAGAAGCTCCAAAAATTAGTAATACGCAAAACACGTGGAAAACAATTTGTAAAAATTTTATGTTATTCGTAATTTAAAAAAAAATGGTATGGCCCAAAGATTAAATTGAAAAAAAATATCAGTAGCTGGAGAAGACACCCAACACCTATAGTGTGTAAAGTTTAATTTCCTCATTTTTAACCAATCCTGTGAAAAATGTACCTAAAAATAGCAAATTTAACATTGGCGAGATACAAAGTATAGTCTCTCCTTAAGAAGAAAAGAGGTTAAAAGACATTAGTCAGAGTTATCTCCTCTGAGAGTAATGAATTTCATTATGTAGCCAGACCGTGTGGTGAATGAAGTGTGTCATTTGCAGGGTGGAAAGTAAATGCTTTTCAGAAGACCTGACATATTTATACATACTTTTCCTCTCAGTTAGGAAGGCCATTGTAAACCACTTTACTCCTCGTTTTATTTAGTAAAGCCTCTAGAGTTTCAAACCAGCCTTTAGGCTGAAGACCTGAACAACAACATTTAATATATTTACGAAAAAGTGGTACATTTTCCGATTCGGGGTATGTGTGTTATTCGCTATTCAGGTCAAGAGTTCCTGATTCATTTTCGCTTTAGACATGGGTCATATGGACAGGTTGTTTATTATAGCTAGGTCAGGGCTAGCAGGTTAGAATGATTGTCTAGTCTAAAAACAAAGTATTTCTTTTTATTGGGTTCTTTTTAAATTATATACTGCCACGTTATAATCTATTAATTTTCTTTGAACAATAAGTAACAATTCTGGCAGAAAAGTGGAAAACTTTAGGAAGTCAGACATCCATCGATGTTTGAACTATAAGGCGTTTATAAATATAATTAAAAAATAATAAAAAAGTAAATTATTCAATAAATTACAGAAGAATGTTACGCTAAATTTTGATTTCAATATCGATGAGTCAAGTTAAAAAAATCAAATCTCATTAAATTTGAATTTATATTTTACACCCTTGTCTAATAAATTTTTATGTTCGTAAAAACTGTTTAAATGATTAATACTGAATTTTGAAATTTCTTGTTTTTCTGTTTTCATTATGTTAATATCTCTATAAATAAATTTGTTATTTGTATACCAGGGTATGTTTAACATATTTCTGACGGTCTTTTGACTGGAATCGTTCTAAGATCTCTATGTTTGAATTTGCAGATGAACCCTAAATATGTATTCCATATGTCCAAGTTAGTTTCAGTATTGACTTGCAGAGATTAATTTAATTAAATTTTGTATAGAGTGATTTGTTACACAAAAGTCAATACATTTTCAAAAACTTAGGTCATTTTTTTCCTTTTCAATTGGGACAAATTTTAAAAAGAAGTAATTTAAAAAAATTACCTCCAATAACATCAAAGTTACTGTAATTTAATTTTTCGTACATTTTTAGATATTAACTTATTATGCAACGTTAGTTTTAAAAATCTATTAAAAAATTGTTAACAATCGAAAAATAATAAAAATACACAATTTTACGCACAATGCAGTGTAGAATATTTTAGGCTAAATATAGTAAATTTATTTTTTATTTTATGTTTTTAGTTACAGGCCCCTTCATTAAGTGTGTTTAATGAGAACAAAAATCAATCTGAAGTATCTCATATGATCTATTTTAGTTTTTTTTCTGGGAAATCCATTTTATTTTCTCTCAAATGTTTTTTCCATTTTCAATTTTATTATCCCAGTATTCTCAATAAAATATAAACGCTTAGTAAACGTTTAGTTTAATGTACAGATACACCACTGCTTGCAGTATAAACTTACATTTAGTTCGATTGTAAAAGCAACTGTATTATTACAACGGTCGCTATAAGATCTAGTGACCCGTGAACAACACAGGAAATGGTCTTGTTCCGACCATTCTATTCTACCCTATTGTATGTAACTAACTACTACCCTAATCTAATTTTAATACCGTTCGATATAAAAGATTTGTAAGATATTAATCAGCTTTCTATTAAACAATTATCGCATTCTATCATGTAAAATTTTTGCAGTCAATTACAAAATCGGTATTAAAATTCGGAGAATTCAAAATTAACATTAACAATGAAGTATCGAAAAAAATTAACTTTTTGAAATGAAGCAGATAGAAATTTTAGGTAATGTATTTATTTAAACGAAATATATTTGAGAATTCATGTTACATTGGACACAAATGTTTTATTTTATTTTTGTATATTTGTCGGACTTTTACACCGATATTTAAGTTGTAACTGTTTGTCGGAATTCCTTTAAGAAATCTTATACTGTATATTTTGTTTTTAAATAATTTAGTAAAGGTGGCAACATTTCGAACGGATGCCAGAGGAGAGAATACCTTTAAAAGTGACGGAATATGTTCCAGTTGGAAGAAGGGAGGTGGGAAGACCTCGAAGAAGATAGAAGTAGTCGAGATGTACGGGCTGGAGTGTCTCGTGTTTGTGTAAACGTACAGGATGGTTTGTGAGTTCGAAACAGCCTAATTTATGTCTAATCCTTGATAGTTAGAAGAAGAGAAGAAGAAATAATTTAGTAGGTTACACACCTCCGATAGTAGGAAAATATTTAGGTTTGTATTTTAACTAATAAATACATTTTTAATAAATTTTTCAACATTTTTTTTGTGGACGCGCTAAGTCTTTACTTCCTCTTGTCCTATGCGAATAGGCTATAAGCCACCTATAGCTAAAGAAAGTATTGTTTTAATGTCGATTTTTCGAGATCGAGTTTTCATTGACAATACACGGTTTCAGGTTCCCTGAGCACCAAACATGGTTTTTTGTGTGTATAAGTCTGTGCGTCTGCCTGTATATGAACAAAATATCTCAAGAAGGGAATATTGTATGATACGAAGTTAGAATTTAATTTAGGTACAACAAGGGAACCCTACAAAAACATTTTCATCAAAATCGGTTAATCGGAAGTTGGAGTTTCTTCGTACAATTTTCTTTTTATAACCGGCTCTTATGATATTTAAAAATCGCCTTATTTACTACAATTTTTGTGCTTAGAAGATAGGGCACGGCTGCTGAAATATTCGTGGGGGCTGTGTTCTCTTATTAAAAAAATGATTTTATAAGATTGCAGCCTTAATATGCATTTTAGAACGAAAGTAAAGCTTGCAAAGTCAAAGGTGTAGAAAATTAAAAACCCATAACTTCTATTTGAAGCGTGTTTTTTTCGAGCGCTTTGTCAATTAGGGATTTTTCGTATTTTATCATTGAAATCGGTAACAAAATAGCGTTTTTTAAAGATTGTGACCTTAGTAAACATTCTATATTAATAGGCTAGTTTGTAGGTAAACCAGTTAAATTAAAAATCTAGTACAGCCTTTACCTCAAGCTATTTTTCGTAGAGAGCCTAATTTAGCATCAAAATTAGTGATTTACCATATCTTAAAACGTCGAATAGAGGTTAATTTTCATTTAGCGTCAATCTCTCATGATTAAAGTTAGGTTACGTTTTTAACTTTACATTGCTTACTCATAACTAAACGTATGTAAAGCTGTCCACTATTATTTTCATTGGTAAGAGAAAATCATGTTAACATTTTTCACACCAGATTTTTATTTTTAGAGTTTTTAACAGAATTATGAGAAGAGCATTATAATTTAAAAAAATACCAACGTCATTAATTTTGTATTAGGCTTATTTACTTACTCTTTGGTGACTTTTCTTGACGATTTGTTTTTGATAACATCTTTACAGCAGAGATTACTGGCCAGTAGTCTAAGTTTATTTAAAGTATGTATACCAAGATATTCTTAGAATCACATGGAGGTTTGGTGAACCATATGAAGGCGTCTGATGAATTCTATAAAATAAAAGTTTGTTTTAATTAGTTGATAGACAAAAGAAATATTTTAAATTAATTACTGTTTTTAAATTTTTTAGTTATGATTGCGTGTTATTTTCCCTATAGTAGGTCTATAGAATTCAGCCAAAACTACAAAAACCAATCTTCACGTACTAGGCAACATTTTTCTTGCATGGTTTACCTTGAGAATAGTCTCTTCATCCTCTTATACCCGAAGCTAAAACGTTTTACTGATTTTTCTGTTTATCAAGCATAATACTCTTATAATTTGGTCATTAGAAAATTTTCTACGCCCATAACAGTCTGATGGAGTGTTAAATTATTTGCACTCGATCTGCTACTTCCAGGGCTACAAAAATAGTTGTTTTCTATCGCATAGTCAGCCAAATATATGACTAAATCATTTAAGAACAGAAGAGGTGGAGGTGCAAAAGACACTACTAGTCTTTTCACTTATCACCTCTTATCACTTATCTCCTCTGAGAGCAATGAATTTCATTATTATACAGCCAGACCCTGTGGTGAATGAAGTGAAGGTGTCATTTTCAGGGTGGAAAATAAGATACTTTTCAGAAAAATTGGTGAGCTGATAAGCATACTTTTCCTCTCAGTGAGGAAGTTAATGGTAAACGAACTCACTCCTCGTTTTACTTGGTAGAGTATTTTCTGTTATTACCTCCCCCCTCCTAGCATAATTTGTTACATTCTGTGGATATTTCGTATGTAGTAATCTTAAAGTATTTTTAACAATAAAAACGGAAAAATATTCAAAAAAAATTCTATATCAATATTTTGCAAGTTAACGTTAAACTATTTATTGAAAGTTAATTAAGTTATTTAATAATATTTAATTTAATGATCTTAAATTAACTCAATGATTAATTTAATTAATGGTGTCATGTACTCTTAGAGCTTATATTTCGTTATTACATACGGTAACTTTATTGGGAAAAAGCAACGCATTTACCATACCTATGTTTAATCTTAACTTGAAGAAAATTATTGTAGAATTTAAAAAAAAAATTCCCGTTTTTTTTGTTAAAAATACTCTAAGATTACATACGAAATATCCATAAAATGTGACAAATTTTGCTTGGGGGGGGGTATAACAGAAAAGACCCACCCTCTAACCAAAAAGTTCAAACCAGCCTTTCGGCTGACGACCTAAACAACAGAAAATTTTCTAACCTAACTGAACAACTGTAAAACACAAAAAAATCTTGTTATTTTTAATTTATGCGGTTCCTTGTTAAAACAATTTTTCCTATTCAGGGTTTTGGTTTTTTAATATCTACCATAGTATGAAGATTACGGGTCTTACTTACATTATGTCAAATCAGAGAGAAATGAAAAATGATGACACGAAATTTTTTGTAGTCGGTTTTATGGTTAATCTATGGTAGTTGTTTTTCCATTAAGATTCGTGTATAAAATGGAAAACGGGTTGGAGAAGGGGCTTTAAAATTCAGTAGACTGTCATAAATGTCGATTCGCCTTGTATTACTTGCTATCTATAAATATTATGACCGTACTTAAAGTTGCTTTAACTTTATATTATTGAATACTGTAACTTGAAGCAATAAAGATGTTATCGTTAAGTTATATGTAAAGCAGCAGTTAACGTATAACGCAGTTAAATGGTGAAACGCCAATTTGACTGCTTGCTGCTTAGACCAGCTAACATAAAGGCTACAATTTAATGTTCACCCGAACGTCATTCACCCTTTTAACTTTGGTACTTAACTTTGTGTTTCACCCACAAACACTCGTAAAACATCTTCAGATTGAGTCTTTAGTAAAATGTCTTTTCAAAACAACTTTTATATTTGAATAAAACCTGATATCTTGATTTTCATTGTGCTCTTTATCGCACTTGTTAAAGAAAATACTGTAATCATTTAATTGTCTCAGATTTCCGAGATATTTCCGGTTTATATTTTGCTGATTTACAAATTGTAATATATTTCTGGACATTCACTTTACTTACTAAATACTGAATCAATAACCGGATCGTGGTAAATATTTTAAAATCATTTCGGAATCACTCATATAAGTCCACTACTTTTACTATTTACTTTGATCAAAAATTCAACCTTGAAAAGCACGTGAATCAACCCAGGTTACGTTCATCTTACGACTTCAAACTTGTCCACCTGTGGTCCTGAATAACATTCATATCCCACAGGCCAGGATGATGCGATATCTTGGCTTATGGTTTGACAGGCGACTAACTTGGAAGCATCATCTGCCTACGAAACGTTTAGAACTTAACCGCCGCCAGAAGTTACTCTTCTGCTTAATTAAACCTCGATCAAGATTGAACCTCCACTCCAAGATTTTAATATACAAATCCCTATTAAGACCAATCTGGAATTATGGTGTCCAGCTCTTTGGAATAGCGGCAGAGAGTAATTTAAAGTCGATCCAAGCCTTTCAATCAAAATTCATAAGACTTGCTTCTGGCGCTCCTTTTTATGTAAGCAATAAAACCATCCACGACGATTTCAAAATTCCTACATTAAAGGAGCTAACCGCGTCCTTGTATAGTACTACATTTCATGAAAGACTAGATGACCATCCAAACCAACTAGCCCATGATCTAGCTACAAGGAACTTTCCAACTGTGCGTCGTTTAAAGCGAAAATGGAGTAGAGTCCTCTTGGCCTGAATAACGGATAATACCCGTAGTTTTAAACAGGGAATGCACCACTGGGTACCTCTTCTCCTTTAAGTGAAATTCCCCACCGCCATTTAAAAATCAAATACGGAAGTTGTGCAGCTCAATGTAGCCTACAGTAACGTAATAAAAATTAAAGACAAAAAATAAGACCAAAGTCTGTCGACAGAAACAATTCAATACTTTTTTTTAAACTAACATAAGAAAAAAAAGTAACTCATTTAATTATTAATTTAACATAAATCAATTATAATATCTTACAAATTAAAATACAAATAAATGTGTATACCGTACTTCCCAACAAATTTGATGTATTGGGAAATACATCAAATTACTTGAAAGATTTCTTTGGTATCACTCGGTACAATTAAAGAATTCTAAAAGAGAAAATTTTATAAAATATTAAAGCAGTTTTTTAAGAAAAATACTGCAGAATAATAGATTCGGGTAAAAAAATACCGAAAATAAAAGCAATTAGATTACGTAACAGAAAACACATTCTTTAAGAAAATTTATGTCGGGGATTTTTGTCCGTAGCTTAGTTTGCTAAACATTATTAAGTCGTCCGCGTTCTGTTTTTAATAATAGAATAATAAGGGGTTAAAGCTGGTGGCGGTCGCGTTTGTTACGAAGGTGGATGGTACTCAGCAAAAAGCTATTATGTCTTTGTTATTTATTGCCGAGCTCATATTATTGCACTTTTAATATCGAGTGTATTCTGTAATGAAGTGAAAACTTGGTTCGTTTCTTCCTCGTCTCTCTCTTTCACACACACACACACATACACACTAGCCACAGGTTCTTCATCTCCCTCTTTCTCACCTGTTGTTACATGCCTACAGCTTCCTCGCGCTTTTTACATCTGCTCTTTCTGTACAGAGCTGCGATCGTTCGCTCTCTCGATCCGATTCCTATGTTTTCGGATCTTTAATTGGAGGACATTCTTTACATATAATCTTCTAAAAATTCGCATAAGTTCGTTCCACTGAAACAGCTGGACTATAAATCTAAACAACGCTATTCAGATATAACTTATGCTTTGTTGAAATTTTACACTACCTAATTTTCTTACTTTTATTAATATAATTTGCATAATATCTGTATTTGTTTACAACTTTTTTTCTTTATTTATTTGTTTCTTTTTGTACGACTCTTTTCAACATGAATTATGTGTTCTATTATTAAACGTTGTACATAAATACTTTTGTTTTATTATTAAACGCTCCGGCATCGATTTTTAACTTTACTTTAACGATATTTTTACTTAGAAAACGATTCAAAGAAAAAAATGTTTTACTTAAAAACAAAAAGTTTTTTCAGTAAAAATTAACTAATTTATGGTTCTAGGTTAAATTTGTTTTAAGTTTTGGACTATACGTAGTTTTTCTGTTTTAGTAAACGATGAGGTTCCCATTTTTGGTCGAAGGTAAGTTGTATTTTACTTTCTCTTGTCCTATGTGAATATGTGTTTTTCTTTAGGTCAACAGCCGAAAGGCTGGTTTGAACCTCTAGAGGTTTAGGCTACCAAGTAAAAACGAGGAGTGAGGTGGTTTACTATTGCTTTCCTCTCTGAGTTGAAAGAGTATGCTTATCAGCATACCAGGCCCTGCGAAAAGCACCCTCTTTCCAACCTAGAAATGACACCTTCACTTCATTCACCACAGGGTCTGGCTGTATAATGAAAATCATTACTCTCAGAGAAGATAACTCTGACTAGTGTCTTTTACACCTCTACCTCTTCTGTTCCTAAATAGTTCAGTCATATAATTGGCTGACTATATGATAAGAAACCGAACTATTTTTGTAGCCCTGGAACCAACAGCTCAAGTGTATTGATTTAACTCCACCTGCTCGTTATGGGCATATGAGTATGCAAGGAAGGATAAAAATAGTATTTTTTTCATTTCGATTTTTTGGAATCGAGTTTTCACCGGAAATACACGTTTTCAGGTCTCCTCTCCTGTACCCGCAAAATATGTTTTTAGCCGATTGGTCTGTGTTTGTGTGTGAACAAAATATTTCAAGAAAGGAATAGCATATTTACAAAGTTGAAACCTGGAACTTAAGTTAGGCGCCTCAAGAGGACCTGACATGAACATTTTTATCAAAATCGGTCAACTGGAAGTAGTGGTTAATTTGTGGAATATTTCATTTTATTGCGATTTTCTTAAAAAAGGCTCCTACGATTTTTCTAAAAACTGCCTCAGTTACTACACGTTTAATGCTTTAAAAGAAAGGGCAAGCGGCATTTCTGCTGAATTACTTTGGGAGAGGGGGTAAAACATGTTTTCTTTTTAAATATTGCGGTCTTAATATGCATTTTAGAGCAATAGTGTTTACAACTAAAGTTATAGTAAATTAAAAAAAACTTACAACTTTTAATTCAATCATTTTTTTCCTACAACGTTTGGTTTAATGTCAAGTCAATTAGTGATTTTCTGTATTTTTGCTCATTAAAATCGGAAAAATGGGATTTTTTTAACATTGCAGCCTTAGTATACATTTTATGATAAAAGTGGCTGCCTCATTCGCTTCCATATCTGCTCTATATTTTTTTATATGGAAGCTCTAATTTTCTCAAGAGCTTTTGATGGAGGAAAAGAAACTCGTTCATAAAATAATAAAGATACACTCTAAGAAAAGGAGTCAAAGTGATGAAGACAAGTTTAACAGGGATGAATGGCATTTTGGGGAAAATTTTTGTATAACCGCCGTTACAAAATAATAAAATTCAAGCGTAAATCATGTAATTTAATTTACAATTTTAGATAAATTTCAAATAGCGTTTATTTTATATTATTTTTTTGTGTAAGGATTCTGTAAGTAAATACTACAAAAATATTTTGATACATTCATGTTAAAACGTAACACTATTATTATTTTATTAATGAAATATAGTTATAAAAGATATAAACATTAGCTGTAAGAAAATTAATAACGCTATGGAATCGGTTTTCTATTAGAAAATACAGTATTTGATCATCGGTTGCAAAGCAAAACAGATTTAACTCGATCAGGAACAGCGGTAGTTCAATTAAAAACTACGGAAACTAACACTGTTAATAATGGAATCGACAGGGGCCACAACTTCTCAATCCCACCCCATGCCATCCCCCCCCCCCTACTATTTCCAAACATATTATGTTCTATATATATATATATATATATATATATCACGTGATTAATGATATCAGTGGACTGTATACGAATCCAAGCGTCGGTCGTCCGGATGGTAGAATGATCAATCACAATACTCCTGGACTTATGGTCTGTGTACGTTTCCCTGTGTTAACGTACTGCTTGAAACCAACCTAAATCGTTACACCATGTGTGCAATTTGCGCTCTTTGTTTTTGTTAATAACACTTAGAATAAGCTAATCTGAAATACACTAAGTACCAAATAGTAACATAATATATTTTTTTTATGGGAATTTCGTATAGAAATAAAATATTATATTTCTTCACTGTCCATTCTGTAACGTTGGCATGCAGTCGTGTACATACGCACAAACAATCGACAGTGTTATTGAGAGAAGCTCTGAAGCTGTTTTAGAATTAGTATAAAATACCAAAGTGTAACTGTCACATTTGGGTGCTATTATGTTACATACAATAATAATAATAATAATAATAATAATAATAATAATAATAATAATAATAATAATATTTATTTATTGCCATAATATTGTATCACGATATTTTAAACTTATTAATTACTCAGAACAAATAAAAAACTCAACTGCACTCATCGGTAACCAGCTACCGTCAATCATATATTTTATTCTTCCTCTTTAAACTTTTAATTGTTACAAATATTTTTTAAATTTATTTAATTTATTTGACATAAATATTAGATTTAAATGTAGAATAATAAATAACATTTATTTTTAATAATTTACTAATATTTTAATAATTTCAATAACAACTACTTTGAAATTTTTTAATTTTTTTTCCCTTTTCTTTTATCTCTAATGTGTGTACGTTGCAATCTGTTCAATTCAGGACAATAAGCAACCCCTGACCCAATGAGATGAGAATGATGAGAATGATGTATGACGTGTAAATGAGGTGTAGTCTTGTACAGACTCAGGTCGACCATTCCTGAGAACGTATGGTTAATTGAACCCCAACCATCAAAGTACACCGGTAACCACTGCCTAGTATTCAAATCCGTATAAACGTAACTACCTTTACTAGGATTTGAACCAGGAACCTTCGTCTCCGAAAATCAGCTGTTAAACAGCTGATTCTTGCGACGACTTTACCTCTAGACCAACCCGGTGGGTCAATTATTTTTATACTAGAATAAATGACATGTTTTACAATAATGAAACCTCAAAACTGGCTGCTACAATATAAACATTTTTAGAAATAAATTACAGATAATAGAGTTCATAACATAAATACAAATAAAAAACAGAAAGAAGTTTACTAAAAATAATTATGGCGTTGCTAACAAAAACTAG
The DNA here is from genome assembly GCA_035578175.1 of Catonia carolina. NCBI lineage: Eukaryota > Metazoa > Arthropoda > Insecta > Hemiptera > Achilidae > Catonia > Catonia carolina. The sequence continues at coordinate 26,577,302 of JAQMRL010000011.1, forward strand.
AGCGTCACAAATCTTAAGTCGCAATAAATGAGAGTTACAGAATAATTAATAAGAATATTATATTTTATTTTATTATTTATTATTAATTAATAATGAAAGTATTAAATGTAATATTATTATTTTATTTTTACTTTAAAATATTCCTAAAAATATTATTAGTTTTGATCCATTTATCCAAATATTTAAGTAAGAGAAGATAATGATAAAAATAATTAAGAAATTATTTTACGATTTATGAACAAAATACAACAGCTGCGTCATTCCAATTATTCAAAAATTTTCATGTACGACTATACAATTGTCAACTTTATTAAACAGAAGAAGCAACCGTTTTAACACAAATCTGCAAATACATTACAAGAAATAGGAATTTGATTTCAGAGAGCGCAGTGTAACAAAAACGCTTTTTAAAGATATTTCTCTGACCAAATTTACTTCAAAACTGCACAAACTGCTTTCAAAAAAAGGTTAAAATAAATGGAATGTCATGAAGAAGGGATTTAATGTTAATTGTGTTACGTAACTTAATGTGTATAATATTTTTAACTGATGTGCTTGAATTTTCCTAACGTGGCTTTTCTTTATGATCTCAAAAATTCTGAATTAGACGTACGTAGAGTTCATTGTGTTATAACTTCAATTTTTATGGTAAATTTCATTTTCTATTGATAAATTTTGAAAGTAATTTCATGCCATTGTTTAATGGCTTAACAATTCCTTTTGTAACAGAAGCTTCTAAACTCAAATATTCAAAACTTAAGAGAAAATTAACAGAAAACATTAATTTTCTAATACGAAGAGTATTCTAAAACCCAGATCCGGACCAAAAGTTTTATAATATGTTGGTATAGTAAGGTGAACTCAAGTACTTAAAATACCGTGAAAAACCTAACAATAAATCATTTATAGACCTACGGAAAAATGATAATATTATATTGTAATCGGGGAGCGATATAAACTGATACAATATAACGTAGCAAATGTAAAATATTTGTTACATATATATTCATTTGTGTAGACTACTAGAGTGAGAAAGAAATCAAGATTAAAAAGAGAAGGATAAATAAAGCGTTAACGTTATAAAAAAACGAGTCGGTACATCGTATAGCACTATTTGAAAAGACATCTGCATAACGTTATGTATATGACCTCATTGGGCCCATGGGATAGCGGGGTAAAAGATGCTAAATTAGAGATTATGGTCTCATATCTGTTTTCGTTGTGCAAAAGAAGGATCCCTCCTAGCTCTCCTGCTCTATGGAGCTCCGGTCGAGGGACTTATCATAATGTAAACGTAAAGAAGAAGTAATAACGCCTTGTTGTACAATCGTATATATTACAGGATAAAGAGTCTGTGGGAGAAACAGCGTTATTACATTGTTTACAGTCTACCTAATTTAAACTAATATAACTTAAAATTAAGAATAATAAGTTCTTTACTTTCAACATCATTATATAGATCCAACTAGGATTTGTATTCGCACTCTTTAACCTAAACTATAATGTACTGCTTTATTATAAAAAAGTATTGCATTAAAATAGTTTTATCCACAATAATGGCACCGTTTATTATTATCTTCATGGCATAAAACATGAAAATGGTTTATTTTCTATTGGAAAACTGTAAACAATATCAAATTACACAAAAACCCTACTAATGCAAACTAATTTGGAACAACTATAATGTAATGCTTAATTATAAAAAAATATTGCATTAAAATAATTCTATCCACAATAATGCAACCGTTTATTATTATCTTCACGGCATAAAACATGAAAGTGGTTTATTTTCTATTGGAAAACTGTAAACAATATCAATTACACAACAACCCTACTAATGCCAACTAATTAGGTACGTAAACAGTTCAGATTATCTGAACAAAATGTGGCTATTGACAAAAAAATCTTTCAAAAAGAGCTAATGTGTATACGTTGCAGTTTGTTCAATTATGACAAATAAATAACCCAGTGACCCAATCAAAAAACAGAGGTTGATCGTGTAAATGAGGTGTAGTCTTGTACAGATTCAGGTCAACCATTTCTGAGAGTTATGGTTAAGGGTACCCGGAGAGGAGAAAATTGAAAATTTTCACATTTCCGGTTTTTTGCACATTATTGAAATGAAGTGCTTCTGTATCCAATGGTATACAATTTCTTAGGGATTTTGCAATTTTTATCAAAAAAAAAATTAAAAATATGTGATCCCTTACGTTATTTTCTAACATTACCAGTTTGCATAAACATCTCTATTTTTTTTAATGACAAAAGATAATTTCACCATTTCTTTTTATTTTATAAGATATTTTTTGTTTTAAACTTTAAGTTGACATTAGACCAGCTGTGATTGTAACATATTGAATTCTGCGTATAATAAATCTAACTGGTCGTTGTGTTTATAACCTTACATTCTCTTTTAGTTTTCTTGTTTTCCGTAAATTACAATTTTTGACACATTTTTTTTTGTAATTCCTAATGTGTGTACGTTGCAATCTGTTCAATTCAGAACAATAAGCAACCCCATGACCCAATGAGATGAGGATGATGTGTATGAAGTGTAAATGAGGTGTAGCCTTGTACACACTCAGGTCGACCATTCCTGAGTGAGTATGGTTAATTGAACCCCAACCATCAAAGAACACCGGTAACAACTGTCTAGTACTCAAATCCGTATAAAAGTAACTACCTCTACTAGGATTTGAACCAGGAACATTCGTCTCCGAAAATCAGCTGTTAAACAGCTGATTTTGGCGACGACTTTACCTCTAGACCAACCCTTTGACACATAAGGAACATTTTCGCAGCCAACTGTAAATGGTTTTTAATTAAATTTTCACACAGCCTTTTATAACATTTTTTCAATGTACTCAGTTTAAATTATGGTAAAATAATGTGTTTGAATATTTTATTCTCGACTTCAATAGGCAAAAAAATTATGATTTTTAAAAAAGGAAATTTCAAAAAAAGTTTTCTTACTTCCTAACAATATATGAAGATGCTACTAACTCGTTGGGTGTAGAATAGCCTGAAAAGTAACCACAAAAAAAAGAATGGACAGAATATCTGTAATATTTTTGAGAAAATGTTCCTTATATTAACATTATGGATATAGGGATTCCGGGTACCTTAATTGAACCTCAACCATCAAAGTACACCGATTTTATAATTTTCTATAATTCAAATTTGCATAAAAGTAACTACATCTAATAGGAAGTTTTAGATTATGATTAGGCTAATAACTAACACAATCTTGGATTTTACATGATTCCTTCTTACAAAAGCCATTATTTTAGCTTTTTTGCAAGATATGCATATATTTTACAAACTGCATACATTCTGAAGATAAAGTAGCTGTTTGGACCATCTCTTCTGAATCAGCTATTAGAAATTAATCATCAACAAATAAAGAGATATTCAGGAGACATCGTGGCTTTTATCAATAGCGTGTTGATAACATTTTTGTTTTATTATCTTTTTTTATTTATTATCGGGAACTGTTCAGTATTGACAACCACCCAAGTTGATAAGTGCTTTCCGCTGTACTTTTTGACGTGGATTAAGTGTGAGTTTGAACGGGGGCTCTCTGTAGAGTTTGTTCACGAGTGACTGTAAGCTGGTTACCATACTATGTCGCTTGCCCAACCGGTGTTACTAAACGATTATTAGTGACTTTCTACCAGGGACTGATTGGACTGGCTGGAAGGCCAAATTGATAACTAATATGAAATTATTTTTATTAAATTTAGTAATTGTCTTATAAATTTAAAAGATAATTTACTTACATAATGAATTACATAAATTTTTATATAATGAACTTCTGCCCATAACGGGCAGGTGGAGTGTGAAATTATTTACACTCACTCTGTTCATTGCAGGGCTAAAATAAATAGTTCTGTTTCTTATCACACATGGTCAGCCAATTAAATGACTGAATCATTTAAGAACAGAAGAGGTAGAGGTGCAAAAGACACTAATCAGAGTTATCTCCTCTGAAAGTAATGAATTTCATAATACAGCCAGACCCTGTGGTGAATGAAGTGAAGGTGTCGTTTGTGCAGAGTGGAAAATATGTGCTTTTCAGAGGGCCCGGCATGCTGATAAGCGTACATTTCCACCTAGTGAGGAAGGCAACGGTAAACCACCTCACTCCTCGTTTTACTTAGTAAAACCTCTACAGGTTCAAACCAGCCTTTTGGCTGATTACCTAAACAACAACAACATAATGAACTTACAAATAATTTTTTAGTGTGTTATTTTTTTAGTTGCATATATTAAAGAATTGAAAAAGGCAGGTGTGAAGATCACCTGCTATGCAGAACACCACACGTATGTTTTAATTACAACATAGAAACCTGTTTCTCTTTGAACAAAATCAAAGTGTTATGTTTATCCTTTCATTTTATTAATTAAAGGAATTAGATTTTTATTCTTACAATTTATTCACACATAGGTATACGTGTATCTTTGTGTTTATAAAATAGAAAACTTAGTCATTTACCTTTTTAACTTGTCATCAACATCGTAGTATTGGTGTTTAATGTGTTTATTATTTAATTTATCTAATAACAATTATTATTAGCTTGTTTATCATTCAAAAATATTCTAAAAAGAATTATCATTAAAAAATTTGTAGCAATACATAAAATAACATACATAAAAAGTAACTAAATACATAACGAACATCAAACAGCCCCGCGTCACTTGAAGAGACAAAAAGAATTGAAGACTATAAGACGGAAAAATTGGAAAAGTTGATAGCTTCAACTACGTCGGGAAGATAAAACAACTAAAAACCAGCGAAAATTAGCAAACAACAGCAGACAGGGAAAGATGGCCGGTGCATTCCGAGGAACTCACCACCTGTACAAGAAGAAAACACTCTAAAAACAAGCCAAGATTGGGAATTTTAAAACTGTGATTAAACCTGTGTGTCTGTACGAGTCACGGCTTTAGAAAAAAGGGTGGTCTAAGAGAAGCAGAGAAATTTTAGAGAAAGTCCTCCGTAAGATTATACAGGGACCGGCAGAAAAAGTGGTGGTTTTTGAGCTGACTGTACATCACAACAATGCGAGTGGGGAGAACCGGGTCAATGACTTTCATTCCCCGGGTCAATGCCATTACAGTTGCAATGGAGTTGTGGAACGCACAACATCGTGCTTTCGTCATATAGACTTACTTTAGTAAGGGTTACTCGGTAGTCAAAACCCAGCGTTTGCTCCGTACAAAGTTTGGAGTAAGTAGACACGGTAGTGTTCCCAGTCGCAATACAATAATGCGTTGGGTTCAAAATTTTAGAGAAACGGCTTCATCTTTAAAACTGAAACCTACAGGCCATCCACGTAGCGTTTGTACTCCGAAAACACAGATGCTTTGCGATTGTCAGTAGCCACAAGTCCACGTCGCCCTGCTGCACATCACGCAGCTGTGCTAAGAATATCAGATCGAAGTGTTCGAAGAATTTTGCGTTTGGATCTTCATTTTTATCCGTATAAAATCGTAACTGTTCAAGAACTAAGCCAACATGATTTGCAAAACCGAAGAGAATGTGCACAATCAATTCTGAACATTTTAACCAACGATTTAATAATCATAATGTTAGATGAGGCCCATTTTCACCTGTCTGGTTGTGTAAATAAACAACATTTCCGGTACTAGGCGGCAGAAAATCCTTGTAGCGTACACGATAAACCACTTCATTGTGAACGTTTGACAGTTTGGTGCGCAGTGGCTAAATTCGGAGTGATAGGTCCATATTTTTACGAAGAGAACGGTCGAGCAGTTTCGATCACTTCAAGTCGTTATGTCGAAATGCTAAATAATTTCCTTGCACCAGAGTTAACGTCGTGAAGTTGACACTGCAAATATTTGGTTTCAACAAGATGGGGCTACTGCTCACACTACCAGAGTGTCAATGGATGTGTTACGACAAATGTTTCCAGAACACGTGATTTCAAGAAATGTTGATCTTTCAAGACCTGCTCGCTCCCCAAAACTATCGGTATGGGACTTTTTTCTTTGGGGGTATTTGAAATTGAAAGTGTATGTCGTAAAGCCTCGACCAACTGAAGACCTGAAGCTAGCAATTTGAAATGAAATAGCGGCAATACCGAAAGATATGATTGTTAGGGCAATGGATACTATCCAAGTACGATTACATGAATGCGTGCAGAATGAGGGTCATCACTTGACTGATATAATTTTTAAAACAACATAAGTGAATTTAAGAATTTAAGAGTGCTTTAATAAGAAATGGCAAGAAATGATGTTTCAAATCTATTAATAAATAATTTTTTACATTTATTATTTCTGATTGATTTTATTCATTTCAAAACCATCCACTTTTTCTGTCGGTCCCTGTATGATCTGAAGATACAAGACGAACAATATAGGTTACAGGGTCAAAATGAACTCTACAAGGAAATTGAACAATTAATGGAAACGATTTGAAAAATAAGACTAAAATTTTACTGGCACCTGTTTAGAAAATTGATGACAACCGGTGTACAAAAAGATTTTAAGATACACTTCTATTCATTCATCAATAAATTTTTTTGTCGTTTATGAATAGAGTTTATCAAACACAACGGACTTCTTTAGTGACGCGCTCTATGTGTTGTAGACTTCACATTCCTGATTAACGAATTTGCCAAAGTTAAAGTTAGCAGAGTAAACAAAAATAATATCCATACATTCTGTGAAGCTTAAAAAATCACAATCCAAGTTATTTTAAAGAAAGTTATTAAGGAGCGGCATTTCGAAGAGTTATATCAGTTTGAGAAAATCTACCGCACGACGTTATTAAAAAATTAAATTTTGTAAAATCCAAAAAAAATACTAAAAAATACCTACAGTGATATTTTTTGAATAGTTAAAAAATTCAAATATAAAATATTAAATATGATTAAATCAACTCAGATATAATTATTTATAAAATTAGCCTAAGGTCTTAAAACATATATGATATATTAATAATGTAAACGAAAAGAAAAAGAACAACTCAGTATATATATTTTGGTTTTTTAAACAAAGGAAAAACAGTAAGTACAAAAAGATATGCAAAGAAAAAAAAGAAATATAATAATGTCGTATGAGAGACATGTAACAAGAAATATACAAGGTATACTGTACTGTATTATTAACATTATTATTATTATTTATATAAAAAATAAAACATTAGATGGAAACCTTTAAGAATTAAAAAGTAAAGCAAAGGGTAGATTTTATGAAAAAGAATAATATGAACAAAATATTTGTTACATTTAAAATCCGTACTTTTAATATACAAAACAAAACAAAAACCAAGTATTCTTGAAAACTAGAAGATATGACAGAAGAAAAATGTCGAGGGAAATTTTTGTTGTTGTACGAGTGTTCGTAGTCTGTTTGTGTGAAGATGGAATGGTATTTCGCCGGTGTTCTTTAACTCTCTTATGCATCATTAAATATATTTTATTATGATACAATAATAATAAAATTTATAAACAAGAGAATATGGAGAGATGCCGGAGGGTTTGGTTGCGGTAAAGGAAAGGCCAGAACAGATATAAGGATATCTTACGGGTGCTGTGTGTACCATCGTACGTACACCTTGAAGGCATTAGCAAAAAAAAACATCACTAACCCCCGCTGTACCCCTCTATAATTATTCTACCTTACATTACATTCAAATATGCCACCCTTTTGTTTATTACATTCCTTCTGACTGTGTCTTTTTGTTTAAAATGTAATGAAAAGTATTTTTTACCCCCTCAACGTCGACATTATTTTCATATGTATTCTAGACAACAATGTTATTTATTCCAGAATATCAGTATTAACTTTCTCAGATTTGTTTCTAAATTTACAGACACATATTATGTATTTTATAATCAATTCTACTTACAAGTTTTTTTTGTTTACTTTATTTAGTTAAGGGGAGACTGTACTTTGTATCCCGCCAATGTTAAATTTCCTATTTTTAGGTACATTTTTCATGTATTTAATTTTAGACCATGTGAGGTGACTTTAAACGTTTCTGGAAACTCTTTATCAGCCCACATTTTAGATCGCATTCGTTCACTATTAAATTTCTAGGCTCTTCTCCCTTCTTCTGTCCACCCGGTGTTCTGTATTTGCTCTTCATGGAAGCCCTTATATCCGTAATTAGTTGTCTGAATTAGGTTTGGTTCACTAAGTTTTCTCGGTTTATTCTGGTTTTCTCAATATCCTTTCTGATTTCTTTGAACTATTTATCCGACACCTCAGGTATATTTTTTAATGTAACAGTTGTTTTAATATGTTTACATAAAAGAAAACAGTCTGTTTACTTATAAAATTTACCCCTAATCTCTGCTCCACTTTTTATAAAGCCTACGATTTGGGGTATCTGGAAAATTTGGGGTTGTAATTAAAACTCCGGGAAAATAAATAAAATAAAATATAAAATTAGCGGCCTCCGTGCCAAAATAATGCCAACGTGACTAGGGATAAAAGTACTAGGTATAAATACACCTTTCAAAGCGGAATGTCCTAAGTTTGATTTTTTAATCTAATACCTTCCATATGCCTACTGGACTTGACATCAGTGTGAAAATATATTTTTAGTGATTTTCTTTTTTATAAACTAGATTATTCTTTGAATCAAAGCGGGGATTTTGGGTCTCCTATGTGAAAGTGTGATAACAGTGGGAAACAATGCCCTAAAGAAAAACGTCTAGTCATGTTAATTGTGACCTAATGCAGTCAATGAATGACCATGCAGTCAATATAACTTTAAACAAAAGAAAGAAACTAATATATCAGAAATTTAACACTGAAGAAACATTGCTACGTTATTACGCAGTTTTATTTTAAATATGTTTTTATGTTATTAACATAAAAAAGAATAAAAATTCAGACCTGATACATAATGCGGGCTAATTGTAGAGTCAGAAGTATTTTTAAATTACTAAATATTATTCAGTAATACAGGTCACCGTAAAAAAATGTCTGCAAGCTAAACAAACTGTAAATGATCGCGTCTAATGAAGTGGAACTCCATAAAATTTAGTAACCTTAAGTGCCGGTTTATATTTTGCATTAATTTTTTTCTCTTACCTCATTAACATATCGGCAAAAGAATAATTTATAAAGTAAGTGTTTTCATCCGTTATTATAATACTTTGAACGAAAAGTTTACCAGTGTTGGTATTCTGTAAAAGAATTAGTTGGTATTAGCATAGAAAGGTGAACAGAATCGAAACAACTATATCAGTTGGTCAACTGCGCTTTGAAACGCTTCCAGTTAATAATACTAACAATATTATAACACCTAAACATAGGTTCGTTCGGGATCTAGGTATTATAAATAATAAAAAGGCTTACTTAAAACTTATAATAATTATTAATTCTGCTCATAACAGGCAAGTGGAGTGTTAAATTATTTGCCCTCGATCTGTTAGTTCTAGAATCACAAAAAATGATTGTTTCTTATCACATGGTCAATTACCACATGGTAGGGATAGAAAAGGAGAGTATATTGAAGGTGACAATAAGTGATTATGTATAAAATAAAAATAAAATTTTTTTATAACGTTAGTCTCGTTATTTAATAACCACACCTCGTATGTATGTTGAGATCTGTTCAATAGCTGTGTACAATATGTGTTTATATGTTTATATGTGTTTCAATATGTCGCTTAAAATTTTAATTTTGAAATTATTCTACGAGAGTCGTGAATTCAAATATGACACTAATTTTTTTTGTTTTCTATTATATTTTTTTGTTAAATGATCATTGTTTTTTTTAAGTAATAATGAAAAACATTTGAAATTATAATTGAAAATTTAATTCATATATGAATTTTTTCTAAAAGCGCATGGCAACTGAACAGATATCTACGAAGGCGAAATTTATCTTATGTGAATACCACGCTATATCGCACATGAATAACATTTTTGCCTTTATGTAGTAATTATTAAATTATTAGTAATTAAAATCTTTTGTAAACTTATTTTTATTTAGTTTCCTAACGACTGGAGTAATAAAAGTAAGATTACACTCTTGTATTAAGATTAATGTTGACAGTACATTGTCCAATGTTAAATTCCTTATTCGTCAGTTTTGTTGGGAAGCACGGTATATCAAAAATGGAATATTTTTTACTAAAAAAATTTATTTGCTTTTAAATATACATGACAATGTTTGGACAAGAATTTGATTGAAATTTCAATATATTATACATGAGCGTTAACATATTGTTTTCTTGTACAGAATTTTTTAGAAAACGCAATGGAAGTAGACCTATAGATAGGTAGGTTATGGTGAGAGGGGGGTGACGAAGAGCAGGCGGTGATGAAGGCGGAGCTGAATACCTAATAGTTACACGTGTATTGTGTTGTGTGTGGATCGCGTGTGTACTCGAACCGTTGTACCCTACCTACATGTACAGGCCGTCTTTGTTAAGCTAATTAGGCGTCCACATCGGTACGGCCAAACTTTGTGATCCCATTTTGTATATTTTTTTATGAATAATTATTATTTTAATGACTTCCACCTCAGTTGAAACGTACTGCCTTGCAATACGATACCACATAAATATTGTACCACCCATTCTACACCCCACAGTCACTCTTCCCTCTTTCCTCGTCTTAGTATCCTTTTTTCCTTAGTATCTATCTTACTTCCTCTCTTTCTTTCCTGGACAGGGTGAATGAAAAAAAAATCTACTTTATGGGTAAATATTTTTACATTTTCTTGCCCTATATAAATATATAGGGAAGGAAAATAGGCCTATTTTTTCATGTAGACCCTCCGGGTTGGTCTAGAGGGAAAGTCGTCGCCGCGAATCAGCTGTTTAACAGCTGATTTTCGAAAACGAAGGTCCCTGGTTCAAATCCTAGTAAAGGTAGTTACTTTTATAAGAATTTGAATGCTAGACAGTGGTTACCGGTGTACTTTGATGGTTGGGGTTCAATTAACCATTCTTTCTCAGGAATGGTCGGTCTGGTCTGCACAAGACTACACCTCATTTACACGTCACAAACATCATTTTAATCTCATTGGGTCATGGGATTGCTTATTGTTCTAAATTGAACAGATTGCAACGTGCACACATAAGGAATTAAAAATAAAAAAAAAATTATGTAGATTTTTCGAAAATTGAGTTTTCACCAGATATACACTTTTTAGGCCCCCTGAAACCAAAAACGTGTTTTTAGCGTACGTACTAGCTGAATGTGGTAGGTATGAACAAAATATCTCAAGAGCAGAATAGCCTACGAGTTTGAAATTTGGTACTTAAGTTACGTACCACTAGGGAAACTGAAACGAATATTTTCACCAAAATCGGTAAAACGGTGAAGTATCAACTACATTTATGATTTACAAGATAGCATAAGCGCTATTTCTGCTGAAATTCTTGGGAGGCTGTGCTCTCGTGGTAAAAAATGGTTTTTTTATATTGCGGTTTTCATATGCTTTTAAGGGTAAAAAATATTAAATTAAAGTTGTCGAATATTAATAAACCTACAACTTTTATAATTAACATTTCTTTCTACAACGCTTTGTTTAGCGTAAATTAGTTTCTGTATTTTAAGGTCCTCTTACAGAGGATTGTCATTTAGCGTCATTCACTCATGACCCTTTCTTGACCATCGGGACTTACAAGTCCCATTTAGTAACAGAGAATTTACCTGTGCAGTAACACTTTAAGTTACCTAGTAGAGCATCGGGACTTCTAAATCCTACCTTGCCTGGTTTTTCTGTAAACAGTTAGGGCTCCAAAAATACACCAGATCGTATCACCTGTGTATTGAATGAAGCCTTCACATGTGGTACGTGTGCGTCTAACCTAGTGTTGTTACTTGTACTTCCGAGATTTTATTATCGTGTGGTCTAAAAAGGGTAAAAATTTGGTTAAATTTTTCATGATTCAAATATAGGTTATGTTCCATTATTTATATTGTCAAGAGAAAGTCGTGCGAGTGTTTCACACCAAATTTTTATATTTGTAATTCTAATGCGACCGATACTATCAATTTTGTTTTCTATCCCATGCCTCAATTATTTCACCTTCCGATATTACTTACATTTTCAAAACACCCTTGTAAAGTTTCAAACCTCACGGTCCTCTGAAATACAAGTTTTAAATTACTTTCAGAATCGTTTATGAAAAGTATACGAGGTCAAATTCCGTTATAATATGCCCCCAACGACTAAACTCTATCTATTTACTCGTACAGTGAAGGGATACAAACTGAAGGTGAAAAATTTATAAAACAAGGTAGTTGACAGTATTTTTTTAATAATACAGCATATTAACTTTACTCAGATACAGATATCAATGTTTGATGATTAAGACGGCCAAAAAGCAGCAATGTCCTGCAGTAACGCTTCAAACGGATTCACTTTTACTACAAGTCGTTTGCACAATATAATATAATTCTTACAGTTCGAAAATGTTTCATGGCAATCCATGTTCAAAGAACTAAAGCACTGACATAGAACTGAGTCCTGAGTCCAGAGCTGAGAACTGAGTCTAATTACGTCTGATTCCTTACTTCTGTTGATATAGGCCAGTTGCGACGCGCGATAATGCGTCATTCAATACCTGCCGATTGATATGATAACAGGGATGACCGGAATAGCTTCAAATATTTATGGTTTAATTGTTTGTCCTTTCAATACAACACATTGTTTAACATCTTCATTTGTCTGTAAAAAAAGTTTATTCGTTGGGAGCATATAAATGAATTTTGTCTGGATACGATTCTAATCATTGGTCAACTAAATATATCTATTTTTTGTTCACCCTGTACACTATTTGATAAAGTTAGTACCTTACATAATTTTGTTTTGAATACTAAAGACACGTATAGGATTAATGTTTTGTATGGTTTGATGAATTTCACGTGAGGAATTTTTCAACGTTTATTATTTTAAGCTTATTATTTATTAACAGCGCAACCTAATTTGAATAATATTCTCGTTTTTAAGTAAACAGTATTCACGTCGGTGGTCTAATTAATCTAAGTACGTACGTCTACTAATACTGTATTTCTTACTTCGGTTACTAAGTATCTCCTATATTTTTATTACTTGTCTTATCATTGATTTATATTACTTCAACGGTTTTCACATACCGCCTTATCATCCATATTACTTCCTTATCATTTATTTTTTTATTACATTTATTTGCTTTAATTATTTCCTTTTTTATTGTTATTCGTTTCTTGATAATTATTTTTATTTTCACATGGAATGTCAATTATTCATGTTCCTTTGTTTTTCTGATTAGTAGTTCCTGTGTACGTTTATAGTTTTTTGTATATTTTTGTTAGATGTTCGTAGTAACGTAAACTACTAAAGTTTTCAGTGACTTTTTCGCTTTTTAAAACATTTTTTTAACAAATTTTTTTTTATTAGCTTTTATTTGTTATCAGGAACTGTACATTATTTACAACTACCCAATTTGATCGCTGATTTGCTGTATTATTTCACGTGAATTAGGCATGAAGTTGAACAGGGACCCCCAGTAGAGTTTGTTCATGGATGGCTGTCAGCTGGTCACCATACAAAGTCGCTTGCCCAACCAGTGTTACTTAACAAATAATAGCGACTTACTACCAGCTGAATGACTGGGCTGGCCCGAAAGCCTTTAACAAAAATGGAATTATCTAAAAATAAATTAATAAATAAGAATACAAAAATAAAAATTTGGTGTAAATCAGTCATACAAATTTCTGTTGGTCAACAAAACTGGATTTTTTAAGATTGTGGTCTTAGTAGTATATGTATTTTATGACAAAAGTTTATAATATATACTTTTGTGTATATTATATTATTACAAAAGTTTTATTTATAACAGGCAGATTAGTGTTCAATTTTTGTACTTAATCAGCTTGTTTTATGGCTACAAAAATTAGTTCTGTTTCTTATAACATGGTCAGCCAATTATATGACTGAAGTATTTAAGAACAGAAAAGATAGAGATGTAAAAGACACTTGTCACAGTAATCTTCTCTGAGAGTAATGAATTTTATTACACAGCCAGACCCTGTGGTGAATGAAGTGAAGGTGTCAGTTGCAGGATGGAATGTAGATGCTTTTCATAGGTCCTTGCATGCTGTTAAGCATACTTTTCCACTCAGTGAGGAAGGCAGATGTAAAACATCTCACTCCTCGTTTTACTTAGTAAAGCCTCTAGACTAGTTGTTCAACCCAGTCTTTCGGTTTGTGATGTTTCACTCGTTTCTACATGGTAATTCCAGACGTACGGATGATTAAACGATTAATTATTTTACTTTGTATATTATAGATTATACTAGGCATTAAGCCGTTCTTATAAATCAAAACACAACTTAACAATTTGAGTTCCAGGACATAAGTCAAGTATAAAAATTTATTCTTCTTATAAAAATAAAAATAATTATAACAATGAACATTTTAAGTACGTAAATTGCTATAAAACCAAACAAATATTAATGAAAAAATTATTAAAATAATTTAAAAATAATAATTAACGTACTATTAATTAATAAACTGTAATTTGATTAAATTATAAATTAAAATGTAAATCATTTAACGATCACATATGTATATTACTGCAGGCTAATGATCTAAACCAGTGGTTCCCAACATTTTATGGGGCATCGCCCCTTTGTGAAGGATGACTTACACCTATCGCCTCCTTCTCTTAGCATCGTATACCTAATTTAATTTGAAATAATGTGTTGATAAATAATAAAGTATGTTATTCTGTAAAAAAGATTTATTATCCCCCAAAATTTATCGCCCCCCTGCGAACCCAAATCGCCCACCAGGAGGCGATCGCCCCCAGGTTGGGAACCACTGATATAAACAATACAGACAATAAAAGTTATAGGAAATGAAAAAAATTACAACTTTTATTTTAAGCTGTTTTTCTTAAGTTCTACAGAGGTTGATTTTCATTTCGCATCATTCACACATGATTAAAATTAGGTTATGTTTTGCATTTTAAATTGTTTCCTAATGATTAAACATAAGTTATATTTTTTATTATTTACATTGGGAAGAGAAAGTGGTGTGAGGGTTTCACACCAGATTTTTTCTTTAGTATAGTAACTTGTTTTTTTTTTAAAAAAAACCACTAAACAGATTCTTCAGCACCTGCCTTTAATATTGTGGTTAATCTGTACGCTACCCTGTTATCAGAACCATTATAACCACAAAACAAACAAACATTATCTTAATTTATGTTATTGGCTTGATCAACTTTATAATTTTATAACCAAAGATTAGTTTTTTGGATAAAATATTAGCCTCTAGATATGTAATAAAAACTTAAAGTCATGGTGTGTTAGTTTTATCTAATGTAATCTCACTAAGCAATTCACCAGGCTTGTTCAGTTTTATTTTTTAAAGTTTTTTAGCTACTTGATTCCCTTTGAATAAAAATATTTTAAACGGTTAAATATTCTACTGTTGTTATCCATGAAGTTATGCCCGTAAATGAAACGAAATTTAAAGTTTTAAATATTATAAATTAAACTAAAATATTATATTAATAATTAAGCAAAGTAATAACTTAATATTTGATACATTTTTATTATTGAAATCGGTAAAAAATTGTGGTTTTTAAGATTGCGACCTAAATATGAATTTTAAGGAAAATATGTAGGCCTATATATGTAGGCCTATATCGTTGCAAGGCTAAAATAAATAGTTCTGTTTCTTATCACATGGTCAGTCAATTAAATGACTGAATCATTTAAAAACAGAAGAGGTAGAGGTGTTAAAGACACTAATCAGAGTTATCTTCTCTGAAAGTAATGAATTTCATTATACAGCCAGACCCTGTGGTGAATGAAGTGAAGGTGTCATTTACAGAGTGGAAAATATGTGCTTTTCAGAGGGCCCGGCATGCTGATAAGCGTACTTTTCCACTCAGTGAGGAAGGCAATGGTAAACCACCTCACTCCTCGTTTTACTTAGTAAAACCTCTAGAGGTTCAAACCAGCCTTTCGGCTGTTGACCTAAACAACATGTAGGCCTATTGAATTTTTCTTAATACTTAGAATAAAATTTACAATCTGTCCACGCAGAGACAACAAGAATGGAAATAATTTGTGAGTAGAATACCTAATGGTTAATTAGGACACTTCCGTAGCATAGTGCTTGAGCGCTAGGACACGGAGATCTCGGTGTCGATTCCCGGCTAGGGTCTGAAAATTTTCACAAGTTAAAACCCATTGTAGTCGCTAATAACCGAGCTGTTGATGCGACGTCATCATTAAAAAGGACAAGATTTGAGTCTGTGGAAGCTGTAAAAGAGAAAGCGTCAAGTGTCCTGAAGAAGCTGACAGAAGATGACTTTCAGCACTGTTTCGAACAATAGAAAATTCGCATGGAGCGTTGTATGGATAGAGAAGAAGTGTACATATTGAAGATGATAATAAGTCTTCTTCTTCTTCTTTCTCTCTCCCCATGTGCCTTACAGCGTCGGGGTAGTCTCGGACAACTTCCTCCATTGTATACCTCTTCATCTCCTCTACTATTTCCTTTTCCTTTCCAGTCAAAGTGCGTTTATTCCGAAAATTCCTGTCCTGTCCGAGGCTATTTATGTGACTTTGAATCCGCTTTTTCAGCGTGTGGGTGATTGGCCCAACGACGTCGTTTTTGGAGTACTTCTTCGTCTGGCTCCTACCCTTTGACCTGTCCGGCTTGGGAGGCCCTGCTGGTAGTTACACTACCGCCGGCATAGCTCTCCGGGTCTTGGGAGCACGCAAGCCCCTCCACCATCTACAAGGTCCTGTACTCCCTAGGAGGGGTGATAATAAGTGATTATGTATAAAATAAAAATAATATTTTTTACAACGTCAGTCTCGTTATTTAATAGCCACACCTCGTATACTTTTTCTGCTGTTTAAGTTTATGTACATGTAATGTTTTGATTTTTATTGCACTATATTATTTGATAACTAGTAACTGACTTTTATAAACACTGTGTACTAATATGAGAGAAAATTGTGGCATTTCTGGGAAGACTACTCATTACTCGAATAGAAGTCAATCTGTTAACACCAAATTTTTTACTAGGTACTGATATTATATATGAATAGTTTTATTAGAAAATAATGAATTTATAAAACCAACATTTAGGAACAGGCCGTATCCTTCTACACCAGAACAGTAAGGTTGATAAGTTTATTAACAAAACATACAGACGGTATGTTTTCCTCCAATTTGGATTCACGTAATAAAGATTGGTAGGTATCGTCGAGGCGTAGCAGTTGTGGTAACAGGATAATTTCAACCTGACAAAAGAAACAGACTGTTAATGTTTGTGATATCTCAATTATTAGCACCTGGTAGGCTATATCTCCTTCTCCGTTTCCTTCTTCATCTTCTTGTTGTTGTTGTTGTGCATATACCTGATATTGTTCTACTCAGCCTCCTTCCTTAACATCTTCCAGTTAAGAAGTAAACGAAGATGTTGAACCAGAACTAAACTGCTGGCTTGCGGTGATTATACCCTTTGTCTTATTTGATAATTTACCCTGTATCCTACCTAACACATCTTACTGTAGGTAATACCGTTCTCCAAACGATACTGCGTTAATACTTAATAGCTACACTCCCAACATCCATTTTAGAACGTTACATTATAGTTAGTGTTTTGTATACATAAAACGACTTGTGTAAACTTGCATTTATTTCACATCTTTCTCTCTTACTAATTTTCATTGAAATCTAATTTTCTATTTCTCTCTTTCTCGTTTTCTAAATTGTACATTGTGTTAATACAATTACATCTCCGTTGTGTTCATTGTTGTTAAATGCATCGTATTTGATTGCTTGTTTTATAAAGTTGCACGAAATGTTCACACTTTACTTCTATTGAAGTTGTTTCTCTAATTTTATTTAATGTTAATTGTTATCAAGATTGTAAATATATTTTTATTTAAACAAATTCTTGTAATGAATGTTGCCAATGATTTAAATATTTCTTATCTTTTTTTGTTGTAATATACTTTTTTAAAAACCCTACGATCGTTTTGGTAGTAGTACCACCTTTATCAGAGTATTTAAGAAATATAAATTAAAATTCAGAATAGTTGTTCCACTCAGTCATATCAAATACAACGTTTTCCTTTAATTTAATTTTAATTTGTTTAAAGTTTAATTATCTTAATTTAATATGTTTAAGGGAGTTTTCCCCCTTAGTAGTTACAGCTATTATTTTATTACAGATTAACTAAGGTGAAATTAAGTAACTTTTTTTTAAAAAAAAAACCAGTTTACAAAATGTTAACAAAAACCCTAAAAGCAGGTTTGGAGTGAAAAAATAATAGGGGTTCATAAGAAAATAAATATTTTGGCTAGTTGTAGTAATAGTCTATCTGATTCTTTTTTTAAATGAAAGAGAAATGTTTATTAGATGATATAGTATTTAGTTTTCTTAAATTTTTACTTGAAAAAAATTATTTAAAAAATTCAGTTTTAATATGTAAAAATTTATAGTTTTTAAATTTATTTATTTTTAATGAATTTGGCATTGAGTTTTGGTAAAAACTAAATACTCCAGATCATAAGTAGTCTATGTTAAAAAAAAAGTAAGCATTGATGTTAATTTGAACTAAAGTTATTTACTTTCTAACGCTAGCACATTTAAAAAAAATAAAATTGCGGAAATCTCAAATAATATTGGACATTATTACCTCCACAACGCACTTGCTTTGCCTACAGCAAAAAGCTAAAAACCGTTACAAAACTGTGCATATTACACGTCATAAAAATTATAGCTAAAGTAGTTAATTAAAAAAAGAATTAACCGTCTACGAGGTTTCTTTCAGTATTAATTTTGGTAAGTCATTGTTCTTACAGTTGTTTAGACGAAATTTTACTTTTGACATATATATGATTAACAAGTCCCATCTTCTTGGTTGCTGCGGAACGTATTTTGAATATAAAATAAAAATTAATTTCAGAATATTTTAAGGTATCAGAAATGCCAAAAACGTTTGAACAAAATTCTTTTTTTCTACAATTTTTGGTGAGGGGGTACCCCCTTAAATTCTCTGAAGAAGGTGGTACTACCGAAACGATCGTAATTGTTTTTTTAAAAACTGTGTTGTAACCAAAAGGAAAGTTCAGAAATATTTTATTTTTATTAGTTATAATTTATACATTTTTATTTGTACAGTTTTATTTTCTAATTTTATTACAAATATTATTTTGAACTTTAGTAAAATCAATGAAAATTTAATTTTTACTTGTCATCACAACCTGGATGTTGTTATAAATTAACTTATTATTCAACTACAAAAATTACCCCTTAAACATTTTCAAAATGCGCCCCTAAGGGAATGAAATGGTGTTCAACTCCTAAACCAATATTAATTGTTTAGTAAGTTCCAAATGAATTAGATGGTTGTATTTCGATGATGTTATCTATAGTGCACGTAATAAAATTATAACTTAACTATTAAGGGGTTGAAAATAATATTCAACCCTTAAATATATTTTGTTTGTTAAACTCGAAAGAAGTAGATTGCTGAAACTCAGAGGAGGTGTTACTGATAGTGCACCTAAAAAATTATTCCTTTATCTTCTTTTTCCTTTATTTCTAAAATGTACTCCTTCCTGCCCCATCCCTTATTTTTCATTCCGTTTGTTTCTAAAATGTACCCCTTAAACCCTTAAATGATTATAAATTTTAAAATAATAGGTCTATTAATATATTTAACATTTTTCCAAATCAGAAAATTTTATTTTTCATTTATTTATAACCCTAATTTAAAAATTATTTAAATAAAACATAATCATACCCGTTTAAAGACGGGACGAGTAGTTATTAAGTAACCAGTAATAATAATAAGCCCTTTATTTACTGAGGATGAAAGCAGTAGGCTATACAAAGAGATTTCAATTTTCTTATAATTCAATAGATTGTAAAGAAAATAATTTTATGGTATAGGTTACAATTTAATTTATTACTTTTAAAAAAATCGAGTAACAATTTATATTTAGATATATTTAGATTTAGATTTCAATTTATATTTATATTTAGATAGGGTTGTACACTGCTTATTATTTACCAATGACCTAATAGTACTACAGGAGAATGAGGTTGGCCTGCAGAGAGCCCTTTTCATGTTGAATTAACTTTGCAAATAATATAAGTTGATAGTTTCGACGAAGAAGACAAAGGTAATGGCATTCAAGAGGAAGGAGCCACTCAAAAGCAAAATTGTTATAGATAATAATATTTTGGAACAGATCTCCCACTTTCAATATTGAGGTTGCAACATTACATACCAACACGATAAAGTTGCTTACAATAAGATGCACCGATTTCAGCAAATATGCAGAACTATCCACCGCACTTTAAAAAATAGCACCAGCAAAAACACAAGGGTGAAATTTTATAAAACAGCAGTGGTGACCCTACTCTATGGCAGTGAAACTTGGGTGCTATCAAAGCAAGTGGAGAGTAGATTGCAAGCATCTGAAATGAAATTTCTTTGACATACATATGGGTGTAGTAGAGAAGATCGTTACAGGAATACCGAGATAAGGAAAGAACTCAACATCTTCTATATAAACAACAAGGTATCCCAGAACAGAATGCAGTGGTTAGAGCATGGAAACAGAATTCGGGAGGATAGGATACCTAAGCAGACACTGGGCTATAAGCCGGAGGGCAGGAGAGAACAAGGACGCCCAAGCAAGAGATGGGCAGATTTGAGAGGTTCGGAACAGGCAGAGATGCCTAATCATGAAAGGCAGAAGAAAAAAAATCTTTTAAAAAATTTACGTTTTTGGAGGCTCTTGAACTTAGCTGTGTATGTAGGCCTATTGCAAACAATTTTAAATTTGATTTTTTTATTTATATAGAATTTCTTTGAAGTATGCGCGGTGACAACCCAAAGAAAAATAATGGTCCTAATGATGAATTATTTTGTTCACGCTGAATCCTATTAACAAGAATACAAAGAATTTTTAAGGAACGCGTAATTACTAATACGTGATTACGAATTCTAAGCATGAAATAATAATTCAAGATAATTTTATTAAAAGCGTTGTTGTTAGCCCACAAAATATGTGGAACTTGCCTACCTTTGTTAATCAAGCCCCCGGCGAATTCTTTTTTCCTTTAACAGTTTTATAATATCTGATTCGTATTTTTAATAAGAATGAAGCCGAATTTAAGTAATTTGGAAAATTATACAAATATATAATATAACGCTTTGTGTGTAATAATAAAAACAAAATAATTAACGGTAATTTTTTCTAATAAGACTATTTTTAAAATACATAATTTATTTTCTTTTAAGAAATGGGACTTTCATCTGTATTATTCTGAACCCATCATTTAATTATATTAGACTTGGTATAAAATGCGTCCTGCGTAGGAATTACATGACGTGAATAACAATGTAGTTTTGTACAAGCTTAGGCTATTCAATGCTATGAAATGTATCTTTTAGAATCAAGTTTTTGAATTTATTTATTTTTATCTGAAAATTATTTTCGTAACAGAAGCACTAATCTCAAAATATTCTATATTTAACAGAAAAAAACCATATATTTCTTCTAAAAGTTGTTAAGATGAAGCCCCAGGTACTTCACATCTTCTGATTTTGGTAGAAAAATAATTACAAGTTAAATATAATTAAAGTATTTACAAAATAATGACAATGCCCACTTGTATTACTTCCAAAAGAAAATTATTTACAATATTTGAAAACCTTTAATTCAGATAAAAGATAGTTAAGAAACAAAATAAATAATAATTAAAGAGAAAAACAGAACTAACATAATACGGATTAAAATTATAATTAATAATAGTTATGTACGGATTAATTACACAGATTTGAATAATAGATGGTGGCTACCGGTATATTTTGATGGTTGGGGTTCAATTAACGATACTATCCTAGGATAGGGCAGCCTGAGTCTGCACAAGATTACACCTCATCCACATGTAATACATATCATCCTCATCTGGATCATATGGTTGTAAATTACACAGATTAAAACGTATTAGAGATAAAAGAAAAATGTAATGTACTCCTCCAATTACATGACGTGTTTTTCTTGGGGAGTAATATTTATGAATAAATATATAAAAATAAATTTAGTTACAATAATTTTGTGTTACAAATTGTAAATGGTTTTGTTGAACGAATGTTTAGTTCTTATGTTACGAATAAATCTTTTTCAGAAGTAACGAGGTCTGAAATTTATGCCCTGCGATATTTACGTGGTTGCCAGTAATAGAGTTTTGTGGAACAGCGAGTGAGTGAGTGAGTGAAGGGAATGAGTAAATTCTTGCACAGTGATTGATCGGGGAAAGGGGAACACCTTGAGTCAATCAATCGGCGGATGGAACAAAACAGGATGTTATCAGACCCGATGGATCAGGAGTGAATGTCGGGAGAACGGGGAAAACGCCATTTCCCTTTTGTTCGCGTCAAAGTTTGCTTCGTAAAAAACCCGGAGGGAAAAGCTTTTATTCGCAAAACCGATATCTGCCGTGTATGTTTGTAAAGTACAGCACATTTACAAGGGAATTCTATCTCGCTTTCTCTTTCTACGACTTTACATTTCTCTCTCTCAGGACAAAGCGACTCGAGTTGAGAGCTCCCATCGGATTTGTAGGCCTTCGTGTTCAACAAATGACTTCTAGTAGACGATTTGAAGCCGAAAAGAAACCCTTGCCTCGGTTTAATCAACGTTCACCACCCGTTCGGGTTTATTCTTCGAGTCACATATCTTAAAGAATAAAATCTAACCTAAAAAGAGCAACCAGCTTCTGAGCACCTTCAACCCAGTCTTTTCAATGTAACACTACATACAATACAGAACACACTTTCATATAACCCTTATTGCTTCTACATTCCGCTTCTCCTTACACTGAATTATATTGCTGCTATACTTTCTATATACTAACACTTTTTATTTAAACCTTTAACTATAGAAATGCATCCCACCCACTTTATAAGCCGCTACTACACAATACTTCCAAATGCTTTTACAAAATGAACTTCTATTTACTACATTTTGCGCTTCTATTTCATTCACACTACCTACATCGTTCTTATTAAATGTAACATACAATTCATTTCATATTCCTTCGTTTACAAAATCTGTAACTCATGTTTTACATAAATTTATTTTAAAAATAAACAGAAACTGTGTAAAATACATTGAAATCATATTAAAACGAAATATTTGTCGTGGTTTAGAATTACAATAATATCTTTGTAATATAAGTTGCTGTATGAAACTGTACTGATTTTAAAGTGCCTACTTTAAGGGGAATTGGGCTCAAAAAAATGAAAAAATATCGATGTTCAGGTTTTAACTGTGTTATACAATTTGAAATTAGCACTTTCCAATGGTACCAAAATCACGTTTCTAGGACAACTAGAAATATATTTTTTGTTTTTATAAAAACACATAAGTGTTTTTATAAAGAAGTGGCTGTTGCATCACTAAAAAATAGGAAAGCCTGCGGGACAGACGGTGTCAACGCTGAACTTCTTAAGTACGGTGGACTCCTCCTCAACTTGAGGCTTTTACAACTGTTTAACAAATGCTGGCTTAAACTGGAAATACCGGAGGAATGAGCGGAATCAGTTGTCATCCCAATCTTTAAAAAAGGAAATAGAGAAGACCCCAATAATTACAGGGGGATTAGTCTACTGTCCACAGCCTACAAAGTTTATGGGAAAATAATCAACGGAAGATTGGCTCCTATCGCAGATGCCATTCTACTGGAAGAACAGCAGGGTTTCCGAAGAGGCCGGACAGTTGTCCGGTCTCTTTATTCCATCCATAGTTATGGATGGAATATTCACCATTAAGCAGGTTATAGAAAAACGAGTGGAATTTATTCTGGAAACGCACCTAGCTTTTGTTGATATAGAAAAGGCGTTCGACAAAGTTTCCCGTCAGTTGTTATGGCAGATAATGGAAAGGAGAGGCTACCCGCTACACTTAATTCAAGTGGTAAAGAATATTTATAAAGGGACGAAGATCGTGGTAGCGTTAGGCGATCGATTGACAAGAAGTACACAAATAACTTCAGGTTTAAGACAAGGATGTTGCCTCTTACCAACACTTTTTAATATTTATATAGACGATGCAATACGGCGATGGAAACAAAAAGCTCCGCTAGGCATAAAAATAACCAGAGATTCATATCTTAATACTCTCTTATACGCGGATGATCAGGTGATAATACAAAGCTCGGAAGTGGATCTTCAAAAATCAGTTCTGCTTCTTGATAAAATAGCCAAAGAATATACCATGAAGTTGTCGACAAGCAAAACTAAAGTGATGGCATTCCTTGGGAAAGACCCAATACGATCAAAGATAGTTTTGAACGACAAGACTCTAGAGCAAGTTTCCGAATTCGTTTACTTGGGTTGCAGTATCACATACAAAGACGATAACGAGATATTGCGGAGGGTCAATAAATTTCAGTCGGTTTGTGGTTTCATCAACAGGACCTTCAGGAGGAAATCTCGAAGGGAAACACAAATGCGATTATACGATGTGATGGCGGTGCCGTTGGTGTTGTACGGCAGTGAGTCTTGGGTGCTACGAACAGCTCAGTTAAGAAAGGTAGAGGCTGCAGAAATGAGATTCATGAGGGCAGTGAAGGGATGTTCCTTGAGAGAGCAGATTCGTAGCAGTGAAATAAGGAGAGAATTGGGTAGAGAGGAATCGCTGATTGGAAAAGTGTCCAAGTACAGAGACAGATGGACGAACCACGTCGAGAGAATGCCGCCAGACAGGATTACGGTGAGGGCGGTAAACTATCAACCGGAAGGAAGATGAGGCCTGGGGAGACCCAGAAAGAGATGGCATGAAGCTGGAACAGGCGTTACGCCTAATCCGTAATAGGTCGAAGAAGAAGAAGATAAAAACACATGTCATTTGAAAATTTTCCTGTTTTCGTAAACAATTCATATTGTGTAAATGATTTTTAGTTATTTTGTCACTAAATTTTATGATTTTTTTTAGTATTTCTCTTTCAATCTAGAAGGCACTTTTGTTTGTAAGGTTTAGGTTATGCAATTTATGTTGCATAAATTACTTAGTAGCAGGAATGCACTAAGTACATTTTTAGATAGAAATGCGTTTATAAATCTGAATCACCATTTCCCAAAAACTGTGTTCTTCACACAAAAGACCTCAAGAACCAATAAAGCTTTTTCCTCTAAATTTTAATGGCACATTCCTTACATGTATTTACATCAACAGACTGGGGCATTTGACGTTATTTTAATTTACAAAATAAAATTTCAGTTTTTGGAGTAGGCATTCACGGGAAAATTTATAAAAAAATTAATAATCTAAATATTTTAAAATAACGTCTATCTGTCAGGAACATATCAATGAATAACTGGTTAAAATTTGAAAATTTTTTGGCCATAGATAACGAAGAAAACGGGTGAAACATTAACATGGGCATTAACATGGATAGCAGTTCCGACTCCCCTTAAGTTTAAAATATTTTGTAATAAATTCGTTCTGTTATTAAGTTATGTAACTTACTGTAAATTATAAGTAGTTATACCGAGAATATCATTAATAATAGGGGATGTAGAACGGAAGAGGATAGAAGCTTTTGAAATATGGTGTTAAAAGAAAATATTAAATATTAGGTGGGTGGATAAAATAAGAAATTTAGAGGTTCTTAGATGTGTGGACGAAAGAAGAAGTTTATGGAAACATCTTACCAGAAGAACGGATAGGCTAGTGGGGGATATCTTAAGAAATATAGGTATCGCTCTATCAATAATGGTAGATTAAGGGAGTGAATTGTATGGGAAGGCAAAGGTTAGAATATTTAAAGTAAATTACAAAAGATGTAGGGTTTTTCAGATATGTAGATATGAAACGACTTGCGCAAGATAGAACAGCGTGGAGAACTGCATCAAACCAGTATTTATAATAAAGTTTAAAAGGAATTTTTGTTATTTATAAATCACCAGATCCCGAAAGAATCCAGAGCAAACTTCACAGCAATATTATTTACGTGTCAATAAAAATTATTTCTGTTGAACTATTGTAACAGTATATATTTATAAGGTTGTAGATTAAACACCTTGCCCATAACAGACAGGTGGAGTGTTAAATTATTTTCACTCGATCTGCTAATTTCTGGGCTAAAAAAATAGTTATTTTTCTTATCATATATGGGGAGTCAATTATATGTCTGAAGCATTTAAGAACAGATGAGGTAGAAGTGTAAAAGAAACTAGTCAAAGTTATCTCTCTTAGAGTAATGAATTTCATTATACAGCGAGACCCTGTGGTGAATGAAGTGAAGGTGTCATTTGTAGGGTGGATAGTAAATGCTTTTCAGTGCCTGATGTGCTGATAAGCATACTTTTCCACTCAGTGAGGAAGGTAAAAGTAAACAACCTCACACCTAGTTTTGCTTAGTAAAGCCTCTGGAGGTTCAAACCAGCCTTTCAGCTGATCACCAAAATAACAACAGATTAAACACACCGACTTTGGGGAAAAAATTAAAGGATTTGTTCAAAATATAAATTAAATTGATATTGCGTACTGTAGATTATAAAACCTTAAATGAATTTAAAGGGATATTTCCAGTTTTTATAAATATTCATTTAAACTCTTAATGGTCACAATATTGCGTTGATAGAGCCTTACGAAATCGATTAACAAGTGCAATTCTCAACTTAGGAATAGGGTGTTGATTAAAACACATTAAAATCTTGTTCTATAATAATGAACAGCATGAGTTTGCGTGCTAACAAGAAAGTTCTAGTCTGTTCTGTGTTCTGTTGTGTATTTAATATTACATGTACAAGGTATATTGTGTGTATATGGGGCCTATATAATCAATACAGAAAATAGTACGAACTGTGTGTAGCAGTAATAACGGAATACGATCTGAAGTCCCTACGATTGTTTAATAAAGGGTTATGGTCTATTCCAGGTTAATTTTCAGTGACGTCATTGCTCCAGAATGTGATTAGGCGACAGCTAATAACTGTTGGTAATGTTTTGTTCGCCTGTTTCACTTGTATACTGCCTATTCACTCATTCCTAATAGTTCTTGCTATCATGAAGACTCAATAATTGCGTCACAATTCTTACAAGAATTCCTTACATCTTTTGAAAAATTGTTAATAAAGTGGAGAACGAAAGTTAACGAAAACAAATCAACACATATCACATTTACACTACGGAAAAATGACTGCCCACCAGTAACGTTAAACAACATACCACTACCACACAACACAACTGTAAAATACTTAGGAGTATATTTAGATCGTCGCCTCACATGGAAACATCACGTACGGAGTTTAATTTACGGGTATGTTGTAGTGAGTTTTCCTGTTGTTATGATACCATAATGTGTGAGGGAAACTGTGCTTTAATAGTTATCCTTCAGAGGGTTTTTAATTAATTTTTTTCAAACATTTTGGAACTATCAAGTTCCAAGTTCCAACTATCAAGTCTGGTATAAATTTTAAAGTTTGTCAATTGTTTCAAAGTCTCTAATTTTTAAGTTTTCTTGACGCTTACTTGATAGACGTTCAAAATTAAACATGCCACACACATTAACAATCTATAAGACAGTATTAAGACCAATCTGAAAATATGAAGTTCAACTTTGCGGATCTGCTAAACCTTCACACACGAAACGTATATAAGCAATTCAGAACAAGATTCTACGAATGATAACGCAATTCCCTTTTACATCACAAACTTAATGTTGCACAGAGACTTACAAATCTCATACGTAATTGATGTCGCAAAACAACTATACAAAATGATGCATGATAAATTTGAATTACTTGACAACCCTCTCATACAAAACATGTACACTGGGGTATTACCTAGTACTCAGCGCAGACGTTTGAAGCGCGTCTGACCAAGAGATCTTCTAGGCCAACTGTAGGACTGTGGTGATGACTGGACGCTTCTTCAAGTAAATCAAGTTTTGGAACATTAGCTTCACATTTAGAAATTGTTGTATTAATATAATAACAGATACTTGATTTCAATTGAAAGTGTCAAAAAACGTTTTCCTGCAATAATTTGTCTTGGGTGTTTACGGAACTGTGCCATACAAAAGTGTAACGTAAAACTTTTAAATCTAATGTACTTGTAATGTAACGTAAATGTAATGTAACTGTAAAACTTAGAGACGATCTTGGTAAAACAATTCATGAATCGTCAGGTTTAACTTTGGAAAGTGCTGATATTGTTTTTACCTAAATAACTTTTTTTTTAACTTTTTATAGTTTTTATTGCTGGTTTCTTCTTTTTGCATTATTCACCCATGAATAAAATTAGGTCATGTTTTTCTTTTAAATTGTTTTCTAATGATTAAACATACGTTATATGGGTTAACATTTACTTTGGCTAAAGAAAGTTATGTGAGCGTTTTACACCAAATTCTTTTTGAAAACGTTTATAAATAATTCATAATAACACCTATGTAAGACTTTAGACTGTATTCAAACAATACATGCGATACTTTCTCCATTCAGCTGCAACCACATCACGATATTACGGAGTTTAATTGGGTATTGTAAGGCCGTTCAAGCTAAGGTAGGCTCAGCGTCAATGTAGAGAACAACTCTAACGTGCTTATAATAATCATTAAATGAACTGTTTCAGAGATTGATACGAAAATTACTAATTTCCTTTTCATATTAGCGTTAACTACTTTTTTTGCTGATTTACTCATGGTGAGTAAATTTCACAAATTGTAAATGGATCAGAGTTTGACAGTAAATATTTTTTGTAGGGAAAATGAATATTTTTGAGGCGAGGACTAGGAAGATTGTTTTACCGTTCGGAACTATCTAATGATTCAACTGAAATGGCCAACACAGACTGATGAGGAACCTATCCAGAACTGTACCTAAGTTTTTTAAAAATTTTAAAATAAAATGAAAATGGGTAAAGATTTATAAAGTAAAGCAAACAAAAATACATGTTAATATATGCGTACTTCTACTGATCCAATTACTACTTTAGTTCTACAACAGATCTACTTTATACCACACAACGGAGATTAACAAAATTACTTTTTTTAACTTACCTAATTCTACAAATATGCAAAGAAAACTAGAAAAAATTGTCGGAAAAACATTCATACAACATTATCTTCCCAATGTAAATAATGAACAATATAATCTACGTTTAATCATCAGTAAACAATGTAAAAGAAAAATAAACTCATTTAAATAATGAGTGAATGACGCAAAATGAAAATCAACCTCTGTAGGACTTAAAAAAATAGGTAAAATCACTAACTGGCGCTAAACTAAGCTTTGGAGAAAAAAATGCTTGAAATAAAAGGTGTAGCGGCTGCCTCCGTGGCCCAGTGGATAGCATGCTACGCTGCAAAGCTGAGTTCCCGGGTTCAATTTCCGGCCAGGGTTTGGAAAATTATTTCAATTAAAACCCAGCGTTCCTCACTCCAACGTAGTCACTAATAACCAAAATATTCATGCAAGCTAAAATAAACTTAAAAAAATGGTAGATTTTTTAATATTTAAATTTTTGTTATACTGATTAGATAGGCCTACAGATAAAAACTGTTTGGCTTAAAAATACGGAAAATCACTCTTTCACGCTAAATTAGACTGCAGAAAAAAATTCTCAAATAAAAGTTGTGATCTTTTAATTTCCTATAAATTTGATAATATACACTTTTGTCATTAAATGCATACTAAGGCCGAAATCTTAAAAAAATCAATTTTTTACACGTTTTTGTGAGAAAAAAACAGAAAATCGTTAATTACCGCTAAACTAAACTTTTTTTTTTAACATTAATTTTATTTAGAAACTATACAGTACAGTATAACCATCCTGCTTAACTAAATTTTGAAAAAAAAACAAATAAATTGATAAATAAACAGAAATATTTTTTTAAAGAATACATCCCAGTGGATAATTCAAAAGTATAGTGGATTTCAAAAAAAATAAATTAATAAAAATATAGAACAATTAGATCAACAGATCTCTACTCCATTTTCTTCGTAGGCGTCGGTGTGGTAAGTTTCGTCTTGACATTTGCTGTATTAGGGGATTGATGTGATCTGTTAATTTCTTGTTAAATTTGGAATATTTTATTTTAGCAGTTTCTTTTACAAAAGGGATTTTCAAATCGGAATGCAATGTTAAATTTGTTACGTAATGTGGGGCGTTCGTTATCATCCGGAGTATTTTTGACTGATGAGTTTGAATTTTTTGAATGTGAGTTTTCTTTGCGGTCCAAAAAATTTCAATACCGTAATTCCATATCGGTCGTAAATAGGCTTTGTATGTTAATAATTTAAATTTTAATGATAGAGTTGATTTTCTGTTGATGAATTTTGAAAGTAATTTTGTACGGTTATTTAGTTGCAAACGTTTTGTTTTAATATGATATCCCCAAGTCAGTCTACGGTCTAAATGGAGGCCCAGATATCGAACTTTATTTTCTTGCGGTATCTCATTGTTATCCAGGTAAACAGTTGGACAAGTTCTTCTTCTTAAAGTAAAAGTCACTTGCACAGATTTTAGCGGGTTAACTTTCATTCTCCAGTTTTTGAGCCATGTAGATACCTCATACAAGTGATTTTGGATGTTCATCGAAGTTTCTTCTGGAGATTCACTGCTGCATAACAGAACGGTATCATCTGCGTACGCTGCTACTGTCGTGAAGTCATTTTCCGGGAAGTCAGACGTAAATATGGAGTACAAAGCAGGAGATAATATGGACCCTTGAGGAACTCCTGCTTCGATATGCCAGATATTAGAATATTCCAAACCTTGGCGCACAACAAAATATCTATCCTCCAAAAATGATCTCAGAATTCCATAATATGTATCAGAAAAATAGATTTTAATTTATACAAAAGCCCGGGATGCCAAACCTTATCGAACGCCGAACTAATATCCAGGAATACAGCCGATGTGTATAATTTTTGTTCTAACCCTACAGAAATTAAATCAACCACTCTGTGCAGCTGATGAGTTGTTGAATGCTGCCTTCTGAATCGAAACTGATAATTTGGAGTTGTAGCTTCAATTATCGGAGAAAGTCGATCTAACAAAATTCGTTCAAAAAGTTTAGACACGACTGAAAGAAGGCTAATGGGCCGGTAAGAGCTTACACAGTGAGATGGTTTTTCCGGCTTCTGAAATAAAACAATAGTTGACAATTAACTAAACGTTATACAAAAAATGTTTCAAATAGAAGTTGTAGGATTTTAAATTCTCTACATTTTTTATTAAATAAAAATAATAAATAATAATATAAATTTTTGCACTAAAATGGATATTAAAGCCGTAATCTTAAAAAAAACCAATTTGTTTACGTGAAAACAGCCTCACCAAGAATTTCAGCAAACATGGCGCCTACCTTATCATGTAGAGCATAAAACATTTAGTAAACGAGGCGATTTAAAAAAAAATCGTAGGACCATTTTTTGAGAAATCGCAAAAAAGTGAAAAATTACACGAATAAACTACTACTTCCGGTTGACCGATTTTGATGAAAATATTCGTGTCGGTTCTGGTAGTAGTATGTAACTTAAGTTTCAAGTTCGTACGATGTTCCATTCTTGAGATATTCTGTTCACACACGCACACACACACACGTACGCACGCACGCGCGCGCACACACACACACACACTCACACATACACACACACACAGACCAATTGCTAAAAACATGTTTATTTGGTTCAGGGGGTCTGAAAACGTGTAGATCCGGTGAAAACTCGATTTCGAAAAATCGACATGAAAACAATACTTTCCTTTCTATATATTCATATACGCAAGAGAAAGTAAAAAGTATAAATTTCATTCAAAATTATTCAGAATGTTCTTTTAATCACAATTTCTACGTATTCCTAGGTATTTTATATTAGTAAAGATTACTAAAAAATTGATTTAAATTTTCAATACAGTAATTTGTTTACATATGTTTTACGTATTTAATATTTTAGAAATGTAGAAAAACTATAGCTAGTAGGTATATAATAACACGTTACATTAGGCCTATTATACTAAAATATGCATAAAACAGAAATACGATAAATAAAAATGTGAGAGAAAAGTTATGTAATCTGTCAGTTAAAAAGAATTGTATAATAACTTATAGTAATAATAATAATAATAATAATAATAATAATAATAATAATAATAATAATGTTATAAAAAATTTACTTGTTAAACTAGGAGACAATTTGACAGAAATAATATCAGATTAAAAATGAAAAGGTAAGTTATTAAGAAGAAAAACGAAGAGAACAAAAGAAAAAATAGAGAATCGAATTAACAGAAGTAAGGGACAAAATATAAAAACATGATAATTATAAATACATTGTAAGATTATAACAAGGGATTAAAATTAACAGTTATAAAAATAAGAATAAAAATGAATTCGAGTGATTAATTATTAAGTAGAGTAGTAAAGTCTGTTGTTAATAAAGCAAGCAAGAAACGAACGGGGACTTCGCGTGATATTTCTTTAGTTTTCTCTTGTACAAAGTTATAAGTTACATTTGATTATGATGTATAGACCATGTATCACAATAATGTAATAACACAGCTAGAACAACCTAATAATTCCTTCGCGTTGTTTCTTGTGCAATTATTATTGTACTACATAATATCGCTAGCCGTAGCAGGCCGAACGTATATATGCTTAACGTGGAAACACGAAATATCCTTGTTATTTTATGCCGCGATAAATTATTATTTATGAAAATATATTCAAAAATCTATCCTTTATTTCTTACAGGCTACTTTATTCATAAAATATACTGTAACACCTAAACCTTATACGAGGTGTGGCTATTAAATAACGATACTGACGTTGTAAAAAAATTCATATTTATTTTATACATAATCACTTATTGTCACCTTCAATATACACTCCTTCTCTATCCCTACAACGCTCCATGTGAATTTTCCATTGTTGGAAACAGTGCTGGAAGTCATCTTCTGTCAGCTCCTTCAGGACATATGCCGTTTCTTTTTTACAGCTTCCACAGTCTCAAATCTTGTCTCTTTTAATGCAGATTTCACCTTAGAGAACAGGTAGAATATAATAAAATGTGATTAAACGTGGTTTTTTACTTATAATCCGGAAACGAAGCGCCAATCCATGCACTGGAAGAGCCGAACTTCATTGAGAGCCAAAAAAGCTCGAATGAGCAAGTCAAAATTTAAAGCAATGATGATTGTTTTTTTTTATATCCATGGGATTGTGTACCTTCACTAGGTTCCTGAAGGTCAAACAATTAATCAATATTACTACCTTGAGGTACTTTCTAAACTACGTCAAAGAGTAAGGAAAAAACGCCGCGAAATGTGAAAGGATAAATCATGGGTTCTCCACCAAGACAATGCGCCATCTCGTTCCGCGTTTTCTGTCAAGAGGTTCCTAGCCAAGTACAGCATCTCAGTGTTAGAACATCCACCTTATTCACCAGATGTTGCACCTTGTGACTTCTACCTGTTCCGTAAGGTGAAATCTGCTTTAAAAGGGACAAGATTTGAGTCTGTGGAAGCTGTAAAAGAGAAAGCGGCACGTGTTCTGAAGGAGCTGACAGAAGATGACTTCCAGCACTGTTTCCAACAATGGAAAATTCGCATGGAGCGTTGTAGGGATAGAGAAGGAGTGTATATTGAAGTTGACAATAAGTAATGTAAAATTTTTTACAACGTCAGTCTCGTTATTTAATAGCCACACTTCGTATTCGTTCGGGATCTGGCAATGATAAATAATAAACAGACTTAACTTTAAACTTATAAAATTAATTATTTATTTACTTAATAATTATTATAATTAGAACAAGCAGAAAAAGCATGACTACAGATTTTCTTCGAGAAAACTAAAAACACAATGAACATAAAAACACCCCCGCGTCATTTGAAGATAAGGTACGGAAAAATTGTTAAAGTTGATATTTTCAAGTACCTTGGGGAGATAATACTACCAAAGACCAGCGAATAAAGCGAAAAACAACAGGCGAGGAAAAATGGCCGGTGCACTCCTCGGCACTCACCACTTGTATAATAACAAAGCACTCTCAAGACAAGCCAAGATTAGACATTATAATTCTGTGATAAAACTTGTGTGTGCCTTAGAATGATCGGGAAGTCTGGTCCAAGAGAAGCTGAGAAATTTGAGTAAAAGATCCTTCGCAAAATAATGGGTCCGAAGATAATAGACGGAAAATATAGGTTACGAGATCAAGAAGAACTGTACTAGGAAAATAACCGACTAATGGAAACGATTAGAAAAAGAAAACTAACATTTTACGGATTGTTATAGAATGGATGACAACCGGTTGACGAAACAAATTTTTAAGATACTAAACAATAGACTTAAGGTATCGCATAAATATTTTAAAGATATTAGAAAGGATATTGAGAAAATCGGAATAAACGGAAAAAACTTAATGAACTGAACCTAATTCAGACACCTAATTACGGACCTTAAGAGATCCATTAAGAGCAAA
The DNA here is from genome assembly GCA_035578175.1 of Catonia carolina. Taxonomy (NCBI): domain Eukaryota; kingdom Metazoa; phylum Arthropoda; class Insecta; order Hemiptera; family Achilidae; genus Catonia; species Catonia carolina. The sequence continues at coordinate 26,611,769 of JAQMRL010000011.1, forward strand.
ACAAAACACTGGGTGAAAAAAAAGAAAGGAGAAAAGTCTACAGTGAGCAAATGTTGATAATGTAGGCTGCAAAAAAACTTCCGGAAACGTCTAAAGTCACCTCACGTAGTATAAAATTTGCCTTATACAAGGAAAAATACAATTATTATTCAATTTTGCCTCCTACACTTAGATTAGGTAAAATAAAACCACTACATAGTACTATTCAAAATTATTGTTTTAAATGTGTTTATAATTTATATATTTTGAATCAAATTCAGTGGACTTCTGGTGCTATTAATAAAAGGGATTCCAATTGTTAGCAAAATTATTTATTGCACAGTACTGATATTAAAAAAAAACAAATTGTACTGTCGCAGTTTTGTTTATAAAAAAAATAGGCAAAATTGGTTAAGGCTAAACTTTAAATACGAAAACTACAGTAATACTTTAACTAAAATACTTAAAATACAAATTCTTTAAATTGAAAGTACTAAAAAAATATTCTTAAAAACATATTGTATTGTAGCAGTTTTGTTATATATAAAAACTGGGTAGAAATAGTTAGGATAAACTTCAAATACAAATTCTAATACTTTAAATAAGATAATTAAAATACTAATACAGAGTGATTTTTAAGTCCTGTTACCCAATTGTTAATGTCTGGTAATTTTCTCTAAGAAAGGGAAATTTTGTTTTGTGACATGAAGTTGGTAGCCCTACTCAACCAGTATAAACACGGCAGTGTGAGTTGATTTACCTTGAGCTGTGCAAAATTTTGTGCCGTTTCCGATCGTGTTACGAACATAATGTCTTTTGCCGTAGAACAACGGATTTTTATTCTTGAACAATATTTTGCTACGAAATCGTACGGGAGTGTAAAAGAATCATTTCGAATTAAATTTCTTGGTGTTCCTCCACCAGAAAAAATATCAATTTCTAGTCTAACAAATGATTTCGAGAGACAGGTAGTGTTTTCACATTCTCTAAACGTCATTATGTCAAGAGAGTTGATCGGCCACTACGTTTTCTGCCGCAAAAACTACCTATCTCTCGAAATCGGTTTGTTAGCCTAGAAATTGACATTTTTTCCGGTGGAGGAACACCAACAAATTTAATTTTAAATGATTCTTTCACATTCGCGTACGATTCCAAGCAAAATATTGTTCATGAATGAAAATCCGTTGTTCTAGGGTAAAAGACATTCTGTTCGTGTACCGGAAACGGCACAAAATTTTACACAGCTCAAGGAGAACCAACTCACACTGCCGTATCTATACCGGTTAAGTGGGGCTAACAAAACAAAACAAAATTTCCCTTTCTTAGAAAAGAATTACCAGACATTAACAATTGGGAACAAGACTAAAAAAAATCACTCTGTACTTTAAACTATTATTTTTATACTGTATGGTGTAAGAATAGACCACAACTAATTAACATTCAAACACTCTCTCTCTCTCTCTCTCTCTCTCTCTAAAGACAAAAATAAAGAACGAACAATGAAACCGTTTTACCATCGGTCTATTTCAATTACAATTTTTAATTTATTCCACGGAAAAATTCTTTCACTTAATTTTTTACCCAGTTGAAACGTCATTCCAATATTTATACACTACATCAATTATAATTCTAAACACTTTAAAATTTTGTACCTCACATATTGTTGTCGTTCAACATTGAAAAAGTTTATTTATAAAAACAGAAAAATGTCAACTTGTCACATATAATTTACATTCTTTATTTGATGGATAAATAAATATTTAAAAACTTGTTGTGTAAGCATAGTTAAAAGTAAAATATAAGAAAAAGTTAAAATAAAATTAAAAGTACCACGACAACAACAATAACAACAACGCAAAAAAGGGTATAGAAAAGAAACTGAAATAGTCTGCTAATATGTTACTTGCTAAGAATATTAAATACTTAAATAGCTCTCTATTTCATTTTCTAAATATCTGAGCTAATTTAACACATTCTCTCTTGGTCACAATTAATACCACCTAAAATAACGAAGTTGCTTCAAAACATGTGAAACATCAAACAGTTTATGTTACTTTTTTTACTTTTTCTTGCTTTATATGAATATTGTGACATTATCGAAGAAGAGCATGGTTCGCGAAATTTCTAGTACTTGATTCATAAAATGGTAAAGAGTAGAAAATAGAGTGAAAAAGTAACAATAGGGTCAGTTATAAAAGGATACCTATTTATAAAGAGATTTTAAAAGAGTCTTTGTTATACAACTGTTTGTAAAAGAGTTGGTTGATTATCTGTAACACTCTTTTATTCAATTATAACTTGGTTTACATTAGTTAAGATTTCTCCAGAAAGGACTTTTGTATCGAATTTTTGTGTCTTTCGAGAAGTCTCTTTGAACCGCCTATACAAATAGAGCCCCCGAGTGCGGTCAGTGAGTCAGTATTCGTTTGATCTTTTACAAGTGTTTATTAGCGTGAGCTATCGGTACGATTGGATCAGGTCAACGTACCCGGGCATTGTGTTGGTCAACTATTATTATTCAGTTTTATTGTATATGTGCATTGTGTATTCAGTTTCATTGTGTATGTACATTCTATATAATTGTTGTAAGTAGTATTAAGTGAGTTATTAAGTTACTTATTGTATTACTTCATTATAATTAGTTTGTTAATTATTTTGTAAATCTTTTAGTTGTAATAAATACTTGTAATTGTAAACGTTAGTGTATTAATTAGCCTATTTAATACCTAGATCCTGAAACGGACCTTAGCTATAAGCGTCACAATATAGACCTATAGGGAAGGGAAATATTGTTTTAATGTCAATTTTCAGTTTTCACCGGAAATACACGTTTTCAGGCTCCCTAAACCCGAAAAATATGTTTTTAGCGATTGGTCTATGTGTGAACAAAATATCTCAAGAACGGAATATCCTACAGTAATGAAACTTGGAACTTAAGTTAGATACCATTAGTGGAAAATACCGACTAGAAAATTATCATCAAAATTGGATAACCCAAATTAATTGTTTATTCGTGCATTTTTCAGTTTTTTGTAATTTTCCCAACAACTAGGTACGATGGTTTTTTAAAATTCTATTATTTACTACATTTTACGGGATGATCTACAAGATAGGGTAAGTGCCATGTCTGCTGAAATTCTTGGGCCAATGCTCTCGTGATAAAAACTTTTTTAAGATTGCGGCTTTTATATACATTTAAGGGTAAAAACGTGTAATCAAAGTTGTAGAACGTTTTTAAAAACCTAAAACTATTATTTCAAACATTTTTTTGTACAACGCTTAGTTTAGTTGGAATTAATGATTTTCCGTACTTTTTTTTATAAAAATCGGTAAAAATGGGATGTTTAACATTGCAGCCTAAGTGTGCATTTTCTGACAAAAATATATGATAAAAATTACAGAAAATTAAAAAACCTACAACTTTTATTTCTACATAAAAAAGAATTCTTTCTTTCCTAAAATAATTCTCTTCTTTTTGGAAATCAAAAAGAGGTAAATTTTTTTAGTTGAAGCATTAGTGACATCTTTACCGAGTTTCAAAAATCTAGTTTATCCGGAATTTGGTAAATGAAAAATATCGGTTTAAGGGTTGAAACCCCTTTTAAACCACTAAACGGTGGAATGTCAAAATCGTTTGTTTAACTTTTCTATTTATCTTAAAGGGAATATTCTCTCCAAATTTTGCTTTTCTAGCTATTGGGGAAGTAGGAGAATTAGTGAGTCACTCAGTCAGTAAGGACTTTCACATTTGTATAAATACATTTTTTTGTTTTGTTTTGGTTTAACGTCCGACTGTTTTGCAATTACTGCTAATGTAGACGGTGAAGGATAAAATGATTTTTTGTAACGTATGAAAATACGCCGCATGATGAGACGCGAGCACGTTATCAACTACGCCAATGCGGTCGGCATTATATAAATAGATGAATAAGAGAATTAAAGAATAAAAAATAAATTTTTGACCACTTCGGTGATCCAGTTGATAATTTGTTCATTGTGAAATTATCGCAAAACCGAGTTTGATGCTTAACTAGGTTTTAAACATTTATAGGCTACGCTAGACTTCGTTACGTTAGGTTACGCTAAAGCTAGGTTACGCTAGGCTAAGTTATATTACGCTAGGCTAAGTTAGACTAAGCTAGACCAAAGTAGGCAAACTAGCTATGCTAAGCTAGGCTAAGCTAGGTTAAGCTGGGCTAAGATAGGCCAAAGTAGGCAAACTAGCTATGCTAAGCTAGGCTAAGCTAGGTTAAGGTAGACAAACTAGCTAAGCTAAGCTAGGCTAAGATAGGCCAAAATAGCTTTACTAACCTAGGCTACGCTAAGTTTCAAAACATTTTCAGGCTGCGCTGTATAACTGCAGTTTCTTTTCAAAAATCAACGTGTTTGTTAAAAACAATTAAGGTAATGAGAGTTTTTAACAAACATAAATTTATTAGTTGAATATAACTTATAAAATAAAATAATTATACGGATTATGATTCATTATAGTAATATAATTTAAGTTAAGAGCTCTATTACGGGGTTTGTTAGAGGTGATGTAAGGGCATTTTAAAGATAAGATCTTATTTTCTGTTTTTTTTTGTTCTTCATAAAATCTTGTAATGTAAAGAATTATGGAAACCAAAAATCGTGTTTTTTCTTCACATCCTTCTGTTAAATTAGGGGTATTACAGATTACATGTAAGCACAAAACCTTCTTTTTCTTCAATAAACATGTTAACAACTGACTTGTTAAAACGAGAGTATTCTTCTCTTTTTAAAGACGAGGGTGGTTTCCAAGTAATTATTATAATTATAGAGGGGTAAAGGTGGATACAACGGGGTTAATTAGGGGTTTTTTTTACCCTCAAGATATTCTTCTCTATATACATTAACAACCAGTATAGACGTTGGTGAAAACCCTTTACTTCAATGTTCTTTTAAGTTTATGTTTTTCATTTATATATATAATATAATATATATTTAGACAAAGAAAACATTGCGTACCATACATTATCATTACATTGTTAAATTATTATTATTATATAGATATATTTAAGATGAAAACCCATATTTGAGTGTAAAATTTCTTTCAAAGAATTTCCTAAATTTTTCATATATTTTTTTGCCATAATTCGTTTATTTTCAACTGTAATCTTAACAACTAGAATTTTTTTTTCAAAAAGACTACATGACAGTGTACCGTGCACTACAGGTGTTAGAACATAATTATAATTTACTAATTAGATTTCAGAATATACATACATATACATGAAATTCTTATTATATTTTTTATTTTATTATAAAAAAAATATTACAAATTACCAGAAATGGTCAAATAATCAGTAAGAACTCTTACCAATAATTAAGAAGTACTTTTGTGGCTTTACCACATCGTCAGTTCATCACAACACTTAAAATTAATATACAATATATAAAATTTGTTTTATTCTAGTGATATAAACCTCTTCTGTCATGACAATTAAATTTGTATTACAATAAATAGTTATTACATTACAATTGTCATAGGCCTACATGTAATTGTCAAGTCATTCAGAGGATGTTTAAATCTCTGATAAAATAAATTTTATAATATAATTGAATCGTCTAGTTAACAATTATTGTGTAATTTTAAGTGTTGTGATGAGTTGATGATGTGGTAAAGCCACGAAAGTACTTTTCAATTGGTAAGTGTTCTTACTCGTTCTTTGACCGTTCTGAATTAATAATATTTGTTTGTAACCGATGAAAAATAATGATGGAAAGGATGAAAAGTCATTTTTGTCAGTTAACTTACTGATCTTCAGCGGTTTTTCTCAGAAAAAACAAAAAGAAATATCAACTCAACAAACAGAATAAATTGCAATATTGAGCTTTGCAAATGACGGTTTTTTCAAGATTTCATTAAAAAAAAATCGTAAAATTTTATAAAATATAAATTTTTCTTAATGATTTAATAAAGTGGAGTATTTTACTAATTTGTCCTTAAAATTTTCTAAAATTATTATTTTTATGTGTGATTAAATTACTTAGGAAAACATCTGAATTTAAAAATTAAATACAGTACTAATAAAAAACAAATTGGAACACCGAGTAATTGAATAGTACACCAACAAAATAATTGAATCATGACATAATATTTTTGAAAAACAACCGAGACAAAAACGCATGAAATCAATCTCACAAGGATATGCTACGACCCACCGTTCATCACACAGTCATTCTCTATCTAATTCAGACACTCCAAAATGTAACGTTTTTAAGTGTAATCTGTCGATAGTCATCTGTTGACAGATTGAGTCGTTTACAAATTATAAAATCTAAATTGAAAATTGTTAATGATATGCACAAGTACCTATACATTAACCAACCTCTCAAATAATTTTGTTTTTCAAAAAATTAATTGCTTAAATAAACTGTAATAACCTTTGTATTAGATTTTTAAGTTTTAATATTTGTTGAACATTTGAGAAAATATAATGACCTCTAAACTCCACAGTGTTAATGAACTATAAAAATTGTGTTTTCTCTGTAATATGTTGTTCTATATAATAAAATGTATCAATAATTTTTGTAAAAATTGATTTTCTTTAATTTTTTTAGTTACTATATTTGTAACACAAGTGGAGTGTCAAATTATTTACACTCAATCTGTTAGCTGCAGGGCTAAAATATTTAGTTCTGTTTCTTATCACATGGTCAGCCAATTAAATGACTGAATCATTTAAGACGAGAATAGGTAGAGGTGTAAAAGGCTCTAACCATAGATATCTCCTCTAATAAATTTCATTAAACAGCCAAACCCTGTAGTGAATGAAGTGAAGGTGTCATTTGCAGGGTGGAAAATATGAACTTCTCAAGGGGTCCGGCATGCTGATAAGTATACTTTTCCATTCAGTGAGGAAGGTATTGGTAAACCACTTCACTCGTCGTTTTACTTAGTAAAGCCTCTAGTCTAGAGGTTCAAACCAGCCTTTCGGCTGATGACCTAAACTCCAACAGTCACTAATAACCTTAAGTGTTCATGTGACTTTTAAAAATAATTAATAAATAAAAAACCATTAATAATTATTTATTTAATCCTTTATGGTTCTGATCCGTTTATTAATTCTGATTCACCTAACCCCTTTGGCGGCCGAAATTCACCCTATGACAAAGTACGGGCTCGCAGCGCCCGTACTTTTATTTTTCTGATCCGCTTAGGTATTCTGATCCACCTACCCCTGTGATGCGAGACACGGAAGCGGCGCGAAACGCCGCTGGAGTGGCGAGTAATTTATTTAAAACTGTAACCTTCTCTTACCGTATCCAATTTATGAAACGGAATTCCAGAAAAGTTGAGTTTCAAGTTTAAAAAAAGTTTCACTATTCTATTATCTACAAAATCTTTCAATAATAATAATATGTCGTAAGTGTGGTAATTCAGTAGCTTATTCAAAGCGCAGAAAGGAATTTATTTTTCCCTTATTTATAAGGTCTATAAATAGGAATACTATATTTAAAAAAAAAAATTTGAATAAAATCGGAACGCTGTAAGTATAGTTTAAAATTTTCCTTAGTTATTTAATAATCTGATTATTTATAAGTTAAAAATGTAGATTTCATAAACTGTACAAACATTTAAGAAAAATAGTTTTAGAGTTAATTTTGGGAACTACGGAGAAGAGTTCTGACATAAAACGACGACTAACCGTAAACTAGTATTAATGCAAGACTAGGCCAACAATCTTTAGTCTCCTACAATCAGCTGATTCTTGAGTCAGGGTCTATGACCATGGTGTTTTTCTTTAACGATTGTAACACCTTTTTGTTAGTTCTTAAATTATCAATATTTATATAACTATCATAAAAATCTGTAATATTGATTAAACTATAAATAATTATATTATATTTTACATATAAAAAAACAATTAGTTAATAAAATTTCTATAACTAGCACTGTTTTTATAATGAATTGAAAGGCTTCTTTAATTTCTAATGTGTGTACATTGCAATCTATTAAATTTAAGAACAATAAGCAATCCCACGACCCAAAGAGATGAGGATGTGTATGACGTGTACAAACTCAGGCTGATCATTTTTGAAAGAGTATGGTTAATTAAATCTCAACCATCAAAGTATTGAATTCAATTTGTATAAAAATTGAATTCAACCATTGAATTCAATTTGTATAAAAATAAAACTATCTTTACTAATAATTGAACCACAGAAATTTAGTCTTCAAAAATTTGCTGTTGGTCCAAAAAATTGTCATTAGCGACCACGTAACATAAATACATAAAAATTACAAAGAATACACAAAAAAATAACATACACAAGTAAAAACAACGAGATAATAGACAAAAACAAGAATGAAAAATTAAATTCCATGAAAATAAAATAAAAAATAGAACGACACAATGAGAATAATGATAGCTGATTTTATAATTATATTAAATCTGAAAATTTGTGTATGTCGAAAAAAATTTATTGTGTTTTTACTGCTTTTATCTCTACAAAATTTAGTCTTAAATTGTTAATTTTAAATAATAATTATGTTCGTGTGGAATGTATATTTTGTCTGTGATATGTATGACTGTACGTGGCTTTATTTTTATTCTGTAATCAACGTTGTGTTGAGTAAATTATATAGATCCGATATTCTGTTGGAAAATTAATAAAATGTTTAAAGTTTCCAAATGTATTTTACTGTAGCAATAAAATAGAATTTATTTAAAAATGATAATGAAAAACAAAATACTCAAAATACTTCAAAATAGTTAAAAACACAGAAGTAGCTGAATTTCTAATCCATGGATCATAATGTAAGAGAAAGTGTATCAGAAAAAAAGTAAATGGTTATATATTTATATAAACAATTATTTTAATGTATCATACCTCAGTCATGGTTGGTTGTCCAAAATTTCTTCATCTAGAAGTCGTCAAATCTGTGCGTGATGTCAAACCAAATTACCGAATCATAATATTAAAATTTTTATATATAAATTTGTTTGAGTTAAAAAAACCATAATTAAAAATTAAACTAACTTGAGTATTTATCATAAATTAAAATTGCTTAAATTATAATATTCATAAAATTATAATCGAACAAAATTTAAAAAAAAATTGTGTAAATTTATAAGAATAATTGATTTGGACCAATATAGATACGAGATGAGATGATCGGAAGACAATTTTTGACTAGAAACGAAAAGTGTATTATAAAAGGAACGATTGTAAAGCGGATAACCTGTCTCCCCCCGTCTGATCATTCTCTGAACATCTCTCAGGGTAGATTTCGTTCATGCGGTCCTTTCCGAAAACAAGATTTTCTGCCTCATCGAAAAAACTGGCTTCTTAACTGACTGATTATATAAAGACTGGTCACTTCTTGTTTTATACAGTTTTTTATAACCCTATTATATTGACTATCACTCTTTCCTTTTTTATCTTGTACACTTAAAAAGAGATAAAAAGATTTATAAAACTTTTTCTGTCTTCTTCACTTTCGTTCATACCGTAAGTACCAGGTGCACAGAAATTATGTTCACTTTCAAAAACTTTATCAAAATATTCTAACAAGGATAATGGCCAGGCTATGAATAAAATGCTTTTAATTGTAATTCTTAAAATAACGGTATTGATACTGAAGTCACGAGATTACCTTTTGTGTATGGATGAGCTGTGAGGAAGGTAAGTGAAAATTTGACAGTGCTACCAACCTCAACAGTGAGACACTACTCATATTTCACTACCGTGCAGTTTCTACATACATTTTGTAAGCTGTGGTTTATTCCGAGAAAATGTTTTCTTCATAAACTTTGTAAGAAATAAATGCGACCTGTATTAGCTTAATTACATGACTAGAAATGTTAGATTTACTGTAATTACCAGCTACCTTATTCCATTGGAGCAAAATTTTCCACAAATGAATCGCCTTCTTTTCTATCGCTGTCACCGGCGTCTTTACTATCAGTCTCACCTAACCGTTTCCTTTTTTTACTAGATGTCAACAAAAGTGTTGAAGAATAGCTTCTTCACGTCTTTAATTTCCTTCTTTATTTTTCTAATCGTGGAAAGAAAAACATCACAGTAGTACCCACTCGCTTATGGCTTTTGTTAAGAGGCAGGGAAATGCATTTTTTTTAGCTTTAACTTCACTGCAATTTGTTACACTGCATAATAGATTTTGTTCACACTGGGAATAGTCTGCCCACGTTTTTGAGAAACTAACATTTCTGTTTACGGTAACAAACTGGTATATTCGTACAGTTAACCTAGAAAAGGTTTCGCGATATACTGCATATGCTCTGTGTATAGTAAAAGTTGTTGTGTTTGTTGCACTGAAATTAAAGCAGTCGCGCATGCGCACTGATGATCCCCCCTTTACCCTTGTTGCAAACAAGGGCAAGCTCGTGACTCAAGTAACTATAGAACTAGTTTCAATTTTTGTCCCTTCAGATATTTACAAGTAGAAAGGTTTTATTATGCTTATTATCATCCTTCATTTTTTTCTATTATTTTTTATTGTATATTGTTCTAGTCAAGAGTGTACAGTTTTAGTAGGATATATTGTCCATTATTAATTTAGATGTACTTGGCTTTTCTAGAAACGGTTACGAACGTTTGGTTATAAACCGCTGGCCCCTTTGTCAGCCAGTTCTAGTAGAAACTTGGATTATGAATAAATAATTGCTGTTGGAAAGTGTCAACCAGTTTATACATATTGTAATAAGTACTTTAAGGAAAAACAGGTCTACGTGCAGTAAACACTGTATAATTGATTGTATCTAAGAGAGATTATTAAGTTTAAACAACCATTTTTATTGTTAGCTAAGTTTAGTTTCAGCTTTAAGTTTTGTAATTAACCTAGTTTGAGTAATTAAATTTAAATTTTTAGTATTCTAAACGTAATAATCATCGTAATTTATTTCGTTAATTAATAGTTGTAACCTCATTGTTATAATAAGTAATAGTTGCAACTGTTGAAGTTTGATTATTTATTGCAATTAAGTCCGGAATGAACCTGGGTTGTTATCATATTTAAAGAAAATTTTCAAACGTATTGACTTCTAAGTTTGTTGTGTTTTAAAAAATTCTATGCTTACTTTCCTATGGTAATTTTTAGTGGTTATTCAAGAAATCAAACCCACAATCTTTAAATCAGTGGTATGAAAATCTAACGAACCAAGTGTCACCGTGGCCTCTTTTGATTAGGTACTGGTCTCCGCGCCGACAACCATCCAACATACCGACAGAGGGAAGCCGACAGTTGACAACAAGGCCGACAGACCTTTGTCAGCACTGCAGAGGACTAGTAACCGCCTTTCTGGTTACTAATTCTACGTTAATCTACCTGTCTTTAGAAAAGCATCTTTTTTTTTTGGTTTAACATCCGACTGTTCTGCAATTACCGCTAATGCAGAAGGTGAAAGATGAAATTATATTTTATAACGTATGAAAATATGCTGTGCCTGAATGGGATTCGAACCCAAGACCGCATGACGAGAGGAGAGCACGTTACCAACTACGCCAATGCGACCGGCGTAGAAAAGCATCAGCAGAATGAAAAAGTATTGTGATGATCAATTATTACAAAAGCAATTTTTTATTAAACCAATTTACACAAAAAAAAATTCTTCAACCCTTTCCGTTACATGTTTTCGGAAACAATACTTAACAATTTAGTGAGGAGGGCAATGTAACATATTCCGTCATTCTTAACAGGTTTAAAGAATATTAAAATTTGTATAAAATAACGTGTCCTTAATTTTTACTCACCCAATACTTCTTTCAACCTTTTTTAACATATCATTAAATAGAGGATAGTATGAGTTTATTTTATAAGGCGTGGCTTCTTTAAAAATTGGTCCTTATTTAGCCTGTACGTATATATCTCCCTTAAACACTGTTATTATGGTAATTGATATAACAAAATAACATTTTATATTTGGTAATTAAATTTATTATCTTCACATCATATCATAAGTCGGTGGTGACTCCATCGTTATACGGTAGTCAAATTTTTATATGCTGACATTGTGTCTATAATCATTGTTTTTATCGTCATTTTTGTCTCGTATCTACTTCACCATTACTATTAAAACTACTAATACTGGATTGTAGTAACAAACAGTGTAATTTTGTTATTACTTTTAATTATATTTTGTTTTATTTTATTTTATAGTTTATCCTTAGGGTGACATTTTTTAGTTAAGGGTATATTTATAATAATATATATATATAATTTTTTAATATTTTTTATTAGTGGGTTATTTTAATTACTGTAATATAATATAAATAATTATTATAGGCCGCTTACTTGGTCCAGTGGTTAGCGTTCAATGCTCTAAAGTGGAGGTCCTGGCTTTGATTCCTGGCTAGGGCGTGAAAATTATTACTACTTCAAAGTCACTGGGTTTTTTTTATTGAGGTGATAGAATCTGTTTAGAGATGCAACGTTTTGGAGTCACCTAGACCCTGCTGAATAAACCTCTGCACCACCATTCTCAAAGCTGCCACCAGAAATTACTTCAAGAGAGAATGGCCGTCTCCTGATTTTCCAAATGAAAGATCTTCTTTCATGTTCGGGGTAATTGTATGGTTCCCTCGTGTTTTCCCACTGTTATTGTGTGATGTTACTGTCTTCCTCCGCAGCATGTCATCGAGTCGTGCCAGACCAAGCCCAACTTGAGACTGTCTTCCAGTTGGCCTACTCTGCAGATTCCAACATAACTGCAGATATCTCCTCAGGTCTAAACGGTTGTGTCCTTCCTATTATTCTCATCATTTGATCCAATTTGATTCAATTAACCATACTTCTCCAGGAGTGATCAGTCTGAGTCTACACAGTTGAAACACACTATCCTCATCTCATTGGATCATGCGTTTGTTTATTGTTCTTAAATTGAACAGCTTGTTCTGTTCAATTTGTTGTGGTTACGATAAGTTGTATTGCCATAAAATAAAATTTTTTCCTAAGTTTGTGACCTCCCGTGAATACGCTTGTTTTTACATAAATAAACAGTGAACAAAACTAAGTGATTGTGGTTATTCTACTACAGTGTGGAGGTACATAAATAAACATAAATTCCAAACTAGCCCATTAATCACAATATTATGTATGCCACTATTGTTTTAACAACATATGTGGTCTTAAATGGTATTCAACGCATGCTTTTAAAATAGTTTTTTATTTCGTTTATCCTATTATCTGATGTATAATAAGCAGAACTATTGATTTATCCTCATTATAAATTAACTGAGATTTTATTATTTTGACTTGTATGTTTGTAATGAGGATTATTACAAGAAAAATATACTATAATTTTCTTGTAAACTTCATTGTTTTTTTTATTACATGAATAATGTAACGCCATAAAATAACAAAAGAAAAATCATTATTATTGCACTATTAAAATGTTTTATCAAGAATAAACATTAATAAGTTAGTTAGTTTTTACGTTATTATCATCTTACAATATTGTATTATATTGTTAATATTGTCATTCTTATATTATCATCTCTTATTTTTATTGTGAACATCGAGTTTAAGAATCTTAAGAATTTTCTTTTAGTAGTTATGACCGTGACAATATAATGAATTATAACTTCGAATGAATTTTTTTTCTTTTTTATAAATTGCTAAGTAATTGTTTTTAAATACCAGACAAATACGCGGCTACCTATATATTTTTTATTTATTCATTTTGTTGTGCGTAGAGGAAATTTATTTACTTCGCCCTATTAACAATAACATTATTAACTGCGTAAATTATGACACTGGTTTAAAATTTTATTTTTATTTTTGTAACATACTTATTGTAACATTTTGCTCATAACAGACAGGTGGGTGATAAATTATTTGCAGTTAATCTGTTAGTTCCAAAGCTTAAAAAATTGTCCTGTTTCTTATTACATGATCAGCCAATTAAATGACTGAATCATTTAAGAACAAAAGAGGTAGAGGAGTAAAAGTTAGTCATCAGAGTGATCTCCTCTGAAAGTAATGAATTTCATTAAACAGCCAGACCCTGTGGTGAATGAAGTGAAGGCGTCATTTGCAGGATAATAATAAATATGTGCTTTTCAGAGAGCCTGGCCTGCTGATAAGCATATAATTTTCAATTCAGTTAGGAAGGCAATTTAAACCAGCTCACTCCTCGTTTTACTTAGTACACCTTCTAGAGGTCCAAACTAGCATTACGGCTGATGACCTTAACAACAAGAAATTGTTTTATTGAATAGTCATATTCTAGAAATGATTGAGGAAATAGATTGTTGGTTACATAAATTGTGTACTATATGAAATGGTGTGTATTGAACAAGGGAAAGGATTGCGATGAATGAACTGTGTTGAATAGGAATTCATGGAAATCAAAACTTGTAGAAACGTTTGTTTCTATTTTGATTTCTTCAAATAAGTTCTGGAAAAGCGATACGTTTGTTGAAAGGTTATCAATAGTTTGCGAAACTATCAGTTTCCAACCGCAGGTACAAAAACAGACATCTCAAAATATTGCGGCTCTTGACAAATACCTCACTAGGAGAATACGTATTTGGATTAAAAGAAAGCAATTAGGCTACCTATAGTATAACTCAAATTTTCTAAAATGTACTCGATTCTCAGAATGAATCAAAATTATCTCTTAAAAATAAATTGATAATAAGCAAATCAGTCCTATAACCTCTCTGGACTATTGGAATGTATTTTAATTCAGCTTTTAATTTTGTCTTTTAAAAAAACTTATGTGTAAGTCTTTATATAAGATTTCTTTAGTAACATGCCATGAAGCTCCAGTAATTTTTCGCAGATATTTTGACGGAAATCTTTGTAACATTTCGAGGTTTAGTATACTTACGTTAGTAAAATTAGTAACAAGGAAATAAAAATGTTTGTTGATACAAATAAGTCATCACTTCAAATATTATTATATTTTGTTTGATTAATTGTTATGGTGTATTCTTCTCAAAGGTAGTGAATTGGTGTAAAATACGGTAATATATTTACTGGATATGTAAAGCTGCGCAGTTGTAGATTTAATAAAATAAGTGAAAAAATTTCAGCTTTGAGCGCCTCGGTGTGCAAATCTGATTCAAATCCTGACTAAGGTCTGAAAACTTAGTTGTTATTAATTGTAATGTTGATGATACTTGAACTCTAAAACAATATGTACCAGTGGTCACCAACTGGCGTACTACGGTCAAGTCCGGACCACCGACTTTTTGCGGAACTCTAAAAAAATCTTTTTGTGTGTATATATATTCATGCGAGGATTTACAGCCCCAGCCGTATCTCGCTTCCTAAGCACCACCTTTCTCAGTCTCGCCAGTTCCCGTCGGAGAGCCACCGCATAGAAATTGCCTCCTGCACCTCATCCAACCATGTTACTTCCGGCCTACCCCTCCTTCTTCTACCGGCTGGCGTCCACTCCCATACCTTCTTTGGCCACCTACCATCCTCCATTCTCTGCAAATGGCCAAACCATTTTAACTGCTTCCGGGATATGGTATTTATGATGTTTCCTTGAACGCCGATTCTTCTCCTAATTTCGGAATTCGATCGATCCGCGACACACCACAGCTCCGCCTCCAGAAATATTTTTGTATACAGATTGTATTTCCGTTTTTGATGTGAAATGTTTTACGTTTAGGCTGTGTGCATGGTGAGAGCAACTGGTAATGTCGACATGATATATACATAAGTTGATATACGAAGAGAGTTGGATGCTCGCTGGACTAATTTACGGCCGCAATCAGGCAGGTTGAAAGTAACTCGTAATAGTGCCGCGCTACAAAATACAAAAAACTACATTTCTTATACACGGGCCTACGGAAGTTTGAAACTATGGTTATATTTTTCGTTGCTAAAACCTTTTTTGAAATCAACAATTAATTATTACTACGTTTTAGTATTATTGCCATATCTAAATTTTATTACATTTGGCAAGATAGGCCTATGTAAAAAATTGTCCGGACCGTGGCAATCTCATCAATATTTTAAATGAACCTTGATAAAATTTAGTTGACCACTGATGTAGACCTATTAAGGTGAGCAGTGCACGAAAAAAAAATTGATTTCCCGATTTTTTCATATTATGTAGTTTGAAACCTTCGCTTTAAAATGGTGGCAAAAACATGAAAATTGGAGAAGTAGATGTATTTTTATTTCTTTTATTTTTGTAGGAACTATCGTACTAAAAAATCGTACAGTACTTAGTGTTGAAGGCATTAGGACTAGGATCCAGTCAACATTTTTGCAAGGTTATGCTGAAAGTAGATTTACAGCGCATATAAAAAATGAAAATTGTTTGAAAGAATTATTTAAATAATTAGAAAGAAAAATACAGTTTGGTAAAAGGAAGTTAGAGGACTAGTACCAAATGAGGAGGGTCCAAATGAGGAGAATCCCTTCATATGCTCTGAATTTTTTTATCCGTTTTCCAAAAAAAAATATTTTTTAAGGGTAAAATTATCACTTTTAATTTTTAGGGTATATTTCTAACGCCAATTTCTGCAATCTGCCAAATAATTATTGTATTATCTTAAATAGTTTTTGAGAAAAAATGTTAAAAGCAGTTTCTTGAAGAGTATTTATTATATTGGGAATTTTAAATACCAGTAAAAAAATTCTAAACGTAATTTTGTAAAAAGTATTGGACAAAATATGTAAAAATAGTTGAATTTTTATAGTAAAAAAGCAAAATGAAGACATCTTTACTGGTTAGAAAAAGTTTCATACATTAACATGAAGAAGAATAAGACTTACATTGCTTCCCTTAAACTTATTTACTTTACATAATTATTATAAAGTTGAAGAAATAATTAATTAATATATTATTCAATAATTTATATTCCTACATCATTGTAAGTTATTCTTAAATATTAATTTATTTTAGACAAGTTTTTTAGTTATTGATAACAAAACACAAAACTGGAAATTGGAAATCTTGATTTGTTAACATTCTTATCCCGTAGTATTAGCTAATGAATCATTAGTCCATCATTATACTGGGCCATAATACTTTTGTAGAGAAAGGATACTGGACGATCAAGTTGATGAGATGGCCCGATTTTTATCGTTCTAAATCCGAATACAATGTGTGTGTTACAAATAGGAATTACCTTCTTCATGTTCGACTTATATAGAACTAATTATTGTGTGACTAAAAGACTTCACCGATCGATTTATGGCTTTCGTCTCATTGTTTTCTTATGTTTTGTAATCGTTTTTTTGCTTTAAAACCAATCCGTTTGTCATTTGTTTCTTTTATTTCTCATAATTATATCGGATCTACCATCATTATCATTATCCTCATCGTGAAAATTATTATGAGGATCATGAAGATGCTTCTCATTTTCATTCCTATCGGGTTTTTAACTATACAAATTTTTATTATTTTTATCATCATTGTAATTTTCGTTGTTATTATTCAGTATATATTATGTTAAACACTTACTGCTTTTATTTTGAGATTTTCAGATTTAATATTAAAAAAAATTCTAATTAAATTATTAAGATTAAGATAAAATCTTGTTTGGTTACAAGGTTGTAAATAACTTTTAAAATTTTGAGGGTACATAAGTATAAAATGGACCGATTTTTTTAAAAAATCCGTAGGTATGCTAGACCTGGAAAGGTTTGATGTGCAGGTTATGTACCGTTAGAAAAAGGGGAAAACCAACCGTAACTTCCTCTATCCCTTTTAGAATCAGAAGAAACTTTGAACGAGAAAAAAGTGCATCTCACCATGCAGCAGCGGGTTATCAAGTTTTTAGCTAAGGAATGAGTGAATTCAACCGAAATTTTTCATCGGTAACAGGCATTATCTGAAAACAACATCCTGTCAAAAAAGTTGTGTTCGTTGGGCACAAAGAATTTTCTGGAGGGTATGAAAAGGTCGAGAACGAGAGACACGATCGCCGCCCAAGGACGAGTGTGACATTGAGGAGGTACGAATTCTTATAGAAGGTGCTTTTTGCGTTGTATTTATCTACGATTGACGTACAATTAATTCACTGTATTATTGTGAATTACTGGATGTTGCGAAATTGGAAGGAGAAAGAAGAAACAATCGGTCAGAAGTGTTATTCTTTTACTTGACAAGGCTAGCCCTCATTTGGCTACTTTTGCGATACAAAAATAATTGCATGATGTAGGATGGGAACCGCTGGAACATTCATCCTTTCATCATGACTATAGGGTCATGTATTCACCTTGTCACTACCATCTTTTTGAACCACTCAGAGAGGTGCTCGAAGGCCACCGTTTCTACTACTTTCAATTTCCTAGAAAATTATTTCATTCATTGCAATTCACTATCTTTGTTGGCGTAGTGGTTAGCGGAACTGGCTTCTACGCGCGGATCCCGGGTTCGATTCCCGGTCAGGTCTGGCATTTTTTCAACACGGATTTTCATCTATCATCCTTCTCACCATCTCCATTAGCAGTAAATGCAAAACAGTCGTTCGTTAAACCAAAAAAAAAAACCAATCACCACTTTGTTCAACACACTCTACCCTATACATTGTATAATTCTTACAATAAAATTTAGGCAGTCTGTACAAAAATAGATGACTTACTATACAAACCAATTCTAGACTAATCAAAAACTATCTTACAATACTTCAAGATTCGAAAAACATTCTAACATGTTAGCCATCAACTTATTAGACAACAAACTGCCGATTACGATGATTTTATCCAACTGACGTTTTTTAGACAATATGCTATTAGACAACTATTTAACTATTAAGTATAACAGCTAATATAGCTATTTAGACAACTATTTAGCTATTAAGTATAAATAATATAGCTATTTAGACAACTTGTAAATATTGTACGTATATTTACTTAAAAATAACAATTTTATAGTTATGTACATTTTTAAAGAAATGTTATTAGAAATTTTTATATGATAACTTACCTATTCATTTTTCCATGTAGAATTTTTTCCCATGATAGTAGAATTTTTGTAGTAAAAAAAAATTTAAACAGAGGTATCCCAATCCATCTAATGGAGGTAAATGTACAGGTAAGAACTTAAATATATGGATAGAAAGAGGGTGGGAGGTGTGAATAGATGTTTAAAACACGAATGCAATAGATTCATCTCTTATATTATTTTAATTGTATATATATGTAAGTGAATTAAAAAGTTACTGTTTCTGATCTGGGACTTTAGACGAAGCACGAAGCGTCCAAACTTTAATTTTTGCTGTTGACAAAGTTATTATGTTTGATATTTAGAAAACTCTATAAGATGCAGATTATATTTTTTTTTTTTTTTTTTTTTTTTTTTAATAAATAATTACTATACACAATCAGTAAGAAGTTACTATAAGTGAATAACATAATACAAAATAACATGAAGGAGAGGGCTTCCATTAAAGCCCTTCCATAAAACAAAGCAACTAAAAATACATTGTATACAATTTAACTATTTTTTCCATTCTTAATTAATTGTTTTTAAGAGTCATAAAACATTTTTAACCTATTAGTTATTTATGTAAATTATTTTTTAATTTTTTGTTTAATTATTTTAGTGTGTTATTTTCTTTATTTAGTTTTTGTCTCTTTATAATCTGTCACGGAGATCCAAAACATGATGCCGTTTCAAACGTCTGGTGGTTTCACTATTGTCTAGTAAATTCAAAGCCAAATGATTTATATGCGATGACAATTTTACGTGATATTTTTCGCTGAGCCTTCTTATTTCTTCTTTAACAAATGGAATGTTTAAGTACTCGTGCACTTCAGTGTTTCTTGCATACCAAGGAGCATTTATCAAATTTCTTAATACTTTATTCTGAAACCTTTGAATAATATTTATATTACTGTTACTAGCAGTCCCCCATAGTTGAAGGCCGTATTTCCAGACAGGGCTGAGCATAGCTTTGTACACTGCTATTTTGTTTTCCAATGAGAGAGATGACTTTCTGCCTAGCAACCAATACAGTTTATTAAATTTCACATCTAATTCTTTGCGTTTCATCGTAATGTGTTTCTTCCATGTTAATCTTTTGTCTAGGTGTAAACCTAAATATTTAACATCACTTTCTTGAGGCAATATTTCATCCAGTCGCACTGGAGGACAAACTCTCTGGTTCATGCTGAATGTGACATGACTAGACTTCGTTGTATTCACTTTTATCCGCCACTTCTGAAGCCACAACAAAATATCGTTTAATTGGTTCTGGAGTTTATCCGAAGCTGTATGCGGGTCTTCACAACAAGCCAGAATCGCTGTATCATCCGCAAAAGTAGCTGTAATTACACCTTCGGATTCGGGTACATCGGCAGTAAACAAAGCGTATAGCACTGGTCCAAGAACTGAACCCTGAGGCACTCCAGATTCAATGTTGTAAAAAGATGAAAGCTCCTCTTGAAATTTAACTTGAAAAACCCGATGTTCTAAGTATGATTTTAGTAGCAGATAAAAGGGTTGTGGTAAAAACATTTTTAATTTATATAACAGACCACAATGCCACACCTTATTAAATGCTTGCATGACGTCCAAAAATGCTGCAGAACAATATTCTTTATTTTCTAAACATACAGTGATCGCATGAACAATCCTATGAACCTGTTCAGTTGTAGAATGGCCAGTTTGAAAACCAAACTGATGATCTGGTATCAGATTGAATTCGGTTAAAAGAGGTTTCAATCTCGTTAAAAATAATTTTTCAAACACTTTAGAAAGGACCGGCAACAGGCTAATAGGTCTATAAGATGTAACATTACTAGCTGGTTTTCCAGGTTTTAGAATCATTATGATCTGAGAGTACTTCCATTGGGACGGATAATGGGTGGTGCAGATTATATGAACTCAAAAAGAGAAAGAGGGAGCAAATGATTGTGACTTATATTAAGATTAGTTGGACCGGAATTGGTGTTAAAATTGTATAAGGTTTTATCGATTCCTACATGCCTGTATGGCTGTAGGACGGTGATGCTTACATGTTTACAAAGATTACAGGGTGCTAAGATGAAGTGTTGACGCAAGTGTCTAGCTGCACCAGATCGGATAAAAGAAGGAATGTGGACATTAGAGGTGAACTGAATCTTCAGCAGTAAGAGCTCCGGTATCTCTCCATACCATTAAATTTGCATTACGTATTTCTTCTTATGCCCATAACAGGGAGGTGAAGTGTTTAATATTTGCACTCGATCTGCTAGTTCTAGGGCTACAATACATATACAGTTTATATAAGACATGTATAGTTATTTTGTTACCAAAGCAAACAAATTAAGTGTGTCCATTGCCCAAATTAAATATCTATTTCTCCGTTTATACCGATTGTCACTTACTGTTATTAAACAAAATCGGGTAGAATTATTGTAATACCATTTTAAAATTTAATCAGAAATACAGAGGGGATCAGAATTCATCCTCAGGATTTATTTTTATCGGATAAAATAAATAAAAATGTAGCCATGTAAAACGGTAAAAAACAGTTTTGTTCGTGAATTAAGCAATAAAGATTGTTTTAATGCCGAGGACAAAAAAGTTGACCGGTCGCAGTAATTTATGTCAGCCGGGTCTTTGCGACGCGTTATCTTACCCAGGATCACGGAGTATCTTTCGGCGCAATGCTTGATGCGCTCGACATATTTCATTAAAGAAAAAAGTGGTTTTGTCTCGCAATTCTTCTTGGTTCATCATCTTGCGCCGAGTTCCCAGCTTAATTGTTATCGAATCTAATGGGCATTTTTGTACGTAATTAATTCTTGTATGGAATTATTGTAGCTTTATATTCCGGTCGACCCGTGTCTGTAAAAGCGCTTCATGAATTTAACCACCATAAATCGAACCTTAGGTATCCTACACACGACATAAAAGACCGCCCGCTTACTTTTATATAAATATGCCTCCGTTTCTCTCTTTACAAAGCCGTGCTAAAAAGTACTTTTTTAAGTTTCTATTATAACTTATAATAAATAAAATGGGCCAGACTCTTGACTGAAAAACTGTTACCGTTTTCATCATGTTTTATTCCGTTTTATCAAATTTATTTCGCTTATAAAAACAATAAAATTTATTAATTTTACCAATTGTAACGAATAAATATATCGTTAAAAAATTCCAATTTTACAATTTATGGATTTAATTTTTGTACTTCATCTTTACTTCCATTTTTGTAAAGTCATTTGTATCAGCAATACTCAATAATATTGAGTTTAATTGGTGTATTCTCTTAAATTTTTTTACAGGAAAATTTTTTGTATTGTTTATAATATTGTGTAATATACTAACAAATACATAAGTATCGTTTTTATATTTTTTTTCCGGATCGTAAGAAAAATTTTTAGTTGTATCTAATTTTTGATTTCTGGGCCAGCCCAAACATCTTGTAAAACAGTCGATTTGAGTTTTTAAGTAACACCGGTTTTGTGAGAGACTTTTTGTGATGTTTAGCTGCCAAATGTACATGGAACATCACTGGGTGTTTCTGTTCAAATTAATGTCAATTCACGCCAATAAATCATCATAATTTAACAATAATTAGTACTGGGAAATATCAAAATAATTTCAAGCAACTGCAACGAGCTAATTTTTAAAATTGTTTCATTTGATCAATAACTTCCATAATCAACCTAGAAAAACATAAAGAGACTTTATGTTTTTAAAGAACAGATGAGTATGTAAATTTATTTATTTTTTAAAACAACCCTTGACGACAAAAAGAAGAAATTTGATGAAAAGGATGAATTAAGATAAGTAGGCCTATAACACAATTTTTTGCAAAAAGATTGAGTCTTAACCCGACGGGTAGGTCTAGAAGTAAATCTTTCACCACGAGTCAGCTGTTTAGCAGCTAATTGTTGGAGACTAAATTTCCTGGTTCAAATCTTAGTAAAGTTAGACACTTTTATCTGGATTTGATTACTAAACAGTTGTTACCGGTACTTTGATAGTTGGGGCTTAATTTTAACCAAACTTTCTCAGGAATGGTCGTTTTTGTTAAAACACACCGTTACAATACCAAAACCCCCAGTAGTCTGTAATGACCAAGTTGTTGATGCGAATTAAAATAAACTAAAAAACAAAATAAGATGATATCAAAATCAAGAAGAGTTTCAATCGTGTAAATATGTAAATTTTTACTTGCCCTGTATAAAATATAGGGAATTAAATTATTGTTTTTATGTTGACTTTTCCAAATCGGGTTTCACTGAAAATATTCGATTTTATGTCCCCTAAACCCAAAAACGTGTTTTACCGCTTGGTGCATGTGTGAATATCTCAAAATCGGAATATTGTACGAAATTAAAACTTGGAACTTAAATTAGGTACCGTATGCAAACTCGATAACGAAGGATGGTAGAAGTACAAGTGATGTCAGAAGTAGAATTGCTCAAGCTAGAAAAACCTTTGAAATAAAAAACAGCTTACTGACTACAAAAATTGATTTACAGAGAAGGAAAAATTTCTTAAAACATTATGTTTAGAGTGTAGCATTATACAGGAGTTAAACGTGGGTGATAGTGGCTGTAGAAAAGAAGAGGATAGAAGCTTTTGAAATGTGGTGTTATAGGAAAATATTAAAGATTAGGTGGGTAGACAAAATAAGTAATTTAGAGTTTCTTAGGGGAGTGGATGAAAAAAGAAGTATATGGAAGCATCTTACCAGAAGAAGGAATAAGCTAGTGGGGCATACCTTTAAGACATCCATGTATTGGACTATCAATAATAGAGGGTAATATTGAGGGAGTAAATTGTAATGGGAGGCAAAGATTAGAATATATAAAGAAAATTACAAAAGATGTAGGGTGTTACATGTGTATAGATATGAAATGACTTGCGCAAGATAGGACAGCTTGGAGAACTGCATCAAACCAGTCAAGAGACTGATGACAAAAAATGCGAACTCGATACAAATATTTTCATAAAAATCGACCCACCGGAAGTAGTAGTTTATTCATGCAATCTTTCGCTTTATGCAATTTTCTCAAAAACGGCTTCCACAATAATTTTGTTTAAAGTCATCTAAGTTACTACGTTTTTTGTACTGTACAAGGTAGAGGGTGGAGGGGAATGTACTCTCGTGGTATTTTTTTCAATTGTGGCATTTTGCGACAAAATATAAATATAGGGTGATTCAAAAAGAGCGCCGGTTTTGATATATCAAATTAAGAGATTTATTTTATTGAAAAACTGAAAATAAATACATCAACAAGTTCATCTTTCCTTCCGATTTATGTATGAAAAATGATGTCATGCATGTGTCCTCCTCTACTGCGCTGGCACGCATCAACTCTGTCCATGAAATTGGATATTACTGCACGACAAGTTTCGACTTCCATTTGCCCGATAACCCGTCGAATTTCCTCCTTCAAGTCATTGATGTTTCGGGGTTTATTGGCATACACCAATGACTTCAGATGACCCCCAAAGATGAAAGTTACAAGGCGTCAAGTCACACGACCTTGGTGGCTATTGATGGTCGGAATTACGAGAAATGATGCGATCCTGGAACCGTTCACGGAGCAACAACATTGTTTCTCGTGCAGCGTGACAGGTGAAACCATCCTGATGAAACCACAACTCGTCAATGTCCATTCCATCCAAATGACGCCACAAAAACTCCCTAATCATCGTACGGTATCGGTCTCCATTTACTGTCACGGCTTGTCCTTCTTGATTTTCAAAAAAGTAAGGGCCGATGACACCGCCCGACCAAAAGCCGCACCAAACTGTCACTCACTGTGCATACAAGAGAAACTACAACTGAATCGTCAATCGGAATGTTCTCCAAAATAGGAATGAGGTCAAACAATGTTGCCAACCGATAAACAAAAATTTACCAGCCGTTTAAAAACCGGCGCTCTTTTTGAATCACCCTTTATATTTAAAATATTTGTTGTTTAGGTCAACAGCCGAAAGGCTGGTTTGAACCTCTAGAGGTTTAGTAAGTAAAGACGAGGAGTGAGGTGGTTTACTATAGCTTTCCTAACCGAGTTGAAGGATTATGCTTATCAGCATGGCAGGCCCTCCGAAAACCACTTACTTTCTCTGCAAATGACACCTTTACTTCATTCACCGCAGTTCTGGCTGTATAGTAAAATTCATTACTGTCAGAGGAGACCTGCCCATAACAGACAGGTGGAGTGTCAAATTATTTACACTCAATCTGTTCGTTGCAGGGCTAAAATAAATAGTTCTGTTTCTTATCACATGGTCAGCCAATTAAATGACTGAATCATTTAAGAACAGAAGAGGTAGAGGTGTAAAAGACACTAATCAGAGTTATCTCCTCTGAAAGTAATGAATTTCACTATACAGCCAGACCCTGTGGTGAATGAAGTGAAGGTGTCATTTGCAGAGTGGAAAATTTGTGCTTTTCAGAGGGCCCGGCATGCTGATAAGCATACTTTTCCATTCAGTGAGGAAGGCAATGGTAAACCACCTCACTCCTCGATTTACTTAGTAAAACCTCTACAGGTTCAAACCAGCCTACAGGCTGATGACCTAAACAACAGAGGAGATAACTCTGAAAAGTATCATTTACATCTCTACCTCTTCTTTTCTTAAATAGCTCAGTCATATAATTGGCTGACTATGTGACAAGAAACAGAACTTTTTTTGTAACCCTGGAAGCAGCAGATCGAGTGCAATTAATCTAACGCTCCACCTACCCGTTATGGGCATAATATTTAAATTTATAGAAAATAAAAACACCTACAACTTTTATTTTAACCATGTTTTTTCAACAGAACTTAGTTTAGCGTCAATTATTGATTTTCCGTATTTTTAAAGGAAGTATACCTCGAATACACTATACCTCGAGAATCGATTTTCCTAATTTTGGCGCCATTGCCTTCTGTATCTTTTTCTGTGTTATTACAAATAAAAATGATAACTTTAGAAATTACGGAAGTTACGCAGAGGTTTGGTAAGTAATGTTTTGACCAGAATTTCTTTTATTTGAGTTAATCTGATGAAACAATTAAGAGTGGCGATATTCAAAGAACACAGTAAGCTGAGAAGGCAATGAAAAGTGTGTCAAAAGAAACAAGACAAGAGAAAAAAAGAGGAAATTATTTGAGGAAAAAACAGTCTGTTGAGGATCAACATTATGGTGCAGGCCGATTTTAGGGTAAGTAAAACTTTACTGCTCATTTCCCCGAAATTTACTTTTTTCCATTAAGGTACAGTTTTCTCAAAAACTATTTGACTTAGAAGGTTGAATAATAATTTTAATTAAAATTAAAAAATAAAATTTTTTTGCATTTTTCAAAAAAAAATTTCGAAACGGTATCGCTAGCTCTGTATTAATAATTCTAGTACCAGAGCTTAAAAAAGTCATATAAAAGGCACAAAAAAATTAAAGCTTTAACTCTTAACGGTTTCTTAGAAACGTGTACCTAAATAGAGGTCAATTTAACATGGGTTAGGTAGGAGGTATAGTGGTCCTCTTAAGTCGATAAAGGTTGACTTTCATTTAGCGTTACTCATTCATGATTAAAATCATGTAATTTTTTAATTTTACATTGTTCACTCATGATTAAACATAAAGTAAGTCGTGTGAGTGTTTCACACAAGATTTTTCATTTTGGTAAAGCAATAAATCATATTTAATGTTGGTAATCTAATAACAAACAATAGGTACAGT
This sequence comes from Catonia carolina, assembly GCA_035578175.1. Taxonomy (NCBI): domain Eukaryota; kingdom Metazoa; phylum Arthropoda; class Insecta; order Hemiptera; family Achilidae; genus Catonia; species Catonia carolina. The sequence goes on from JAQMRL010000011.1 coordinate 26,638,325, forward strand.
ATTTTATTTAGGATTAATCCATATATTCTTCCATCTTATTCTTCACTGCCATCATTATCTAGTTGTCTCCGTCTCCATTTTCTTATTAATTTGACATTCTGTTTCTTACCTTTTCAACAACTTCCTAATGCATCTTCATTACGTTAACTGAGGAATAACAACGCCCGTAACATCCGTCTTCATCAAGCTGTGTTTAATTACGAAAGTTTTACCCGGTACACCGACAAACTTTATAACACTAGAATAAATAAAAGTTTCCTATCCTTTTACTTATCCCATACTTTCTTACGTACCCGTAAGTGACTTTAGTTTCATGAGTTTTATTTTTATTTTCTGTTTTCATTTACTTTTCTTTTTGTAGCCTTCTCTATTATGAAATGAGAACAATCGTAACACACATTAATCTTTATTCTCTTCCTCTTAATCTACTTCTTCTTCTTCTTCTCCTCACTTGTAAGTAAACAAAGAGATATAAATCAAATAGTTTAACTTTGTTTGTGACAATCTCTAAGACGTACTTATCAACTTAAAGTAACTGCCATGTCGTATGATATTATTTATTTATTTTCTTAATAAAAAATTGCAGTTAAGTACAAATTGTGAGTTATAACTATGAAATATGATTAAAAACATTCATTTTATTTTATAAAATATTAGCAATTGCGCCTGCACTACTCACAACAGGCTTTTTTCAAGCTTCAAGAATTTTTCCATAAAAAAATTCATACCGTATCCATTGGGTCATTATTTTAAAAATGAAACTAGAAAGCCGTTTACATGGTTTAGCAAGAAGATACACATCAACAGGAAGCAGAGATATTGGCAAACCGATATAAAAATACGAAATTAAAAAAAAAGTATTTACATGAGTGGTAATATAAACGTGAACATCGCAAAGTAAAATAGATTACAAAAGTGACATTTTAATGTTTTATCAAATATTTACAATAAAAAATAATAATATATTATGGTAATTTTTTTAAGCGTTGCCAAATCTTTTTTTACAATTGAATGGGTCAACGAAAAAACGTTGCAAGTAATAAAAACAAATTTTTACAAAAATTGAAAGATACCATCTCTGATTCTTAGCTGTGTAACGATTTTTCACTGTATGACGATTTTATTTCAAAAATTTCCGAGATTTTGGTTACAATTCTACCCGTTAGAATTCACTATTATGTTCAAATAGAGGATTTATAGAGCGTATTCCACTGAAACCTCACTTTTGAAAATTTTGTCAGTTGCAACGTTTTTCTCTTGAGCCATTCAATTAGATCTGTAGATCTCAACTCGTGTTTTATTTGTAGGCAAACCTTTCTTCGTAGGTGATGGTGTGTTAAATTTCGTCTTGATGTTCGCTGTATTGGAGGAATAATATGATCTATTAAATTCTTTGTTAAATTTTCACTATTTGGCTTTAGCAGCTTCCGTTACAAAACGGATGTTCAAGTCGGAGTGCAATGTTAAATTTGTTACATAATGTAGGGCGTTCGTTATCAAGAGAATTATTTTTGACTGACGAGCTTGAATTTTTTGAATGCGACTTTTTTGCGATCCCAAAAATTTCGATACCGTAGGCCTAATTATTTTAAATCGGCCGTAAATACGTTTTAACGTTAATAACTTAAATTTTAATGTAACAGGGATCTCAAAAAAAAAAAAAAATACTTTGCACCCTAGTACTCTACCATTGTATTAATACAATAGTTTGATATTTCATCGTTTTTAAATGTGTAATAAAATTCATTTTAATCAGCACTATATTTATTTTTGTAAATTGTAAATACTTTAAAATTGTTTTTTGTACAAGTAAACACTTACGTTAATACTTTTTCTTAACTTTTTAATAGTAGAATGAAATAAGAGAGGGCAGACAAAGTTAGTACAGTAGTACATAAAATGAAATACGGGAGATGATGAATTTTCCAATTTCACTGGCTGTTCTCTAACATTGTTTTCCACATTGTAGAACAAAAGATACCCGGTCTCTCTTCATCTGCCTTTCCTTTCTCTCCCTTCACGTTCTCCCTCTCATCTGTTCTTTTCTTTGAAACACTCACTCTCTTATTCGTAACTGATATAACACACCGTGTGAACCATACCATTACATATTTTATTTATAAGCTTGACTAACAATGCAGCCGTTCTTCGTTCGTTCTTCTAGATAAAATCCCGGTTTGAGAAAAGTTTTTACCTCGAGTTTGAGCCGCTAAGAATCTATTTTCAGTTTCGTAACGGCATAATACAGAGATTCTCACTTGGAAACTTTTTCCGATAAAGGCTTTGTATTTTCCTTCTGAGATGGTCTTTTGTCACAAAACCCGCGCGCCGCGCCGTTGCCCTTCTGCTCTCCTCCCAAACACGACGACGACGTCGTCCTCCTGTTTGCCTTCATGTATATAGAATATAGCTTGTAACGATTGGGTTGACATGGTGCGCGCGCACGTATCTTTACTACACTTTCATTCTCTACCATTCAATAATTTTAAACAGCATACCGTTAACCATATTTCTATCCTTTATACACTACTCCCACCTTGAATTCACCCTCTCCTATTCCTACCCCTCTACCAAAACCCCCCCGTATTTTCCTTAACTTATATATAAATGTATGAAACACATTATTATCAAGTGATATTGTTCAAAGGGTAGGGTGAGTGTAATAAGTAAAACACAATGCTTTCTTGGTTGCATTCAACCTTATTCGCGCTTCACCCTCATCGTGTTTGATTTATTAGAATCCAGATATTGAGACAGGGTATCTTCCCTTATATCATTACCACTTTATAATATTTCACTTAAACGCAAACACTACATGAACTTTCTTGAAAAATATTTTCAAAAAAAAGAACCAAAGCATTTTATAAAAATGTACTTAAAGTTACTTAATTTTTCTTATCTTTTAAGTATGTTGTTGAGTCATCAGCCAAAAGACTGGTTTATGGGAAGCTCTATACCTCCTATCTAACCAATACTAAATTGACCTTTTTTTAGGTACACATTTCTAAGAAACTGTTAAGAGTTAGGGCTGTAATTTTTTTGTGCCTTTTCGATGACATCTTTTTAAGCTCTGGTACTAAAATTATTAATATAGAGCAAGCGATACCATTTCAAAACTTTTTTTAAAAACAATTTTTTTTGAAAGCAAAAAACAATTTAATTTCTTTCGTAGAATTTTTTATTTTATTTCGAACTTTGTAACAATACTGCAATAATTCTTGTACCATATATGTCACAATTATACTGGGAAACTGCTCAAAAAATTTCAACCTTCTAAGTCAAATATTTTTTGAGAAAACTGTACCTTTATGGAAAAAAGTGAATTTCGGGGGAAATGAGCCGTAAAGTTTTAATTACCCTAAAATCAGCCTGCACCATAATATTGATCCTCACCAAACTGTTTTTTTTTCTCCAATAATTTCCTTTTTTTCTCTTGTCTTGCTTCTTTTGACACACTTTCCATTGCCTTCTAAGCTCTCTGTGTTCACTGAATATCGCCACTCTTAATTGTTTCCAGAGATTAACTCAATTAAAAGAAGTTCTGGTCAAAACATTACTTAACAAAAATCTGCATAGCTTTCGTAATTTCTATCGTACAGTTATAATTATTATATGTTATTACACAGAAAAAGATACAAAAGGCAATGGCTCAAAAATTAGAACAATCGATTTTTTCGATTTTCGAGGTATAGTGCTCCCCTTAAACCACTAGAGGCTGTACTAAGTAAAACTAGGAGACAGGTGTTTTAGCATTGCCTTTCTCATTGAATGGAAAAATATGCTTATCAGCAAGTCAGGATCTCTGAAAACCACTTACTTTCCCCCCAGTAAATGACACCTTCACTTTATGCACCCCAGGGTCTGACTGTATAATGAATAAAATTCATTTTTCTCAGAGAAAATACATCTGATTAGTGTATTTTACATTTCTAACTTTTCTATTTTTAAATACTTCAGTCATATACTTAATTGGGTGAACATTTGATAAGAAACCGGGCCATTTTTTGTAGCCATGAAACTAGCAGATCGAGTGCCAATAATTTATCACTCCACCTGCCTGTTATGGGCATAAAGTTACTTAATTTTTCTTATCTCTTAATTACATAATTTAGAAAAACCATAAATACACATTAGATGACTTTCACCTGATTAAAATCATCAGGTCCTTTCGGATATCATGTAGGCCTATATATCATTTCTTTTAATATAATAATGGATGTACATTTTTGCCAGCTTGTCACGCAAAAACAAAATTATATTATATTATATTATATTAAAATTATATTATATTATTGCCGGCCGCATTGGCATAGTTGGTAACGTGCTCGCCTCTCATCATGCGGTTCTTGGTTCGAATCCGACTCAGGCACGGCTTATTTCCGAAACATTTTTTATTTTACAAAAAATCATTTCATCCGACATTGTAGAAAAAATTACACCCCAACGTCGTCGCTAATGAGCGTTGTAGTTGATGCGACGTTAAATAAATAAATTAAAACAAAAATTTATATGAGTGTAATAGAAAACTATGTGATTAGGTTTACCAACTTATAGAATTTATCATTTTTAAAGTTTATTTGGTGGTTTTTATGAATTTAGATTTAAATTTGTATTTAAAAATACATAATTTTTCCAACTAAGCCACTTTTCATGTAATATTTTGTTATTTAGTAAATCAATTATTAACTAAATTAAGTAATTATTATTAAGTAAATATTTATAACGCATCCTGCAACCTATCTTCAATCCTATTTAAAAATTATTTAATTTTCCACTGATGTGTTACAACTGCTACGAGTATATTATTCGTTTTTTCCCTTTTTTTATATAATCCTACGTTCTATTGACATGTTTTCAATGTATCCACCACCATCAGAGTGAAAAAATTGAAACTAAACTTTTTAAAATATTTATTAAAATTTGCAGAAGAGATTATAGCCTATCTTCAGTCATTTGTATAAAACGTGTTAAAAATAAACTTACCCTATATGAAAGAATAAAATTTGTATAGGTTTTACAAATGACAGAAGATACAACACCTTGCTGTAAATTTTAATAAATTGAAAAAAAGTTTAGTTTCAATTTTGTGTTCGCTGATGATGGTGGATCTACCGAAACATGTCAGTATAAAGTAGGATTATACAAAAACAAAAACCGGTAAAAAAACAAGTGATGTAACAGCTGAAACAGGTCAGAGAAAAATTAAATATTGTTACAATTATTAAGTACTTCCAATATTTCCACATTATTTTTTTTAGGGTTATTCACAAATTACTCTGACTTGTGTTTTTTACACCTCTATCTCTTCAGTTTTAAATACTTCAGTCATATAATTGGCTGACCATGTGATAAGAAACAGAACTATTTTTGTAGTTCTGGAACTAGCAGATCGAGTGCAAATTATTTGACACTCTACCTGCCGGTTATGGGCATAATAACAGGAAATATAAAACATGAGGCCCATAACAGACAGGAGGAGTATCAAATTATTTACACTTAATCTGTTAGTTAGTTGTAGGGCTAAAATGAATAAACAGAAGAGGCAGAGGTGTAAAAGACACTAATCAGAGCTATCTTCTCAAACAGTAATGAATTTCATTATACAGCCAGACTCTGTGGTGAATGAAGTAAAAGTGTCATTTGCAGAGTGGAAAATATGTGCTTTTCAGAAGGCCTGGCATGCTGATAAGCGTACTTTTATACTTAGTGAGGAAGGCAATGGTAAAGCCTCTTACTCTTCGTTATACTTAGTAAAACCTCTTCAGGTTCAAACCAGCTGATAACGTGAACGACATAAAACATCTCAAAATTTCCCTAACGTCTTGGTCTGAATTCCTAAAACCCTACCATTCATTTATGATGACTATAATAATATAAAATAATAATAATTATTATTATTGTAATTGTAAGGAATAAAAAGAGAAACGAAGTCAAAAATATGTCAATATTTAAGTTGACAACGTTTTACTTACATTAGACCTATACAAAACAAGATGTCTTCAACTGTGAATTTATTTGCAAAGTTATACTCGTAAGATAAAACCTAAAGTAATGTTTTTCTTGGTTCCATCCCTTTAAAAAAAATTAAGTTGTTTAAGTAAGAAAACAGTCTACGACAAAGAAAATTATGTATATTTTTGTTTTCATCTACAGTTTTCTTTGTTTTATTTTTCCGTCTTTTTCCGAACGAACGATATTACTCTTTCTGTTCTCTTTTTCTGTCTCTCTTCTTAAGAAATGTGTTTGTCCCCTTCCCAAACAAATGTTGAAAATCACATCGCACTTGAGTCCATTATCTCCCCTTTACTCTCTAATTAATACACTCTTCTATAGTATTCTAACCTTTTAATCATAATTGGATAATGGAGGGGTTGACGACGACCTAGGGGAATGGAATGACACCCCCCAGTGGTTTAAGACTCCTATCAAAAGAGTAAAAAGGGTAGGGGTAAATTGTAACAACCCTCTATTCTGTATTGTATTAGCTCGTACAGATGAATTTAAGTTCTGTTGTCTTGAATGTAACTATAAGTAGACTATATCTCTCATTTTGATAGCAATTATTTGTTATCCTCTTAAGATTGCCTTAATATGTCTCATAAACGTGTGTTACTTACGTGTTTTACACTTTAATGATTTCATATTACCTACATATAAAGTAATTAATATCAGTCAACTCGGTAATCAAACCAGATGCCACGTAATGAAACCATTTTCAAACTGAACTCTGATTTAACTACTGACAATCTCCAAAAACTGTTTTTCTTCTAACACCTAAGATTATTTACAATCAGTTTAAAAACAAAAACTATAAGTAAATAGCATGAACGAGTTCACATGACGAAGACAATACCCAATGGTATTGCATCGAAAAAGGAAAAAAATAGGTATAATTTTTGAAAATATAAAGTAGATAAAAAATGAATAACAGTAATAGAAAAGGTAACCGAATTAATAACGGTGATAGTAGAATGCGTAGAGGAAGAAGATGATGTTTGTAAAGATGATGTTGATGTTGATATGGACTTCAATTATTTAAAATGTAAGTTAGACAGTAAATCTAAACGGAAGGTCAAGCAATTTTATTCGTTTCAGTCGTGTCACGTCTTCGCTATTATCAAGTAAAGTAAGCGCCAAAGAATTCGGGTGATCTGCTAATTTTTCTTGATATTTAGAACTTAGCTGCGTAATTTCTTCTTTCACGGTGTTGACACATAAGTCCTTATGCAATGCATCATTTGTCACATACCATGGAGCATTTATTATTATCCGTAAGGCTTTCGACTGGAATCGTTGGATGATAGCAAGATTCGATTTCGCAGCTGATCTCCAAAGCGGTAACCAATAAGTCCACAGCGGTTTCCAAAAAAATTAACAAAAGAATTTTATGAACAGCCATTAAACTTCAAACAGTTCACGGTAAATGGTAGATAATCCCCAACGGCAAAATTTACAAGTAAAATGAGTCGATAATCGACACAATGAAACACTTGGTGTGAAACACTAACACGACTTTTTCTTGCCATTGTAAATAATTCATAATATAACCTATGTTTAATCATGAATAAACAATGTAATATGAAAAACATGTTTGTTGTTTAGGTCATCACCTGAAAGGCTGGTTTGAACCTCTAGATATTTTACTAGGTAAAACGAGAAGTCAGGTGGTTTACAGTGCCTCCCTCACTGACTTGAAAAGTATGCTTATCACATGTCAGGCCCTCTGAAAAGCACATATTTTCCACCCTGCAAAAATTACACCCTCACTTCATTCACCACAAGGTCTGGATGTACAATGAAATTCATTACTCTCCGACGAGATATTCGTGACTAGTGTCTTTTACACTTCTACCTATTCCTAAATTTTTCAGTCATTTAATTGGTTGACCATGGGATTAGAAACAAATTTTTTTGTTGCCCTGGTACTAACAGATTGAGTGTAAATTATTTAAGACTCCACCTGTTTGTTATTGGCAGATAAAAAACACAACCTAATTTAAATCAAGAGTGAATAACGCAAAATGGAAATTAACCTGTGTTCGACTGAAAATTATGGAAAACCAATAATTAGCGCTAAAATAAGCTCGGTAGAAAAAATGCTTGAACTAAAATTTGTAGATTTTTTTATTCCCTATTACTTGATTGAATACATTTCTGTCATGAAATGTGTACTAAAGCCGCCATCATAAAAGTCCTGTTTTTACCGATTTTGATGAACAATATAAAGAAAATCACTAATTGCCGGTAAACTAAGCGTTGTAGAAAAAAATGTTAGGATTAAAAGTTGTACGTTTTTTAATTCCCTTCTTCTCCTCATCGTGCCCGCTCCAAGCGGGGGTTGGCAATCATTACAGCTATTATTTTGGACACTGTACTCCAGAGTTGTATCCCGTATGTCGGTACAGGTTTGAGTCTTATTGTGGTAAAAATAAATAATTAATTTTGTGGCGATAATTTAGATTTCCTGTAACCCTCTAATACAGCTGTGTTTGAGATTTAGCTGCTTACTTTTGCTTCATATGTAAATCCTTTACGTTAGACATCCGTTCAGATGGGAGGGCAAGATTATTTTTGCTGTATTAGATTTTTTAAAAATATCATTTTAATTATTTTAACATAAAATTAAAATAATAAACTTATTTAATAAAAATGATTTATTTTAAATCAATTACTTCTAGTTTTCTTCAACTACCTATGGATTCTTTATAAATTCTTACTCAAACCTTTGTGGATAGACGAACACCAGATTTAGGGCTCAGCAAAATCCTCAGTTTTGGCTTAACTACAAAGTTTTCAATCAAAATGTTAAGGACAGCTGTTAACTCACCGTTATATGTTTCAGATCATTCATTCACTGCGCACAGATCTTAACATATCTTAATAAATTAAACAAATCAACAAACTAGGCTACCAGCAATTTAAATTAAAGTCACAAAAAAAAACAATAACTCACTAATCCGCGTTCTAAACAGTCCAAATTTACTGGGTAACCTCAATCAGTTGGCTCTGCAGAAGGTGGTGTAAAAATTTGCGATATATATGTCAACAGACTTTCTCGTATTAGTAAAAAATAAAAAAATAAAAATTTATCTGTAATTTTTAAATATTAATATCCTGAACTCATGGCATTTAAACATGAGGGTTCTGGAAATGAGTGTCGTTCTCCTCAAAAGTGGTAAAGTTACGTAAAATAAACTGAAATATAAAATTATTGACTGGTTTTACAAAGTTGAAGATTTATTAAAATAAAGTGGAGAAAACTGAACGTCTTATTAGCTGAAGAAAATAAGTGGTAGAATTAATAAATAATAAACTACGTTTAGTAGAATATTGCCGCAATAAACTGTTTATAACATAATATGAAACAATACACACGTCAGCAGTACAATGGTCAGTGTACAAATGTCTAGGAAGTGGTGCGATCTGGTGTATACAAACGACACTAACTAGCCCCTGGTTAGTAGACCGCCTGCGTGACTGTCTGACTACTACATACAAGGCACATACGTTTGCCCTCATAAAACATCGCCTGACAACATAATGAATTATTGTTACTTTATTCACTCGCGTTACTCATTTTTGATCAAGATACCAGTGTTCAGTAAACAGAATTATTTTTTAAATTTTATTTTATTTCGATAATAAAAATATAAATGATTTGTAATCAGTTTAAGTTGTTTTATGTTGTTTAGGTCATCACCCGAAAGGCTGGTTTGAATCTCTAGTGGTTTTACTAAATAAAACGAGAAGTGAGGTGGTTTACAAAATTGCCTTTCTCTCTACGCAAATGTATGTCTCTCAACGTAACATGCCAAACCGTATAAAAATTATTAAAAGTAACAAAGGTTATTTATAACAAAATATTAAAAGTTGTAAATATTATGCCAATAGAGAAGTTTTTTTAGCAAATACGTGCTAATTTTCGTTATTTCTTTCCATGAGTATAATAATTTGGACACCTCTGTATATTTTTCTATATAGCACTTTCATGCACTAAGATTTTCAATTATTAATAAATCATTCCCATAACAAAGGTAAAAAATATATATAAATTCTTTAATGAGACGACGTGCCTCATGGCTGTGGTCATTTTTAAAAAGACTTACCTTTGACCTATGGAAAAAAACATTAGTTATTTCTGTATCTACCCTTTAAGATGTAATGTGCCCCAGTTCCAAATAATTAACTGCCCTAAATTTAAGCTAGCCAAAACTGGAGTTAAATAAATAAACAGAATTTTAAGGTTATGCTGAGAAAAGCAAAATTTAATCATATAGAATTTGGAATAAAATACATAAATGAGAGTTTACTTAGTAATACATTAAATATATATTTAAAATAATTTATTATTTGATTCCTTTTCTTTTTTTAAGTAATATTAATTTAACAGATCTTAAAGTTCATTTATCGTTTATTTTAAAATTAAAAGGTTTTACCACAGTGATTGTCCATGCTGTTCACTTTTGATCGTCGGTATTGTTGTCATGTTGGAGGTTCTTATTTCATGTACTCTTCTTGATGATCTCAGACCATCCTCAAATAAAAAATGGTTTCGTTGATTTATATATTTAACAACTCCATTAACCTTCGATGTTCCATTGTTCCTTCACTCGCGCATTTATATTTATTAATTATAATCTCATTGGTTGAAATTTAACCGCACTATTTTATTTAACCTTTTTGAATATGAAGCCGAATTCGAACACAGTTGATTTACAATATTTATTTAACTTAATTTTTATCACTTTGGATTTACTGTTCATTATGTTTTAAAGATATATAAAATATTTAAATAGTCATTAAAAATATCTACATAATTTATATATTTTTTATTATAGACAAGGAAACAAGCTTAAAACATCATTAGGCCTATATCACACACATATGATTTAGGTTGGTACCATTACTTGCTATACTATATTTTTACTTGATGTGATTAGTGTTGGTGCGCCTGTTCCTTCAATTAAAGAAATCCAGCATTCTAATTTTCTACAAAGAGGAATCGAATGATATAATTTTTGTTTTAAAATTCCGACTTTGATTTTATGACTTCCGGTTGTGGGCCACTTCCAGTCGTAACTGGGACTTTACACCCAATTATTTCTAAATGCTCTTTAAGACGAATCGGATAACACTGCTTTTGTTTCCAAATTCCAACTTTGATTTCTTGACGTCTGGTTTTCAGCCACTTCCAGTCGAAATCGAAACTTCAAATCCACTCCAGGCTAACGTTTTATGTAGATTACGAATCCGAAAACCGTTTGTTGCTATTTCTTGTGGTTACTGACTTTCAATACTTGACTTACGTACGGTTTTGGGCCACTTTCGGTCAAAACCGAAACTTAAAACCTAACTATTTCTGTATCTACTCATTAAAAGGAATTGAGCGACACTATTTTTGTTTCCAAATTCCGAATTTGATATCTTGATTTCCGGTTTCCGGTTTCACTTTAAACCCAACGATAAACCGAGCGAAACCGGAACTTCAAACACATTTTAGGCAAATTTTATTATCTTCATGTGTTAAATATAAAGCTACTCTATGAGAGGAATCGAATGACACATTTTTTGTTTCCAATTACCGCCTTTGAATTCTTGACTTCCGGTTGAAAAAACTGGCACTTCAAACGCAAACCACGCCTACTAACTTTTAGCGTAGATTACGAATCCGAAAACCGTTTGTTGGTATCTCTTGTAGTTTGTGACATCTGGGTGTGAAGGACGGACGGACAAAGGAAAATGATAGATGACAATTTAAAAAATTGCCACCAATTAATGTTTTGTTTTTAAGGGAAGACTGTACTTTGTATCCCGCCAATGCTAAATTTGCTATTTTTAGGTCCATTTTTCACAAGATTGGTAAGCGATATGGAAATGAAACGTTACTTAATTGTAGTTGTCGGGTTTCTCGAGCTACTGACATTTTTGCAACTTAATCCGTTAAACCGTAAAGTTAAAAACATAATAAGGAATAACATAAAAGTTTTACAAATTATTTTTTACGGTATTTTACATATTAATAATTTTTGTAGCTTTTGAGGAAGTTATAAAAGTGCCGGAATATGTGAATGTACAAGATCAATAATTAGTAAAACTTTCCGCCTTGTATGTTTAATAGTTTCCGAGAGAAATATACCTAAATGTTAAAAATCTAAATTTACGGGAACGGGCAAAAACACAAAAAGGCACAAATCAAAAACAAAATGTTCACGAACAAGTAAATTTTCTATCAACATTTGTTTAGAAAGCTGAACCAACAAGTAAGAGTATTAAAAACAGTAATGCAGATATGCATTTTAAAAACTAAATGTCTCTTGCGCTAATACGATCGATATAAAATTATGAAAAATATTCGTTCTGAATGACACGTTAATTTTTTAAGTAAACCTCCTAAAAACTTATTTTTTTATTAAAATAATTTTATTCACGTAATTTAATGTTTTTGTGGTTGATCTCGGTCTGAACTATTAAAAAACATAAAGAACCAAAATTCAAAATTTTCAGTTAAAACCATCATACAGTCTCGTCTTAAGTATACAAGTTCCTAAAACGATTATCTATTGCTATTAACGTAATTTGAATGAGTAACTTAAAGAGAATACTGTTTGTAAAATTAAAGGGGACTGGTATTAGAAGAATGTATTGGAAGTAGTAATGAAATTTTAGAGATTAGGACTGAAATAAATGGATGGAGCTTAAGTAACAACGTAGAAGAGAACAAGCAGAACAGTGGGCTAGCCTAGCCTTTATACGCATTACATCGGTAAGGCATATGTAGAGTTACAACCGACGACGGGGGTGGTGAACCTAATACATTGTAGAACATGTTACATTCTCTCTCAGCTACATCCAATCTACTTTTTACTTACATGAAGGGCTGAAATTGAAGATAGAGAGAAAATAAAGGTTAAAAGGAAAACAAAGAGGAAGATAGGGAGTGTTAAAGTAATTAATAAGCTTACCGTTGTTACCCTTGTTGTTTAACTTAAAATAATGGACGACCGACCAAAAACATTCAGGTAACTTACCCTTAACAAATTGGTTCATCCTTAATGCTATTTTCTTACTTCGTTTCTTTATATGTTTAGCGATGCTTTATTGATTGAATTTGGTTTCTCGATTCTTAATCAATTTCTTTAATAAGACAATGTTGTTTTATATTGTCATAAAACTATAATAATAATTAGTAAGTGGAAGAACACTAGAGTAGTGATGGTTTGCTGGCTTTTCTTCCACCACCTTCCCTTTCGATTGGTCGCCTTGAGGTATGAACCCGGAGGCCGTTCCTAAGAACACTTCTAATGTACAGTTGTGACTGGGACTCTCAACTTTATACGAGGTGTGGCTATTAAAAAACGAGACTGATGTTGTAAAAAATTTTATTTTTATTTTATACATAATCACTTATTGTTACCTTCAATATACACTCCTTTACTATCCCTACAACGCTCCATGTGAATTTTCCATAGTTGAAAACAGTGCTGGAAGTCATCTTTTGTCAGCTCTTTAAGGGACACGTGCCGCTCAAAAATGTTTGAAATGAAGCTCGCAAAAATGTTTGTACTGACACTTTTTACGCGATTGAAAATGACCCAAATTTTTTTGAAACGATAATAACATATGATGAAACGTGGTTTTTTACTTATGATCTGGAAACAAAGCGCCAGTCCATGCACTGGAAGAGCCAAACTTCACGAGAGCCAAAAAAGCTCGAATGAGCAAGTCAAAATTTAAAGCTATGATGATTGGTTTTTTATACCCATGGGATTGTGTACCTTCACTGAGTTCCTAAAGGTCAAACAATTAATCTATATTACTACCTTGAGGTACTTTCTAAACTACGTCAAAGATTAAGGAAAGAACGCCCCGAAATGTGGGAGAACAAAATCATGGGTTCTTTACCAAGAAACTGCGCCAGCTCATTCCGCGTTATCTGTCAAGAGGTTCCTAATCACGTGCAGCTTCTCAGTGTTAGAAAATCCACCTTATTCACGAGATCTTGCACAATGTGACTTTTACCTTTTCCCTAAGGTGAAATCTGCATTAAAATAGACAAGATTTGAGTCTGTATAAGCTGTAAAAGAGAAAGCGACATGTGTCCTGAAGGAGCTGACAGAAGATGACTTACAGCACTGTTTTCAACAATGGAAAATTCGCATGGAGCGTTGAAGGGATAGAGAAGGAGTGTATATTGAAGGTAACAATAAGTGATTATGTATAAAATTAAAATTACATTTTTTACAACATTAGTCTCGTTATTTAATAGCCACACCTCGTAAACTAAGGGAAATTAAAATTAACTTTTGAGAGCGAGTTGGAGCTAGTTCAGCCAACCATGGGAGTGTGCAACTGCTCGCCCTCTTGCCAAAGGAATGCCTCTTGAGGCTTGAAGACCTCCGTCAGATTATTATAAGAAATAACGGCCTCTAACAGTCAAAAGAGAATGGTCAGAAGATTGAAACTATAAATTTATAGTTAGGATTTAAAGTCACCTTTAATGACCAACAAGTGTTTGTAGTACACCTTAATAATTCTGAGACGACATCTAAGAATCGAGCTGATGGAACAACTTACAATAATAACCTACATGAAAATGGTAGAACGAAGCTACCTCGTCAAGAAAGCCCCTCACACGCGGCTATCCACCTCTTGGCTTAACCCCAGAGCCGGCAATCGTCGATTTTTAGACGATGTTACCGCTTCTTGAACCGGTCGCGTCCCAAAATCGGATTTGCTTCATACCATTGCAATGTTGTCGTTTTAGTTTTAATTTCATCTACAGACAGCGTTGCTGTTTTGTAATAGTTTAGTAATGTATAAAGTAAATTTTTACTTATAATACAATAGTTTTAGTTGCATATTCTGCCAGTGTTTCTCTGTTAAAACCACGCTATCCTAGTCAGAGCTAAATTTGGTTATTTCTTGGTTTACATGTGTTTTTGTAATATATATTTTCTTCAGTTTTGAACATAGAATCGTTTTTTTGTTTTATTTTAAAATAAACATTATAAGTAAAGATTAGTATATAATGAATTTTTAAAGTAGAGCATAGGAAAGTTTTAAACAGTAGTGTCATCTGAAATTTTAGAAAAATATTTGTCTAAAAATTATTTTTAAATAGCTTTAGCATCCCTAACTGTCAGATTAAAATTTCAATAATGTATTTATTCTTACTTTTCCTAAGTTTTCTTGTTATATTGATATGTCATGTGTTAAGGTTTGTGATTTATAGCATATTTTTAATGATTTATTTACGGTTCGGTAACCCATATGCTAGAAATTCTCTGCCAATCTAGAAAAATGTTATTGCCGGCTACAGGGTTAACTACTATGGGAACTCCGTGAGAGGCCGATTTTCCCCTTCGCTTTGAAGCTCCGGGGTTAACCGGCGTCTGGACTGCCCAAGATCACGGGTGACTACTACAACTACCTGAGAACAATAATAAATGAAGACTGAAACACATGCAAGAAATTAAGTCCCGCATCGGGAAAGTTTGACACACATTTAATTGGATTAGTGCCTTTTTCAAGAGCCATAATCTCTCTTTTGATTTAAAAGTAAGGCTCCTGATATGCTACATCTTCTCCATTCTCTTTTATAGGGTAAAGTTTTGGACCTTAAACGAACCCATCACAAAGAAATTGCATTCATTCCAGATGTCGTTGTATCGAAAAATTTCTAAAATTCTCTGGACGGCGCGATTGACCAACGCCGAAGTTTTGCGAAGGATGAGAGAGGACTTGGGAGATTTTGGTAACTATTAAAGCACGTAAACTGCAGTAACTGGGTCATATTATGCGGAAAGAAGCCAGTTATGACGTTTTTTTTTTATCCGAGGCGGTGAGAAAAACTCATGTTCACTCCCTCACGATGGGGGAAGTGGTGTTGGACTCAATTGAGGCGTCCTCGTCCAGCCCTAAGGAGGCCGCAACCGCTTTACCAACAAAAAACCCGCCGCCTGGCCACTTGATCCAACATCTGAAAACAACCCTCCACCTCCCTCGGAACTGTTTATATAATTCTACAAGGGAAACGTCGGATTAAAAAAAATTTACATACTGTCAGCGGGGCGTGGAAGGGAACCGTAGCCTAATTCTCCTCTCGCTGTCACTGACCAACACTCACTCTCTCACTTTCATTCATCTCTTTCATCACCAGCTCAGGAAATTAGCCAGATATGACTTGAATCAATGTATTTTGCAGAAGAAGATCTCCAGAGAAAGAGGCCCAGGAAGAAAAAGTATACACTGATTAAAAATCTTAAGACCTAGTTCAACAAAACCTCCTCACAACTACTTAGTATTGCTGTTCACAAAATGAGAATTCCCATGACGATCCAAAATGTGACGTTTACAGAATATACCTTTATTTTACATATATTGAGGCAAATAAAAATTTTATCTCCATAACATTACCGGTAGTGATGAGCTTTAAATTATCACGCCGATGATATTTTTTCAAAGAATTAAAAAATTAAAAAATACATAAACTGAAATTAAAGAAGAGAAAATTATAAAATGAATTAAGAGTTAAGTATGGGAATACAAGTAAAGAAGTTGAATCGAATCAAAATGTAATATTCAACATCCAATTATTTTATGTCCTCGACTGAAGAAGAACTTGTTAATTTGAATAAATTATTAGATTGTACGAGTGGACATGTGGGCAGAAAGTTAAGAGTGAATTAGAATTGTAGGTACACATAGCAGAAGGTAACAATGTGTCCATCCATTTTGGAAGAGGAAGGAGAGAAGGTGGAATGAAAGAGGTGACGAGGATCTCCATGAATATGTAACCAGCTCAACCCCACCGGCCAAACGTAGTTCACAAACAGTAACCAGTTGTATGAATGATCCCTTGTCCACCTAACTCCCCATGTGTTATTCAATATGCTTGCTCTAACTGGCCTATCAAACTGTTGAAATCTTCCTCCTCATCTTCGTTCTCTGTCTAACTGAATTGTCGTCGACATCGTGGTCGCTGTTGTTGTTAGTTTGGACCTGTATAAATAATATAACCTCATCTCCACCCTCAAATAACACTCTAACATATATCACTCAAGGTAGATTTACAAATTTGATTTTGAAACAGTTAGTTTATGTGACCAACCACTGATAAAATAATATAATTCATTCTCTTGTTTAATAAAGGTACGTCTAACTAATACTACAGTTAGTTACGAAAAAAAATACTCATTGCATACAACAACTCCGCTAATCAGAACTAATTGAAACTACTGTAATACCTATTCGGATTATTCTAAAAAATGTGAATAATAACAGAACATATTCCAAAAATAGCTAAATTTAATTTTACATGTGTAAATCCGGGGAGTTACCGCATACGGTATACACTGCGCACCCCCTTTAATTTCTGCAGCCGCCGGTTTACGGTGCGCGTATTCGCACTGAAGTTGCTCTATGTACCCTAGAGGAAAGTAAAAGTGGACTCATTTAGGTCACAAATTTTACGTTTGTTTTAAAGGAATAAGTGAACCAAGTCTATGATTTTCCATCAAAACTTTTTTAGTTTCACGATTAGTTCGTAATGCGCGCTAAAT